>JARHVA010000894.1:342500-1072500 GCA_037957365.1 Torreya grandis
TTCATGGGAATTGATGCCAATTCTATAGCATTGTATTACCCTGCTCCTAACATATTACCTTAATCCTAAACAATAACAAAATTAAAAAACTTAGAAAACAATAGGGGCTACTCATCTTGGTACCATTCTCATCACCTCAAACTGCTATCACTCACCTCCATAAGACTTCATGTCATAATTTTCACTCATCATTCATTTCACATTGATAGAAAATGAGCCCTTTCCACATCATATTTGCTTATATACCTGACTTTAGATTGGTGCTAATCTATTCTAAATCAACATTGATTTAGTGGATCGATGTTGATTCATTCTAGATTGATGTCAATTTTCTTATTTTTCACTACTTGTAGTCTTTTTCATACATCTAGTCTTTCTCCATAGCCTCATCTTGATAACTTTCCACACCTACCCTATTATTTGTCCTATACCATTTTAGGTTTGTGGATTTAGATCCCCTGTTGGTCCCACAACCTATGTAAGGCATGTACTTTTTTGGGTATCTCCCCTCTGTGGGTCCTAAGAGTGCATTTTGTCTTAAGAACAATTATCTATAGGTAACATGTACACTGTATAACATACCATATGCTTCAATCAGCCAAACCTTATCACTCGTTCTCTTATTTAGCCTTTATTTAAGTCTACCTATTTTTAGTTATTGCATTTTATTATGGGATTTGCCTTAAGATTTCTCTACCTGTACTACCTTACATCTTGTCAATGCAAAACATATACTTTATGTTATGCATATGTGCTATTATATCTCATTTGTTATCTACCCATCCCATCACCCACTCCTCATCCTGCATTGGCTCCCATTTTGAGGGGGATACCTTCTCACATAAACCTAGGGAATTGGACCTATTTTAGTTTTTGTCTCAGGGCACATACTACACACCACTCCATAAAAAAGAGTAAATATAGACACTATAATTCCATATATTATATATGATCATTTGATGTCATAGGGCCCTTATTTTTATTATATTTTCCTAAATATTCCTATCCTAAAGTTTATGTATTTACCATTAGCCACCTAGTGATTTGTTTTTACAAGTTACCATTTTACCTCCCTAACCACTTAAATATATTTATAACCTAAGGAATCTTAACCTTTTAACCACTTTACCCATCCTCAAAAACCTCATGCTTATAAACCAAAATTTTCCTATGGTTAGAACAAACCAATGTAGATAAAATCATCTGCTTCCAAAAAGGGTGAATCATTGTCAATTATCCCATAATTGATGTTGATTCTCCCAATCAACATCGATCCATTTATACTTAGCCAACCCTTTGGCTCATGGACCATGGACTCTAAACCTCGAAATGATACTTGGATTTTTATAGAATTAAGGAGACCTTAGCACCATTCTATCATAAAAAATTTACACATAATCCACATCCACCATCATGAGCCTGAAGGACTACATGCATTCATGGGAAGAAATCCATCCTACCTACAACTTGGTTTAAGGTAAGTATTTGTTTTTTGATTTCATTTCTTATTAGTTTTGTAGCTTCTAGATGTTTATCTATCTCTTAGAACATAGTCTACATCCCTCTTTTTCCTTTTATTATCCTCTATTACCCTGCAAGTCTCTATTTTTAATTAAGTACAGTTTTGAATAGAATCAATGTTGATTCATTTGAATCAACACTGATCCTACAAAATCAAAACCAATCCTACAATATCAACATCGATCCACTATACTTGGTTTCAAAACCTGAACCTTTTTATCCTAGGAAATATGTCTTTAATTATTCTGATTTTCTATCTTTTTAAACATGGCATTATTATGTAGATGACTCTGCCCAAAATTGTGCATGGTGTCATTAATGTTATTAATATTACCATTGTATCATAACCCATTTTTTCCAATTAGAGTGATATAGCCTTCAAGTTATCACTTTGTGCCATTGTTTACTCTCCCTTAATTAAATCCACTTCTGACCAACTTGATGTCATACAAGAGGATGTGAATGTTGCTATGGATTATTGGGATGAATACTTTGCTTACATTCACAGCCTAAATAAATATTAAATCATAATCATTATTGTTATTTCATATTTATTTTTTATATGTTAAAGTGTTATTTATCCACTTAATTATGAAAATAGTGAGCTGACATCCACTTGAGAAAGTTCATAACTTCTCAGGAGTGGTTCTTAACCAAGCATCTCACCTATCTATCTATTAATCTATTTTTGTCCAAGTTATTTATTTGTGTGCAGGTTATTCTTCTGGGCCAAAAAAAAGTTCCCTCATTCACTAGATTCAAGTGTTACACAATAATATTTGTATCTCTAGGTATTCTTCATAAACCATACATTTCATTAATTTTTTAAGTAATTTAATTAAATTAAAAGGAAAAATGAAAAAACTACTATAACAACCAAAGACACACTTCTTAGGATTAAAGCATACCTTATATTCATGAATTCTATCAAAAATTATTCATATAAATTCAATATGTACTATACGTGTCTTTGATTTGGTTAGGATCTCATTGACATAGTCCTCAACATATTATACATCATGTTATGGAATATGATAGTAATGGCACATTGGTAAGTTGTGCTAGCATTATTCAAGCCAAATGGAATGAATTGATAATAAAATGTACCCCATGGAGTGGTGAAATTTTTTTTGTGATGATCTTTAGGTGTAATATTTATCTTATTATATATTGAGAAGCAATTCATGATGGAAAACATCTTGTATCCTATCGTTGAGTGGATTATCATGTGTATGTTTGGCAAATTAAAGTTATCTTTAGTGCACACTTTGTTGATATCTCTAAAATCAGTACATAAGTGAATTCCATGGGGTTTCTTGTTGAATGAAATAATGTTTGAAATTCATTATAAGTAATTAAGTGGTCTAATGAAACTTACTTCCAATAATTTTTTAACTAGGATAACAATACATAAATGCATTTTCCATAAATTTTGTTTGATCAATTTGGCATCTAGATGCACAACAAGTCGATATACACTAAAAATGGGTCTAAACTTAACATGTCCTTATAAGACCATGTGAACACGTCAATGAATTACTTCAAGATAAAAAATAATGAATTTTCACTCATCAAAAGTGAGGGATGCACCTAATTTAATTATATGTGGATCATCATAAGTGTCAATGTTTACTTCCATGGTGTCTTTTATAAGAAGTGTAGAACCATTATCAAGAATAGTTGGCAATAAAAGGAGTTGATCTGTTTTATATTTTTGTGAGCCATAGGGCTCACCCATGTAAGAATAATTATAATCATCCATGTCTAGTAGTGGCCATTTAAAAAATTATTCTAGAATGTCTCAAACCAATCACTCAAAGACCATGTGTTTTTTTGAACTCATGTCAAAGCTAACTGTAATACTTGGACTTTATGGACACTAAGATTCCTGAGGATTTGAGTTAATTTACCCATATAAGGGCACCTAAAATTTGTTTTCACATATGGACTCATCCTTATAATTACATTTTTCTTGATCCAAAATTACCTCAAAGAGGTTTTCACCAAAGGATCTCGATATTTTACTTTGTTCATGACAAAGGAAGTTAATTTGCTCTCCAAAGTAGGTACTAAGGCCCAATGTGAAGTCAAAGCCCTATTTATGATCACCAATTAGAAACTTGTCTCTGAGACCTGTAAACTTTTCAATTGACTCGTCATTCTAAAATCCATCTAATGGGATAATATAATCTTGTTGGTCCCAATAAATTAGTTTGGGATAATAGAGGGAATGGGGAGAATTAGTTGTGATGGTAAGAATGACATTGGTATCAAATAAACTGGTGTTGACCATCTCATCATATGTGATATAAAAGGATTTTGTGTTACTACTTGAAGTTTTTTCATCAGGTCATAAAGTATTATCATTCTCATTATCTATGAGCTCACCTTGAGGTAGTGTGAATCCTAGACCTGGATTTCCTATATGTATTATTATAGGGATAGGTTTAAGAATACCTTGTGATTTTTCCCATAGACCTTTTCATTTATAGTCTATATTTTTCATGATTCTATTAGGAATGGGACATTTAACACTTTGAAAACATGCATCAAAACCATCAGCATATAACCAAGATCCTTCAAAACTGGTAGGTCAATCATGGTTTGGTGACATATCTTTTACAAATATAAATAAATTTTTTTGATGAGAATCAATCTTATTTTTCCATATTATGTTGGGCCTACTAGGGATAGGTTTAGGGGACTTGGGTAGTTTTCCAATGTGGAAAGCATCTTAAATCTGATATGTGGTAATGTCAACTTCTTCAATGGTAAAGTGGGAGGAAATTGATATAGGTGGTGGATTAGAAGAAGCAGATGCAAGTTCACTAGGGTCAATGTAATTATATTTTGGAAAAATGGGAACTATTTGCTTATCCTTATTTCCTAAAAACTAGTTCTATGGAAATCATTATAGTTCCCATAATCAGCTTCTAGGTTCTTGCAATACTAGTAGGGTTGTAAATTACTAAAAATGTTGACCTCTAGTCTAGAATGAGGGAACTTAATACATTGGTATAATGTGGAAGGGACTAGTCATACTTCATGGATCTAAGGATAAACAAGAAGTAGATTATAGGGAAGCTCTATATCAATGACATGGCAAAGAGTATCATGGGTGATAGGCCCAACAATGATTGATAGATAAATAGTACTTGGAGATTCTCTTTCTAAATTATCATAGGCCTTGATCATAATAGTATCTATATGCATATTTGATACTATACATTTTAGATTATGGATAAATTTCAATGAAGCTATATTCAACCTTGAACCATTATTTATGAGACCTTGATTGAATTTATGATAGGAAATGATGGATTCGATATACATAGGATTATTGTATAGGGGACCAAGGGATGGCATATCACATTGATCAAATGTAAGTTACTACCCTAGGGATAAATGTCTTAAAAGTGCTTGAAACTAGGTTGGATCAATATCATTAAGGACCTTAGATTTTTGGAGAAGGTCATTCGATATTATCCTATGAACTTCTGATATACACAAGAGATCTATGATGGATATTTGTGCAGGGTTTTGCTTAATTATTCACCAATATTATATGGCTTCTCATTAACAAGGTGTTATGGCTTAGTTTTAGGAGGCATAAAGTATGGAATGGGTTTTATATTTGAAGAAGGCAAAGGGCCTTGAAGGGTAACTCTTGTTCATCTAATTGTGAGTGCATAGTTTTGAGTTGGAAGAGAGTTACTCGAATTATAAAAATTAAGTAGAGGCTCAAGAATAGTAATTCATGAAGGTTGAGGTGCAATTAAGTTACTCTAAATTGGTGTAGAATTACCTATAGATAATTGTGGTAGTCTTAAAATAGAGGGGTAACACTCAGATGAGTATTAGATGGTGTATGAGGAATCACTGTAATATTAGTGACATAGCTACTTGTAACATGCCCTAAATAATTACTCTAATCATATATAATGTAGAGTAATTTCCTACTCTACATCATATTTAATTTATTTTTTGGTTCAAGTGCTGTAATTTTGGTTCCTGCACACCTTGGACGTCACAGTAGAATTTTGAAGTAAAGGCCGTTTCATTTTGCTAAGTGTCAAAGTACAATGGAAGCTATCGAGTGTCACCCTCTAGTAGCAGATCCCTTTTTCCCCATTTTGTTCCCTTCATCTTTTTTTGCCTAGGTATCAAATTCAAGTGAAAGACACCAAGTGTCGATGTCCGAGAGATCAAGCTGGATAGCTGGCATCCTCCGAACACCCTTTTGTAAATTTTTGGAAAGGTCACAGAATGTGCCACGTACCTAATAACGGCTAAGCAGAATGCACCATGTGCTAGCATCCGCATCTCATAGAGGCACCTATGTTTCATTCTACCTTTGGATAAAGAATTTCAACAAACCAAATAGCAGTAGAGCAGAAAGTGCCAAGTGGTAGTTGTGGAGGCCCTGAACTACCTTTTTAAAGAAGCAGCGGAGGCTGCCAAGTGTCACCTTCTGGGTCCCTCTCTACTCCATCCCCAAAGAAAGTGGAAGGCACCACATACCCCCAGAAGGAGAATTGGAAGATGCCACATATCTTCTAAGGAGAAGTGGAGGTCACCATGTGTCAACTTCTAAGAAACCATCTTTGAGCCTAACTGATGAATAAAGACTGTAGTGGGTCCCAAATGTTATTTATAAAAACTAAGGAGGCATCGAGTGTCAACAAGTGAAGCTTGCCACGTGCATCCATCCCTTTTTAAAGGTTTCCTAAGCAAGGAATGCAATGAGTTTTGTCTTGATAAAGCTACAAAGTATCGAGGAAGCAGGCTATGATAGGTGTTGAAGGTGGAGTGTTCCTCAATGAAATATAAAGATAGTTAGGCTGCCAAGTGTCATCCTTCGGTGCCTTCTAGATTAAAAAGAGAGGAATTTCATAAATTGACTAAGTAACCCCTTCTATTTCAAATAGAACAGAGTGCCCGTCTACCTATTACAATAAAGATGGAGGGAAAATAGGCAGAAGTTACTTTGGGTAGATAGAACAATGCACTAGATAGATTTTTGGGGCTTGCAAGTATTAAAGACACCATCTATTTGTCCCCTATAAGCAGAGGCAGATTAGACAGTTAAGTGATCAAACGGGGATGGAACAAAGAATTTCAAGCACAAAGAGAGGTACTAGACAAGGATCACCATGCCGTAGTCAGGGCAGTCCTTAATAAAGACCAGGATGCATTTAAGGCATTAAAGATTCCATCTATTTTGTCCTTTGTGAGTGAAGGATGGATTGGAATTGTGTGAGAAGGAAAGTGACACCAAGAGGCATTCGAAGCTATATAAGATAAATTGTAAAATTGAAAAAAGTGGGGGGGGAGGAATTTCCATAGTTTCAGACTTTCAAAATTTTGACCAATAATATCATTTACTTTTGTTTCATTTTCTTGAGTTGAAAGGTTTATATGACTGTGTGTGTTTTTGCATCTTTTGTATGACTGGAAGATTCAATAAGAAGATTGAACACTATGTCCTTGTTGATGTTATTTGTGTCATTTGCAAAGTAGTCTATGCTGTAGATTTTCTAGTGTTGTGATTGGAAATGTTATTCTAGAGTCTAAAGTTCTACATAATTATGCATGACTTCTATGCCTCTTATGTGATTGGAGGATTCTATTAAGAAGATTGAACACTATGCCTTTGTTGACAATTCCTGTGTCTTAGCAAAAGACTCCCCTGTTGTGAGCCTCTGTTTCTGTTATTCCAATCTTTTACATTGATCATGCACTTGTCTACTCTTAAATGTAATTGAATCATATAATAGTCTCATTGTGCTTAGGTTAGGGTTAGGATTAGGATTACACTCAGGCGCATCACCATAGTTAGGTTTTAATTCCTGCATTTTGCATTTTTGTTTAGTCTCCTATCCCTTTTCCCCAACATCTATAAAATAGAAGAGACCAGCTTCTTTAAAACCTGGAGGTTGTTTCAAGCCACATTATCCCACAACTTGAAACTTCCCATTGTTGTTGATTAAAATCAAGTGCAATTTTAAGGCATCAACAGTTTTTGGCACGCCTGGTGGGACTGATCTTTCAAGGAGTTGAAGAATTTTGGTGGTTCTTCAGCCAATCAGCCTTTGGAGGTCTTTATCTACACCAACAATGACTCTGAGTCATCAGCTGATCAAGCAGTATCATCAAGAAATCCCTTTTGGTATGTATAATTATGTTACTTGTAGCTATGAGTCGTATTCTCCTTATATAATTAATCAAGATCAAGTTCCTCCTGAAATATCTCTAAGTCATGAGGATGCATGTGGCCACGAGTTATACCAATTTTATGCCCAGCCTAATCTCATTTTCACCTTCAAGAAAGCATTGTTTGGATTTAAAAAATATGTGTTAGAGCTTGATAGCAAAAGGGAATATGGCCAAGAAATTCCTTGTCATGTCTTTTATCAAGTGAGGGAAGCAATAGACCTAATCAAAAGTGAGTGGGATCCCATTGAAAGGGCAAATTGGCAAGAGCTTACATATGAAATGTTGGATATGTGTGAATTGATTGCATTTCTAGAAGAGAAGCTAAGTGTTCATGAGAACCAGCCTTACCAAATCCCATATCAAACATGTGCCACCCTTGTTCATGAACAAAGTCAAACTTGTCAAAACCACTTCCCTAATAATGCAGAGTCTATGATAGCAGCAAGTCAAGAGAACCCCAAACTCTCACTTTCCCCTCAAGTCCCTTCCACCCTTACTCAAGAAGCTTCTTGTTTTCCATCACAGCCTTCTTCTTCACCCCTTTTCGAAGAAGAATATATTTTGAAGGAAGCAATTGAGTATGCAGAGGAATATGCTCAATTCATGGCTAGTCAAGAGGATTTCCCAAGTATAGACAAGGAGGAAGTGACCATAAATTCCCCTTTTGATGAGCAAGAGCATAAGCTGCAAGCTTTTTCCTTCACCTCAGATGAAGAGGAGATCATTTCTAACTTTTTCCTTACCTTGCAAGAAGATATGGAGGAGTATGGACACTCCCTTGATTAAGTCATTGAAATAGAGGACACTATCCTTCAAGAAGGATATGAATTGGCCAGATGTGGAGAAAATAGCATCGAGACTCAGCTAAGTATACAGAAGGGATGCCAGCTTTCAAATTCATCCTTTCAAGAGGGTGAAGTCATCAAGGAGCATGATGATGAAATAAAGCTGGAACCTGAAGGAAACAAGACAAAAGAGAATGGGTATCAAAAGGCACAAAGTGAAGAACCAATAACCAATGATTTTTTGATGACACCCGATAGCATGAAGAACTAGTATTTGATGGGCATTCAAGGACAAAAAGAGTTCGTAGGTGTCGAATACACGTTTTGCTCAGACTTGTTTGAGTGTAAGCAAATTCATGTGGCCGGTGTAGAAGACATCCCATCAAAGGTATACCTGTTACAATCACTGGTATGGAAACACAAGTTGGCTTGTCATAAAGAAGTCATTGGAAAGTTTGTTTTTGATCCCAGAGGAAAATAAGGATTTGTAATTAATGTAGTTAGGTAGTTTCCCATTCTCGCATTGCTTTGTTTTGTTTTTTCTTTCCTACTTTTCTTTTAAATTATAAGTGTTTTTAAATGCAAAGTTGGCATCTTAAAAGCTTTAATTCTTTAAAATTTGCCATAATAAATGCTTCCCCAGATCTTTGAGATCTCTAAGGTACCTTGTGCCGCATAATGAGTCCACCTCACTGTTTCTCAAAGATTGAGTAGGATTTGCTAACGGTCACCAAAATTAATGCTATTTGGGACTTGATAGGCCCATAAATACCCCTTAGTAGATTTTAAAGTTTACAACTCTCAAGCATTCTTATGAAAATATCCTGCTCATTATGATTGATAGCACCTAATGAAGTTGATTCAGCAAGCATTTTTTTATCTTGAGCAAAGTTCATACCAGGGTATCATATAAGAAACATAGAGATGGTAGGAGCATCATCCTTGCAACAAGGAGCAAGGGCACCAAAATATCTCGATAGATTACTGGCAAGTAAGTCATACGTTGTAGCTCCTATGCAACCACCAAGGAGGTACCTAAGAACAAAATCCTTGGGAGTCGGTCAGACCAGTGACCCTTCAAAGGTAAGGGATTATGTAGATGGGATCATGGACCTAATTATATAAAGAGCCAGTGGCAAGAACCTTAGAGAAGGGGCACACCAAAGGTGTCTACAAAGAGCCTGGGCAAGGCAATATGAGACATTTGAGATGAGGATATGGACTTCACAATTGGCTCAATTTGTTGTCTTAACAGTGCACCTATGCTTGGATATAATTGAATTATGCGTGGACTTGCTCCATCCACAATCTTGCTCTATTCAACAAGGCCCCTTCATGCTGCAGGTCACCCCACAAGCCATCAGGGACATGCTTGCCCTATAATGCGATGGTACCACCACCTTCCCCACCATTGATAAGATGCAGAGGATGTGGGAAAATGTCAACACTCAGACCAAGTTCTTGAGGTTTGAGTTGTAAATAGCAGATGGTGACTCAATGGTACCCATGATCCCCACTTTAAGAACTCAGTTCATGCCCACTAGCCAAGACGTGTTGTCGATGATGGCTCTCATCTTCGGCATGAAGGATGACATGGTGGTATACATAGAGAAAATGGCCATCCTCTTTAGGCTTAAAATAGTTGACAAGATGCAGGAGTACCATCTTAACTTCTTTGAGCACCTTGCCTTCTCGATGGTCAAATAGTTGACCCAATTCAGGTCAAAGGGGATATTCAGGTATTCCTCCTTTTTGTTCCATCTCATTCTACACTATAACCCTAACCTCTTCTCCCAATTTATGGGCTTGAACTTATATGACCCAGCCTTTGATCCCCAAAGAATTATACCTGTGTCTGCATGGACACATGTTTTGTCAAAAACCAATGACACATGATTTTTGGGAGATGTTCATCACCCCTGTGCTTCATTGCCTTAGCCCCGAGCTTGTCATAAATAGGTTGTTCCCAAGTGTTATGAATCTCTTGGTTAGTTGTCCCATCCCATGTGATTTCTATTTTGGGGCCCATCACACGACCATAAGCATCCATGGATTATGTGGGGAACCAGTGTTACTACCAAAGGTTTTAACTCTTAGGTTAGCATTCCTAGAAATCACTAGGTAGGTGTCGGTGGTTGACAATGAATATGGGTCTGAGAAGAAGAAGAGGAGAATGTATAATCTCTCGTGGATGGTAGGCAATGTAAGCCTGGAAGCCAAAGAAGTTGAGACCGTACTACTGAGGAAGCTGACCTCCCTGGGATTCCTATTGGTCGAAGATAAGTGGGTTTATGACCCAGTAGATTACATAGCCTCTGTAGTGAGGACACATAGAATTGGAGCTAGGATTGTGCATGAAAGCTGCCCCTATTGGGAAACTAGGAAAAATATTGTAGAAGACACCCCTGGTCTCTATGTTGAGTTGATGGATTTGCCTCTCCCACTCAATAGGCTATGGGAGACCTTCTACAATAAACAGAGGGAGTATGATCCCAAGGTCAAGATGACCTCTAGTCTGAGAAGGACACTAAGGAACAAAGCTTGGGACGTAGAGAAAATTGAAGCCTATTGGAAATATAGGCAAGAAATCTCCCAGACCACCCATGCCTTTAGAGGCATACACTTAGATGAAAGGTGGGAAGAACTTTGGGATAAATGGCATCCATCCCCTATTTCTAGCCCAAACACAAGCCAAACACTGACACTCAGCACAGAGCAGGAAGTAGTTGGAGCGGGACCAAGCCAATAACCATAGACTTCAAAGCAAGTTGTAGCTGCCACAAAACAACAAAGAAGTGTGGTGTCTTCACCACCACAAGTCCCCACATCATCGGGAGTAATTGAAGTCCCCAGTTCCCCGCATGTACCACTGGCAACAATAGTGCCAGAAGGGAGACAAACACAGCCTGAGGTAGAGACACCCAGAAAAAGAAGAAGGGTACAATTCCAATTGGACCCAGAGGAGGAAGAGAAGCCTCCACAATGCCCAATGTAGAGCACTACAACTTCCCCTTAGGTAAGTGTTACTTCCCCTCCTCCTTCTCAATCTATCCCTCACCCTGTTGGTGTGGTGCTTCCACCTAGTCAGATGACACCTCCCGCCACTGCTACCATTCCCATTTCACAAGCCACCCCATCATTAGCACCTCAGGCCCTCACATTACCCCATTTCTCCCCCTCCATTCCTAGAAAGATGCCCCTACAACTCATCCCTAGCCACCAATGGCTCTCTAATACAACCTGCTGCAAAGATTTCCCTTTGCAGGGGGACATATTGCATCTCCTTCCACCTTCCAGACACAGGCTGATGCCGCTAAGAAGGCAAGAGAAGCCTGATTAGAGAAGAGGATTAAGGAGAATAAAACATTAGCTATTCCACATTTGAGGTCACAATTTGACCCCATTCAACAGCAGCTGACGGTGACCCATTTGTCGCCTAATGTTGCCAGGCTAAGCGAAAAATGCAACTAGAAGACTACACTATGAACGAAGTGGCCATCAACATGTCCTTGTTTAGGCCTCAATATAGAGTCGAGCTGCTGATTGAATCCACTTGTATAGTCATAAAAGATTACTTAAAGAAATCAAGGAGACTATAGAAGATGGAGGCTAATTTGGCCTAGGAGAAGGCAAACTATAATAGTTTGGCTGAACAAATAAATAGGAAAGATAATGAGATAGCTAGTCTATAGAAACTATTGTAAGATACTATTTCTCTCCAAACTCAATAGGTAATTCAGGCCCAAAATGATTCTTTGAAGATGGAGCTTGCACTTGCAAAGGATGTAGCAATAACTCTGAGATGGGAAAATGCAACATTGCAGGGAAGAGTCGAAGGACTCCAACTACAGGTTACCCAATCACAACAAGGGCTACTAGAAGAATAGAATAAGGCTACAGCTTTTCAAGCCCAGCTCCAAGCTAAGCAATAGAGGATAGCACAATTGGCAATTGAGCTAGCCAATAGGCCAAGAGGTGTCAGAGTGGTGCAATTGCTAAAGGAGCTTTACGAGTCAGCGTGGGCAAGAATCTCTTTAGAGATTCTCTAGCTCAAGCCATTTTTTGCCTTCCTGCTCAACACATAACAACTATGCAAAAGGGCAGAGAATCCAGTACTAAACACTCTAGCCATGATCTCCAAGAGAGTTTCAAACTATCATTCATTACTAGAGAAGCTCTATAGCTCAAGGGATGTCACATTGGCAGCTGTGGGAATCCCAGACAGAATAGCCACTGTGAGACAGATCAATAAAGAACTCAGTCGCAATGTCGTGGCCAATAGTTACAAAAGTTGTCTCGATGTCATGAAAGAAGGCATCGATGAGATGAGACACCATATTGAAAATCTGGTGTAACTAGGCCACCCTTCCCCATTTCCAAATGTAAGGATGGTGCTGACAGTGGATCAACTTGAACCATTGCTGCTAGCTAAATGAAGGGATCAGATAGTTTTCTAAAGCCTAGGAGATGATTCCTCACCCCCAGAGGTCGAAACCGTTCTGGTTTCTATTTTTTGGCTAGAATCTAAACTAAAAGCCATGGTTCATATTTTGTAAACCTTTTCGCACAAGGATCTCATCAACTTGGATTTTGCTTTTGTTGAGTTGCAAAGCGAGAAAGGATTATCTAACCACGAGTGGTCTATCTTTCAAACAGTGTTGTTAAAGCAATAAATTTTTTTGATTTTGATCGAGCGGGAGTCAGGTTCTTTTTTAGCAGGCCCAAAAGTCTTGGAGGTCACCAATAATTATAGAGTAATTTCCTACTCTACATTGTATTTAATTTATTTTTTGGTTTGAGTGTTGTAATTTTGGTTCCTACACACCTTGGACGTCATGGTAGAATTTTGAAGCAGAGGGCCATTTCATTTTGCTAAGTGTTGAAGTGCAGCAGAAGTTGTCGAGTGTCACCCTCTGGTAGCAGATCCCTTTTTCCCCTTTTTGTTTCCTTCATCTCTTTTTTCCCAGGTATCAAAATCAAGTGAAAGACACCAAGTGTTGATGTTCGGGAGGTCAAGCTAGACAGTTGGCATCCTTCGAACACCCTTTTGTAACTTTTTGGAAAGGTCACGAAATGTGCCACGTACCTAATAATGGCTAAGCAAAATGCACCACATGCCAGCATCTGCATCTCATAGAGGCACCTGTGTTTCATTCTACCTTTGGACAAAGAATTTCAATGAACCAAACAATAGCAAAGAAAAAAGCACCAAGTGGCAGTTGGGGAGGCCCTGAACTACCTTTTTGAAGTAGTAGAGGCTGCCAAGTGTCACCTTCCAGGTCCCTCTCTACTCCATCCCCAAAGAAAGTGGAAGGCACTACATACCCCTAGAAGGAGAAGTGGAAGATGCCATGTATCTTCCCAAGAGAAGTGGAGGTTACCACATGTCAACTTTTGAGAAACCATCTTCGAGCCTAATTGATGAATAAAGACTGTAGTGGGTCCCAAACATTATTTATAAAAACTAAGGAGGTGCCAAGTGTCAACAAGTGAAGCCTGCCACGTGCATCCATCCCTTCTTAAAGGTTTCCCGAGTAAGGAATGTAATAAGTTTCATTTTGATAAAGCTACAAAGTATCGAGGAAGTGGGCTATGACAGGTGTCGAAGGTGGAGCATTCTTCAACGAAATATAAAGATAGTTAGGCTACCAAGTGTCATCCTCCAGTGCCTTCTAGATCAAAAGGAGAGGAATCATAAATTGACTAAGTGACCTCTTCCATTTCAAATAGAATAGAGTGCATGTCTACCTATTATAATAAAGATGGAGGGAAAATAGGTGAAATTTACTCTGAGTAGATAGAACCGTGCATTGGGTAGATTTTTGGGGCTTGCAAGTATTAAAGACACCGTCTATTTGTCCCCTATAAATAGAGGTAGAGTAGATAGTTGAGCGGCCAAATAGGGATGGAATGAAGAATTTCAAGTGTAAAGAGAGGTACTAGACAAGGATCACCATGCCATAGTCAGGGCAGTCCTTAATAAAGACCAGGATGCATCTGAGGCATTGAAGGCACCGTCTGTTTTGTCCTTTGCAAGTGAAGGATACATTGGAATTGCACAAGAATTAAAGTGACACCAAGAGGCATCCAAAGCTATATAAGATAAATTGTAAAATCAGAAAAAGGGGGGTGGGAATTTCCATAGTTTTAGACTTTTGGAATTTTGACCAATAATATCATTTGCTTTTGTTTCATTTTCCTGAGTTGAAAGGTTTATATGACTGTGTGTGTTTCTGCATCTTTTGTATGACTAAAAGATTCAATAAGAAGATTGAACACTATGCCCTTGTTGATGTTATTTGTGTCATTTGCAAAGTAGTCTATGCTGTAGATTTTATAGTGTTGTGATTGGAAATGTTATTTGATTTTGTCTCATTTTCTGGAGTCTGAAGTTCTACATAACTATGCATGACTTCTGTGCCTCTTATGTGATTGGAGGATTTTATTAAGAAGATTGAACACTATGCCTTTGTTGATAATTCATGTGTCTCAGCAAAAGACTCCCCTATTGTGAGCCTATGTATCTATTATCCCAATCTTTTACATTGATCATGCACTTGTCTGCTCTTAAATGTAATTGAATCATATAATACTCTCACTGTGCTCAGGTTAGGATTAGGATTACACTCAGGCACATCACCATAGTTAGGTTTAATCCCTGCATTTTGCATTTCTATTTAGTCTCCTATCCCTTTTCCCCAACATCTATAAAATAGAAGAGACCAGCTTCTTTAAAACCTAGAGGTTGTTTCAAGCCGCATTGTCCCATAGCTTGAAACTTCCCATTGTTGTTGATTAAAATCAAGCGCAATTTTAAGGCATCAACATATAACATTATGATAACCAATTTGGTTGGTTTGGGTATCGTGATCTTGATTATGATTGGTTTGGTTTTGATTTTAGCCTTGATTCTAATGATGACCCTGACCTTGATTCTGATTATGACCCTAGCCTTGATTTTAATTTTTCTCTTGTTGATGATTGTGTTTTGGGAAGGGATTTTTGTAAATGCCCATACCCTGATAGGTATTGGGATCCCTTTTTTGCAACTCAATTTCTCCATTTTTAAGCAAATCTTAGATTATATGCCTTAGTTTCACACATTTATAGATTTATGGCCAAAAACATGATGGTATTCATAATATGCCTCTTGATACCACGTTGGTTTGGGTTGGCCTTTAGAAAGAGTTTTGGAACTGGCTAAGTAATCATATTTGTTGTAATTAATGTTTGGAACACTACTTCAATGGGCTTGCCTAGATTACTGAAAACTCCATCTTGGAAGTTTCCTTATCTTGGGGAAGCTCTATGTAGCATGAGAAGTGAGTAGGTGGAGTATTTTGGATAGCCAGTGGCTATACTATTTTCACATCATATTTTTAAGACCCCATTTCCAAACATGTTTTTTTTTGTTGAAGACCTTAGGATTTTTAGTTACACTTGCTTGAATTGGCATTTAAGTCTAGTCCGGTGGTTGGGTTTGAGAGTATATCTTTACTAGACCCTCATAAATAAGTGGCTTTTCAATTTTCACCCATTTTTCAATGATTTTATTCAAATGTGTTTACATATGAAATCTTAAATTATAGGCAACCTCAAAATTTAGATTTTGTGCAAAAATGCCAACTAGCAATTTATCTAGTAGATTATGTGTAAATTGACTTGCAAGGGCTCTCCACCTTTGTAAGAATGTCAAGAATATTTATTTTCCATGTTGCTAAAAATTACATAATTCAACCATATTCAACTCATGCTCTATGTTATAGGATGAGTGATTGACAAATTTCTATGATGGGTCATTAAAAGTAGTTACTGACCTTTTTGGTAGTTTGAGGAGCCATTCCAAGGTTTATCCACCTAAACTTCATGAAAATAAGTAAAGCAAAAATATACTATTGTAAGATACTTATTGGCATGAGACAAAGAATACATATAAGTTCTCTCTTAGATCACCTTTCCCTTTATACTTGTCAAATTTTGGTAGTTTGAAATGAGGTGGGAAAGGCACTTGGAGAATTTTAAGATCAAAATGGTAGGGCCATATCTCATCAAATTTGTACTTTTTGTTTTGGTTACCTACTTGAAGTCTTGAAACATTATCCTTCATTATATTCCACACTTGGGTATTGGAAGCATTTTGGGATGAAAGGAAGGCATTTTACTGGGTACTTATGGACTAATATGCTTGGTTGAAGTTGGAATAAGTAGGTATGGACCCCTTTACACCATTTTATTATAGATATGTTCCCTGTAACCTAAATTTTTATGTTGATAAGGAACTTGTTGTTGGTTGATTTAAATGTGACTAGGTAAGGCATTATTGATTTAGAGGAAACTATTGTTAATTCTTAGGAAACTAATCTTTGTTTACAAGGAATTGTTTTTGTTATAAAATAGAATACTTAGACATTGTGTGTGTTGTGTGACATCCACTACTTACTATGGTGGTGATTGTTTGTAAAGTATTGTTATAAATTGTTAGGTAATTTTTACATATTGGAAAGGGTCTCTTGATGATTGAAAAAGGTATGTTGCATGTTAAGTGGGACTTGTTACAAATAATTCATTAGAATGATCTATTCATAAGGTGTCAATAGATCTATATTAGATGCAAAATTAGCCAACGGTTATTGTTGTGGTTATTCAAGAAACCAGTTTTTGTCTACAAATGTGGTATTGTTAAATGAAGTCATAGCTAGATAAGTCATCAAATCATCTACAAGTTGATCTGCATACCATTATTGTAGAATTAATAATCATACCATGTTAGGATGGGTCAATGAGTTGTCCCTTCCCTTTGCTAGATGGTGTTATAGCTAGTTTTGAACTTTGGGTAATACATTGATTTTGATCAATAGTTACCACTTGAGGTGACTCCTCTACTTGAATAAGGCTATGTAATTTCTCTATGATTAAGTTAGGTAGGATTTTAGCTCTATATTCCATCAATATTAGGAGCAATTCATCTTTATCTTCCATGATTTGATGTTCAAATTGATCTTGACTAGATCCTTACATGGGAGGGAGATATTCAAAGATTATTAGGTGTTCTTCACCATCCTCACTATTTTCAAAAGTCTTAAGGTATCTTGAAGGATCATAGAATTTTTATTCTCAAAAATTAGGGTTGTAAGAGGCCCCAATATGAGTGTACCTAGGCATGGTTGAAATGGTATTTGAATTTGAGAAGGATTGGACCTTGGTTGGTCTTTGACTTGATTTTTGGAACTTCAAATTGGAATAAGACTAAATAGTTTTGGAATTGAGCTTGAACTTGAAATTGGATTTTTAAAATTGGATTTTGACACAAGAAAATGTATGTTTTAAACCAAGAATGAAATGGGCAATGTAATAGTTCCAAATGAGACAAGAGCTTGTTCCAATTGGAAAATATAAGAAGGATGGTTCATAAAGTGGGCAGCATAACACCTTAGTGTGTGAATATGTGAAAACATGTTTTGAGACTTTTGGTTTTGAACTTGATGTACTTATTTTGAATGTGGTTTTGAACACAAAACTAGTTTTAAAAAAATACTCAAGAAATCATGAACATAGATTAGAAACTAATATGGTGTTTCTACGCTATATTCGCTTTTCTACATTTAAAGAGAGAAATGAGAAACTAAGAAGAAGGACGAGGGTTTGTACGTACCCAAATTGTAGACGTGTGCACCAGAATCAGATGATAGCAAGAACTCCTCTTTAGTTGTGGAGGATGACACCTGAAAGAAAAAGAGACTAAAACACAAAAAACGTTAGATGAGGAGATGGTGGGTTGTCAAGCAAAATCTTGATCCCTGAAGTAAAAAGACTTCCTTAAGGGATATCAACCCACTGATTAAAAATAAAATATTTGATAGAAATAGAAATAATGAAAGATAAAATGAAAGAAATAAAAGACTAAAAGCAAAATGCGTACCTGATATGTAGCAAACTGCTTTGCACAGTCGTCGGCATCGGTCTTTGTGCTAGCATCGATCAAGGAATGTCACCGATGTCAGTTAAGATGCCGACGTCAGTAGGGGTAATGACCGGTGTTGATCGGGGTAGTAATTCTTGGACAGGGTTTGGTCGGGTCTAGATAGGTTTCAAGATTGCAGAATGGTCTAAAGTTTTCATCTGAGGGTTAGGGACCCTATTTGGGAGTCAAAGGGATTGTTTGGGGGTCTGTGCAGGGATCTGGGTAGAGTTACAGACTGTATATTTTGGAAAGGGTGGATAGAGGTGATACGGGAGGAAGTCAAGTCGGGTCTGTGGTCTGAATCTAAATTTGGGTAATAATATCAATTAAAAATAATAACCAAAAAATAAAATAAAAGCACAGAATAAACGCTTACCTATTACATGTTGAAGATAGAGTAGGAGACATGATTGTTGTTGTCGGTGTGTTGCAAAAGTTTAATGTAGCAGACCTCCAGTGAGATGATTAAAGTAGAATACCTTTACCTGAGAGAGAGAGAGAGCGAGAGAGATTTGATTGCAGATTGATTGAATGCAAAGTTGGCTGATTCGTTTTGAAGGTCTAATGAAAGAATGTTTTGAAAAGAAGGTCTGATAACCAATCGAGAAACTGATTGAGAACTGAATAATGAATAACAGATAATAGATAATGGATCCTGCATTTGGGTTGAGAACGCAGTTTAAGGATAATCGATGCCAGCATAACCGCTGACGTCGACCGAGAATTAACCAACATGGATGACATCGGCCGAGTAGTGACTGACATCGACAGGTGCAGAATGGGGGCAGAGGCTAATTTTAGCCTTCTGCTCATTCTTACATGCTGCTAGGGTCAAGGCTCATGGGAAAATGGTTGACAAGGGTTAAATAAGTGTGGGAGAATAAAATGGGGGTTAAGGGGAGGATGACAAGGGTTAGACACAATTTTGGTGTCTACATTTGCCCCTTTTTGTCTTGTTGGTTGTTCTGGATGAACTGTAAGACAAAAATAGGAGTTGGTTGCCCCAAGTGTGGGATAAGGTTGATTTTGTCCTATTGGTTGTTCAAGTGAACTGCAAGACAAAAATAGGAAGAGAATTGCACTGGATGAGATGAGGTATCCCCCCTCAAAGCAGGAGTCGAGGGAAGGGAACCGAGAATCGGGTGCTAATTTGACAAAGAGTGGATAAAAAATGGTGAGGGTGAACATTGTAATAGTTGTAATTATGCACATACCACTTCATGAGATGGTCAGGTCAAATTGTCACAGGTCAAGGGTCGAGGAGTGCCAAAATTAAAGTAATCGGGCCCCAACATTTAATCGTCTGTTGATTGGGTTATTCAATCTAAGCAGAAGCTCTAATGGCCATCGTGTTTTAGGTATCCCAAGCTTAGGAAGTGCTCCCAAAAACATGAAAATGTCACAAGTAGTAGGGATCAACCAGCTTGCAATCCTATACTTGTAAGGGTCAAAAATATGGGCTGTGAACAATTTTGCTAACCATTTATGCGGTAGCATACATGCAAAAACAACCAAGGTGAAGTCATCTTGGAATTGGTCAAGGTCTGAGGAGATAGTCGTGATCTCCAATGGTCATTGGTCGAGGTGGATGGGTGGACGAAAGGATGTGGCTGAGCTAACACCATAAGACTGAGTGCTACCTACATAGCCCATGTTAAAGGGCCTCAGGCCAATGTAGTTCTCCCTAAAAGGGAGGAAGGGTCAAAGTGGTCGACGGTCTTGGTCAAGGTCAATGTCATGGTCAAAAGGAGGAAAGAAGGTTTGTCCATCAGAGAGACGAACAAACAAGGCTGGTCGAGCTAACCCCAGAAGACATTGTGTCATCTGAGTGCTGCCTACATAGCCTAGATTGGAAGGGACCTCAGACCAATGTAGTTCAGACTAAGAGACAAAATGGTCGATGATGGATGTGGTCATGTGTCAAAATGATGAGGAGAAAGAAGATGTTATAGCCTTTTCCATATTGTGTGATGGTGTATTCTGTAACATTGGTCGAGGGGTCTTTCATCCCTAGCAATTTTCCATAGGCGTGATGGATGTATGCTAAAAATGAATTGGGTCCATTTATGCTTTAGCAAGTATTGGTTTATGCTTAACATAAATTGTGTCTGGTCGATAGTTTCCATGTGTATTGGTGTCCATAGAAACTATGTGAAATGGACTATGATGATGTTGGTGGTCTGAAAATGTTGAGGTTGGTTTGATTGGATAAATGTCAAATGAGTGGATGTGACCAAAGTGTAAAGAAAAAGTGAAAGGTAAATTACTCTTTCATTGACAAGGACCAGAATGACAGCATAGATAGGGGTTATTAGAACCAAGAGCCCCATTCATGCGTGATGCCATTGACCATAGGTTGTGTTAGAGAGGTAATCGAATCACTTTGACATTAAAGTGAGCTCGAAGTCCCTTGAGCAAGTGATAAGAGGAGGATAGGGTGACCTGTTTTAGAGCAGAGATAACTTTGCCCCTTTTTATAGGAGACCTTGAGACAACTACAAGCCAAGTCCATGATTTTTGATTTTTTTTTTTTTTTGGGTGCAAACTGATCAATGTGGGAAGTCTGCATAGAGATGTCATTTGCTTGGGGGTCATTTGCGAAGCTGATCAATGCGAAAAAGCTTCTAAGAAAGATTTTTTTTTGTAGCAAAAGTTAGTCATAGCCATCCTTCGAGGGAGTGGTCTATATTTTACTTTATATATAAGGGCTTTGAATAGCTGTCCTTCGAGGGAGCAGTCTATTAGCTACAGCAATGATAGTACAGCTATCCTTGGAGGGAGCGGTCTGTCTTTTGATTTTGATTTGGTGACCTTGGATATTTTGACATCTTGATTTGTTTTGATAGAAATGTAAGTCATGGACAAGATTATAAAAGGTCAAGGGCTCTCTTTTATTAGGACAAATCATCCATACTGTATAAAAGGGGTATATAGGATTTGTTAGGGGGATTAGGGTTGAAAGGAATGAGGACTAAGAGGATGGGGATTGCTTAAGGGATGAGCTCAAGGTAAATGTCAAGTAGATGAGTACTCGACTAACAGTAGAATGGTCGCAGATGCAATGCATTAAAAGGTTCAGGTTCTAGCCATCCATTGAGAGAAGACAAACGATACGTCCCTGATCCATACTTATGCGTGATAATGAAAGGTTCGAGCCAATTAGGGGCAAACTTGCCTCGTTTACTTCACTTCATATTGGTCACGTGCTGATTTTCTTTGAGGACGAGGTCTCCGATATTGAAATCTCCTTCTCACAAATTTTTTTCATAGGCTCACTTGATGTGATGTTGATAGACATGGAGATGGTTAAGGGTAGCAAGACGGTGCTCAAGTAACTCAAGTTGAGCTAAGCAATCTTGACGAAAGTCATCATTAGAAAGAATGTCATGCAGAGAGATGTGGAGAGATGGGATCTATACTTTGAGAGGTAGGACAGCCTCTGTTCTGTACACGAGAGAGAAAGGGGTAGCACCCATGGAGGTTTAGATGCTAGTGTGGTAAGCCCACAAAGCGAAGGGAATGTCAATATGCCAATCCCTTCCAGTGTCACTGACCACCTTCATGAGAATTTTAGTCAAGATTTTGTTGGAAGCCTCGCCCTGCCCATTTGCTTGTGGGTAGTAAGGCGAAGAGAAACTGAGTTTAATGCCAAATGAGTCACAGAGTTTTTGGATGGTCTTGTTTTTAAAGGACTTGCCATTATCGGTGATGATTTTATGAGGGACACCGAAACGATAGATGATGTGGGTGCTAATGAAGTTGATAATCTTGTCAGCTTTTGTGGAGATGAGAGGAATGGCTTCCACCCACTTGGTGAAATACTCGGTGGTGATGATGATGGAACAATGACGAAGAGATGAATGAGGGTTAATCTCACCGATGAGATCTAAGCTCCACTGAGAAAAAGGCCAAAATCTTGAGCAACTGGTAAGGCATGACTAGGAAGATGAAGCAAGTTAGAGTGTTGCTGACACTTGATGCAATGCCGAACATAGTCGCTATAGTCTTGATGAAGGGTGGGCCAATAATAGCTCAGACGAAGGATGCGCTTGGCAACTGAGTTCCCACTGAAGTGTCCACCACAAATTCCATCGTGGACTTGTTTAATGGCATGAGAGGCTTCAGTGGAGGTTAGACAATGAAGAAGGAGGCCATCGAAGCCTCACTTATAGAGAAGACCCCCTATCACGGTATAACAAGTTGTGCATTTGATGAAATCCCACTGTGTATTGCTAGAGAGATTGGGAGGGATGATAGAATGAGATAAGTAGTCCACGAGTTGTTTATACCAAACATCCCATGGATTAGAGTCTATGGTGTTGACATTGTTAGAAGAAAGGTATGAAGGTAACGGCAGACGATGCACTGTGATGAAAATTCTAGAGGACAATGATGAAGATGAAATATGCGAGGCGAGAGAAGCCATGGTGTCAGCAAACTTATTCATGGATTGAGGAACAGTTTGTAAGAGGTAATGGTCAAAAGAGGCTAGAAGAACACCAGCACAGTTTTTGTACCTTTGCAAAATTTCATTTTTATAGAGGTATGAACCGTTGACCTGATTGTCGACAAGCTGTGAGTCAACGAAGATGTTGATGGACTTGATACTGAGAGAGAGGGTGGTCTGAAGTCCCAAAATTAAGGCCAAGTATTTAGCCATATTATTGGTACAATTAAAGTTGAGCTTGAAAGACAGAGGCATGGGCTCACCATCGAGTGGGATGAGAATAACTCCCGCACCCCCACCAAGTTGACATTAGGAGCCATCAAAGAACATGGTCATTTGGTAGACAGTGTCATCGATGGAAAGCGCGGTGATAGACTCGTCAGGGAACTCACATTGTGAAGGTTGATTGTCAGGAAGAGGGGCATCTGCCAGTTGATCAGTGATGATTTGCCCCTTGATGGATTTCTACTGGATAAATTTGAGGTCAAACTCAACAAGCAACATGAACCATCGAGCCATACGTTGATGTTGATATGGCTTGGAGTGCATAAACTTAAGAGGGTTGGTGTGAGTGATGATAAAGGTTTTGTGATTGAGAAGATAGTGGCGGAGCTTGGTAGCGGCAAAGACTAAATCCAAACAGAGTTTCTTGATATAAGTATACCGAGTTTTATAATCGACCAGTGTTCAGCTGATATAGTAGACCACTTGCTCATGGTGATGCTCGTCTCAGTGCACGATCATGGCACCTAATGAATGGTTGGTGACAGAGATGTAAAGGTAGAAGGGTTGATCGTCTTTAGGTGGAATGAGGACTGGTGGAGAGACCAGATAGCGTTTGAGGGCTTCAAAAGCCTCTTGACAGTCCTTATCCCATTTAAAGGAGACATCCTTCTTAAGGAGATGATGAAAAGGTTGGCAGCAGTCAAAAAGTTGTGAAATGAAATGGCAAATGGACTGGAGCTTCCCTTGTAGACTATGAAGCTGCTTGAGATTGGTTGGAGGCGGCATAGCGAGGATAGTGTGGATCTTAGTGGGATCTATCTCGATGCCACGAAAAGAAACAATAAAGCCTAAGAGCTTACCGGAGAGGACCCCAAAGACACATTTATTGGGGTTAAGGTGGACATTATATTGAAGAAGGTGAGAGAAGATGATTTTGAGAATGGTCAAATGGTCACAGTGAAGCTTGGACTTGCCGAGCAGGTCATCCACATAGTCCTCCATGATTTTGTGGAGGAGATCATGGAAAATGTAAGTCATGGCACGCTGATATTTGGTGCCTACATTCTTCAAGCCAAAAGGAATGACCCGATAGCAGAAAGTCCCCCATGGGAAGATAAAGGTAGTCTTGTGCTGATCTTCCAGTGCAATCAAGATCTGATTGTATCCTGAAAACTCATCCATTAGAGATAGCATCTCATGTGCGGTCGTAACATCAACAAGCTAGTCAATGTTGGGAAGAGGAAAGTCATCTTTGAGATAGGCTAGGTTATGGTCGTGATAGTCTGTGCAGATCTGGATCCCCCCAGTTGCTTTGGTGATAGGGACAATGTTAGAGACCCACTGTAGGTAGTCGATGGGCTGGATGAAAGAGACAAAAAGGAGGTACTGAAGCTCCTCTTTGACAAGGAGCACCACGTGAGGATGCATCTTTTGAAGCTTTTGCCTAATAGTCTTAGCCTCTAGTTTGGTGACGATGTTATGTGTAGCGATGGTGGGGTCGATGCCAGGCATGTCACGGTAGGTCCAAGCAAAGGCCTTGCTATGGTTTGAGAGGAACTGGGTGTAGTCTAGCTGCTCTTGAGCGTTTAAAGATTAACCAATCTTTAAGACATGAGGAACATCGGAAGAAGGGAGGTTGATGTCAATGGTTGATTCATTTAACATAACCTGGGTCTCAGAAGGGAGAGAGCGTTGAATGAAAGAGTCGTCAGCGCCCATGTAGGAAAGAATAGCGTCATCATCAATGCAGTGGACAGTGTGGATGGTTGTTGACTCATCTTCTATCATGCTGGGATAAATGAGAGGGAGAGACCTTGACACCCTATTTAGCTGATAGGTCAGAGGTTCCAGGCGGATGGTGTTTATGCAAAAAAAACTAGGAGGGATGGAAACCACTGACTTCATAGGTGAAGAGGGAAGAATGGGTGAGCTATGAAGAGGTTGATCAATGGTGGGTTCAGGGTAAAGGTCTGTAGGGGCCTGAGTGGGGTCATGATATCCCAAGCCATACCATTTCTTGGCATCATCATCGTTGAGCAGTTTGATGGGTTGATGGGAGCCTTGCTCATAGCGTCCGAAGCCAAAACCCTTCCATGCACACCTATAAAGGTAGGTGTGTGCAAAGGCAGGGTTGCCAAGAAATGAGAAGTCTGATGTGAATGGTTGTGGTGAAGAAAGAGGATTGCCATCAGTAGGAGCTTGATTGAGCCCCCCATAGACAAGATTGGTTCAGAGGTGAGGAGGGCCATAAGGCACAACCATCCTGATCTGGTGATCATAACTAGGGCTGTGGTAAAGCGTCCATACTCTTGCAGAGTTTGGAACATGTCTAAGGCTAGCAAGTGATATTCTCCAAGTGAAAGTCGTTGGAAGATGTCTTCCATGGGGTCTTTGATTATCGCTTGAAGAGGAGGGGTGAGGTCGACTGCCAGTTGTGAACTGGTCGAAGCTTCCACAGATGGAGGCGGCACTGAGGTTGATGGCTTGATAGGAATGAGGACATCATTTGGCCGATAGGTTGTGTTACAAGTTTTGAAAGGTGATGGGTCAGCAGGAATAGTGTGGACTTGCCCATTGTGCTCAAATTTCACACAACAGTGCAGGGTAGAAAGAACACAAGCCATGGCACGGATCCAGGGTCGACCTAGCAAGATGTTATATTGAAACTCTCCTTCGATGATATAGAAGAGCTCCAAGACTATGCATGGACCAACGCGAATGTGAAGGATGACTGTGCCAATGGTTGTAGTAGTGGTGTCATTGAAAGATCGCAAGATTGCGTCAGTTTTGGATACGCAATTCTTGGGGAGGGCCAATTGATCAAAGGCATGGGTGGAGATAATATTGATGTTGGTGCCTCTATCAATCATAATGTGCTTAATACGTGTCTGATCAACATAGGCAGTGATGAAGAGGGTGGCATCCTGATCTTCTGTGTTAGATGTAGGAATCTTAGAATCACTAAAAGTGATAGAGGTGACAGGGGATAAAGAGTGGACCAGGGCAGCGAGTGGTTGGGGGTCTTTGAGTTAAACCTCTGCTGCCTGCAAGGCTCAGATGAGGGCCTGATAATGTTGGGGCGAGGTTTGGATGAGGTAATAAAGGGACATCTTCACGGGCGTTTGGTGAAGCTATTTTAACATAGAGTCATGAATCACCCCTGAAGAGGAAGAAGAAGAGGGTTGAGGCATGCCAAGGATAGAAATCTTAGGCTTGGGCAGTTGAGGTGGCTGGATGAAAGGATAGGTCTAAGGAATGGTGGCTTTTTTTTTGCCTTGTCTTTTTGTGACGTGGTGGTTATGTGAATGGCATTGATTTCAAAGATAGGGGGTGAAGAAGATGAAGGGGTCATGGCCTGCTGATAAGATGTTGATGTAGTCAAAGAGGTTGGAGGAATATGAGAAGGTGTCAGGGCTCGATTGACGGTGTCCTCAAGAAGAAAAATGTCCTTCTCCATGTAGTGGTGAATGACGGCCTTGAGGGCACAGCAAGTCTCGATATCATGTCCTAGCGTACGATGATATAGGCAAATCTTCGTATCATCAAACCAGGAGGGCTTAGATCCGAGAGGTTGGAAGGGCCTGATGGGTAGAAGGGTTATGCCAGAAGTCTACAAAATTTGATGCAATATCAAAGAGTATGAGCCCACTAAAGGGTTCGTGCTCGTCAATGTGTGCAATGCTGGTGACTTTTGCTTGGGTGGAGTTGGAAGAGGCTTTCGTACCACCTTTTGGGTTGATGGTGTGGCGACAAGCGAAGACGGTACTTTCTTCATGAGAGGTACCACCCTTTTGGGAGAGGTAGGCTAGCGGTAGGCAAAGGAAGTAGAGGAGGCAACTGGTTTTGGTTAGAGGTAGGAATGGGGAGGAATTTGGTCAAGGTCGAAGGATGAGGGCCCGAAATGGAGGGCAATGGTGATGGGGGAGGAGGAGTTTGCCTCTGTGGTTTGGCAGTCTTATTTGATTTGATTTGAAGACTATTATTAGTTGAGGTCTGGTCTAAGTCCACCTTCACTTGTGGATGAGTGAGGTTGGAGACAAGGCAAATGTCAAGTGACTTGATTGGTAAACAGGGTAGATGAGGATTTAGGTCCTAATGCGTTGGTGTAGGTGTAGACAGTCTAGAAGTGGAAGTCTGGTTTTTGTTGAAAGTCTTGGGAGATTCTGCCATGGGAGGATTAGTAGCATGAGATGAGAGGGCACGGGCATGTTGAAGAGTTGTGAGATGCTCCCACAATACCTGATGCTCCACTTTCTTTGAAGGGAGAAGTTTGAGTTTCTCCACTAATCAAGAAAATGGCTGAGAAGATGTTGGATGAGGCTTGGGTCCTTGAGAGGATGTGGATGGTTGTGTGGTTGAAGATGAGACTGGTGTAGCGGTCTCAGACCCAAGGCATGATGAAGTTGTGACAATTTCATCTTTGGTTGGAGATAGAGGAGAGACAGGTTCTTCCCTAGGTGGAGAAGAAACCAGAGAATGAGGCTTCTCAAGAGGGTAAAGGGCAGGAATGATTATGCCCTCTACTTGCGGTTGAGGAGTAGGAAGGGTCGGGTCCTCCATAGGTAACAAGAAGGAAGATGGTGAGACTGGTGGAGCTGGTATGGTCGAGGCATCCTCCAATATAAGAGAAGTTGATGGAGAACTAACGAGAGAGGGAGGTTCATCCACATGCAATGGACTGAGGGGTGGACTAACCTCTTGAGTTTGTGAAAGAGTCTGGTCAGGGATGAAGGGCAAGACTGTATTGACTGTTTGTACATTATGTTCATGAATGTTGTCAGTCATGGTCTGGACATTATTTTGGGTTGGTGGATGATAGGGGAATGGTTGCTTGAAGATGTCGATGCCTTGATTAGGAGGTGCATTGGGATTGTCGAGGACAAGGTCACCCTTTTCTAGCATGTCTTGGATGATATTTTTAAGGGTCTTACAGTTGCCTATGTCATGGCCTTTAACACGGTGGTAGTTACAAAAGTCATTTTCCCTATACCACATAGGGATGGCGCGTGAGGGATCAAATTATGGAGGTGGTCAGATTTGGGGGAGATTGAGAACCCCCTGTTTGACAAGTTTTTCCATCACAGACGCGTATGATTCCCCATGTGGAGTATATTGTCGTTGTACGTATCTCTACTGGAATTGGCGGGTGATGCTTTGGGACGTAGATGGCTCAGGCTAGTTGGTTGAAGGCGAAGAGGATGAAGGCCTAACAACTATAGCATTTTTTGATGCCTTAGACCTGGGGTTAAATGAAGAAGGCTGAGAAGAAGAGGAGTCACTAGTCTTGGAGTTGGGATTCTTACTCTACAACTTGACTTTGTTCTCCTTGATGGCACGTAATTTAAGTTTTTAGGCCATCGTGAAGGCTTCATCAAAGGTGTGGAAGGTCTGAACCTGCAAGGTAGAAGAAATATGCTTGGCGCAGGCTTGGGAGAAAAGTTTGATAAGTTCAAGTTGGGGTAAGGAAAATGAAAGCTGATTGATAAGGCTTCTCCAATGAGCAATGAAATCGGCTATGGATTCATCCTCGAACTGCTGGATAGAATAGAGGTCTATGATTGAGACCTTTTTGGTGATGTTGATAGAGAAATGGTCAAGAAAGAGTTGGGCCAGCTGAGTGAATGTGAAGAGAGAATGGCTAGCAAGGGAGCTATACCAATCAAGAGCAGCACCAGGGAGGGACATAGGGAATGTGCGTAAAAGTAACGCATCGTCATGAGCAATGAGATAACAGGCATGTCTGAATGCCCGTAGGTGTTGTTGTGGGTCTTCCTTGCTCTGGAAACGAGAGAATTTAGGAAGTTCCCACTGGTTGGGGTATGATCGAATTGGGACGGAAGGATGAATGGGCTCATTACAAATTTGCTCGTATGAGAGGGCATTGCGTGAACCAGAAATAGAGGTTTTGAGACTGGACATTTTGTCCATCAGCATTTTGATGATGTCTACTGATGGATTGGTGGGTGGGGTGCCCCCTAGATTATAAGGTGCTTAGAAGGTATTGAGAGGGGCGTATGACATGGTTGGTTGCGCTTGTGTAGGCACAACATATGGGTAGCTAGTCATTGGGGCAGAAATTGAAGCCAAAGGCACTTGTGTTATGGGGTTGGTAGGCACAAATTGGATAGGGGCCATCAAAGATGGTTGAGGAGTGGCCACACTTGTTGAAGGGTAGACAGTTACTCTTGTGTTGATAGGTGCAAGAGTAGGGGGATAGAGACCACTAGGTTTTGGAAAGGTGTAGGATTTGGTTGAGTAATTTGAGGTTGAGGGGGTACTAGAACCCCCATGGAGGTAGGTTTAGAAGGAGAGGCTAAACTTTGAAGGTAGGACACGGTTGGGTTATTAGTTGAGGTGTTGGCTTGATTGTCTATAGGTTGAATTGTAGATGTTGTTGATGTGATCATGGTCTCAACTAAGGAAGTTGGCATCCCATAGATTGGGTTGCCTAAGGAGTCTCGCATTCGGCTTCATGCCAAATAATGTTGAAGGGCTCTGCCATTGAAATCCAAGAATCTTTTGAAATCTTGGTCCCCTTCAGGGACGATGGGAGTCTGGGTCAGGGTAGGTCCAGTAGGAGTTCTTTCAGTCTTCGAGTGGAACTCCATTATAGGACTGGTTATGGACAGGGAAGATGGAAGTGGTTGACGCCTCACATGGTCGACAAGAGCCTTGGTTTGACTACGAGTCAGAACCATTCAAGGCAAGAGAGAAACATCCTCACAAGCTCAAACAAGCAGATAAGAATAGAAAAGATGAAGAACACAAGCAGACCCTAAACATTAAATCCTTAGGAATAAATTATTAGGATCTTGGTGGCTTATTCCTTAGAATGTGTGGGGAAGATTGGCTTTTGAGATGGGTCCTAGAAGAAGTAGTCTAGAGTTGGTTTTAGGTTTTGTTTAGGCGCTCAAGAGTCTGGGTTAGGTTTCATACTTGGCCTGGTGCTAAGGAGCAAGCTCCCCTCACTTCACGAGTCCAGTGATAAGCTGGGCCTGCTTAGCCAAAATATAATTCCCCTAGAGATTATACTCTACCAGCGAACAGAGTGGGCTTTCCCCTTGGTGATGAAATCCAAGTAAGATCACTGGGATGGGTAAGGTATCCACTGGGGGATGAAATCCCAATTGGGCCTTGTCTCAGGTGAGTTTGATGTTTGATTTGGTGCAAGTGGTTTGGTTGTGTAACATAAAGTGGACTACGATTAATTCAATATGCGGTTATTAATTATTAGGTGTGGACTAAGAAATGCAAGCAAGCAGAAATGAATGCAATGTGTTTTAAGCCTAAGTCGAAATGTGAGTTCGAATGAAAGCAAGTTGAGAAAGGGTTGAAGAATCTGACTTTTGACTAGTTTGAAATGCAAGAAAAGAAAGAAAAGTTCTTTTTAATCCCGCTTATGATGTCTTTTAGAAGAGAAGAAAGAGGTGAAAAGGGAGAAACCTAATGCACCTATATGAATGGAAAGAAAAGGAACCCAAGGAAGACCCTAAGGTCCCACTGGGCGTGCCAAAATGTTTTTATGCTATATTCACTTTTCTACATTCAAAGAGAGAAATGAGAAACTAAGAAGAAGGATGAGGGTTTGTACATACCCAGATTGTAGACGTGTGCACCAGAATCAGACGATAGCAAGAACTCTTCTTTGGTTGTGGAGGATGACACCTGAAAGAAAAAGAGACTAAAACATGAAAAACATTAGATGAGGAGATGGTGGGCTGTCAAGCTAAAGCTTGATCCCTGAAGTATAAAGACTTCCTTAAGGGATATCAACCCACTGATTAAAAATAGAATATTTGACAAAAATAGAAATAATGAAAGACAAAATGAAAGAAATAAAAGACTAAGAGCAAAATGCGTACCTGATATGCAGCAAACTGCTTTGCACAGTCGTTGGCGTCAGTCTTTGTGCTGGCATCGGTCAAGGAATGTCATCGACGTCGGTTAAGATGCCGACGTCGGTTAAGATGCCGACGTCGGTAGGGGTAATGACCGGCATCAGTCGGGGTAGTAGTTCTTGGATGGGGTTTGGTCGGGTCTAGACAGGTTTTAAGATTGCAGAATGGTCTAAAGTTTTCATATGATGGGTTAGGGACCCTGTTTGGGAGTCAAAGGGATTGTTTGGGGGTCTGGGCAGGGATCTGGGCAGAGTTACAGACTGTATATTCTGGAAAGGGTGGATAGAGGTGATACAGGAGGAAGTCAAGTCGGGTCTGTGGTCTGAATCTAAATCTGGGTAATGATATCAATTAAAAATAATAACCAGAAAATAAAATAAAAGCACAAAACAAATGCTTACCTGTTACATGCTGAAGATAGAGTAGGAGACATGATTGTTGTTGTTGGTGTGTTGTAGAAGTTTGATGTAGCAGAACTCTAGCGAGATGATTGAAGCAAAATACCTGTACATGAGAGAGAGCGAGAGAGATTTGATTGTAGATTGATTGAATGCAAAGTTGGCTGATTCATTTTGAAGGTCTAATGAAAGAATGTTTTGAAAAGAAGGTCTGATAACTAATCAAGAAACTGATTGAGAACCGAATAACGAATAATGGATAATAGATAACGGATCTTGCATTTGGGTTGAGAACGCAGTTTAAGGATAACTGATGTTAGTCGAGAATTGACTGACGTCAGCAACGTCATTCGAGTAGTGACCGACGTCAACAGATGCAGAATGGGGGTAGAAGCTAATTTTAGCCTTCTGCTCATTCTTACATGCTGCCAGGGTCAAGGCTCATGGGAAAATGGTCAACAAGGGTTAAATAGGCATGGGAGAATAAAATGGGGGTTAAGGGGAGGACGACAAGGGTTAGACACTATTTCAGTGTCTACATTTGCCCCTTTTTGTCTTGTTGGTTATTCTGGATGAACTACAAGACAAAAACAAGAGTTGGTTGCCCCAGGTGTGGGATAAGGTTGATTTTGTCCTATTAGTTGTTCAAGTGAACTGTAAGGAAAAACTGGAAGAGAATTGCATTGGATGAGATGAGGTATCCCCCCTCAAAGCAGGAGTTGAGGGAAGGGAACCAGGAATCAGGTGCTGATTTGACAAAGAGTGGATTAAAAAAAATGGTGAGGGTGAACGCTGCAATAGTTGTAATTGTGTGCATACAACTTCACGAGATGGTTAGGTCAAATTATCGCAGGTCAAGGGTCGAGGAGTGCCAAAATGAAAGTAATTGGGCCCCAGCATTTAGTCATCTGCTGATTGGGTTATTCAATCTAAGCTAAAGCTCCAATGGTCATTGTGTTCCAGGTATCTCAGGCTCAGGAAGTGCTCCCAGAAACACGAAAATGTCACAAGTAGTAGGGATCAACTGGCTTGCGATCCTATACTTGTAAGGGTCAAAAATATGGGCTATAGACAATATTGCTAACCATTCATGTGGTAGCATACATGCAAAAACAACCAAGGCGAAGTCATCTTGGAAGTGGTCAAGGTCTGAGGAGATAGTCGTGATCTCCAATGGTCATTGGTCGAGGTGGATGGGTAGACGAAAGGATGTGGCCGAGCTAACCCCAGAAGACTGAGTGCTACCTACAGAGCCCTTGTTGAAGGGCCTCAGGCCAATGTAGTTCTCCCTAAAAGGGAAGAAGGGTCAAAGTGGTTGATGGTCTTGGTCGAGGTCAATGTCATGGTCAAAAGGAGGAAAGAAGGTTTGTCCATCAAAGAGACAAACAAACGAGGGTGGTCGAGCTAACCCCAAAAGACGTCGTGTCATCTGAGTGCTACCTACATAGCCCAGATTGGAAGGGGCCTCAGACCAATGTAGTTTAGACTAAGAGACAAAATGGTTGATGATGGATGTGATCATGTGTCGAAATCATGAGGAGAAAGAAGATGTTACAGCCTTTTCCATATTGTGTGATGGTGTATTTTGTAACATTGGTCGAGGGGTCTTTCACCCTAGTAATTTTCCATAGGCGTGATGGATGTATGCTAAAAATGAATTGGGTCCATTTATGCTTCAGCAAGTATTGGTTTATGCTTAACATAAATTGTGTCTGGTTGATAGTTTCCATGTGTATTGGTGTCCATAGAAACTATGTGAAATGGACTATGATAATGTTGGTGGTCTGAAAATGTTGAGGTTGGTTTGATTGGATAAATTTCAAATGAGTGGATGTGACCAAAGTGTAGAGAAAAAGTGAAAGGCAAATTACTCTTTCATTGACAAGGACCAGAATGACAGCATAGATAGGGGTTATTAGAACCAAGAGCCCCATTCATGCGTGATGCCGTTGACCATAGGTTGTGTTAGAGAGGTAATCGAATCACTTTGACATTAAAGTGAGCTCGAATTCTGTTGAGCAGGTGATAGGAGGAGGATAGGGTAACCCGTTTTAGAGCAGAGATAACTGTGCCCCTTTTTATAAGAGACCTTGAGACAACCACAAGCCAAGTCCATGATTTTTGATTTTTTTTTTTTTTTTGGTGCAGACTGATCAATGCAAAAAGTCTGCATAGAGATGTCATTTGCTTGGGGGTCATTTGTGAAGTTGATCAATGTGAGAAGCTTCTAAGAAAGATTGTTGTTTGTAGCAAGAGTTAGTCATAGCCATCCTTCGAGGGAGTGGTCTATATTTTGCTTTATATATAAGGGCTTTGAATAGCTGTCCTTTGAGGGAGCAATCTATTAGCTACAGTAATGATAGTACAGCTTTCCTTCGAGGGAGCAGTCTACCTTTTGATTCTGATTTAGTGACCTTGGATATTTTGACATCTTGATTTGTTTTGACAGAAATGTAAGTCATGGACAAGATTATAAAAGGTCAAGGGCTCCCTTTTATTAGGACAAAGCATCCATACTGTATAAAAGGGGTATATAGGATTTGTTAGGGGGAGTAGGGTTGAAAGGAATGAGGACTAAGAGGATGGGGATTGCTCAAGGGATGAGCTCAAGGTAAATGTCAAGTGGACGAGTACTCGACTAACAGTAGAATGGTCGCAGATGCAATGCATTAAAAGGCTCAAGTTCTGGCCGTCCATCGAGAGAAGACAAACGATACGTCCCTAATCCATACTTGTGCATGATAATGAAAGGTCTGAGCCAATTAGGGGCAAACTTGCCTCATTTACTTCGCTCCATATTGGTCACATGCTGATTTTCTTTTAGGATGAGGTCTCCGATATTGAAATCTCGTTCTCGTAGATTTTTGTCATAGGCTCGCTTGATGCGATGTTGATAGACATGGAGATGGTTAAGGGCAGCAAGACGGTGCTCGTCAAGTAACTCAAGTTGAGCTAAGTGATCTTGACAAAAGTCATCGTTAGAAAGAATGTCATGTAGAGAGATGCGGAGAGACGAGATCTATACTTTGAGAGGTAGGACAGCCTCTATTTCATACATGAGAGAGAAAGGGGTAGCACCCATGGAGGTTTAGATGCTAGTGCGGTAAGCCCACAAAGCAAAGGGAATGTGTATATGTCAATCCCTTCTAGTGTCGCTGACCACCTTCATGAGAATTTTAGTCAAGATTTTGTTGGAAGCCTCGGCCTGCCCATTTGCTTATGGGTAGTAAGGCAAAGAGAAACTGAGTTTGTAATGCCAAATGAGTCACAGAGTTTTTGGACAGTCTTATTTTTTAAGGACTTGCCATTATCGGTGATGATTTTGTGAGGGACACTGAAACGACAGATGATGTGGGTGCTGATGAAGTCGACAATCTTGTCGGCTTTTATGGAGATGAGAGGAATGGCTTCCACCCACTTTGTGAAATACTCAATGGCGGTGATGATGGATTGATGACGAAGAGATGAATGAGGGTTAATCTCACTGATGAGATCTAAGCCCCACTGAGAAAAAGGCCAGAAATCTTGAGCGACTTATAAGGCGTGACTAGGAAGATGAAGCAATTTAGAGTGCTGCTGACACTTGATGCAATGTTGAATATAGTCGTTACAGTCTTGATGAAGGGTGGGCCAATAATAGCCCAGACGAAGGATGCGCTTGGCAACCAAGTTTCCACTGAAGTGTCTACCACAAATTCCATCGTGGACTTATTTAATGGCATGAGAGGCTTTAGTGGAGGTTAGACAATGAAGAAGGAGGCCGTCGAAGCCTCGCTTATAGAGAAGACCCCCTAGCACAGTATAGCGAGTTGTGCATTTGATGAAAGCCCACTGTGTATTGCTAGAGAGATCGGGAGGGATGATAGAATGAGATAAGTAGTCCATGAGTTGTTTATACCAAACATCCCATGGATTAGAGTCTATGGTGTTGACATTGTTAGAAGAAAGGTATGAAGGTAATGGCAAACGATGCACTGTGACAAAAATTTTAGAGGACAATGATGAAGATGAAATATGGGAGGTGAGAGTTGCCATGGTGTCAGCAAACTTATTTGTGGATCGAGGAATAATCTGCAAGAGGTAATGGTCAAAAGAGGCCAAAAAAACACCAGCACGATTTTTGTACCTTTGCAAAATTTCATTTTTACAAAGGTATGAAATGTTGACCTGATTGACGACAAGCTATGAGTCGTCAAAGATGTTGATGGACTCGATACTGAGAGAGAGGGTGGTCTAAAGTCCCAAAATTAAAGTCGAGTATTTAGCCATATTATTGGTACAATTAAAGTCGAGCTTGAAAGATAGAGGCATGGGCTCACCATCGAGTGGGATGAGAATAAGTCCCGCACCCCCACCAAGTTGACATTTGGAGCCATCAAAGAACATGGTCATTTGGTAGACAGTGTCATCGGTGGAAAGCGCGGTGATAGACTCGTCAAGGAACTCACACTGCGAAGGTTGATTATTGGGAAGAGGGGCATCTGCTAGTTGATCAGCGATGGTTTGCCCCTTGATGGATTTCTACTGGATAAATTTGAGGTCAAACTCAAGAAGTAGCATGAGCCACCGAGCCATACATTGATGTTGATATGGCTTGGAGTGCATAAACTTAAGAGGGTCGGTGTGAGTGATGATAAAGGTTTTGTGATTGAGAAGATAGTGGTAGAGCTTGGTAGTACCAAAGACTAATGCCAAATAGAGTTTCTCGATATGAGTATATCGAGTTTCATAGCCGACCAGTGTTCGGCTAATATAGTAGACCACTTGCTCATGGTGATGCTCATCTCGGTGTGCGATCATGGCACCTAATGAATGGTTGGTGACAGAGATGTAAAGGTAGAAGGGTTGATCGTCTTTAGGTGGAATGAGGACTGGTGGAGAGACCAGATAGCATTTGAGGGCTTCAAAAGCCTCTTGACAGTCCTTATCCCATTTAAAGGAGACGTCCTTCTTAAGGAGATGATGAAAAGGTTGGCAGCGGTCAGAAAGTTGTGAGATGAAATGGTGAATGGACTAGAACTTCCCTTGTAGACTGCAAAGCTGCTTGAGATTGTTCGGAGGTGGCATCTCGAGGATAGTGCAGATCTTGGCGGGATCTATCTCAATGCCATGGAAATAAATGATAAAGCCTAAGAGCTTGTTGGAGAGGACCCCAAAGACAAATTTCTTGCGGTTAAGGCAGACATTATATTGAAGAAGGTGAGAGAAGATGATTTTGAGAATGGTCAAATGGTCACGGGGAAGCTTGGACTTACCGAGGAGGTCATCCACATAGTCCTCCATGATTTTGTGGAGGAGATCATGGAAAATGTAAGTCATGGCACACTGATATGTGGCGCCTGCATTCTTCAAGCCAAAAGGCATGACCCGATAGAAGAAAGTCCCCCATGGGGAGATAAAGGTAGTCTTGTGCTGATCTTTTGGTGCAATCAGGATCTGATTGTATCCTAAAAACTTGTCCATGAGAGATAGCATCTCAATTCTGGCTGTAAGATCAACAAGCTTGTCAATGTTGGAAAGAGGAAAGTCATCTTTGGGATAGGGAAGGCTAAGGTCATGATAGTTCGTGTAGATCTGGATCCCCCAGTCACTTTGGTGACAGGGATGATGTTAGAGACCCACTGCGAGTAGTTGATGGGCTGGATGAAAGAGACAGAAAGGAGGTGCTAAAGCTCCTCTTTGACAAGGAGTGCCATGCGAGGATGCATCTTTTGAAGCTTTTGCCTAATAGTCTTAGCCTCTGGTTTGGTGACGATGTTATGGGTAGCGATGGTGGGGTCAATGCCAGGCATGTCACGGTAGGTCCAGGCAAAGGCCTTGCTATGGTTTGAGAGGAACTGGGTGTAGTCTAGCTGCTCTTGAGTGTCTAAAGATTGACCAATCTTTAAGATGTGAGGAACATTGAAAGAAGGGAGGTTGATGTCAATGGTTGATTCATTTAACATAACCTGGGTCTCAGAAGGGAGAGAGTGTTGAATGAAAGAGTCGTCGGTGCCCATGTAGGAAAGAATGGCATCATCGTCAATGCAGTGGATAGTGTGGATGGTTGCCGACTCATCTTCTATCATGCTAGGATAAATGAGAGGGAGAGACCTGGACACCCCATTTAGCTGATCGGTCAGAGGTTCCAGGTGGATGGTGTTTATGCAAAAAATAAACTAGGAGGGATGGAAACCACTGACTCCGTAGGTGAAGAGGATAGAATGGGCGAGCTATGAAGAGGTTGATCAATGGTGGGTTTAGGGTAAAGGTCTGCAGGGTCCTGAGTGGGGTCATGATATCCCAAGCCATACTATTTCTTGGCATCATCATCGTTGAGCAGTTTGATGGGCTAATGGGAGCCTTGCTCATAGCGTCTGAAGCCAAAACCCTTCCATGCACACCTATAAAGGTAGGTGTGTGCAAAGGTAGGGTTGCCAAGAAATGAGAAGTCTGATGTGAATGGTTGAGTGAAGAAAGAGGATTGCCATCAGTAAGAGCTTGATTGAGCCACCCATAGACAACATTGGTTCAGAGGTGAGGAGGACCATAAGGCATGACCATCTCAATCTGGTGATCATAACTGGGGCTGTGGTGAAGGCATCCATACTCTTGCAGAGTTTGGAACATGTTTAAGGCTAGCAAGCGATATTCTCCAAGTGAAAGTCGTTGGAAGATGTCTTCCATGGGGTCTTTGATTACCGCTTGAAGAGGAGGGGTGAGGTCGACTGCCAGTTGTGAACTGGTCGAAGCTTCCATGGATGGAGGCGGCACCAAGGTTGATGGCTTGATAGGAATGAGGACGTCATTTGGCCGATAGGTTGTGTTATAAGTTTTGAAAGGTGATGGGTCAGTGGGAATAGTGTGGACTTGCCCATCGTGCTCAAATTTTACACAACGGTGCAGGGTAGAAGGAACACAAGCCATGACATGGATCTAGGGTCAGCCTAGCAAGATGTTATATTGAAACTCTCCTTCGATGATATAGAAGAGCTCTAGGACTGTATGTGGATCAACGTGAATGTGAAGGATGACTGTGCTAATGGTTGTGGCAGTGGTGTCATCGAAGGATCGCAAGATTGCATCAATTTTGGATACGCAATTCTTGGGGAGGGCCAATTGATCAAAGGTGTGGGTGGAGATAATATTGATGCTGGCACCTCCATCAATCATAACACGCTTAATATGTGTCTGATCAACATAGGCAGTGATGAAGAGGGTGGCATCCTGATCTTCTGTGTTAGATGTAGGAATCTCAGAATCGCTAAAAGTGATGGAGGTGACAGGGGATAAAGAGTGGACCAGGGAAGCGAGTGGTTGGGCATCTTCGGGTTGGACCTCCACTGCCTGCAAGGCTCGGATGAGGGCCTGACAATGCTGGGGTGAGGTTTGGATGAGGTCATAAAGGAACATCTTCACGGGCGTTTGGTGAAGTTATTTTAACATAGAGTCATGAATCGCCCCTGAAGAGGAAGAAGAAGAGGGTTGAGGCGTGCCAAAGATAGAAATCTTAGGCTTGGGTGGTTGAGGTGGCTGGATGAAAGGATAGGTCTAAGGAATGGAAGCTTTTTCTTTTGCCTTGTCCTTTTGTGACCTAGTGGTTATGTGAATGGCATTGATTTCAAAGATAGGGGGTGAAGAAGATTAAGGGGTCATGGCCTTCTGATAAGATGTTGATTTAGTCAAAGAGGTTGGAGGAATATGAGAAGGTGTCGGGGGTCAGTTGACGGTGTCCTCAAGAAGAAGAATGTCCTCCATGTAGTGGTGAATGACATCCTTGAGGGCACAGCACGTCTCGATATCATGTCCTAGCGTACGATGATATAGGCAAATCTTCGTATCATCGACCCAGGAGGGCTTAGATCCGAGAGGTTGGAAGGGCCTGATGGGCAGAAGGGTTATGCCAGAAGTCTACAAAATTTGGTGCAATATCAAAGAGTATGAGCCCACTAAAGGGTCCGTGCTCGTCGATGTGTGCAATTCTGGTGACTTTTGCTTGGGTGGAGTTGGAAGAGGCTTTCGTACCACCTTTTGGGTTGATGGTGTGGCGACAAGCGAAGACGGTACTTTCTTTGTGAGAGGTACCACCCTTTTGGGAGAGGTAGGCTAGCGGTAGGCAAAAGAAGTAGAGGAGGCAACTGGTTTTGGTTAGAGGTAGGAATGGGGAGGACTTTGGTCAAGGTCGAAGGATGAGGGCCCAGAATGGAGGGCAATGGTGATGGGGGAGGAGGAGTTTGCCTCTGTGGTTTGGCAGTCTTCTTTGAATTGATTTGAAGACTACTATTGGTCAAGGTCTGATCTAAGTCCACCTTCACTTGAGGATGAGTGAGGTTGGAGATAGGGAAAATGCCGAGTGACTTGATTGGTTTAGATAGTGTAGATGAGGGTTTAGGTCCTGATGCGGTTGGCTGAGGTGTAGACGGTCTGGAAGTGGAAGTCTGGTTTTTGTTGAAAGTCTTGGGAGATTCTGCCATGGGAGGATTAGTAGCATGAGATGAGAGGGCACGGGCATGTTGAAGAGCTGTGAGACGCTCCCACAATACCTGATGTTCCACTTTCCTTGAAGGGAGAAGTTTGAGTTTCTCCACTAATCGAGAAAATGCTGAGAAGATGTTGGATGAGGCTTGGGTCCTTGAGAGGATGTGGATGGTTATGGGGTTGAAGATGAGACTGGTGTAGCGGTCTCAGACCCAAGGCATGATGAAGTCATGACAAGTTCGTCTTTGGTTGGAGATAAAGGAGAGACAAGTTCTTCCCTGGGTGGAGAAGAAATCAAAGAATGAGGCTCCTCAAGAGGGTAAAGGGTAGGAATGATTATGCCCTCTACTTGCGATTGAGGAGTAGGAAGGGTCGGGTCCTCCATAGGTAGCAAGAAGGAAGATGGCAAGACCGGTGGAGCTGGTATGGTCGAGGCATCCTCCAATATAAGAGAAGTTGATGGAGAACTAATCGGAGAGGGAGGTTCGTCCACATGTGATGGACTGAGGGGTGGACTAACCTCTTGAGTTTGTGAAAGAGTCTGGTCAGGGATGAAGGGCGAGACTGTATTGACTATTCGTACATTATGTTTGTGAATGTTGTTAGTCATGGTCTAGACATTGTTTTGGGTTGGTGGATGATTGGGGAATGGTTGCTTGAAGATGTCGATGCCTTGATTAGGGGGTGCATTGTGATTGTTGAGGACAAGGTCACCCTTTTCTAGCATGTCTTGGATGATGTTTTTAAGGGTCTTACAGTTGCCCGTGTCATGGCCTTTAACATGGTGGTAGTTACAGAAGTTGTTTTCCCTATACCACGCAGGGATGGCGCGTGAGGGATCAAATTGTGGGGGTGGTCAGATTTGGGGGAGATTGAGAACCCCCTGTTTGACAAGTTTTTCCAGCACAGATGCGTATGATTCTCCAAGTGGAGTATACTATCATTGTACGTATCTCTACTGGAATTGGCGGGTGATGCTTTGGGACGTAGATGGCTTAGGCTGGTTGGTTGAAGGCGAAGAGGATGAAGGCCTAAAAACTATAGCATTTGTTGATGCCTTAAACCTGGGGTTAGATGAAGAAGGCTGAGAAGAAGAGGATTCATTAGTCTTGGAGTTGGGATTCTTACTCCACAACTTGACTTTGTTCTCCTCGATGGCACGTAATTCAATTTTGCACGCCATCATGAAGGCTTCGTCAAAGGTGTGAAAGGTCTGAACCCGCAAGGTAGAAGAAATATGCTTGGCGCAGGCTTGGGAGAAAAGTTCAATAAGTTCAGGTTGGGGTAAGGAAAATGAAAGCTGATTGATAAGGCTTCTCCAGCGAGCAACGAAATCGGCTATGGATTCATCCTCGAACCATTGAATAGAATAGAGGTATGTGATTGAGACCTTTTTGGTGATGTTGATAGAGAAATGGTCAAGGAAGAGTTGGGCTAGCTGAGTGAATGTGAAGAGAGAATGGCTGGCAAGGGAGCTGTACCAATCAAGAGCAGTGCCAGAGAGGGACATAGGGAATGTGCGTAAAAGTAATGCATCATCATGAGCAATGAGATAACAGTCATGTTTGAATGCTCGTAGGTGTTGTTGTAGGTCTTCCTTGCTCTAGAAATGAGAGAATTTAGGAAGTTCCCACTGGTTGGGGTATGGTCGAATCGGGATGGAAGGATGAATGGGCTCATTACAAATTTGCCCATATGAGAGGGCATTGCGTGAACCAGAAATAGAGGTTTCAAGACTGTACATTTTGTCCATCAGCATTTTGATGATGTTTGTTGATGGATTGGTAGGTGGGGTGCCCCCTAGATTATAAGGTGCTTGGAAGGTATTGAGAGGGGTGTATGACGTGGTTGGTTGTGCTTGTGTAGGTGCAACATATGGGTAGCTAGTCATCAGGGTGTAAATTGAAGCCAAAGGCACTTGTGTTATGGGGTTGGTAGGCACAAATTGGATAGGGGCCATCAAAGATGGTTGAGGAGTGGCCATACTTGTTGAAGGGTAAACAGTTACTCTTGTGTTGATAGGTTCAAGAGTAGGGGGGATAGAGACCACTAGGTTTTGGAAAGGTGTAGGATTTGGTTGAGTAATTTGAGGTTGAGGGGGTACTGGAACCCCCATGGAGGTAGGTTTAGAAGGAGAGGCTAAACTTTGAAGGTAGGACACGGTTGGGTTATTAGTCGAGGTGTTGGCTTGATTGTCTATAGGTTGAATTGTAGATGTTGTTGATGTGATCATGGTCTCGACTAAGGAAGTTGGCATCCCATAGATTGGGTTGCCTAAGGAGTCTCGCGTTCGACTTTGCGCCAAATAATGTTGAAGGGCTAGCCATTGAGGTCCAAGAATCTTTCGAAATCTTGTTCCCCTTCAGGGCCGATGGGAGTCTGGGTCGGGGTAGGTCCAGTAGGAGTTCTTTCAGTCTCTGAGTGGAACTCCATTATAGGACTGGTTACGGATGGAGAAGACGGAAGTGGTTGACGCCTCGCGTGGTCAACAAGAGCCTTGGTTTGACTACGAGTCAGAACCATTCAAGGCAAGAGAGAAATGTCCTCACAAGCTCAAACAAGCAGATAAGAACAGAAAAGATGAAGAACACAAGCAGACCCTAAACGTTAAATCCTTAGGAATAAATTATTAGGATCTTGGTGGCTTATGCCTTAAAATGTGTGGGGAAGATTGGCTTTTGAGACAGGTCCTAAAAGAAGTAGTCTAGAGCTGGTTTCAGGTTTTGTTTAGGTGCTCAAGAGTCTGGGTTAGGTTTCGTACTTGGCCTGGTGCTAAGGAGCAAGCTCCCCTCACTTCACGAGTCTAGTGATAAGCTGGGCCCGCTTAGCCAAAATATACTTCCCCTAGAGATTATACTCTGCCAGAGAACAGAGTGGGCTTTCCCCTTGGTGATGAAATCCAAGTAGGATCACCGGGACGGGTACGGTATCCGCTAGGGGATGAAATCCCAGTCGGGCCTTGTCTCAGGTGAGTTTGATGTTTGATTTGGTGCAAGTGGTTTGGTTGTGTAACATAAAGTGGACTACGATTAATTCAATATGCGGTTATTAATTACTAGGTGTGGACTAAGAAATGCAAGCAAGCAGAAATGAATGCAATGTGTTTTAAGCCTAAGTCAAAATGTGAGTTTGAATGAAAGCAAGTTGAGAAAGGATTGAAGAATATGACTTTTGACTAGTTTGAAATGCAAGAAAAGAAAGAAAAGTTCTTTTTAATCCCGCTTATGATGTCATTTAAAAGAGAAGAAAGAGGTGAAAAGGGAGAAACCTAATGCACCTATATGAATGGAAAGAAAAGGAACCCAAGGAAGACCCTAAGGTCCCACCAGGCGTGCCAGAATGTTTCTATGCTATATTCACTTTTCTACATTCAAAGAGAGAAATGAGAAACTAAGAAGAAGGACAAGGGTTTGTACGTACCCGGATTGTAGACGTGCGCACCAGAATCAGACGATAGCAAAAACTCCTCTTTGGTTGTGGAGGATGACACCTGAAAGAAAAAGAGACTAAAACACGACCATCCCATCAATTTCAAATCAATATCATCTCTCTACAGTGAATCAAAAACATAGTTTTGGTGATCCCACTAATTATCAAGATGAACTAATTATTTTATAGGATGTGTTCACCATTTTAATAAATATAACACATAAAGCATAATTGTCTTTTGAAAAACCTCATTGTTTAGCAGGTTAAAGTCATCATTTTTTAGTCAATGTCATTGATTAATAGGTCAATCCCACTGAGTGTAGGGAAAAATAGGAAAGCCAAAAATGTAAAATCATTGTTTATCATGGCAATCTCACCAATATATAGGTCAATACCTCTTATTGTAGGAAATCACATTGATTCCAGTAATGTGACCATATAGATTATCCATCAAACTCATTGACATATATGTCAATCCCATCAATGCCAAAAAATATATAGATTAATAAAATTCAATCCCACCAATATGTAGGTCAAATTCATTATTTATGATGTCGATCTCACTAATTCATAAGGTGATCTTATCGATACATAGGATATGGAACATGGGAAATTTATAAGATAAGGGGGAAAATAGTGTTAAAAATAGTCTAATTATGTAATTAGAAGACTTAAAAGGTTTGGAAAGAGATTTTTTAGGTGTGTGATCCCATTGGGCTTGCCAAATGTAAACATACAAATATAAAATAGGTTAGTTCATTTGCTAGTGAATAAAATAAAGATTATAACATCTCAATTTCGGTCCTCAAATTGGGAAAGACTTGAAACAACAAATAATGAACTATAAAATTAAACAAGACACTTTTACCTTTCATTTGGCCATTTCCTTTGAATCCAACTCACATGCATGTTTGTACCCAAATGTAGAACTTGAAGTCTTTAGAAATGTCATGGTTCACGATCTATCAAACACTTCCCGAATTAGTATCTAGAGTGATTTTTGATAAATTATAGGAGAATAGATGAATCTTTTTAGAGGATATTTCACATAATAATATTGCACAATCAATCTGTAATTGGTCCATGGTGGCCCTTATATTTATAGGTTTGGTAAAGTGGGGAGCACCATCCATCTCAATATGAGAATCAATGGCCCAAGATGACTCAAATTTGTTGGATTAAAGGCATTTAATTTTGGATTTAATACTACAATTAATAAGCATGATTTTCTAAATTTAGATATTTGTTGTATTTATGTTGATATTTTATATTCTTGATTTTTGTGACCAATGATGTCATGTTGATGTCAAATTTAGATATTTTTTTGAATCTATGAACCATTTAACAGATGCATTCACACTAATGTATCTGACTATCTAAATTTGACATCCACTTAGCCTTTTACTTGTATTTGCTTAGTTAAGTAATCCTAATTATCCTTTTTGTAATTCTTGGAATTGAATAAATTGTCATGGATAAGTGGTTTAAAACATCAATTTTCTAGGTCACAACTTGACCAGAGATGAATCAAAGGAATGTGATGATTAAATACAATGAATTTCCCTAATTAAGGATGCCCCAATACAATCCATAAATTTCATGTGATATGTGTTGATGAATTAGATAATTTTGGTGATATTTGATCTAGTTTATATAGTGGTAAAAATTAGTGTCTACAGCTAGAACCCAATCCATGTTTGGAATGGATAATATCCCATATAATTTTTAAGGAATATAATTTAGGAATGTTGAATGTATAAAATATTATAATATAATGTATGGAAATGTGAATGATTGTACATTCAAAAAATATGAACAAGTGTGAAATTGCCAACTTTAGTTTATCCATTTGTCTGTGATGAAATGTTGTCAATCGGTCTAGTTGAATTCACATAAAATCCCATAATGATTGCCATAAAATAATCACAAAGTGTGGATCTCAATCAAATATGATGGATGTTATAAGTCTAAAATGAACCCAAACATGGTTGAATAAGCTTTATGTAGTTGCAGTTACATCCATGTCTTTCTTAAAAGTTACCATGATAGGCATGTTTGAAAACCTATCCACTACAAAAAACCCATCATGCTGAAATTTTTTCATAGTCAACCCAATCATGAAATCCATGATGATATATTACCATGGCTTGTATTGAACCTATGGAGGTGTGCAAATTCCTAGCTTCTTGTTCATGGGCTTAGCAATGCAACAAGAAATGAAAGACTTGATGTGGAATTCCATGTCTATGTGCATCTATGACTAGTATAAGTGAGAATGCAATGTGGCTAGAATATTTTTATATGAAAAACTATCCTGAGGTCTTAACACAGTGCACCTCTTAGATGATTAATTAGCAAGGTATGCCACTAGGAACATAAAGATTCCTATGTTGTACAGAAGCTAGTTAGATAAGCAGAACTCTTGAACTTTTTTTCCTTACACAAGGTTGGTGTAAATGTCTTGGAAGACCTAATCAACTTAATATAGAGATACCTAATCTAAAAAAAATGTGGTTACTCATGTCCAACATGGCCATGAGCAAGTGAACCAACATTTAGCTAAGGAAATATGGTACCTTTTTGTCCTTCCATTTTTTATGCTTTATCATTATATGGAACTTCTTTAGGTAAATCATCCATTTCATGTAGCATGTATTCTCTAGCTTACTTTTTGTCTATAGAAACTAAAGTGGCTTGTGATCATAAATAAAAACTATCTCCTTCCCCAATATGTAATGACACCATTCATTAATTTCTTGTCTAATACAATACAATCATTTTTCATAGGTGAAATACCTTTAAATTGTGTCCTTGAATGTTTCTAAATGATACATGATGAGATGCCCATGTTGCATGAATAGTATGATGAGTGCATAGTCAGATACATTAGTGTGAATCTTGAAATAATGTTGTGTGTTAAGAAGGGTGAGTGTAGACATTTTTATTTAGTACGTAAAAAGTTCATCATTGTGCAAGAGTCTATACAAACTTTTATTTTTCTTATATTATCTTTCCAAGTGACCAAGAAATGTGTGAGAAACCACAAACAAAACATGTGGTAGAAGCTTTTTTTTCCAAAGAAACACCTCAATTCTATGATATTGCATGGATTATTTAAATCCTAGATCACTTTTAACTTTTATAGTTCTACATGTATTCCTACATAATCAGTGATGTAGCCTAAGTACTAAAATTTCAAAATGCCAAATGTACACCTTGCTAAGTTGTCTTGGAACTTGTGTTGACACAAGATGTCTAAAACATGTGTTATATATTTGGTGCGTTCCTCCCAAGTCTTTATAAATATTATAATGTCACCAAATTATAATATAAAAAAGTATTTGAGAAAGGGATTGATTAAATCATCTATCAAGTGCATGAATTTTTTAAGTGCATTGGTTAGTTTGAAGGGCATAGCCAACTATTCACACAATCCTTATTCTATCTTTAAAGTTGTATTCCAGATGTCTTCAGGATGGACTAGAACTTAATGGTAACTTTAATTCAAGTCAATATCGTTGAATTATTTTGCACCTTTGAGATGGTATAGAAGGTGGGCAATGTTATAAGTGGATATTGATTTTCATCATGATTTTTTTACTATGAAATTGTTTATGCATAGACATCATGTCCCATCCCTCTTGGGCACTTGGAATATCAAAATCCCACAAGGCCAATATTTAGCTTTGATCTTACCTTGATTGAGGAATTCTTATTTTTGGTGGTGGATTTCATATTTTCATCATTAGAAAATAATTACACTACAATAGAGTGAGAGGCCCTAGTTATAGTGTTTATTTTAAGAAATTTAAGCACTGTCTCTTAGTAACGCCATTTGAGTTATTTATAGATAATTAAGATCTATGTTACCTATTTAATAATACTATGTTAAGTGAAATGATATTTAGGTTGTTAATGTTACTCCAAGAATTTTAGTTTAATATCAATGTGAAACCAAGAAGAAAAAATATGGGACTAAATTATCTTAGCTAAATCAGGAATGGTGAGGAACCAAAATAGTTACAAGATAAGTCATCAGATGTACACTTATTCAAAGTCTCTATGATTCCAAAAAATATGGAGGACATGGCCAATTTCATATAATAATGAGTCTTCCTACATATTGTGTAAAAAAATTAAAAAAAAGTTGATCACATAGGCCATACATTTCAATATTATAATGGTTTTTTTATATAAAATGGGTAACTATGATATTCTATCTATAGTAGCCTTGGATCATGAGAGACTAAAATTATTGGAAGAATCACACTAGGCAATTATAGGAAGATGCTTTATAGGTGAAACAATTATGAGGAAGATACTATAGAGTGGCTTGTGGTGGTCTACCCTATTTTTAGATGTGCACAGAGTAAAAATGCACTGTAATGTTTGTCAAATAATAAGATGGCCAAATCAAAGTGTAATATTTGTCAAATAATAAGATGGCCAAATAAAAGGGATGAAATTCCTTTGAATATGATGTTATTAATGTAGCCTTTTGATCAATGGTAAATTGACTTTGTAGGACCCATTAATCTACCAAGAAAACATATTCATGCTAGACATATAATTATTGTGATGGATTAGTTAAGTAAATGGGTAAAATTAATTGCATTACAGTTTAATAAATGCAACCAAGTTTTTTTAGGATAACATCATTACCCAATTTGGATGTTTGGTGAAGTTAGTCAGTGAGAGAGGAAGACACTTCTTGAATAATACTCTTAATATCCTAACAAAATAATTTATGATATTACACCATAATACCACAACCTATCATCCTCAAGCCAATGGGAAGGAAAATCATCCAACAAAGTAATTTAGAATATGTATCAAAAATATGAAATATCCAAATAGATGATTGGGAGGATCAAATTCATGTGATCTTATGGTCATACATGACTAATTATAAGCATGTGATATGTTTGACTCCTTTCCATGTTGTCTTTGGAATAGAAGTAGTTATGCCTATGTAATATATACTTACAAGTGTGTGAATTTGAAAATAATTTGGCTAAGATATCATTATTCACTTCAGGTAAGGTTGATATATCTAACTCACATGGAGGAAACTTGGTAGAGTGAGTTACACATAATAAATTATAAGCAGATTCAAAAAGCATGGCATGATCACAATCTATGATCTAAAGAATTTTACCCATATAATATAATATTATTGTATGATATCATATTTCAGGCACATCCATGTAAATTATGCATTCAGTGGAAAGGACCATACATCATCCATGAATTATTTCAGTAAGGAACAAAAGTAATAAGGGACTTCAAGGAACCATTATTAAATGGTGTGTAAATGGTTGAAATATTAATCCTTACCATAAATGATATTTATTAATCTCATGCTAAAAAATTCATGGGTGTTGAATAACACCATTTAGTTATAGTTGTTGTGTCATTTAGCATTTTCTTGTCTTTTTGTATATTTATAGTGTGGTTGTGTGTAGTGTGATCTCTATATCATAGGTTATCAAAACATAATTTTAAAATTCAACATCATAAATTATAAAAGGAAAGCAAAAAAATAATGAAGTAGAAATGAGAATATAATTTAGATCGAGATCAACACAAGATCAAACAATTAAGTTTGTGAATGAAATGATGACAAAATGGGTACAGAGGACATGTAAAAAATGGCCACTCACAAAGCGATTAGTGAGAAAGTGCTTCAAATATTTCATCTTTCCCAGAGAATATCATAATTTTAGACTCAAGTTATGTAAAATAAAGGAAATTTTTAGAATAAGGAAGGTGGTGTGTCACATCAAAGAAGGTTGTAATAAAAAGTATTTAATTTTTTCAAATAAGTGCAAATCTCACATCACAACAATCAATGTCATTTAAACCAAGAGCATAATGACATGAAAATAATTAGGTAAAATTAAATGTGAAGTGTCATACTATGGAGTGAAGCAAAGATATATTAATGAAGGGCATATAGAGCACAATACCTATCAAAACCATTAGAGAAAATGAGCCTTTTGTGATATGAGATTTAAATTTTTACCTGAGCACGAAACCATATAAGTTTTCAACACAACATAGCAAAGATGAGTTGATTATAACTTCTCATACCATTGAATAATGCATAGAAGTAGGAAATGGGAATAGGTTTGGAATTAAGATAGAAAAGGTACCATGATACTAATCCATTTGATTTCATAGACATAGCAGAGATAGATTTATCCAGCCTTGATCCCATTACTCTAGTCATATTTATCAAAGATAGATAAGGCCAAAATCATCATGGAAGATAAAGTGGCCACATCAAACCTCATGTATGTTGTGCTTAACGAGTCTCTTAACTCAAGTGACATGGTTATGAAAAATATGCTTCCATGGCAGAATGAGATACTTCATAGCACATTCATTAGCATCTCAACCATTAGCACATAAATAGACTAGAAGAAACATCAAAATACATTAAATTAAAGCTCTCATAGAATAGGGATATAATTTCCATTGAAGAGAATGAATATATTTAGGCAATCATGTAGTGTCAAGATCTTTTGTGCACTTTGATCAGTAAGGTCTAGGATTCATTATCTGATTGGAAATAAGTCAATCAAGATATTTCACACTTGGCCAACTTTATTATTATTATTATTATTATTATTGTCAATGAGACATAATTCATCTTACCTAACCAATTCACATAATATTCATAAAACATGGAGGTAGCCAAAATAACATAGACATAACATCAATTACCTAACTCTATAACTACATCATCTTTATCCATGGTTTATATAATGTCATTCTCTTTGGTAGCACTTACTTATGACATAGCATTAATTACACTACCATCTTCTCAACCTCCTCCAACTCTAGTAGCACATTCTATGCCTATTCCATCTCTATAGGTGTTGTGTAGTGCTATATTTTATAAAATTTTGAAGGAATTCAAAGTATGTAAATCTATAATCATTAGGCATGATGCCAAGATTGTTGAAACCCCATAAAGGGAGACCTCCTAGTTATGCCAATCTATTAAAACCATACAAGAGTGGTATATTGATACACTACTTAATTGAAAACTTGAAATGCATCTAAATAGTGAGTATGAGGTGACAATTGGTAAACAACACCTTACATGATTACCACAAGTAATATTTTCATGACCAACCTCTTGATGCAGGGAATTAGACCAACTCTAACATTAGGCACAATTACTGTGACTTTGTCTCAAGATGAGACAACTATTTAAGTCTAGGAAAGTGTTGGTAATATAATTAGGACTAAAAACATTTAGTGTAAATACATGAAAAGTATGTGATGTATAAAATTTTGTGTAAAGTGTATCATTTTTTATGTATTCAGCCCATCTATGTATTTCAAAATATTATGGAATGAGAAAATACTCTTTTGATCTAGAACTAAAAAGATAGAATGTGAAATGTCTGAGATTTTTAAGTTCTTAGTGTCTTTTTTTATTTATTCCATGTACAATGTATACCATGTTTTGTTTACCTTTATTTAATTACTACTTAATAATAATGAATGTTATGTATAATTCAATTCTGCATTTCTCTTAATAAACATGTAATTTTGAACCGAATGAATACTCGACCTATTTCATATTTTTGTAATCATTTTGAACCTGTATCTTATTTTGCATAGAAACACACATTAGCATATGATAATGGGTTTTTGAAGAACCTTTTCTAATAGCTAACATGTTACACTTCCAATAATATCTCGTATGTCTCTATTCAATGGATAAAATTATATAGTACATACGATATGAGATAGCTACAAATCTTCCATATACTATTGCAAAAAATTTCAATATGAAACATATAAATTTCTATAATAAAAAAACATCATATCATATAATGTGCTCTAATAAAATGGTATGACCCAAATCTACACCCTCCAATCTCCCTATCATGTATTTATGTGATTGCCACATATATCCTCAACCTTACACATCTATCACCATGAGCCTCTCTCTAATAATAGGAAATTTTAATATGCACCACACATCCTCAATGTGATGGTCATCTCACCTATTGGTAACAACAGAGGATGTGTATAAGGATTTCATCATTTTGATAATGCAAATATCAAATATATATTATATGGAATTTTGTTGAATGAACCAATGTGTACTAGACTAGCCTCATCTAATATTAGTCAATCCACATCATCTATTCCCAACTCTAGAAAATTACTCATGTGTCACCCATATTGAAACTTGTGAACATGTAGATAACAATACAAAAATAAAATAAATTAGCTTTCAATACAAGTAAATTTAGTATATATTAAAAAATTTGATAAAAAAAAATCAAAATCACAAAGACATAATGATCCAAATTAGGAAAATAATGTGAATAGGAATTCCATATAGGGTATAATATCATCCTATTTGGGACATTAACGTCACAAGTTGGATGATCCTATCCCAAAAGAACAAAAATATCAATTTTTACATTTTCAACTCTCCGAATTCAAAAATAGTCAAAATTTCACAAAAGTAAAATTTCATCAAAAACTAATCATAGATCATATAAATTAATAGAAAATTGGATAAAATTTGATACATACTAGATCATATTTTTTTATGTAGAATAATCTACAAGCACACAAATTTTATTGGCAATATAACTTGTCAACTAGGCATCTCAAAAACTCAAAGCTCAATTTGTATAATGTAATGGTGAAAATCAAATAACAAAACCTTTTTCTTCCAAATTTTATATAAGTTGGCTTTTGACAATATCGATTACTATGTCTATTGTGCATTTAATTTAATTCACCATTCAAAACTTATACAAGCGTTATCTTGAGTTTCAGTCATAAAAAATGCATTCCATAAATTGCATCAGGACATGTATGACACTAATTCCATAGCATCATGCTATTTAATTCAGAATAAGAACTTCAAAAATTGGTCAAATTTTGCACTTAAATGACACAATTGTCATTGCCTTTGGGAATCATACATCACAATCAAATGTGCCTATCTACTATTCTATCTCTATACTCTATCATGAATAATATACCAATAACTTTTAAATCTAATACATTATATTATAACTAGTCTTACTAATCAAACTTATCTAGATTTTTATATCTTTTAATTTGATCTATTCACTACTCTCATCCCTAGCATCAAAAGGGTGAAATATGGGGCAAAAACTACAAAATTAATATAATTCATATATTCAACCAGTCATCAACATCACAACACAACCTTATAGGTTTAGATATTGGTAGAGTATTGATAGCATATTCTATGCCGCATAGTCAAATTATAAATCACAAATTGAATATTCTAAAAAATTAAACATTGCATATTCAAAAATTATAAAGGGTTAAAAAACTCAAATCATTAGTACATATTACATGGGCATATACCATGCATATGCACTCATGTTACATGAAAAGGTAAAAATTCATACATATTTTGGGTGCATGATACAAGTTTAGTCACAAATTTCAAATAAAAGTCACAAATCTACATTTGCATACAATGAAAAATTACACATTTATCAATGGGAGCATGATACAGATTCATGCACACTATACTATTTTTCAAAATTTAAAGGGTATAATATAGATATGTTCCATATAATATATACTAATTTATATATGTGGACATGGTATGAGCATGGATGCCATCCATTCTTTTTTAACCATGAATTCAAGAACAAAATGACAATTGAATCAAAATCCATCTATAGTGGTTAATTTAGTTAAAGTGCATAGTTCATAACTTGGAGATTTTACACCCTCTATTACTATATCTGACAAATCCATTAAGGATTCCAACAAAATTCATGTCTTTGGGTTACAAAGAATAAGTAAATTGAGGCCTATATGTCCCTCAATGGGTGTTATTTATTTTATACAAGTATAATTAAAATTGGAACTTGGTCACCCTCAATTCTCTAGTTTTAAATAGAAGAGTAAATTCATCCAAATAACATAGTTACAAGAGTCAACACATTGGGATTTATATGTCCCCCAATGGTTCTATTCATCACACTTACCACTTGAAAGCTCATCCATTTTTGTGGCTAAGAAATGAATATATACTACTAATCCCTTCTTCTAAAATCCTATATTTTGTAAAATTTTGAATAAATTCAAAGTAGGGAAAGCTATAATCATTAGGCATGAGGCCAAGATGGTTGAAAACTCATAAAGGGAGACTTCCTGGTTATGCTACTCTATTAAAACCTTGCAACAGTGGTATATTGATACACTACTTAATTCAAAACTTGAAAGGCATTTAAGTAGTGCACATGAGGTGAAAATTGGTAAACAACACCTTACATGATTACCACAAGTAAAATTTTCATGACCAACCCCTTGATATAGGCAATTCTACCAACTCCAACATTAGGCACACTTACTATGAATTTGTCTCAGGATGAGACAATTGTTTAAGTCTAGGAAAGTGTTGATAGTATACGTAGGATTGAAGAAAAATAGTGTAAATACATGACAAGTGTGTGATGTAGAAATTTTGTGTAACATGTATCAATTTTTATGTATTTGGCCTATCTATGTATTTCAAAATAATTTAGAATGCGAAAAGACTCCTTTGAGCTAGAACTAAAAAGATAGAATGTGAAGTGTCAGAGATTTGTTAGTTATTAATGTCTTTTTTTATTTATTCCATGTTCAGTGTATACCATGTTTTTTTACCTTTGTTTAATTACTAAATAATAATAATGAACATTATGTATAATTCAAGTCTACATTTCTCTTAATAAACATGTAATTCTAAACCAAATAAATACTCAACATGTTCCATATTTATGTATGCATTTCAAACCTATATCCTATTTTTCATAAAAACACACATTAACATATTATAATGGGTTTTTGAGGAACCTTTGCTAACACTACCAATAATATATTTTATGTCTCTATTCAATGGATAAAATTTTATAGTATATACAATATGAGATAACTACAAATCTTCTATATACTTCTACAAAAAATGTAAATATGCAACATATAAATTTCTATAATCGTAAAACATCATATCATACAATGTTCTTTGATAATATGATATGACCTAAATCTACACCCTCCAATCTCCCTATCATGTATTTATGTACTTGCCACATATATCCTAAACCTTGCACATCCATCACCATGGGTTTATCTCTAATAATAATAAATTTTAATATCTACCACACATCCTCTAATGTGATAGTCATCTCACCTGTTGGTAACCATAGAATACATGTATAAGGATTCCATCATTTTGCCAATGCATATTATATGGAATTTGGCCCAATTAGCCAGTGTGTGCTAGACTAGCCTCCTCCAATATTAGTCAATCCACATCATTTATTCCCAACTCTAAAAATGTACTCATGTGTCACCCATATTGAAACTCATGAACATGTAGATAACACTAAAAAATAAAATACATTAGCTTTTAATACAAGTAAATGCAATATATATGTATAAATTTTGAGAAAAAATAACCAAAATAACAAAGACATAATGATCCAAATTTGGACAATAATGTGGATAGAAATGTCCCATAAGGGATAATATCATCCGATTTGGGACATTAACATCACAAGTTGGACGATCCTATCCCAAAAGAACAAAAATATCAATTTATACATTTTTAACTCTCTAAACTCTAAAATAATCAAAATTTCACAAAATTAAAATTTCACCAAAAAGTAGTCATAGAATATACAAATTACTATAAAATTGGATAAAATTTGATACATACTAGATCATATTTTTTTATGTAGAGTAATCTACAAGAACACAAATTTTATTGGAAATACAATTCATCAACTAGGCATCTCAAAAACTCAAAGCTCAATTTGTATAATGAAATGGTGAAAATCAAATAACAAAACCTTTTTCATCCAAATTTTATGTAAGTTATATTTTCACAATATCAATTCCTTTGTCTATTGTACATTTAATTCAATTCACCACTCAAAACTTCTACAAGTGATATCTTGAGTTTCATTCATAAAAAGTGCATTCCATAAATTGCATGAGGACATTTATGACACTAATTCCACATCATCATGTTATTTAATTTAGAATACCAACTTTTAAAATGGGTCAAATTTTATACTTAAATGACACAAACACCATTACCTTTGGCAATCATACTTCACAATCAATTGTGACTATCTACTATTCTATCTTTATACTCTGTCATAAATAATATACCAATAACATTTAAATCTAATACATTATATTATAACTAGTCTTACTAATCAAACTTATCTATCTTTTTATATATTTTAATTTGATCTATTCACTAGTCTCATCTCTAGCATCAAAAGGGGGGAAAATATGGGGCAAAAACTACAAAATTAATATAATTTATATATTCAACCAGTCATCAACATCACAACACAACATTATACATTTAGATATTGGTAGAGTATTGATATCATATTATATGATTCTAAAAAAATAAACATTATAGATTCAAAATTTGTAAAAGGTTAAAAAACTCAAATCATTATTACATATTACATGGGCATATGCCACGCATATGCACTCATATTACAGGAACATGTAAAAATTCATACAAATTTTGGGTACATGATATAAATTCAGTCACAAATTTAAAATAAAAGTCACAAATCTACATCTACATATAGTTAAAAATTACACATTTATCAATGGGAGCATGACACAGATCCATGCACACTATACTATTTTTCAAAATTCAAGGGGTATAATATGGATATATTCCATATACTATATACTAATTTTTATCTATGGACATGGTATGAGCATGGATGTCATCCATTCTATTTTAACCATGTATTCAAGAACAAAGTGACAATTGAATCAAAATCCATCTATAGTGGTTGATTAAGTTAAAGTGCATAGTTCATAACTTGGAGATTTTACACCCTTTAGTACTATATCTGACAAACCCATTAAGGATTCCAACCCATTTCATGTATTTGGGTTAAAAATATTAAGTAAATTGAGGTCTATATGTCCCTCAATGGGTGTTATTTATTTTATACAAATTTGATTTAAATTGGAACTTGGTCACTCTCAATTCTCTAGTTTTCAATAGAAGAGCAAATTTATCCAAATAACATAGTTACTAGATTCATAATATTGGGATTTATATGTCCCTCAATGGTTTCATGTTAGGAACCCGTGTGTTACCCTTCTCTTTGCAGTATTAGTGTAATAATTTCTATGGACGCATATGTGTTGTAAGTCATCCCTTAGAGCATATTTGAATTATCCCACATATAAGGAAAGTAGTAGTTGTTAGAATAGAGTTAGTATATAAGTGTTGAGGCCCAATGAAGGCATCCATGAATTTATTATATTGAGATTGCTCAAAGGAGGTTTCCCCCTCGAAGTGGCTTGTGATCAACATAAGCTTTCTATGTTTCTGTTATTCATAAGAGTTATTTTATTGTCACATAATTTGATTAAATATGTTGTAAGAGGTAATTTGTTGCAAGATGTTCTTCTCATCTGGTTATATAGCACTTTCTTGGCTTTATGGGTAGATTTGGAGCAATTTTTTTTCAAAGTAGGGCTTTTTAGGAGCTACACCATTTCTAGCAAGAATTTTTTTCATTACAGGTTCCATCATTTCAGATTGGGTAAATACCTATCTACTTAACTATGGGAAGTGCTTGGGCATAAGCCCTAAAAATCATTGTGAGGAGTACCACAGGAACCCCGGAGTAGTTGGCCCATTGAGAGGACCTGCCAGTGAAAAGGGCAATGGCCCCATCCCAATTAACTAGTTCCCACCCATGAGGTAAACCAAAAGTTATTGTTAAGGGGTAAACCCACAGCCAAAAATTTCTAGAGAGCGGTACTCGATCAGACAGCTTTGGTGGCCAGAGAGAATTTTAAAAAAATCCTTTAGGTAGCTAAACAAACTTGGGGTCCATATGCAACTTATCAAGTTCAGAGAGTAAACAACAGCGTATCCATAGTTGAGGATATTTCCAACCACACAGTTGCAGACAATCTATTTCTGAAGCAGAAGTAAAAAAAATTGGGGCGCTGCCCTGAACCCCACCCTACATCACGGCAGGGAACATGAAGGATCCCCAGCTATTAACAATTGGTTATGGTCACCACTCGTGTAAGCACAAAAATCATGGAGGAATAAATCACCACATTGAAATCTCAAGTTATAGAGTTAACCAATATGATGTGTGGCTTGAATCAACATAATAGCATCTTGCTCAATAGAGTGTAGAAGGAGGAGTCTTCTTTAGAGCATCACTCCTTTACTTCTAACTTCTCATGTGGACCTAAGCTAGACTTTCCACAGTTCAATGGTATAGATCATACATGATGGATATATCGAGCTAAACAATTCTTCAACCTCCACAATACTTATTCTACAAATAAAGTCCCAATTGCTTCCTTTCTCTGGAACAAGAAGCACTTCAGTGGTACTGTTGGTATCTCAAGACAAATGATGAACCCAATTGTTCAAATTTTACATCCTTAATTTTGGGTAGGTTTGGTCCCTCAGCATTCAAGGATTTCACAGGAGCTCTCACCAAACTCCATCAAATAGGTACTGTTCGTGAATATCAAATTGAATTTGAAAAACTCGCTAATCACATTGAAGGATTGTCAGATGACTTCTTTAAAAGCTACTTTATTAGTGGTCTTAGAGAGCTGATCCACTTAGAGGTAAAAATGTTTTGACCTAAAAATATGATGGATGCTTTGGGTCTAGCTAAGTTAGTAGAAGATAAACTCTCCAACAGCATCAACCTCCCACCTTTTCACCAGTAAAGAACATAGTGAATCAGCAGACAACCATAACCACACCAATCAAGCACCTGATTGAGGCAGAGATGTGGGCTCTCAAAGAGAAAGGATTATGTTACAACTATGATGACAAATGGGTTAAGGGTCATAGGTGCATCCAACAAAAACTTTACTTGCTAGATGTGGAGTCACCACCATAGCAAGACAGCGAGCCTGATATTCCATAATTTTAAGATGCTCAAGAAGAACCTAGCACTGAAGAGGACCCAGCAGTTTAAGAGACTCAACCTAAAATCTCAATGCATGCACTAGCAAGTGTCACCACTCCCCAAACCATGAAGGTCAAAAGGTGCTTCAAAAATATCCCTCTCACAATCCTCATTGACTCGGGCAGTACTCACAATTTCATCGATCCTTGCATTGCTAAGGCGGCAGACTACTTTATATACCCTTGTTCTAGCTTTGAAGTCATGATTGCTAATAGGGGCACATTGCCATGTAAAGGGAAGTATCAAAATGTGTGTATTACAATGGGTGATTATAATTTTTTCTCTGATATTTTTGCCCTACCTTTAGGAGGGTGTGATGTGGTTTTAGGGGCATAGTGGCTTCGCACATTAGGACCTATTTTATGGGACTTCTCTTAGCTTTGGATGCAATTCATAGATAATGGTCAAAAAAACACCTTAAAAGGGTTATTACTAGGATCTTCTAGCATCATTAGTTCTCATTTCATGGAAAAACATTTGAAGAAAGGCTCACATGGGGTCATTACACAGCTGCATTCCATTCAACTCCAGCCCCCCGCTACTACTAACCACCCTACAAATTTATAAGCCATACTCGACAAGTATGCAACCATTTTTTTAGAACTAGTAGGTTTTCCCCCTTCACATCCTAAAGATCACCACATTCCTCTCCTTCCAGGAAGCATCCCACCCAACATCTGGCCATACCATTACCCCCATCTGCAAAAGATTTAAATTGAGAACTTAGTCCAGGAACTCCTCAAGTTTGGAGTTATTCACCCCAGCACCAGCCCATATTCCTCCCCAGTGCTTTTTGTCCACAAAAAATATGGGTCATGGCACCTTTGCATTGACTTTCAAGCCCTTAACCACCTCACTATCAAGGATAAATTCTCAATTCCTATCATCGATGAGCTTCTTGATGAGCTCCATGGGGCCAAATTCTTTTCTAAGTTGGATATGCATTCTGGCTATCATCAAATTTGAGTGCATACTAATGACATTCCCAAGATAGCCTTCCATATGCATGAAGGTCACTATGAGTTCCTTGTCATGCCATTTGGCCTTACAAATGCCCCTTCCACTTTTCAAGCACTCATGAATAAAATCTTTCAGCCTTTTCTCTGTCAATTTATTTTAGTTTTCTTTGATGACATTTTGATCTACAGTCGCACATGGGCCAAGCATCTACAACTATTGATAGGGAATTACAACTATTAGCAGACAATTAATTATGTGCCAAGCAATCCAAGTGTTCATTTGGTCAAGAGGAAATTGACTATCTAGGGCACATTGTTTCAGCCAATGGGGTTTGCATGGACCCATAAAAAATCAATGCTATGCAGAATTGGCCTCGACCAACCACCCTCAAGAGCCTTCATGGTCTCTTAGGCCTGACAAGATACTATCACAAGTTCATCAAAGATTATGGAAAGATCATGGCTCCTTTGACTTCCTTATTGAAGAAGGATGCTTTCACCTGGGGTGCAATAGCTGATCAGGCATTCATCAAACTCAAATAGGCTATGTGTAGTACACCAGTTTTGGCACTGCCAAACTTTACCAAAACTTTCACCATCGAAAGTGATACTAGTGGCATCAGCTTGGGTGTTGTTCTTCTCTAAGAGGGCTGACCAATTACCTTCACTAGTAATGCCCTTTCTGGCTGCAATTTAGCTTTGTCTACATATGAAAAGGAAATGATGGCAATTTTACATGCAGTACAAAAATGGAGACCCTACTTATTGGGAAATCATTTTTGCATCAAAACTAATCATCAGAGTTTGAAATATTTCTTGGAACAATGGGTCTCATCCCCAACTCAGTAGAAGTGGGTCAGCAAACTCATGGGTTATGATTATGAGATCACCAATAAGAAGGGAAAAGACAATATTGTGGTTGATGCTCTCTAAAAAACCTTCGAGGACTAGCCTTCCCTCTCTACCATCTCCATGCCCATTCTAAAATGGTTGGAATCTATCCAATAAGGGTATGTAAATGATCCCTCCTTATGCCACTTCATTCATTAATTGGCCACTAACCCCTCTACAGTACCACATTATTCATGGGACGGTGCTTCTCTATGATACAAGGGTCGTCTAGTGCTTTCCCAAAGTCCAAACTTGCATCACGCCGTCTTCTATGACATCCATGCTTCCCCCTCAGTAGGGCACTCAAGATTTCTCAAAACCTATGAGTGGGCATGTCGACACTTCTTTTGGAAAGGCATGAAAGCTGAAATTAAATAGATGGTGGCCGAATGTGATACTTGCCAATGAAACAAAGGTGAAACCACACTGACTCCTAGTTTTCTCGAGCCTTTGCCCATTCCTACTAGGATTTGGACATATATTTCCATGGATTTCATTGAGGGCCTCCCTAAATCTAGGGGAAAGATAATGATCCTAGTCATAGTTGACTGCCTCTCCAAATATAGTCATTTTTGTGCACTCAGCCACCCATATACAGCCTCCACAGTCACACAAGTTTTCTTGGATAAGATCTTCCATCTTCATGGCATTCCTTCTTCAATTGCCTTAGATCATGATGCCACTTTCACCAGCCATTTTTGGATAGAACTATTTTGTCGCACAGGCACACAGTTGAGAATGAGCTCTGGGTACCACCCACAAATAGATAGCCAAACAGAAATAGTCAACAAATGCTTGAAGACCTTCCTTTGTTGCTTTGCTTTAGAACAACAACATCAATGGGCCAAGTGGCTTCCCCTAGCTGAATGGTGGTACAATATCTCATACCACACTTCCACCAAAATGACTCCCTATGAAGCAGTTTATGGTCAAGCACTGCCACCACTTCTTCCATATAATCTTGGCAGCTCACCAGTTTAGGCAATTGACACTACTCTCTGAAACTAGGATCAAATTCTCTACACCTTAAGGGATAATCTCCACATGGCATAGAATCAAATGAAGCAACAAGCTGATCAGCATCACTCTGAGTATACCATTCAACCTAGTGATATGGTCTTTCTTCATCTATAGCCATACAAGCAATCATCACTGAAACTAAAAGGGTGCAAAAAGCTTTCTCCAAAGTTTTATGGGCCATATAAGGTTCTCCAAAATATTGGGTCAGTTGCTTATAAGTTAGAGCTTCCACCTTCCTCCCAAGTTCATCCCATCTTTCATGTCTCCTATTTGAAGTAAGTTCTTGAATCCAACATCCGAGTACAGACAGTTTTACCATCACTTGATAATTAAGGCTCCATCCTTCTTGAGTCAGAATCAATCCTGGATAGGCGCACTTGCCAACTTTGATCCTGCTCCATCACAGAAGTCTTAATCTAATGGCACGACATGCAACCAGAAGATGCAACATGGTAACCACTCTTCCAAATTTAACAACAATTCCCACATTTGAAGCTTTGAGGGCAAATCTTTTTCTAAGGGGGAGGGGATGTTAAGAACCCGTACCTTACCCTTCTCTTTGCAGTATTAGTGTAATAATTGCTATGGACGCATATGTTTTGTAAGTTGTCCCTTGGAACATATTTGAATTATCCCACATACAAGGGAAGTAGTAGTTGTTAGAATAGAGTTAGTATATAAGTAAGTGTTGAGGCCCAATGAAGGTATCCATGAATTTATTGTATTGAGTTTGCTCAAAGGAGGTTGCCCCCTCGAAGTGGCCTGCAATCAATATAAGCTTTCTGTGTTTCTGTTATTCATAAGAGTTATTTTATTTTTGCATATTTTGATTAAATCTGTTGTAGGAGGTAATCTGTTGTAGGAGGTTCTTCTCATTTTATTCATCACACTGACCACTTGAAAGCTTTTCCATTTTTGTGGATAAGAAATGAATAGACACTACTAGTCCCTTCTTCTCCATGGTGATTGGGTCAACTCTTGACCCTCAACATTCTTATTTCTCCATGGCACACATATAGGTGTAGTTATCCCTTGAATAATATTATGGATATTTTTATTTATTTATTTAAACACTAATCATATCTAATTACATACATATCATTTTAAAAGAACACTTTTGATCATCATAGGACAAAAAGTTTACACAAAAATCATCTACATGAGATTTGAATTATCTTTCTCCCTTTCATCTATTGTTGGTAGTTTTGATAAAATACTAGATTAAAATGAGGAGAAAATGTAGACATCAAAATTTGGCACAACACTTGTTTTATAATTTCTTTTAATCACTTTGCTTATATGGATCATAGCTAAGAAATAAACACTTAATGGCACAAGTTGTGTAAGTATCCCCTTTTTAATTTTTTTTATTTTATATGACTTTATGACCCTCTTTTCCCACCCACATTACTAAAAACACTTTTTAAATAGATATCTCTAAAATCATTTTTTGTTTGGAGGTTTTTTAAGCCTGGGTCAAGATATAAGAAAAATCTTATATCCCAACCCCTTCTTAATGATCTTAACCCTAGATATTTTAATTCCATTTTCAACATGTTTACTCTTTATATTAGTTGATTTTGAGTCCCCTTTAAGGTCTTTTTGGTCCATTGTGCACACTACTAATTTTTTTAATTAAAAATCTAAGATATTACTATATATATAGTTTTTTTATAAGGTGTTTAAGAAAAACTCTTATTTTTCAAGGGTTATGCAAAATTTATACATGTACTTGCACTAAATTTCTAGAGTTATACATAAAGTATTATTACATTTTCATGTTTATGTCAAGGGTAAGGTAAGGGAAAGACCATCTAAATCTGCATGTTACACTTTCACACACATGCATATAAGTTATAGAACTAAATTTGAGTTTTAGAAATTTTTGTGGCATTGGAAATGTAGTGTAGTGCTTGGTCCTTCAATGAGGATTGACCAAGGTCAATCCAACTCAACCCTTTCACTTGATTCCCCCCCCCATTGGATATTTCAAGTGTTTGTGTAATAATCTAGGGTTTGAAAGGAGGTTAAAAAAAATTACTAAAGCATCCACACCATTTAGGAAAGTTTTAAAATCTCACTATCAGAGGTTACAATCAATACATAGGGGTTAAGAATGAATGATATTCTTGACCTGAGTTTGTTGATACTATTCAAAATTAAAAATCACACATCATTTTTTAAAAAGGTGGTTTTATTTAGGGTCAAGATTGACCGATAGGGGTTAGAATAAATCTATAGGGGTCATGATCAAATGACATTCCTGACATGATTTTATTGATACTATCTAAATTCAAAAATCTTGTATCAGTTGTCAAAATTTATTTTGTTTTAAGGGTAGGATCAACCCAAAGGGGTCAAGATTGATTGACATTATTATCCCTCTTCTAAAGATACTAAACCAAACCAAAAATAATCACCACATCAAAAAATGAATAATCTATAGTTACTATATAGCCTTCAGTCAACTAGTTAGTTTGCATAGATTAAGAAAGTGTGATAAATAAGCTAAGTCTATTTTTATCATCTTGCATTTATCATTATACTTGTCAAAAAAATAGTTTTTAAATCATATTTTATACTTTTTTAGGTTAATTCATAGTCAAAAATATATTCTTATAGTTATATCTAATTAAAGGGTCAGTGTCACATTAATCTAATTTCAGGTAAAACATATAGGTCAAAACTGATGTTTTTAAGTGTCTAATACCAAATTTGTGTCTAATTCCTATATTAGTTTTGATGACTCTTACAAATTTTGACAATTTTGACATATTTTATGAATCCTCCAAGTAATATTTCTATTTTACTTTGATATGTATGCACACACATCAAAGTGGGGCATTATTTAGACACCTAATTTTGGTATGAGGGTAGTTATAGCTATCAAAATGCATTATTCTAGGGTACTTATGTGTTTTTTAATTATTAGTTCATATAGGTTCTATAACAATATTGTATATAGTTGTTAATCCTAGGTGTTTTTTGTCTCATTAGGTTGTAATTTTATTATTCAATAATTTGTTTTCCATTCTCATATGAATAGGAAGAGTCACATTGGGAATGTGAAGTAAACAGTCATTTTAGATTTTATAATGTAATGTTTGCTCTCATTGAAAATTGAATTGTGAAATAAAATTTCATGTGCATTCTATGAATATTCTTTTTGGCCTATCATTGGTATCAAATCTTGGATATTTAATTTGTTTAATTTTCATTCTTATCCTTTATTCTAGACATACATCCTATAATTTTATTGTTATCAAGTATTTTGGCAAACTTGCACTACATATTTCAGACCTACATGAAGACTTGTGCTGGTATTTTGGGAACAAAAAGGCATTTTGTCTCTTCCTAATTTGTAACATCTGATGAGCTACATAGTATTGGTTTCTAGTGGTGTTTAGGAGGAAGTTATGGAGCTGATTTTGTATCTTCTAATAATCATCTTCACCTCAGAACTATGCATATATTTCTAGTTGGATGGCATTGCAGCTTGTAATGAGCTATCATTGAAAGGTGAAGGTGTGGCATTGCAATTCTTAGATCGAACCTGTACCTCTCAAAGCATTAGATGTATTGCATGAAATTTTAGTATCTTTTCATTAATTTTACTATTGATTTCATCATTGAAAGGTGTTACTTCTATTCTATTTTTAGGTTAGTTATTCACCTGTTGTATGCATATCTCTACCATGTTGAGGTGGAGTTCACTTGACCTACTACATTGGCAATGGGCCTTGTGTAAACTATGTGGGACATCTATAAATAATGTTTATCTCAAACCTACATTGAAATTTCAAGGCAGTTCATGTGACATTAGTTTAATGTACATTATCTATTCTCAAGCTTTTTTTGGATGAATTTGGCATTGAAGTCTTAAAAATAGCCATGTGAGTGTAAATATTCAAATATCTAAATTGAAGATGTTGTATTTTCTTATTCTTTTCACATATATTCTGATATTGGAATATAATATAAAAGGAGGAGAGGTACTTGATATTTTAAGCTTTTTAAATTCTAAAAGAATTTTTTTTAGTTTTAAGTTCTTTATTTCAAATTTTTAAATCATTTAAATTTGAAAATAATTTAAAGATGAAGTAATTTTTTAATTGAAATTACCTTGAGAAAGCTAATCTAATTAAATTTAGAAAACAACAACCAAATTTTACAAATTCAAGAAGAAATAAAGAGAGTTACTCTTTTACCTATTCATCGTTATCGATAAGCATAAATTTGGAAATCAAGAAAAAATAAGTATATTGATGTATGAGGTTTTATTTTTAAGCTAGTCCTAATGATACAGTTAATATTTTTCATGTTCAACCTATGTAACACATACCACTCTATTCTCAAATACCTTAAAACCTATTTCGCATGTTGTTGAGTATATAGAAAGGGCTAGCTTCTTCCATGTGTGTGTGTGTGTGTGTGTGTGTGTGTGTGTGTGTGTGTGTGTGTGTGTGTGTGTGTGTGTGTGTGTGTAGGTTTGGTATATCAGTATAGTGGTATATAAAAAAGGGGACCATTTTAGAGTGATAAGGAACCAATTTGGGTTAAACTCAAAACTCCAAACACAAAAACTAAAAATTAAAAACCATGCATTCAATCAAATCTATCATTGGTACAACATTGACTAAAAAAGATAGCTTGTTATAATGGTCTTGATAAGTGGATAAAACACTCATCTTTAATGAACTATGGTTCAATATTTGCAATATGGAGAAATAACCAATTGATCCAACAGGGAATGCAAAGGATAATCAAGCATAAAAGCAAAAAAATCAAAAATCATTAGCTTTGATGAGGGCCTTAGTTGATGGAGATGTGTTTCATCATATTCAAGGGTGAAAAATTCTATAAAATTCATTTCACAAACTAAATGAGCTATATTATTCCCACTTAGAGTTTGAATTCATTTAGTTATAGTTGAACTTTTTCAACCTTAAGTTGAAATATGGTGATGTGATGAGATTAGCTTTTGAGATATATGTCATCAAGCATGATACAGATGAAGTAGGTGTTAAAATTGACATCTTTATGACCACATTCATAAAATCCCTTCTTCCCAAATATTCAACCTACTTGGAGTCTTTACAAGCAAGCAATTAGTTGAAGACTTGCATTTGATCAATTGGTTGAAAATATGGTAGAAAAATAAAAGGCCTTTGGAATAAAAATAGAGTCCATAATAAGATATAGTGTATGTTATGTCAAATCAAATTTTTTAAAATTATCCAACAAGGCCACATCTTCCAAAAATGAAGGCAATAATAAGTACAAGAAGTACAAGGGAAAAGGTGGCAAAAATTAAAATCAAGGTGGTCAAAAATAGAATGATAAACAAAACCTATACTATGAATGGTGTGATATAAAAGGAAGTCATGAGACTTATAAATGAAAAACTCCATGGTAGAAAATTAAAGCATATTTTTAGAAGAAAGAGGAAAAATTAGAGAAAATAAAAGCTTCAAACTTTTCTCAATTCACCAATGAATGTGATTTCCAATATAAATGATGAATCAAATAGTGTCTTAGTTAGTTTTTCATGGTTTTAAGCTTGGGTTCTTGATCTAGTGCCACTCTAAATTTTAATTTCTAAAATTACTTTTTTGAGGAGTTTAGTGAAGAAAGTTGTGGTTCAGTATACCTCATAGATATATTAAGATTGTAATCAAAAGGAAGAGGTACAATATGACTCAAGTGCTAGGGATTCTTGTTTTAAAACTTCAAAATGTTATCTACCTTCTTCAATTTTAATGAAACTTATTTTCCCTAGTTCTCATAAGGTAATAAGGCCATTCCATTATGTTGTATAATGGTGATGTCACTATCAATAGAAAAAGTGGCAATGCAATTGTCTTGATTGGATATGAGGAAGGAAAACTACTCAAACTCAGGGGAGACCCATCAAATTCAAAGAATTATGCTTGTCATGTGATATAATGTCTTGAAACATGTTTTGTTATGTAATATTTGGGCATGCTCACTATAAAAACATTATTGTATTGCAAACTAATGGTGTTTTTAGCATGCCTACATTGCCATAAACATTAGATGAGAAGTGTGAAGCTTGCATCTTGGATAAACATGCAAGAGAACCATTTATAAATTCATAGTGGAAAGATGATAGAAAATTTCAATTTTTTCACTTAGACTCGTGTTCTCTTCCAATCCTCTCTATTGGTGTTCATAAGTACTTCATGTCATTCATTGATCATTATAGCTAAATGACTTGGATGTACTTTTTGAAGAAAAAATCATAATCCTTCAAGACTTTCCAAAAGTTTCAAACCATGATTAAAAATGAAGCTCAAACCCCCATTGAGACACTCAAGATGGATAATAATGGTGGATACACTTAAAATAAGTTTGAATCCTATCCTAAGAAAAGTGGGATCAAGCATCATCTCACAGTTCCTTACACTCTATAATAAAATGAAGTTGTAGAAAGGATGAATAGAATTATGATGAATATGGTTCATGTTATGTTTCACTACAAAATGGTAAATTTTCACTTTTGATGCAAAGCATCTAAAACAATAGTATACCTCTACAACATATCACCATCAATAGATCTTGAATTTAAGACTCCATATGAGATGTGGTGTGGCCATCTTCCTTTAGTGTGACATCTTCATATTTTTAGATCCACTTATTATACATTGATTCCAAATGAGAAAAGAAATAAGTTGGACCGTAGTAGTTGAAAATGCATGAACTTAGGATATTATGAATCCTCTAAGGCATACAAACTATACCATGAGAAAGAGAATAATTTATTTATTGCAAGATAAATTGTTTTTTATTGGACTATAAAGGACAAAGAGCATATTAATTGATAGCCAAGTCAACTTGACAAGTATGAAAAGTTTGATGTCTATAGAGATAGTGATTTGGAGGTTCTAAATAATGAGTGGGGGACCCACAATTGGGAATCTATTAATTTTTTATTGACTCATATACATGAGATTGAAACTCCTAAAAGAGAGAGTGAAACTTCATCAAATAATGAATAAAGGCCACCAGAACAGAGGAAAAAAAGTGATTGAACTTTAGAGGATGAATTTGTATCACCTAAAACATAGAAATAGATGCTTAAGTGGGCCAATCAAACATTGAAATATGTGAAACTTGATGAATTTGGGAAATCAAGCATATTAAGTGCACATTCAGTCGCATCACAATAAAACAAGTCCCTTGAATGAATTCAAAATAGAATTGAAAACCTCACCTTGAATTATTATGTAAAAAAATAACTCAATGTTATGTTTGATTCAGAACCAACATATTTCAAATAAGCTGAGAAGGTTGAATCTTGGAGAAAAGTAATGAAATATGAGTACAATGCATTGGTCAAAAATGGGACTTAGAAATTGGTTGATCCTCTATATGGTTTTAAACCTATTGGTTGCAAGTGGGTCTATCACACAAAAAAAACAATGTTTATGGTTCACTTGAAAAGCACAAATCAAGGCTTATCACAAAGGGATATGCTCAAAAATAAGGAATTGACTACAATGAAACCTTTGTCACAAAGGGCTATGCTCAAGGTCAAGGTCAGCTATTCTAATCAAAATCATTAAATGGTTATGATCTCAATGTTCCTTCCACCTCAATAGCATTAGTTCCTACTCACAATAACCTTTCCCAAGAGCATGATGATTAGCCTTCATGGGATCAACCTCATGATCCATCTTATTATGTCAACGAGTCCTTCAATCAAGTCTTCATGCAAGTTTGGGAACTATGCTAGGTATGACTCAATATGAGGTACCTAACGGAAGAGAGAACAATGGGAAAGAATGTCTACCTTAGTCAACTAGAATAAATATGACTCATGTGATGTGAATTAACAAGGGAATCCAAGCAAAGACTCAAGTCTTATAGTTACAAACACAAGGGAAAAAGGGAAAGCAATTGAAGAGGTTTAAGAGGCTGGTAAGGGTTTATCAATGAGTGTTCAAACATCCCAAAGATCAAGTATGTATAATGTAGTTCTAAGTAAAAAAATAGATATAAGAAATTAAAATGTTAAGAGTGATTTCATACCTTAGAATTCTTAAGGTATAGGCAGTACTATTCTTACTAATGGACAAGCTAAAGTTAGTGGCTCTTTCACTAACATTATAGAGAAAATGAAGAGGTCTCAAGTGAATGGATCAATGTGGGATACATTATCAATACTTTGACAAGAAGACTTAATTCAAGAATATTTGTCCAAACTTAATTTGGCAACCAAACAGCGTAGTGGGAAAGAGGTAACCTTGACAAACACCTTGAATCCTAGTGAAGGATAGTCAAATAAAGTTGAAATGGTAAACAACCCTCCTCATTTATATCTATCCACAATCATTGGAGATGCATTGGTTAAAAATTATCTTATTGATAGTGGAACAAGTAATTATATCTATTGGCATGTTGTTTTCATTGATGTCAAAAGGGTACATCATGTAAAGGCATAATGATCATTGATGTCAAAGGTCTTTTTATTCAAGTGCTTGAGCATGGTAGTTACATTAAAATAGTGTTTCCATGAGATAAAAGATTTTGTTCATGAGAGTTTTCATGAATTTTATGAGCATAAAAGGTACAGGTCATAAAAGAGTGTTTTAAATACAACTAATTTCTTCATAAAAATCATAGTAAATGAAGAGGACTATATAAGTCATTGATGTCAAGACATGAAGATGTTCAGGATAAGCCATGTGACAAGATGCATTTGAAGGTAAGAGATAATTTGAAGGAAAGAGATAATTTGAAGGAAACTAATGTATTATGGTTGTATGAAAGTCAAGGTTGATGTTAAGGATGATGTCAAAGGTCATGACATGAAAGGAATAGGTCAAGGTGTCAAGTACATTGGAAGCTTGAGTCTAGTCATAACATGTTAAAGGTATGATCTAGTGGCATGATGAGGTAAGCGATCCCATTAATTTGAGAGGTTTTCAAGGTTATGTGATCATGATAATAAGGTGTAGAAGCATCCATGAAATTTTTAGGGTGAGCCCATAGGGGTAGGACCTTCAGATCAAGTTTGCACCTAGACCAATCCTAAACCCTACCTAGCCTAATGAGGTATGAAGATCAGTTTTGAAGACAAATTTTCATATGTGAGCATGGAAAGAGGTATGATATGTTTTTTAATCATGTTCACAAATTTTGAGTCCATGTCTTGAAGGTAATTACAAAAAACACTATTTTAGGCCTTCTCGAGTTCATAAAATGAGGTCTAAGACTCGAGAGGAACTGTTAGATGTTCATTGGCATGTGTAACCTCTAAATGGTAACTTGATATTTTAAGGAGAGATGGGGAAGAGTCCTATCTAAAATCTCTAGGATTGGTTTTGGATTTAAGGGGCAATCCTTTATGAATAATTGTTAATACCAAAGCCTATGTTAAACCTCCTTAAAACCATAATAAGGACCTAATGTGGAAGATATTATGAAAAATAGACCATAATGTTCTCAAATTCCTATAAAAAATATTATATAATCTATTTAACTATCCCAAGTACCTCCAGGTAGTGGTGGTTAGTCAGATGAGAGAGAAAATATGCAGATACAAGCTTGTTTGTGAATAATTTATTGTAGCAGCCAAAAGTTACATTGGTAAAGGAAATAAAATGAATGTGAAAATAATTTAGAGACTCATAAGTCATTCCCATTAGGTTTTTTTTATAGGTTCTACCCTTCAATTGTGCTAAATTGGCCATCCAAGTTAGCCAATCACTAATAAGCTTAATGGTGTAAACAGTGTAAAACCCAAATAGCATAGAAAAGGTGAATTAGAATATGATTTCATGACAGAATGATGAAACCAAGTGCATAGAGATGTTTTTAAATAATTTTAATTCATGTATATTCTTTAAATAATTTTTTTAGGTTAGTGATTATCGTGTAAAGTTACTCAAAAAATGACTAGTCTGGTTCAATTTAGACTGTGTGATATAAAGTCAAGAAATTGGTCTGTAAGACCAATATTTTTCATTAGACCATATTCATTTAAAGTGTCTAAATAGTTATCAAAGATCTAATTCACCATGATTGTGTTTTTGTATATACTGGCAGTTCTGAGTGAATGAGTTGCAAAGGTGTTATTGAAGCCTTATCTTCTGAGTAGAAGTGTCTAATAAATTTTATAATGACCCTGAATTCATTTATTATATATATATATATATATATATATATATATATATATATATATATATATATATATATATATATACTTATTTTATCATTTTTTAGTGACTTAATTATGTTGGATCTTCAATTTTTCAAGATAGGCTTTTAAGGTTCACGGGCCTAATAGGACAATTTGTCTTAAAAGAGGTTTCATGTTGTCAATGAAAGACACATGTCTAACCAAGCATGAAAGAGGTTATTAGATTCATTTAATAAGTTATTTAATGGTTTTAATTTATTTTATAAATCCATATAGATCCAATATGATCAATATTTAATGTTAAGAGGGCAAACCTAATTCAATTAGGTCTCCATGAGGCCTAAAAGAGAAATGAGGCCTAATTGGGTTATTGCATACAAAAAGGGTCTCAATTATCATTTGAATCATGTTTATGATCTATCCTAATATATATTACATGGTTTACCTAATATTTTAAGGGTGTGTGGCTAGTTATGTGGTATATGAACAAGAAATGTTATATATACAAGGTAATTTTAGGCTTATCTGAGTAAGCTTCAAGGAAGTGAATGAATTGATAAATAAATGAGCCTAAATAGGTTGGGTAACATGTTATAAAACCTTATAAGAGAGTATATAATCATTTATGATGATCATATAGGTATTATAAATATGAATATCAAGGACACATGACATATTTAGTCTTTAAGAGGGCTAATTGAGCAAAGAAGCCTAGAGGCAATCTTGAGAGAGATCAAGTGGAGTAGAGCTAAAGGAGTGATAATTTATTCTTGAGAGGATATCATAGTTACATTATATATTTTTTACTAATTTTTAAATTGGATAGATAAAATATATATCAGAGTGGAAGAGTATAAGAAATAAGTGTGATTGACTGAGTATGTGTTTGGTCACAAAGGGAGTTGAAGCTTCCTTACAAGTTGGTGCTTGAAAAATTGGTATTGATTGATTTGGTTCATTTTCAAAATGGATTTGGATATAACTTGTATTATTTTGCTTACATAATTTTCCTCTGAATGATTTGGTACTTATTCATAAGGGGTTGTAGCCTCCTAGCAAGTGGGTGCTTGACAAATCTAGGGTTGGTGCTCAACTAAATTTGATACATAGTCTTATAAGATATTTTATCCAAGATTTTTTTTAGTGTGTTTGATTCCCCATGAGGTTTTCCCACATATGTTATTTGTTATCTTATTTCATTCTCATGTGATTGATTCTTAATCATTGCTAGATCATTGTGTTATTTTCATAATTCATTGATGAGTGAATGTAATTTATTGAAATTTTTTGAAGATTGATTCACCTCTGCCATATTAGTCATTGTGATTCCAATAATTGGTATCAAAGCTTGGTCCTTTGAATTAGGCTTAACATCTTGAAGGATATTCTTGAAGCACAAGCATGTCTAGTCAACAAACACAAGGAGGTTTCTCAGCCAATAAGGCTCCTCTTTTCAATGGGACTAACTATGCATTTGGAGCATCAAAATGAAGACTTGTCTCATGTATTTAGGCTATGACATATGGAAATATATTTTTTATAGATTCATTCCATCTTCTACACCACCAAATAACATCTTAGGCATGAAGTCAAATGAGAATAACTCTAAGGCAATGAATGTTATCCTATGTGGTCTTTCAGAAGAAAAAATTGTTAAGTTCATGCATTGTGATACAGCCAAAGGGATTTAGGAAAAGTTGTAGATAATTTATGAAGGAAACACCAAAGTTAATTTGTCAAATTTATAGACTTATTGAAGGTATTTTGAAATATTGATAATTAAGGAGGATGAAAACATTGCATCTTATTTGTTGAAAGTAGATGAAGTGGTAAATGTCATCAGAGGCCGAGGAGAGAAGTTGGAAGAATCAATTATAGCACAAAAGGTATTGATATCTCTAACATCTAAGATTAATTTAAATTTATCTATTGTGGAGGAGATCAAAGACCTTAACACATTATAGATGGATGAGTTTCATACATATTGACTACTTATGAAAAGAGAATAAGTGATGGAAGACCCTCTAAAAAGGAAGTTGCACTAAAATTTAATAAGTCAGAAGGTAAGAAGGAAAAGGATGATGACACATACATTGATGATGATAAGATAGAAGCCATGTTTGTCAAAACTAGGGAGAGGTTTAGGTAAGTATAAGGGGAAATTACCATTTAAATGATTTAACTATGGTAAGATTGGTCGCTCATCATTTAAGTGTCCTAATAAGGATAAGACTAAGCATGATAAATAACATGATGAACATAATGGAGATGATAAGAAGGTCTTTTAGCCTAATAAAATCAATAAAGGTTTCAAGAAGTATGAAGGCAAGAAAGGGTCATTCAAGAATAAGAGAATTTTATATACCAAAGAAGATAATATCTCATCTGATGTGACACGAGTACATTTGATAGTGATGATGACAGTAATGAGAATGACAACAATGAAACTTTATTCATGGATATAGTAAAATACATAATGATGGTTGCTCAGAATGGAAAGGCCTTATGGATGATGAATAATCAAATGAAGAAGAGGCTGAAGTAAACCTTGAGTCAGAATTGGTGAGTGCTCTAGAGGAGTTGAAGTTCTAAAGAAGGAAAAATCAGAAACTAAGATCATTGGTTAAGAGTTATGAGGTTTAAATCAATATCTTTGAAGAGAAACTAAGTAGCAACACCAATGAACATGAATAGATAATCAAATTGTTTGAAAATAGGATTGAAATTGTCATTAAAAGTATTAAGACCAATTAGGAAGAATGCATCAAGTTTAGAATAGAAATGGAGTCCTTAAAAGGCATAATTGGATCAAACAATAGTCAAGTTGAAGACACATTAGAGATTTGAAAAGAGTACTAAAGTTATTGGTAATATTTTGAGTAGTCAAAGGGATCCACATGACAAAATAGGTCTTGGGTTCAAGGAAGACCAAAAGGAGAATAAGGAGAGTTAAACCTCAAAGACCTATGTAGAAAATCTCAAATCTGATACTCAAAGTGATCATTAGCAAGTCAAGAGTACCAACATGAAGAGACTAATTAGGCATCCCAATGTAATGAGGTATTTAAATTATCTCAATGGTTATTATTATTCTTATCATAACTTTGGTCTCAAGGAAAGATTTATCATGGGAACATGGTAGGAGTGATCAGTCAAGAGGTATGTACAGAAATGTTGTTTCATACAATTGTCATAATATGGGACACATTACAAGATTTTGTCCTAATAAAGTTATAAATCCCTCAAGACTTAACAAGGTATATGAAGCTCCTAGAGTACAAAGGAAGCCAAAGAAAGTAAATACCAATCATATTGAGCCCAATTGTCAAGATGGATTATTTGCTAAGATAGAGCAAGGAACAAAGATGAAGGAATATCAATAACACTTGTTATCTGGATGTATTAACAAGGTAGTCAAAAAGAAGAAAAAGGATGACAAAGTGGATGAATCATATGCTTTAGTCAAGCCTAAGTGGATTCTAAGAATGGACTATCAGTCTCATGATTGCAAGATAGTTGATCAGAGAGGTTTGGAGATATGGGAATCTCCTAAGTTCATGGAGTTTTGAGAGCCCTATGAAAAGGGGTCAATCAATTAGGCTTCATGGAGGCACTTTTCTATCATTAGAATAATGAGGTTGCATTCAATAAGAATTCATCTTTAAAGGATTATAGCTTATCTATGTTACAAGGTATGAGTTTTTTTATTTGTAGCTTATATGTATATGACAAGGTAAAAGGAATTTTGGTTAGTATGTGCATTGATTCTATAGATGAGTTCATGAGGATTCATGATATGGAATGCAAGTCTAAGTAGATGATTATGTCTAGAGACATATGGAATATGGATTGGTCTTCAATACTATAGTGTCCATAGAGATAAGTTGGATGTTGTTGATAGATTTGGAAACATGATGAAAGACTGTATAGTTGATTGGTATATGAAAGGTAAGCAAAAAGTTGTTCTATGTTTCTAATAGTTGATAGCTTGATTTTTGAATTGGTATTGACATCAAGATGTTTGAAGGAATTTGATAATGGTTTGAGAGTTTTGATGACTCAAGTGATGAGTATAAGCTATGAATACTAAGGGGGAGTCCTTAATTCTTCATATTGGTGTCATAAGTATGATAGCCTAGTGAGTGATCAAGGTTTTGATTTATATCAGGGACAAGGTGAGTGTTCATGTGTATCTAAATTCATTTGAAGAATGTATGCATGGAGTTAGGGGGGTCATTTTTGTATGATGCTTCATAGACTCTATGATCCTATTACCAAAAGGGTAAAAGAGATAACAAAAGGATAAAGTTGAATATGTCTCTTTGTCATTAATGTCAAAAGGGGGAGAATGAGCAGATGGGAAAAGTACCATTTTGAGGTGATATAAAATTATAGTATGTGTTTGCCATCAATGTCTTTGCCATCATTGATAAAGGGGGGTTTTTTTGGCATGTTGTTGTCATTGATGTCAAAAGGGTGCATCATGTAAAGGCATAATGATCGTTGATGTCAAAGGTATGTTTGGTCAAGTGCTTGAGCATGGTAGTTGCATTAAAAGAGTGTTGCCATGACAGAGAAGAGTGTGGTCATGAGATTTTTCATTAATGTTGTGAGAATGGAAGGTATAGGTCATGAAATATTGTTTTAAAGATAACTAATTTTTGCATAGGAAGCACAGTGTATAAAGAGGTCTTTACAAGTTATTGATGTCATGACATGAAGATTTTTAGTGTAAGCCATGTGACAAGATCAATTTGAAGGCAAGAGATAATTTGAAGGAAAGATATAATTTAAAATAAAATAATGTATTATGGTTACATGAAATTCAAGTTTTATTTCAAGAATGATATCACAGGTCATGACATGAAAAGAACAAGTCAAGGTGTCAAGTATATTAGAAGCTTGAGTCTAGTCATAACATGGTGAAGGTATGAGCTAGTGGCATGATGAGTTGAGTGATACCAGGCATGTGAGAGGTTTTTAAGGTTGTTTTATCATTATAATAATGTGTATAATCATCCATGAGAGTCTCAGAGTGAGCCTACAGGGGTAGGACCTTCATATCAAGTATGTACCTAGACCATTCCAAGACCCTACCTAGTCTAATGAGGCATGAAGATCAATTTTTAAGACAAATTTGTATATATTATCATGTAAATATGTATGATATGTTTTTTAAAACATGTTCACAAAGTTTGAGGCCATGGTTTGAAGGGAATTACAAAAAATATTATTTTAGGCCTTCTCAAGTTCACATAATGAAGTCTCAAGACCTAAGAGGCACTTTTATACATTCATTGGCACATGTATCCTCTACATGTAAACCTATAATATTAATTATATATAATTAAGGGTCATATATAATATCTCCAAGCATTATTTTTAGATTTAAGGGGCAGTTTTTTATGAACAATCGTTAACACCAAAACCTATGTTAGACCTCCCTAAAACCCTAATAAGGACCCAATGTAAAATATCTTATTAAGAACAGCCCATAATGGTATAAAATGCCTATAATAAATATTATATCATGTATTCAACTCTCCTAGGTACATCTAGGTGGTGGTGGTTAGTCAGATGAGAGAGAAAATGTGCAAATACAGGTTTGTTTATGAAGAATTTCTTGTAGAAGTCAAAATTTACATTGGTAAAGGAAAGAAAATGAGTGTGAAAATAAGATATATACTCATAATTAATTCCCATTAAGTTTTATATATATGTTCCACCCTTAAAGTGTGCTAAATTGGTCATCCAAGTTAGCCAGTCACTAACAAGCCTAATGGTGTAAATAGTGTAAAACCCAGGTAATAGTGAGAAGGTGAATTGGAATGTGTTTTCATGATATAATGATGAAACCAAGTGAAAGGATATGATTTTAATTAATTTTAATTCATGTCTATTCTTTCAATAAATTTTTTAGGTTAGTGATTATGGTGTAAAGTTACTCAAAAAATGATTAGTCTAGTTCAGTTTAGACTGTGTGATATAGGGTCAAGAAATTGGTTTGTAATACCAATATTTGTCATTGGACCATATGAATTTTTCATTTTATTATGTCATTAATATATATAATAACCATTTACCTTCATCAAGAATCATTTAAAGTGTTTGTATTGGTGTTGGAAGTCTAAGTCATCATGATTGTGTTTTTGTGTATACTAGCAGTTCTGAGTGAATTACAGTGGTGTTCTTAAAGCCTTATCTCATGAGTGGAAGTGAATAATTAATTTTTAAAGAACATAATTTAATTTATAATATATCTATATAATTTTTTCATAATTTTTGAGTTACTTAAGTATGTTGGAGCTTCAATTTTATAAGACATGCTTTTAAGGTACACAAGCCTAATAAGACAGTTTGCCCTAAAAGAGGTTTCATGGTGTGAAAGACATTGGTCTAACCAAGCATGGAGGATTTCATTAGATGTCATTAAATAATTTATTTAATGGTTTTAATTTATTTTATAAATCCATATGGGACCAAGATGATCAATATTTGATGTTAAAAAGACATACCTAATTCAATTAGGTCTCCATGAGGCCTAAAAGAGAAATGAGGAATTGGGTTATTGCAAACCAAAAAGGACTCAAAGATAATTTTAATCATCTTTATGAGATTTCATAAGATCTATTATATGTTTTACCCAATATTTTAAGTGTATGTGTCTGACTAAGTGGTATATGATCAAGGAATGGTATATATACAAGGTAGTTTTAGGCTTATTTGAGTAAGCTTAGAGGAAGTGAATAAATTGATAAATCAATGAGCCTAAGGAGGTTGGGTAAAAAAATTTAAACCATAAGAAGAGATTATAAAATCATTTCATTATGATCATATAGGTATTCTATAGATGAATATCATGGACACATGATCTATTCAGTCTTGAAGAGGGCTGATTGAGCTAAGAAGCCTAGAGGCAATCTTTAGAGAGATAAAGTGGAGTAGAGCTAAAGGAATGATCATTGCTTATTGAGAGTATATTAGATTTGAATCAGATATGTCTTAAAAATGTATGATAGTGGATATAGTAGATATATATCTGATTGGAATAGTATAATAAATAAGTGTGATTGATTGAGTTTATGTTTGATCAAAGAGGAAGTTGAAGCTTCTTTGCAAGTTAGTGCTTGAAAAATTGGTCTTAATTAAGTTGGTGGTTCATCAAAATAGAGTTAGATATACCTTATAGGTTAGTGATTATATAAATTTCCTCTGATTTAGTTGGTGCTTATTCATAGGGGGTTGTACCCTCCTAGCAAGTGGGTGCTTGCTAAAGTCAAGTGTGTGCTTGACAAATCTGGCGTTCGTGCTAAACTAAATTTTATACATAGTTTTTCCAAGATTTATTTTAGTGTGTTTTTCCCATGAGGGATTCCCACATGTGATGTGTTATCCTATTTCATGCTCATGTGATTGATTCTTAATGCATTGTTAGGTCATAGTGTTGCTTTTATAGTTCATTAATGAGTGAATATAATTGAATTTTTTTAAAGACATATTCACCCCCTATCAATCATTGTGCTTCCAACAGTGTCATGCCCAAACAAGTAGTTGATAAATTAAACTTGAATTATGATCCTCATGCTAAAGGAGTGATACAATTGGATGGATCAGCTACCAAGACCATTATCATAATCAAAGGTTTGCAACTTGTTCTCCATGTTTTTCGTAATTTCACCGTTTCTCAATATGTTGTGGTTGTGGATGTGCCACCTCATTTTTCAATTTGTTTTTCAACATATTTAATTGTTAATATTAGAGGATACTTGAATTTAGATTGGCCCTACATGGCACTTAGGACTAGCTATGGTGTAAAGGTTTCAATCAAATTTGAACCTCTATCTAGTTTTCATGTAGAGCCATATGTTACTTATACATATAATATGAATTTCAATATCATTGAGGAAATAGATCATCCTAGTGATCAATAACCTCTAACACTCCTTGATGGCATAGTTGACTTGTATCTTGATGAATGGGGAGTTAAGTAACATGGATTTGAATAAATGGGCCTTGGTACTTACATCCCCCATGAAGATTGTGATGGAGCTCTTGAGGTAGATTTTGATGACACTCTATAGAAAGTTTCATGGGGAAACTATTTTTTTCACATGGATGATGACATTTATATCCTAAATGTAACAAAACATGACAGTCTTAGTGAGCACTCAATTATGCCTGCCAAGGAAATGAATACTCATGAACATGAACCTCAAGAATAAGTGGATGATATGTGGCAAGATTTCAATGCCATATTGTAGGAATTTGAAGAGATAAGCAAGTCTAAAAATTTTGAAAAAGAGTACAGACCTAATGATGAGATTAACCATTTTCCAAATGAGCATAAGGATGATCTTGAGGTCTCTACCAAGCAAGAAATAACCTTAAAAGACCAAGAAGTATTTGGTGAACAAGAGTATGTCCTTAATTACTCCCAATAGTAGACATATCATGAGTCAAACACATCTAAAGTTTAGAAGGCTTTGATGACTCCTAATGATCAGATTGAGGAGTGTCAAGTGGACATGACAAAGTTCAATCATGTTACAAGCTCAAACAAGCCTCTTGGAAAGCTAGAGAGATCTCTAGGTGATATACTTGTAGTCAATAGAGGATCTAATAATGGTAAGTCATTTGACTATCTACGTAAGCAAGCATTCATTATAAAGTATGCATCATATGACATTTTGTTTTTGTTAGGATGTGAAGTCACTATTAAAAAATCTCTATTCATTGGGCATGATTCATTATCACTATTCATGATGATGTGGCCTACTAGTGATGTGGAGGGTTAGTGATGTGGCCTAATATTGATGTGTCTAATTGGTGATGTGTTAAAGGCCCATAGAGGGTATCTCATGAGTGATCAAGTTGATGTGATGGGAGTGGGGCATAGCACTCCAAAAAGACACATGGGTTTGTCCTTGGTAGCCACATGGGTGGTGTCACATAGTGCAAAAGACAAAAGGGTTGGTGTGGTTCAAATTTATAAGGGATCACATGATTCTCATGTGTAGAGAGAGTCAAAATGTGATTGAAAGCATCTTTTAGACTCATGTGGTCACATGAACAATGAAGAAAATAAAGTTATAATAGTAGATTTACCTCACTTGTGTTTGGGAGATAATGTTTTTAGGGCCACATGGAGGTGGCACATGTTCTTTTTTAAAGTGAATATGCCTTAAACACTTTTGCACATGAAGACAAAAACACCACTATTGAGGATCACATGCATATCAAATATGGGTCAAAATTATTTGGTGCCACTATTCATTATCTCTCCCCCCTCTCTCTCATTTTTTAAAATGTATAAATATGCATTATATCTCTCATTATAATTTATTTAGTTAGTGGATCCATGAAATCTTGGGCTTGCATGCTTGGAGATTGGATCCTATAGGCTAGTGTAGCTTGGTTCACAACCTAAATGCTTCAGGTGGAAGTATTGAGTGCTTGTATTTTAGCACTAAGGGATTTGTTGGAGGAGATGTGTTCTAAGAGAGGAATTATTTAATTAATGAATTTTTAAGCTACCTTTTTGTCCATGGTTTTTTCCCTTACTTGTTTAAAAGAGTTTTCCATGTAATCTCTATATAATGTGTCCTCTTGCTTGTCTTTATTTTTTGTAGATTTAATTTTGCATTTAATTTCTTGCATAGTAGGAAATTTATTCGCAATAGCTAGTATTAGAGCCATGGTGAAAAAATCCATGTGTGTGAATTTTTTTTTTGTTGGTTGTTTGTCTGTAAGGTGAAACTACTATGATAAGAGGAGAGACCAAATGGAGATTAAAGAAGAAGAAAAAAATTGTTTGTTTTTTTAAAAGGTATCTCTTTGTGGAGCAAGGTAGAGGATTTCTTGGTGAAGATTATGATATCTTCATGTTGATGAGGATAATCCCATAGGAGAGTTTAAGAGAAAGCTAAAAAACTTTTCCAGACAAATCAACAGCCTACAGAGTGTTTCTATTAGTAGAGAAACTCTACAGCTTGAGGAGTAAAATGGACTCCTTTTGAAGGAGATGAAGGATAAGGCATGACCTTATTATAATTGTTGGTAACAAAATAGAATGGGTTTTAATGTGCTATCCTATTGACCACATGTTGTTAGTTGAGATGTTATAGTAAAATAAAAATCCATGCAAAGGAAGGAGGTATAGATAAACCTGAAATTGTACTTGTTTTGAAGTAGTTGAGGAAGAGGAAGATGAAGATGCAGATGAACAATTTAGACCTGGTGTTCCTAGAAGGAGAAGGTGGGTGTTAACCATAGGACTCAAGGTACTAGAGTGTTGTGTATATGATTGTGGTGATTGGATAAGTAAATTGATGTATAGACTAATACTATAGGCACATGAGTTGGTGTTTGGCAACATTTAGTAGAGCAGGGTGTGTTTAATATGTTGGTTTAAAAAATTGGTAGGTGTAGTGATGCACCAAGTAGTGAAACTTATCAGAAGCTATGATTACTCCACTTGTATCATGAGGATAGTTGAAATATATTTGGAGAATTCTATTTTTGACTTAAATGAGATCTTTTCTCCTCACTACTATCAAGAGTGTTATGTGCACTAGTTGTTCAAGGAATTAGAGTAGCACGATTCCTACATGGTGATATCTCTTAGGGAGAGATAAAGACAAAGTGAATGAGGAAACAGAGTTATTAGATTGAATTAAAATCATTATATGGGCTGGTATTGGTACTACACATGTAGTATAGGAATTTTAGTACCTTCATGGAGAGACTATGTGTTATGATATGTTGTAAGCAGGCCCCAATATGATCATTAATTTGATGGCTCAATAGGGACATATGGAATGAAGGTGGTATGGAAGAGTAAACCAAGGATGGAGATTTAAAATGATGTGACAACAAAGAAGTACCCCACTTATTACATTTTGAGATATCTTCCCAGGAATGTCCCAAAAGAGGATAAGACATGTTTCCCTATGTATTAGATTCATCAGGAGAAGGAAGCCCTGTGGTTCCATGGTGACCACTAAATCAAATATTCTCAAGTAGTGGGAGTTGTGAGTGATTTATGGTAGAATCTCAATTATAGGATTGGTTTGTATGTGGAGAAGTGATATGTCACTTCAGTGCTACAATCTGTTATGGAGGAGAAAATGTTGGCAAAGCTAGTCAAGATATAAAAGTTTTAGCAGTGCAATAAAAATTCTAATGGGTTTGTGTCGAGACAATAGAGGGTATTGGATGAGTAGTTGGTTTTAGAATACTTAGGTATGGTAAAATCCTATGTGTATTGACATAAAATAGTAAAATATTAGGATATAAAGTCACTATTCATAGTCATGAATCATTATTCATAGGTACTATTCATGATGATTTGGCATGTTGGTGATGTGGATGGTTAGTGATGTGGCTTATGAGTGATGTGGCTAATTGGTGATATGGTAGGGGCCCATAGAGGGTATCCCATGAGTGATCAGGGTGATGTCATGGGAGTGGGGCATAACACTCCACCAAGGCACATTGGGTTTGTCTTTGGTAATCACATGGGTGGTGACATATGGTGTGAAAGACAAAAGGGTTGGTGTGAGTCAAATTTATAAGGAACCCCATGATTCCCATGTGTGAAGAGAGTCAAAAGGTGATTTCAAGCATCTTTTGAACTCATGTGGTCACATGGAGAATGAAGACAAGAAATTTACTATATAAGATTGACCTCACATGTGTGTGGGAGGCAATGTTTTTGGGTCCACATGAAGGTGGAACATGTTCTTGTCTAAATTTAAGATGCCTTGAGGACTTTTTAACATGAATTTGAGGATCACATACACATCAAAAGTGGGTCAAAATTATTTTGTGCCACTATTCATTCTCTCTCCCCCCTCTCTCTCATGTTGTAAAATGCATAAATATGCATTAGCTCTCTCATTGTCATTTATTCAATTAGTGGATCCATGCAAGCCTTAGGCTTGCATGCTTAGAGTTTGGATCTTGTAGGATACTTTAGCTTGGTTCATAACCTAAATGATTCAGGTGGAAGCATTGAGTATTTGTATGTTAGCACTGAAGGAGTTATTGGAGGAGATGTGTTGTAAGAGAGGAATTGTTGAATTAATGAAGTTTGAAGCTACCATTTTTCCCATGGTTTTTTCCCTTTCCTATTTGAAATGGTTTTCCACATAATATTTGTGTAAGGTATCCTCTTGCTTATCTTTATTTTTTGTATCTTTAATTTCACATTTAATTTCTTACATAGTAGGAACTTTATTCCTAATAGTTTTCATGAAGGAGAAGTGATTCTAGAAGCATTGTCTTTTATCATGGTTGAAGAAATGAAAAAAAAAATCTTCACCTCAAGTGTTTTGAGGTCTTGTACATATTATCATAGGTGTGTTTTTTCCTTTAAGTTGGTGTGTGTTTTCCCTAAGTGCTTAGAGAGCACAAGTGTGTGTCTTGGTGTCTTGTTTTATGTGTTTGTTTCCTATCATGTTGGGTGTGAGCCTTGAGTCTTCTTAGAGTCTTATCAGTGTCAATTTTAGCATATAGGTGACTCCATTTCCTAAGGATATGATAAGGCAACTAGTCCTTAGCATAGTTGGCATGATTACCCCTAGAAATTGTCAAAAGGTTGACTAAATTTCACCCTAGGTTAAATTTGGTCAATCCCCCTACATATTCAAACTTTTATAGGGTCATTCTAGATTTAAAATTGGTCCCATGGTCTTAGAATGAGTTTGAGTCACTTTTGAAGGTCATAAAACATGTTTAGTCTTTGTCACATTTATTCACTTTATCTTAAGGTCATTTTATGCCACGTTTGGTCATGTTAAAGAGTTGTATGTAAATTCCACAAGGGAAAAGTGTGTCAAGATTGTATCTAACATGTTTCATGTTAGATAGCGTTAGATGGCAATTTTGAAACTAAAAGTTACAAATCTAACATTAAAACAAAAAGATCACTACAAAAAAGGGAATTTCAAGTAGTTGTAAAAACTAATGTGTCTCATATGGAATGTTTGGAGGATTTAAGAATGTGTTTTCATATCTCCACATGTCTTTTCCAATCTCATATGGATTCAATAATTTCAAAACTACCAAAAATTGGTTTCTCTCTCCTATCGCTCCCTAGGATAAGTCAAGAAGGGTCAATGGTTTGCACTTGGTATAGACAAGAGAAGAAGATTTGGAATATGCTCACTTGGTGGTTGTTATTAGTCATTATTTACTTCCATTCCATGGTCATAGTTATAGGATTAGTGGTTTGTGTTTCATGAACAACCACTAAGACTGTTAGTGCCTCCAAACTACCTGTGTATCCCTAATGGCTTCATTTTTATCATCTATTTATATTATTTTGTGTTAAATGAGTGATGTATGAGGAATTGAAGAGTATGTTCTTAAACTTCATATGAATTTCAAACTAGTTGTCACATGGAAACATGGAAGGATGAGCATAATCATTCCTTGTACTAGGAAGTAAACATAGTGATGGTCTACATAACAGTGTCTTGATAAGTTGTAGGTGAAGGTGTGAAGTTGAGGTTTTTAAAACAACTTGAGATTAATAACATCCTCAGTGCAATGTTTTCTCTAAGTCTAAGTTGATCTTGCAAGAAAACCTATTTTGAGGTCATAGTGGATCTAGATCTTCACTGGCATTGACGCAGAATGTACGTCGAGTATGTATACCTTAGAGGTTGGAGGTACCAATGGTTTTAGAGAGATTCAAGTACATGATCTAAAATTTTCAATAGGTATCTATCACCTTCAAAACCCATGAAATATTCTACCCATCTAAGAAGAGGGCTAATTTTTCCAAATAATGAGACCACTACTTACATTCAAACCTAATAGAGCCCTACAAGTTTTTATGTGTAGGTAATCAAATTCCATAGGCCTGATGATGTGCCTTGAAGAGGATATAAATCTTGGGATGTATTGAGAATGCCTTTTGGTAAGGATTAAATATTTTGGGATGGCATGATAGGTATGGAAGACCACCTCAAACAAAATGTACAGGTGCAGAGTTGATGAAAATATGAAATAGGAATACTTACCTTAGTTTTTCCAAAAAAGGAATCCTACCTCATACAATGTCATCTCATGGTGGAAGTTGATAAGGTTTAAGTAAGCTTAATAGTCTCATCCTTATAGCCTAAGCCTATAGGTCATACCTAAGCACAAGAGGAGATTGTTTTGTCATGATAAAAGGATGTTTTGATGGTTAAAACTCAGTCAATTTTACACTAAAAACACTCAAAAGCTACAATTTTACTATACCTATTGGACCTTGAACTACATACCTATAATGCATTGGTGATAGAGGAATGGTTGCATATCTCATGATAGAATAAGTACATTTAGGTGTAAGATGATACTAGTGACTTCAAGAGAATCCAAAAGTGGAAACATAGTGCTCAATAAATGCATCATCACCTACATGAGTCCTTTTACTTCCCTAATAATCACCTAGAGGAGTCCTTTGACTTCCCTAATAATCACCTATAGTCTGACTGTAGACTAGCTCAAGCTAATGAAGTGCAAGTGTGTAAGGTTGAAATATGTTTATGTTTAATATGTCCATGTTTAAACCACTCTCATAGTGGTAATATTACATTCCTATGTGATTTTAAGATGCAAGAACCTCAGAGATAGTCATAGCTAAATTTTCTTAAACCCTATCAAAACACTGCACATGGTGATAACCCTGAAAGTTAGTATAGATAATTTAGAGTTTTGAGGGTTATATAAGTGTGATCTAGAAATAAAACTTGGTATAAAGGGTCATCATGAGATATTAAATAACCCCATGTTCTCCTTTAGATAAATCCAATAGTGTAAGTTTCCTCTATTTTATCTCAGACATGAGGCACTTCACAATCATGCATTTTGTAGACCTAGTATACATGAAGGCTGATAGGATGAAAGGGAGAGACAAGGATTATTTATTAATGATTTATAAGGTTTTAATAAATATTAATAAAGATTTATGAATCACCTAAAGTCACTTCCAACACTTAGAGGTGGTCATATGCACATAAACATAGTCTAGGCCTATTAGGCTTAGAACTGAACATGAACCCTCATGGATTATAATGACACACATTTTATCCTCTGAAATTTAAAATCAATGTGAGATAATTAATGGGAGATTTTAGAGTCCATGTGACTTGATGGTTTGAATAAGATAACCTAGAATTGGTCATTTTGGCTTAAATATATCTCAAGGCTATCTAGGATGCAAGCACAAACTCGATAAACCATTTTCTTTTTCTCATATTTGTATATATGAGCTTCATGGTGCCTCAAGTAGTTATTTATATTTTAGATGGTTCCTATACTTTAACTCAGTATAATTGGTTTGAGGATTAAGGGTCTAACTTTTATGAATCAATGTTAAGAACCTGAATGACTTAAAACCCTCATATAAACCTGATGAAGAAAAGATAAATCAAAATTTATCCATAAGGGGTAAATTTACTTATGAATTGATTTGGAAATGTTTTTAACTATCTCAAGCTCCCTACCATCTAGTTATTCTATATTGTCACATGTACGGATAAGTCTAATTTTATGTTTTTTATAGAATGTTTGGTGTTTTATAGGTACAAAAGGGAATAGATGTATGAAAACTATTATGTAATTAGTGTAGATATGTTTTATAACTCCTCATACACCCTTATGATCTCAATTATGCATGAAAACCCCTATGTTAAGTTGGTCATTATAGGCAGTCTTGAGCAAGATACTCAAAAAGAGGGTGACTGCCTAAGTGTGATTGTGAGATTTGTGATATTGAATATTTTGGTGTCTATTTGATAGACCATAGGATAAAGAAGTATTTAAAATGTTTCTTCCATACTTTAAAATAACTTTCTTAAATAATTACAAGTCACCATAGTGACAAGTGTGAAGATTCAGGCCTAAAACATAAAAATACAATTTTGTTCTTGAAAAACATAAACAACATTAATGAAGCCTTTCATGTGGGCCCTTTTAACCTTTGTTTGGGGTTTTTTCTGCTTTATGTTCCTCTTTTTTAGCTTTTCCCACTTGTTTTGTGTTGGCTTGAATTAATAGGGTACTAATTTAAATTTGAAAAATTTGTAAATACATAAGTTCATTGGTGAATATAAGACAAGTGAATGATAATATATTTGAATGCAAAACATCAACAATGATAAGTGAATTGAAAATAAGAGTCTAATATTTATTGAAAGATCACAATTTGGAGTGTTTAAATTATAATTTGATTAAAAATTATAGTATTCATTTTGTATTTCCCCACTTTTTCATGTGAGTGTGAAACATCATATAGGGATTATGGCTTGCATCCATAAATTGTTTGTTGAAGTGATTTGAGAATTACATTCCAAGTTTGATCTAAAATAGGAGCCTATAGATAACTAATTTTTATATTAGACACTTTTTAAACATTAACTTTCACACACTTTGACATACTTGGACTTTGTGTACACATTTAACTCTTTTGCACATTTTCCCTTATGCTTCTATGCACTTATTGTATTGGCCAAACCACTTTACCAAATATATAAATTTAGGATTACCATAGTCTATGAAATAACCTTTTATAATCCTAAATAGACTATCTCTATATCACAAATCACTAATTTTTACTCCCATGATAATATAGGTAATATTCAAACAGTTATGGTTTTGTCGTAAGTGTTTTCCTATGTCGGTAGTGTCCAAGCACACTCATCAACTATTTTCAAAATTTGAAAGTCTTCATTAGGTTATATATACATGTTTCATGGGTTATTCATAGAGATAATATCAAAACACAAGCTATAAATACAATTCAATCCTAATATTATACTTACTTGGCTATTACATTAAGAACCACTTGAAAGCTTGAGAAATACTTTGCCACTCTATTGAGACATTATCATAAAGTCATAGATATATAATTATCCCTCAAATGATCAATCCTAGATATAAGTTTGAATACAAATTTAAGTCAAATTTGAATGGTTTCAGGGGTTGAAATCCAAATGTTTCATTGCATTCTATAGTAATCACAATGGTGCACACACACCTCAATGGGAGAATTATGTGCAGTTCGAGCCCTTTTTAGAGTATTGGAATGTAGGTAATGCTCAATCACTTAGTGGGGAGTGATTGGGGATATGAATCCCAACATATTAACCTATTTTTTAAGGGTCATCTTGGTGTATAAATTTTGATCAGGGTTTTAAATCGAAGAAAAAGTAAACAATGATCAACACATAGGACTAAAGTTGAGCACACACACACAAAAGATATCTATTTATGTAGGCACAACAACTTGAGGTGTCACAAACCTATAAAATCACTAGGAATACTAATGATAGGGCCTAAATAGTATCAATTTCCATAAGGATATCATTGTTAAATGCATCACCCATGTAAAATTTGAGCTCTTATTTCTTTATCTAAGTAGTTATAGAGCAGACACAACATTTTTAGGGAAAATTAAGAACAAAGGAAGCAATATAATATCAAAATAATTTAAGTACCTCTTATCCATATTTATTTTTAAATTTAAAATCTTTTATGTGTAATATAAATCTACCCATTTACATTCAAATTAGTATGATTTTTTCCCTACTTTATACAATCTGAATATTCATAGTTTTACTTCATATATATCACATTAATCACAAAACAAGTTAAAAACTAGAGAACCCAATTATTGGCTTGAGCACAAGAAAACACTAGGTCTTATTTATCTTAGGGTTTTAAACTTTATGAGGGTTTCAATTTTTCCTCTAGTAGGGTTTTAATTTTAGATCTAATTTATGATTTCCCCCTATTCACATTATCAAAACACTAACATAGTTTTAATGGATGCTAATATTTTATATTTTGTGATCCATATTATGATTGTCATGATTTCATGTGTCTTTCTTAAAATATATAATATGTTTACAATTATTGAAATAAAATGCGATAAATTTATCTACAATAACACTAAGGATGATATTAATAATTATGAACTCTTAGTTCTCCTTGCTAACACATATTTCATGAATGTCAAATCTGAGATGCTTTTAGTTACCACTCGATAAGAAAGGGAATGTACGAATCCTTTCATTCCTCCTCTCTATATACCTCAATAAATCAATATCCACCATCCCTCCCTTATTTTTCATTTTAGGCTATATTGGAAATAGAGGTCCATGTTATCACATCATGAAGAGGTTGGGTGCATAATCATGTAGGACAAAGTGAAAGTAGTCAAAATATCCTTCCTAGTATTCCTTCATTACCTAAGATGCCATAAAATGTAAGTAGATATTATGATGTCATACATAAACTTAAGAATGCTAAATCCAAAATCTTTGTATTAAAATTTCTTCAAAATAAACCTATTTATAAGGACATTCTTCATATGGCATTGTGTGATACAACGTTATTGAATAATATGAAACTAGCTTGTTTCACATCCATTGTCAATACATTATGATGGAGTGAGGCTAGTATTTGTTTGAAAAAAAATCCTACCTCCTAAACATGTTATTAATGAACACCTTCCATTTATATTCAAGTATTAATTTAAAGGGAGTTAAGTGTTTTTTTGGTAGATAATGGATCAAGACTCAACATTTATAATATATCCTTTCTTCATATATTTGATATAGGAGAAAAATATTAATCTAATATTAAAATTCATATCTTCAATAACATAGCTCAGAAAGTGTTATGAAAAATTACATTGAATAGCATTGTATGTCCAAGAATAATATAAACGATGTGCCAAGTTATGGCTAATGATCTTAACTATAATTTTCTATTGGGAAGACCATGGATTTATGATATGAACGTATTTTCTTCAACCTTGCATGCATGTATTAAATTTAATATGAAGTTTATATGTACACTTTTCCCATGTCATGAACCCTTAAAGCACTATAAAATGACCCAACCTACTAAAAATGAATAACTCATATATATATGATGCAACTGTTAGCAGTTTCTCCTATAGAAAAATATGAACCAAATGATGATGATTTAACACAATTATATTATTCTCCTCAAGAGTATAGGCATCCCATTTTTAAAATAAATATCAAATCACCACTACCTAGCAAGGTTACCCATCCTCTAGCACAAGCAATTAACTTAACATAATATGGTTTTGAATTAAAACATATGCAAAAGTTAGTATACATCAAACAAGGACTTGGGAAGTAAGCACAAGGAATTATTAACTTGGTTTACATCTAATCATATGGGTAAAAATGCCATAGGATATAAGAACATTTCAAATGTCCTTTTCAAATTAAATTATTGGTATGTTAATAAAGAAAGTGAAACAAATAAAATTAATATTTATACATACTTCCTTAGATCAAAACCTAGCCTTACACAAGAAGTTCATCATGTAGCAATACTAGACTTTGTATATCTTAAGTCAATTGAAAATATTATCTCACAATAAATCTAGGTATTGGATGAATTTAATAATGATGAGTCTCTCTTGGAATGTTTTGGTGCAATGAGGATCTCGCTTAGTTATATCATAAGAAAAGGTTTCCTTCTACAATAAATGGCCATGCCTATTTTAGAGAGACTAAATCCTTCTATGATGATGTTTGATTATATAGCATTAATACATTTCCTACTTTTCCATATGTAGAATATTTCTCAACATCATTAAATGAAGAAATAATGGAATTCAATTATGACACTACTAAAGACATGTGATCAGTCCTTCATATAGAAATGTCCAAGGTTTGGGAGTGAAACTCCTTTAAAGAGATATTACATGGTTTCCCTATGTTATTCACTTAGTATTATTAAAATATGTTAGGTATATATCTTTTTATAGCATTACATAATATCATTCTCAACCCTGATGTGAAACCAATTAAGCATAAAATTATAAATATACATTTAAAAGTAGCCTAACTAGTTAAAAATGAGATATAAAAGGTACTTCATATATGGGTTGTTAGACCATTGATTAATCACCATAGATTTATAATATAGTGTTGGTTGTTGAGCCTAATGTAAAAAATAGGGTTTGTATGGACTTTTTGGATTTGAATAAGGTTTGTCCTAAGGATGAATTCTAATTACCTAACATTGATATGACTATCAACTCCACTAGTTATGAAATGCTCTCATTTATGGACAATTTTGTGGGGTACTATCAAATAAATATTAATCTCAAAGAACAACCCAAAATAGTGTTTAAAATTTCATAGAGAACATTTTGTTATGTGACCATGCCATTTGGATTGAATAATATTGGGGCTACCTATCAAAGGGCCATGACACATATATTTCATGACCTTTACTTAAAATTGTGGAAGACTATGTTGATGAGTTACTTGTGAAATTTAAACATTGATAATATCAAGGTATATATCTACAAATAAATGTGTATTTGAGGTATCTTCCATAAAATTGTTGAATTACGTCATATCCCAACTAGGTATAAAAGTTAATCTAAAAAAATCAAGACTATTTTTGAATGTCTCCACACAAAAGATTAAATTAGTTAAGTTGTTTACAAGGAATAATTAAAGAAATAAGATAATTTATGGCTCAATTAGCTAATAATATGCAACCATTTATGTGATTGCTAAAGAAGGATATAGAGTTTGATTGGGCTGAATTTTGTCAAAAAAGTTTCAATGAGATCAAATAATACCTTCTTAATCCACCGAGCATGATGCCTCCAATTTCATATAAGACTTTATTTCTATAATTTTTCCCACAAAGAATGCATTAGGAGACTTATTGGCACAATATACTAATAGTCATAAAGAACTCACAATTTATTACATTATCCATACACTTGTAGATTACGAAAAAATTATAATGCAATGAAAAAATTATGCCTAGCTATTATTTTTACCACACAAAAACTCTAACATTACATGCTTAATAATTAAACACATGTAATTATGAAATTAGATCCCATTAAATGTATCATAATGAAATGTTAATGTTAAAACACATAGCTAAGCAGATAATTTTATTTATAGAAGTAGAATTAAAGTTTATGTCTCAAAATATATAAAAGGACAAGTAATCACAAATCAAATAGCAATAATAACTCTACTTGACACACTAGCAATCGATGATCATTTTTGAGATGATTTTATAATATAACATATTGAAAATGATAATTGGCATATCTACTTTGATGGATCTAAATGTGCCTCAAGCACTAGGGATAGAATAGTTGTAGTCACTCCTTAGGGACAAACTGTGCCATTGGCATACCACTTAGGGTTCTCAAGCACAAAACATATTGGAATACAGAGTTTTGATTTTAAGGTTATGAGTTTCTCAAACATTATAGATAAAATCTTAAGTATATCGTGAATCTCAACTTATAGTCAACTATGTTTTATAAGTTTATAAAAAAATTATTCCCATATAGATATATGGTGCAAAATTTAATGATATATTTTGATAATATTAGGATTAAAAACATACCTATAAAAATAATCATGTATATTTTATGGCCAGTGCAACTTATCTTGTTCCTATAGATATCATTGACAATTATACCATTTCAACCATACAATATTCACATGTCATGCTTAATTTTTTGTCCCAAAACCCATGTAATTTGTTTCTATCTTACTTCAGTGTTATTTATTTATTCATTATGGTTGCTTTATGTTTAATTATTGTGATTCAGTTAATGCACAATTGAAATGTGATACACACAATTGTTACAATATTTATTTAATATATTTAATTGGTCTCTCTAAGATTAGAATACAAGTGTAAGATATTAAAATCAGATTAATAAGAAATATCTTGATCAAGAAAGTGAGATAAGTCACATTATTAGTAAGTACTGAATTATAAATTTCTTGATTTAAAGGATCACAAATTTATTCACACATAACCTAATCAAAACCTAAGGGAAACAAAATGAGTTTGAATTATATTTAATTAACACATGGTTATCCCTTTAAGGCTCACCAAGAGAGAGTCATCTAACACTATACAAATCTACTCTTAAGGTACTCAAGATAAAGAAAATAACCAATTTAAAATGAAATGGTTGATAAAAACCACATGATGATCAAATTCAAATTTAAATTAAGATTAAACATATATATCCAATCAAAGATGTATGAGACTAACATGAAGGAAGATGATAAACACCCCAAACCTAGCCTAAGAACTTAGACCCAATGCCTCCACCACAAATTGGGCAACCTATATATCCACTCCTTGGGCAACCTATATATCCACTCCATGGAATTAGGGTCTAATGTAGTTCTTATTACACATGTGATGGCCTCCTCCATGATAAATTATCACCAAACAAGATTTGATGATCTAAGCCAAAAAGGGAACTAGTATGTTAATTAGATGAGCTTCTAAAGCTCTAGTCATCTACTCAAAATAATGACACATCTTAAGTTTATCAATCACAATCTACAATCTCACAAGGTAAGAACTTAGTCAAAGACTATTGAGTTAATGATATCTATAGGAACTTATATCAGCCATAGTGAGAGTCAAGCATATGTAAGAACTTATATTTTTTTATTCCAACGGTGTCAATGACTCAACAGTCTTTGACTTATGTTGCTTAGATAAACTTCATCACCTGAGAGAGTCTCTAAAGGTAACACCAAAGTCATGATGGTAAGTGAATCTGAACAAGTTAATTTCTCTTTGTTATCTAAAATTCAGCCTAAATTCTTTTCAGAAGCTAGACATGATGAGCATTGGGTTAAGGTTATGGATGAAGAATTAAATCAGATAGAAAAGAATGATACTTGGGAATTAGTGCCTAGACCAAAAGATCACAATGTCATAACAAAATGGGTTTATAGAAATAAGTTGAATGAAAATGGAGAAGTAACCAGAAATAAAGCAAGATTAGTATGTAAAGGATATGCTCAGATTAAGGGAATAGATTTTGAAGAAACTTTTGCACCGGTAGAAAGGTTAGAGGCTATTACAATGTTTCTTGCATATGCAGTATTTAAAAATTTCAAAGTATTTCAGATGGATGTCAAATCTGCCTTCCTAAATGGGAATCTTGAAGAAGAGGTATATATTGAGCAGCCTGAGGGGTTTATTCTCTGGAATATTAGTAATCATGTATGCAAATTGAAGAAATCATTGTATGGATTAAAACAAGCTCCCAGAGCTTGGTATGCAAGACTTGATAAGTACCTGCAAGATTAAGGATTCAAGAGAGGATTTGTTGATAGTAATATTTACATCAAAATAGAAAGTGAGCATCAATTGATTGTTGTTGTATATGTTGATGATATCATTTTTGGAGGAAATATTAAAAAGATGATAAAAGAATTTTTTGATAGAATGCAAAAAGAATTTGAGATGTCTATGCTTGGAGATTTATCATTTTTCTTAGGATTACAAATATTTCAATCAAATAAAGAAATTTTTATATCTCAAAGTAAATATGCCAAGGAAATCTTGAAGAAATTTGGTTTTGAGGATTGTGTACCAATTGGCACACCTATGTGTACAGGAAATAGGGTGAGCAAGGATGAAGATTCACCTATTACAGATCAATCTTTGTATAGATCTATGATTGGTAGTCTCTTATATTTGACAGCATTGATACCAGACATCATGCATGTAGTAGGTATGGTTGCAAGATATCAGTCATCTCCAAGAGATAGTCATGTTCAATTGGTGAAAAGAATATTCAGATATATCAAAGGGACATTGGACTATGGATTATGGTATCCCACAGGTAAAGATTTCACTTCAGTTGCTTATACATATTTAGATTGGGCAGGGTGCTTAGATGACAGAAAGAGTACAAGTGGAGGAGCTTTCTTCCTTGGTGATAGCTTAGTATCATGGCTAAGCAAGAAGCAAAACTCAGTATCACTTTCTACAGCTAAATTAGAATATATTGCAGTAGTATTGTGTTGTACTCAAGTGCTTTGGATGAAGCAAACTTTGGAAGATATCAAGGTAAAGTATGATAAACCTATTTCCATTTTTTTTGATAACACAAGTGCTATAAATATTTTGAAAAATCTAGTAATGCATTCAAGAACAAAACATATTCCCATTAGATATCACTTCTTGAGAGAGCAGGTTGTAGATCAATAGGTTAAGTTGGAATATATTAGTACTACATAGCAGATTGCAGATCAATAGGTTAAGTTGGAATATATTAGTACTACAGAGTAGATTGCAAATATTTTCACAAAGGCACTACCAAAAGACACATTTGAGTATCTACGAGAGAAGTTGGGGGTAATTTCCTTTACTTCCTTCCATTAAGGTTCAACATTAGTTGAGGGGGAGCTAAGTGTTAGCTCTAGGTAGGCGCTTTGCCATTGATGTCAAAGGGGGAGAATAACAGGTATAGGTGCAGGTGCAAAAATAGGTACAAGGAATAGGTATAAGTTGCTACAATAAGGGGGAGTTACTATATGTTTTCATATGACAGTATGTGCAGGTGATAAGATGTGGCAGTTTTAGGATTGAGGTTGCCATCAATGACAAAGGGGGAGATTATTGGAAATATTGTCATTGATGTCAAAGGTCTAGCATTATTGGTGATAAAGGCCCCATTGCATTTAATGTTGTTTATAATAAATATATCTTGGCTAATATGATTTAATATTTATTTAATATTAACGAATATATTTTTGGTTGCATATGAGACAAAATAAGGGCCCATGGAGAAGTCGAAGAGCCATGGGGTAAAGACAAAAGAAGGATGGGACACATTTTCCCATGAAGAGTCATCTTGGGGAATACCACGAGTCACCAAGTAAAGACAAAAGAGTAAGGGTGCAATTTCTCATGAAGGGACACTTTGAGGAATACGAAAAGTCACCAAAGATAAGGACAAAAGTGGGAAGGACGTTTTTGGTCATGAAGGGTCACCACATGACTTTTCAAAGGCTTGAATATGAAGGGTCATCCAAGATTGGCACCATTTTCCATGAGGATTGAAGGGTTACAAAGGGGAAAGGCCAAAGGTCATTTGTAAAGCTATAAATAAAGGCTTGAGAAGCCATTTGTAAATATGAAAAAAAGAGGTTGATTTGATATTGTATTATCTAGCCTAGAAGAGCAATTGTGAGAGTTGAATATGATTTGTATTTTTTATATCTAGCTTAGAAGAGCAAAGGTGAGAGAGAGGAAAGAGATGTTCTATTAAACTATCATTTGTTGATATAGCAACATTGAGAGATAGGTGTGTGGTATACATAAAGGGGTTGGTGCTCATGTGGGTTGGTGCTCACGAATAATAGATGGGTTGGTGCTCGACAAAGGGGTATGGTACTCCTATGGGTTGGTGCTCATGAATAGTAGCTGGGTTGGTGCTCGGCAAAGGGGTATGGTGCTCCTGCAAGTTTGGCTTGCGAATATTGTTTGGGTTGGTGCTCATTCATATACTTGAGATTGTTCTCCATGGTTTTTTCCACATTGGGTTTCCACGTTATATCTAGTGTCTCTCTCTTTCTTGTGTGATGTTTATTGTTTGAGTTTTATTGCATATATTGAATGTTTGATTAAGTGAATTTGACTAAGGGAAAGTTTTATAAGATATATGATATACTGATTCACCCCCCCTCTCAGTATATTTTGTACTTAACGCCTTCATCCAAAGTTTATCATACTTTACCCTCGCTAAAAACACTCCCTTTCATAGAGGCTATAAAGACACCTTATTTGGAGGTTTAGAGGAAGAAAAATAAATAACTAATGAAGATCATAATAACATTGGTGTAGTGCACATCAACAACAATATTCAGCATAGAAGTTATTCAAAATAGGTAGGGGCTAGAAATAAAAATGGGTCAGCATTATGCATCTCAGAATCCTCCAATGAGTTGAGATACTAACAAAATTTTAAAAAATAAAAATATAAAGATAAATAATTTGTCCAATAATGAAAACCATGCTTACGGTGCCTTGGGCAAGTACCATGTTGAAAACTAGGTTTTTGGCATCATACGTAAATAATTTGTCATCTAGAAGTACCCCAACACTTGGGGGCAGCCTCGTCCAATTCATATTCAACCACCCAAGTCCTTGTTCATCTCATTTGAACCATTCATATCCTATCCAAATCCTTATTAGTGTCAACCATCCTTATCCAAACACATCTTATCATGCTCATCAATTTTCCCAATCTGACCTTATTAAGCAAGTGGAAGAAATCTTGAGACCCATTTAGGAAACATATTGGCATATCCTCAACATGGTGATTTGATGATTAGATGCATTTTTTCTTATAATATGTCATCCCTGGTGATCTAACATTTGTATGTATCCAACATTATCCTAAATCTTTTGCATCTTGCATCACTTTACATGTTTTGGTGCTAGAACAGGTTTTCCCTTTGCTAGTGATCCTTTATGCATAGGTTTAGTTTCTTCTTTGTACATCCTTCTTTAAAATACCTTTGTATATCATTATTCCAAAAATCCTAAAAATATTAAATAAATTAAAATTCCAAAAATCCAAAAAAAAATTAAAATTCCAAAAATCTCAAAACATCATTAAAATTCTAAAACACCCAAAAACATTAGAAATAAAATACTTAAAAATTTAAAAAATACCAAAAAACTCCAAGAGAGATATAAAGTCAAAAAATCCAAAAAAACATTTATTTTGTCTTAAATCTGGTCAAAATCCTTAATGAAATCATTTTAATTACCATTGTGATGTGTCTTCCCAAATTCGCCTTACTTGGGGCAAATCAAAGGAATCATTCATTGGCCCTATTTGGGGAAAATCATCAATTTAAACCTCACAACTTTCACCTATTTGGGGTAAATCAAAGCATGTAACTTATTTTAGGATATTTTCCAAATTCATCACATTACATATATCCTTGCTTGGGGGTACCATCTAGTTATCATATCATTGATACTTTCACACATGGATTTTGACTTGATTAAGCAACAAGATGCTTTTTGTTTTTGTTTTTTCATTTTTGTGTGTGTTTGCTTGTTTGTTTGATTTTTTTATTGTGCCTCTACCTATTCTATTTGGTCAATGAGGTAATCATGGTTTTTCCATATCATGTGATTTCTTGCACTATACTTGAGTCCATCCCTTGACATATGAGAATAATGTCATCCTAATTTTTCCATATCATGGTGTATTTGTTCATTTGTCTATTGGATCAAGGGTCAGTAATTTTGCACATTATGTCCAAATCATCATGGTGTTTTATATCATGGTGCATATCATCATGTATTACATCAAAAATCAAGTGCTCAAGGCTAAAATATAATGGCATGAAAAGAAAAAGTGACTATTTATTCCCTTCTAAAGTCATTTATTATCAAATCATATTATCTCAGCCATTTTCGACCACATCACATCATCTCATAATTATTTTATATTTATCAAAATTGGATCAAATCATCCATTATATTCTTCATCATTTCTGATCACTTTCCTCGCTTTATGGGAGAACTACATCGACCTAAGGCCTATTTAGACTATGTAGGCAATACTCAGTCACATAGAATTTGTTTAAGTCAGTTCATCCACCATCACCATCCTTTTCATCCATTCTTATCAACATCCAATTCTTCTAACTAACTATTCATGTATAACAATCATCCTCATAGCCCATGTGTGTAGACATCATTTTGCCACAACCCCTATCCAATCATTTTCTCATCCATAATTTATCTAATTCATTCCAAATCTAATCACATCATTTTTCAATCATTATCACATCATTATTCAATCATTACCATGTCATTATTCAATCATTTTGGGCATCCTTGTGTGCCTAGTTTTTTTAATTTCTTCATTCTTTTAGAATTTGTTATACCATCTACACACATGTTTGCACCTTCATTAATGTGATCATATCATATTTAATCTATGTAATAGTTTAAATCCTTTATCTATGCTTTCAAATCAATCAATCAATTAATCAGTTAATCAATTCACCCTACTTAGGGAAATTCAATCATTCAGTCCTTTGTCCAAGCTTACAACTTCACCCTACTTGGGGAAATTTAAATCATGTAGCTCATTATTGGGATAGATCATTACCCAATCTTCCCTAATTGGGGCAAGTCAACCTCATAGCTCTCACCCTATTTGGGGAAATTCAAAGTGTGTTGCTTATCTCATGATGCATCCTTCCCAAATCTGCCCTGCTTAAGGCAAATCAAATCCATAATCATCATAAATTAAAGTGTGCAACCATTAGCTCAAGTGTTTAATCTCACCCACAAGTTAATCATTATATCATGCACCTCCAAACCTCTTTCTACATCACCCACCCATTGATTCTTCTATTTTATCTTATTCTTCTCTTTTTCGAGATCCCATCCAAATCCTTCATCCTTGTATGCCCTCTGAAGGTGGCATAATTCATCACATTATTTTATCATTATCATCTAATTTTTTGTCCACATTTTTTGGTGGATTCTTTCTTTCAAAATTTATTACTCCACTCATCATGTCTTACAACACTTTTTCAAAGAGGGACAAAATATAGACACCTAAAATTAGACACTTTGTGTCAATTTTAACTATTTTCTAACACTATCTTAAATCATCTAATAAATTCTTCTATTCACACTAACATTTCTATTCATTCACTATTCATCCCCCCTGATTAATTAATATTTTCTTCCATGATCACAACCATTCCCAAAAAATCATATCACATTGCATTAATTAATTAATCTCAATTAATTAACTAATCTTATTCTAATGGGAAAATCCATGGGATTTGTAATATCCTATTTTTCTAATTTATTTAATCATATTTTCCATCTAAATTTCAAGGCATCATCATCCTCTTTCCAATGCAAAGTCAACACAATGAGATAAGTGTACAAGTAAGCTATTACATGTTATTACACACTCCAAGTCCTAAACAAGTCATCATATTACACACTCTAAACTTACATTAATGGATTTATTACACACACAACCTCTCTCATTTATGAGGTGTAGGACATATTCTCAACCATTAATTTGTGCCTTTGCCCAATGGCCCACAATCACTCTAAAAATTTATAAATGGAAGGGCCATCTTTCATTCTCAACAACCTTTTCATGCTAAACTTATGCTACCAAATATTTATAAAATATTTAACAATTCCTTCCAATTTCTCATCCAATCACATATAATTCAAGTTTTAATTATGTCAAAATAGATTCACGACATTTCCAAGGACCTCAAGCACTATATATGGGTCAATCTAAACTTAAATTATGGCTAGAAATAGATATCCATAAGGAAGATATAATTGGTTGATTTTATCTTCTATATGCTTATTTTTCACTTCTTAAACCCTACCCAATCTAAGTATATGTACATAGGATGCTAATTTTATATTATTTTGGTTTGATTTTTATGCTAACAAGAAACTAACCTCCTTTGCAATTGTGTGATCACATTTACATATGCCCTCATTTTATTTTGGTAATACAATGAAGTGAAAGTGCTATTGTAAAAGGAATAAATTAATACCTAAGCTTACCCATGTTTAATGTTTTTGCTTGCAATTGGAAACACCATGGGTCCAATATAATCAACCCACACAAAGAGAGGATTGTCTCTATTCTTGTTTTCTTCTTGGACAGAGAACTAAACAAGACATCGAGTGATGCCTATGGAGATGAATTTTTGATGTGGAGTTTAGGCACTAAATATAAGTAAATCATTATAGTTTGAAGAGCCAAGCTATAATTTTCCCCAATATTTATTAGTTAGAGATGTGCCTAGAACTCAAACCACTATTTCACTTCAGCCCCACACAACTCAATAAATTAGGTACTGTTGTAAAAAATGAATCAACCATTGCATATGGCTATATGAATCATGTTGGTGTAACATGTTAATAATATATTTATATTATTTAGTGTTTCAACTCATGAAATGAATTCATACACATATATATAATATTATATTCTATTACACTAATCAAATATTACATCTAACATAGTACATATTTATAAGAAAGGATTCTCTTATAGATAGGAAGATTCCTATCTCCCAAATATCTCACCTACCTCCCATATTAATCTCAAACCTAATAAATGTAATACTATTTTTATAAAATATATATGTTTAACCAACCAACAAAACAATAATAACCATTTAAATATTGATGTGGGTAATTCTCACATTATTACAAACATGTGAACACTAGAAATTCCCAGCATTCACCCCTTAGTGTGAACATGGAAACAACATCAATCTTATGTCTATACCTGCGCTTATGTTTTGATAATTTTCTCAAGACAACCACAAACCTTAATTATGGTTTTGTATATGGATTACCAACAACCAAAAAATGATGGTTTTCAAGTAGTTTACCAACAACCACAAAAAGATGGTTTTGCAAGTGGCTTACCACCAACCACATCATGATGTGTAGTGCATTTATCAGATCTCTTCATTATCTCATATAAGGGAAAATATAAAGGAATTTTTTTCTCACTTATGAAAAATTTGAATAAGAATATATCATTTATTCTTATTCACACATAACTAAAATCAAACACACGACTAAAATAAATGGGCCACCAAAACATATGGGCCCCATTGTTGGTGGCTAATGAGAGGCATGAATGGCCTCCTTCCTCTAATGCCTCCAACCTCCTTCATGTGAAGCTACTCATTCAACAAATTTTTTGATAAAGCTCAATTGTTTCCACATGGGGTGTACTTCCCCCTTTAATGTGAAATAATACATATGGCATCGAGGTCACCAAAAAATACATCTGTTATAATAAATATTTTTTATTTTAAAAAATTTGACACACCTATTTGACATAAAAAAATGACTCTAACTCTTGACATTGGCAATAATGGACTAATGAAATATGATTATTTGATCTTAATATCGACATCAAAAAGATTATTGACACAAATATTTTTGACTCTCTCTTTTTTTTTACAACAGCATGACATACATTAGACTTTAATTATTGACTTGGCCTTTGATGTTAATATTAAATGTTATTTAACTCTAACTTATTAAATACTAAAGACTCTTTTTCATAATAATGACTTAAAACTAAAATTCTCTCATAAATCTATTATTTACATTTTAAGCCATATTTAATATAAAGAAACTATTTTGTGCATACCAACAAGAGATATCGATGACAACGGGTAGATTTTTAAAAACCAAGCATGGGAGGGAAGATGTGGGTGAGGAGGGAGATGGAGATGATGATGAAGATGATGGTAAGGGGAGGTTTTATCTAGCATCTAGGTTGGTGATGGGTTGACAAGAAATAAATAGGGTTTTGGGATATTTTAGTAGTTTTTTGTATTTGACTAAGCTCCCACAGATGTTGCACAAGGAGTACAAAGATAATTTTGAATGAGAATTAGCTAGTTTTATCTTTGGTGAGGTCAAAGGTATTTGTTGTGAATTATATTCTATGGTTTAGAGCATGATAAGGACTTGTAAAGTCCCACACTTTAGCCATGTTATGGAAGACGAAAAGACATTGTCACTCTACGTAGGCCTACACTTCCTGTGGTGGAATGGTGTGGAATTTTTTATCCACTATCACTCTTTTCATGGTATCTCATATGGGTTGGAGAGAAATAAAAGTAGGGGAGGCTGTTGGATTTCCCCTCCTATCTTTTCCACCTACAACATGTTGTAGAAGACCCCCAAAAGCATTCCTTCTTACAGTGATGATGGGGTCAAACCTTCTGATTGGGATTAGGATTGGAAACATTCTTTGTAGGGGAGGTGTCTAGTCTTTCACTAGCATGTTTATCTTAAATGGTAAGGTTGTTCCTTTATGGTTTTTAGACTGGGTGGAAGATGGAGGATCCCACCACTATTTTTTATCTTGGGGTATGATGGGTATTAGAGGAACCCACTCCCCTATTTTATTATATGGTGAGGCTATTAGAAGAAGCCATGTTTTGACCATGCTCACTTGCTTGGAAAATGGAATTTTTCATTTATTTCATTTTTGGCAAGGGTAATTTTCTCTTATATTTAAACTATGTGAAAGGCCTTTTGTTGGATCTAAGAAGATCCATTTGTTTTGTTCTCAAGGTTATGGGATCCTTAAAACCCCTAGTTGTGGGTTCTTTAAAACCCTCATGTTTTATGTTATATTATTGTGGGACCCTCAAAACCCCTTGGTGATTATAAAATATTATGGATCCTAGTGGGAATTTCAGTCCATTTATTGTGTTTCACCTTTACCAAAGTCACGCAGATGACCTAGGAGGACCCTGTCTTAATGTACTTTTCTTTTTTTTGGTTACATATGGATGATAGAGGAGTCTATTTTGTTGTTCTTCAAGTTACAAGTTTATGCAAGGAAATCAAATTTGGAGAAAACCTATATCAGTTTAAGTCATTTTGGTTAGGGATGGATATTAGAGTTCCAATCAAATCTTGCATTTCTAGCGTGGATGATAAAGGAATCAACCTCTACAAAAGTGGTGTGGATGTCCTAAGAGGTGGAATACCTCCTTTTATAGTTTAATTTATGGTCAGTACTTGGTTTATTATTTTTCTTCTCCAGGATGTGATTCTTGGAGGGAAGAGGAACCCTCTCATTGGAACTATATTGTTTGAAGGTTATGGAGAAGATCTTGATGGCAGAAGAACCCCCCTCTAGGGGACCTTCTGGTGTGTAGTGTAACAACTTATTTGTGTTATTTAGGTTATGGGACCTTAAAACCCCTATTTTTGGGAATCCTTAAAACCCTCATGTTCTCTATTCTTGCATTGGTCATGGGACCTTTACTCTACTTGTTTAAGGTTGAGGGAGCCTCCAAACCCTCTTTGTTGTACTCACAGGTTATGGGAGCCTCAAACCACTTAGTTGTGGGAATCCTTAAAACCCTAATGTTCTCTAATATTTCCATGGTCATGGGATCTTTACTCCATTTGGTTAAAGTTGGGGGAGCCTTCAAACCCCCTTTATTTTGCTTACAGGTTATGAGATCCTTAAAACCCCTGGTTGTGGGAATCCTTAAAACCCTCATGATCTCTAGTCTCACCAAGGTCATGGGTACCTTTACCACTCTTAAATTTTGGGGGAGCCTTCAAACCCTCTTTTTTATACTTGTTCGTTAAGAGGATCCTTTTTCCTCTTTGTTGTACTTGGATGTGGGTCTAGTTGTCAAAACCCTCACAACCTATTTCATAGCACTGGTTTCAAAAGTGTTTTTACCCTATCAAATAAAAATACTAATTACTTAAAACTAAACATAATTTTAAAGACTATAATCACTTCAGTTAAATTTTTAAATTAAAAAACTCATATAATCCTATATTGCTAATCTAAATAAAATGAAAAGTATAAAAACTATGATATAAAATAAACAACTATATAACTAAAAACCAATTTAAAATCTACTACTTGTGTGAACAAACCTTGATAATTGATTTAAAATACATGACTTAAAACTATAAAGGATGACTCTAGAGAGAATAATTTGACTCAAAAAGAACCACTATAAAACACTATGAATAACAAAAATAAATTATTTTAAATGACAACTATATAGACTATATGGTCTTCACAAATGTAAACTAAACATGTAAGTGTATATGGAAGATAATTGAGGGAAAAAATTCATGGTGCAAATGGTAATGACACTTATGAATGATGAAATTATATATAGATGCTTTGAATTAGAAAATAGATATGCAGAACATGGCTTGGAATAGTGGTTTGAATGGCATGTGTATGGCAATTGACTATTGATCAGTCAAAAGCATGATAAATACAAAACTCCAGATGTAAGAAGTGCATATCATAACTATGGATAATAGTAGATCTAACATGAAGATGCATGACACTAAATGATCTAAAGAATATGAATGTTGATAATGATTCAAATGCATGATAGTGATAGAAGATGTTTAGATGTAGATATTTATTTATAGTGCAATTATTAATATCATTGTATCAAATTTTGATCTATTTTGATGTCTAAAGTTTTTTGTGCACAAACCTATAATCCTAGAAATAGTTGGTCAATAACAAGATAAAATATATGACAAATAAGACTAATTAAAAGGTAATTTTAAATGGGTAAACTCTGAAATATGTACTCCTTATCTTGCAATAGAACTAAATCACAAAAATACAAGTACAGGTATAGTTGAAAAACTTGATTGATAGTGCATGAATTGAATCAAAAGATTATGAATATCTCCTCTTTGGCTTCAAAGGATGACCTATAAATAAGAAAGAATTAATTCAAACTTGTTTATTAGATAAATATTTGAGTAGATTGCCTATCTATATCTAGATCTTGGAAGTGAGAGCTTCCTTAGGGTCTGTCAATCCACACATTTTAAGTAATCAATTTTATAAAACTAAAAATAATATACTTGCATCAATGATCAAAAGGGTACTAAAATTAGACACAAGAGTGCTTGTTAATAAAATAGACTAGAAATGATTAAATTAGTGATGAACTAATAAATACTAGTGCTAGAGAGTTGGGGTATGCTTTAGAAAATCATAAAGGGGTCTATGAATAGGCAAGAATAAAGAAAATTGTGTTTGATTGGGTGTAGGTAGGTGAAATTAGCTTGATGGTTTTTGGTGCCATAATGACCACTAATGGATGGGATGATTATTGGTGGTTAAGGTGATCATTGATGATCAATCTGACCATTGATGGTTGGGCAGACCATTAGCAATTGAGTCAACTATTGGTGGTTACTATGTGAATATCTAGGTTGGTAATTTTGTTGATTAACAAGATCTAAGAGATGGATTCTAAGGGATGGGTAACACCTAGGTTGATTACAAAATGGAATTAAAGTATATGAATGGTAGGAATCAAGTACTTATCTTACTAAAATTTGAATGGATAGATGGTAAAGGTAGTTGGTCTATTAGTGGAATCTAGCTCAATTCTAATAGAGAAACAATACCTAAAGTCTTGGGGAGAGGTGGTAATAAGTTGACTCTCTAATATGATTTATAGATTGTTGATGGAGATTGATCTACAAGAAAGAAACTCTTGGATGCACAAAGCTCTTGATAACAATTACAGATTTGTAGATGTTTTCTGGATGTTTGTAGATGGATTTTCACCTCTTTGTTCCTCTCTTTTATAGGCAAGGTGAGAGAGTTACAATAGCACATGAACTAGGCCTTTTAAATTTAACTCATCCATGTAATGGCTCACAAGTATAATTAGACAGGATATAATTATAAAATTAAATTAGGCATCTTGTATGCTTTTGGTTAAGGAGGTGGACCCTTGACTGTCGATGATCAGGATGTGAAGGGTAAGAAGGGCTAGAAAGACAGGTTAAGTCAATTTAGTTAAATTGACTACAAGTGAGCTCAGTTTAGGTTTTAGAGGGTTAGATTGATCCCAAGAGGGTTCCAAGGTGGTCAAGGGATACTTCAACATTTAGAATTGTAGTATGAATATTTCTAGCGTCTACATTTTTCCCCTTTTTATTGTGCAACTTAGAATCAACTCGTAAAATAAAAATTGGTATTGGTAAAAAGTCTGTTGATTACCCTGAGTATGGGAGGAGGTGTTCCCTTTCAATTTGGGATGTGATGAGGTAAAATATAATTGGGTGTGGGTTTAATAAAATTGGTGATGGTGATGATGAAGATAGAGCATCATTAAGGTGGGTGATAAGTTGGGCACTAAAGCACAAATAAATATGCAAAGTGCAATAAAAGGTGTGATATCTAGGATCATGTAAAGACAAGGGTGCCATGGTTGATAATAATAAATTTTAGTCAAAGGGATAAGTGACTAGTGTACCATGTGATCTCATGTAGGTAAGGTAGTTGGATACACCTATTAGTCTCCTAGACAAGGTGAGTGTTTCCAATGGGTATCCAAGGTAGGAAGTGCTCCCATGGAAAACATAAATAGGTCAAGTATCAAAAGTATTTGAGGTAGGAAGTGCTCTTGAAAAACACATATGGATCCTGTAATCATGAGGTGACACAAATTTAAAAGGTCATAAATTTGGTAATGTTGTCACTACAGTCAAGGGACCAGGCATAAAGTGTCATAAAAAATGTGCTAATTAGGCCAAAATAGACCAAGGGTGAGGTGATGAGGTGGGTGGGGTGGGTGGGGAAGTTTGTCTCCAATAGGTTCAAGTTTTGGGTTAGTTTTTGTTAAAAAAGGAGGCATGTCAAGGTCAATGTGACAAATTAAGAATTAAAGGCGACAGTCGATGGTCGATGGTCACCCTGACTATCAACAATCAGGGTGGAAACCCTAAAAATCCATAAGGTAAAAAGTGAAAAGTGAATCATTGTTACTCATTTATTATTTGTTGTTATTGACTTTGAGCTCTAGGTGATTTGGGTATTGAGCAATTAAGGTGCTAACTGAGTGTTTTTTTGAGTTGGTAATTTTTAATTTGTTGGAGGCACATGTTAGAGGTGATCTCTTGGGAATGGGATGTTGGGATCACATGAAAGTGGTTGAGTAGATACACATGAGTTCTAACCATGATAGAGATTAAGAAATGAGGTAGGTAGTGTCTTGAATTTAATAGGATAGCCTAATTTCATATAGTAGTTTTGGGATGGGAAGGTAGGTAGATTAAATGTTGGTTTTGATTAACTATGCCCTAGTTAGGGGTTTTGGTGGGTATAAAATAAAATGTTAGGTAAAAATTGGAATTAGGGGGGTGGGTAGAGGATTTGGGGTGGGTGGAGGGGTTATAATAGCAAATCAGGTGATTTAGTTGTGATTTGGGTAAGTGTTGGGGGGATTGGTGTTTGGGTGTTCCAGCCATAAAACACCCATAGTGAGTATCGATGATCAGGGCTGACTATCAATGATCAAAGATGATTGTCGATAGTCAACACCCTAAAAAACATAGGTGCCTAAACATCAATGGTCACCATGATCATCAGCAGTTGACTAAGGTATAAAATTTTTTGCTAGGTGTTTAAAAATTTAGGGTTAGTGGAATCTTTGAAAGTTAGGTATAGGTTGGGAATATTAGGTTCTAGCAAGTATCGAGTAGAGATCTAGCTGGGGTAAGGAAATGTAAAGTGTAGGTTAGGCTAGAGAAATTTGTCAAATAGGGATGACATGGTGATGAAGGGGTAAAGTGTCAAGCATAAGCTAGATCGATATGGTTGAAAATGCTTGGGTTTGAGTAAGAATTTAGAAGAGAAGGTAGCGAGGTATTGGTTGGCTAAGCTATAATAGGCATCAAAACTTTTGGTAGGTGAGGGTTGTGAGAGGTAAGGTGGTGCAGGTAATGAGTACAAGTTAGGGTAAAATAGGTTGATTTAGGTTAGTTTAGGTTTATAAAGATGTTGATTTGGAAATGAGAAATGCTAACACATGCTAGCCTTTATTTTTTTAGGCCTATGACCAGATATAGATGAGGGATCAAGTCTCTAGGATATTTATAGATGTTTAGCAAGGCATGATCCCAGCTGACTAGGCCCATATGGATGAGGTGGGGTTTACATCCATGAAGCACTACCAACATGTGCCCCAAAATGTATCTATGGTTATAACACTCATTGAGAGATGGGATCTCATTATGAATACCTTATTACTTCTGACTAGTGAGATGACCATTCATCCTAAAGATGTGCATCAGATCACCAAACTCTTGCTACGTGGTAATCCTATCTACCATATCAAGTGTGAGGAATAAGATGATTATGTCGAGCTCTTGTATAGATATGAGAGTGATTAGGTTAGATGGCATGCAGGGTAGTTTAGATATATAGTGTTGTATTAGAGGTCTCCAACTAAGAGGAGACTCATGACCATGCTCATAATTTTAGTGACATGTTTTGGGCTTCTTAACTCGATCAGTGGTAGATTTATTTTATCTACTACTAGGGGTACTAGTCTAGCTATTGCTAGGGCAAACTATTTTTGGTTGGGTACCCATTTTACTTGTGTAGATCTATATCATGTTGTGGGGGTTTAGGTCCCATAAGAGATATGGCATTAGTGTAGACCTGGTTATGCATTGTTAGGCCTATGACCATATTCAAGTGTTGAGACCAATGGGATTTCCATGGACCAACTATACACAGATTGACTTCCTTATTGGTTTCATGTGATGGAGGGGTGATTTTATTACATCAAGTGTAGGCAGTAACACTCATGATGTGCATTAGTTTAGGGGTACACTTGGTGCACTAGTGGTCAAATATATCATTTGAAGGCCATACATATAGTTTTTGATATGGCCTGGCTATAGGAGATAGACACTCTCCCTCTAGAGCTACTAATGGATACTCAACAGGTGAGAGGGAGAGGTAGAGCTGATTTCATTTGATAGGGTACACTAACAATTTGGTGTAATATAGGGCATTTCAATCCCATTCCCTAGGTACAGAAGAGTGGACTCAAAGATCTTATTACTAGTGCCATAGCCTGCTCCTATAGTTTTAGATGGTTTATACAAGGAGATGTTAGTTAGGGCTCCAATAGATGATGTCAAATTTATAGATGGGTACATGGCATGGTATTAGCCCATATATGTAGCTATACATGTTCATGGAGATGATGGCCATGGATCTGGTTAGCCAGGATAGACAGGTAGGTGTGGCTCTAGTTGTAGCATAGGGATAGATATAGGTTTTACAAAGAAAGGTATAGATTTTATAAGGATAGGTGGCCACACTATAGGGCCAAATTGTGACCTTATAGGGTTAACTTGCTACTATCACAAGAGAGAGGGATTAGGATAGGACCTATTTAGGCTTGGTGACTCAAGAGAGGGACTCTCTATGGCAAAGAGGAAGAGGAGTAGTAGGATAGGTAGTACCACCCGGTTTTACCCCTATAGCATGGTACCTAGCTATAGTAGAGGAGTTATGTTACTATGAGGCTATTGTTTTGGCGTAGTGTCCAAATGAGCTCTGATGGGGAAATTATCAAGCAACTTATCAAGTGGAGCTAGTTTAGTGACACAAAGATAGTGAGTAGCATCTATATCTAGGCAAAAAGGGATAGGTGGTGAATCGACAGGCCTAGCAGGTGGACAGGCCCTAGGATCTAGTAGTGCTCCAGGATGTAGTGGTGTCCCTAAGGCATAGATATAGCTAGATAGGTATATGATTGTTGTATATCATTTTGATTATGGCCTATGAGTTGATGTTGAGAGATGTACATTTTTGAGAGAGATTCTTGTCTATCTATTATGCACACATTTGTTCTATTATGGTTATTTAACTTATGAGTTGATATATATAGGATCTTTGTTTATGCTCATGCTCATGGTGTATGATTTGGCATTGATGTTTATTGTTTATGATTTGATGTTTATATGCATTCATAGATTATGCTTATGTTATGAATGCTTAGTTTAGGCATGAGTTGGTTTGGATTTATGGTTATGTTTATGACATGTTAAATCTTGATGTGTATATATTGCATTAGTAGACTTTAGATATGTGGTGTAAAAATGGTTAATTATTTGAATGTTGATGGATGTTATTGCTTCATGACACTAGTCATGGTTGTGGTTGTCATTATGGTTAAGCTTATGACATGCTAATTGTTTAATGAGTATTTTGGATTTCATTATATTTAGACATGTTCAAATTGATTGTATTGCTTATAGATGTGATTATCATGTATGGAAATGTAATGTGGATGGTTATAAGTATGCTTATGGTTCTTTATTTTTAATGCTTATGATAAAATGCATGAGATAGTTTAATTAACAACACTAGATAGGAGAATAGAGAATATAATCATGAGGCAAATGCCATAATAAAAATATCAACTAGTCATGATAGGTTAATAAGAGGGCATGATGCTTCTTCATTGACAAGGACTAAAAAAATTGAAGATGGATTGACTTAATGAGCATAAGCCCTTCAAATGCTTCACATTAGTGTTCGTTAGTTGGCTAAAAAGGTGTCTTGACTACATAATGTCAAGTAAGCTCAAAAATTCCTTGTATATAGTGGTAATGGATGAAAATGGAACCTTCTTGTGAGACTAGCATGACTCGTCTATATGTGTCTAGAGAGTCAATATAAATAAGACTATGCCAAGCTATGTATACTGATCAATGTAGGAAGTCTACTTTTGGAAGTTGATTGTGGATTCTACCTTATTATGTTATTTGAGAGTCGATTATGGATTCCAAGATTATTTTGCTTTTGCTTTGAGTGTGATAATGGGTCTTCTACTAATTATTGTATATGGGAAGTTGATCAATGGGGAAGCTTCCAAGAAATTTCTATGCTTTTGACAAATGCCTACCAAGCCATCCTTTGAGGGAGTGGTCTAAGTTTATGTGCTTTGTTTAAATTCTTTTGATAGTTGTCCATTGAGGGAGTAGTCCACCTTACATTTTGGCAATTTCAAAGAGGTTTTCAATAGTTGTCCTTCAAGGGAACAGTCTGTGAATGCTAGGAATGACCCATGATTACTAATAATAAGAATTTTGGTATTTTTATTTATTTTTTGCTTGACATAGACTTGTTTAGGTTGGCTTAGTGGTTTACCTTTATGAAGGCAAAACTAAAAGCACAAGAATATTGATTAGGTGTGAAGAGGTTTAGGTGACCAAGATCATGGGAAGCCATCTTGTGAAGGTTTGGAAAGTACCATGAGAAACATGCCATGGGTAGAGTCATGATACCCATTTTTCAAGATTAAGCAATGACTATGATGGATAATCACATGATCCATTTTTAATTGATTTCCCCTAAAATAGGGAGATAGAATGTAGGTGGATAGTAAGGGATGAGCTTAAGTGAAACAAAAGGTGAACTCGATCCTTCCTAAAAAATGAATGGATGTAGGTACAAAGCATTGAGGGGATCAAACACTGGGTGGCATTCGAGAGAAGACAACCGATAATATCTTGATCCATACTTATGGGTTATGATATAAGGTTCAAGCCAATTGGAAGCAAACTTGCCCCACTTACTTTTTTCCATATTAGTGACATGTTGATTTTCCTTTAGGACAAGGTCTTTGATATTGAATTCCCACACTTTAAGGTGTTTATTATAGGAACATTTGATATGCTCTTGATAGATATAAATATGGGTGAGGGCTACCAGACAATGTTTATCAAGTAGCTCCAACTAGGCTAAATGGTGTTGATGGTAAACATCCTCCAAAAGAAACTCTTGAAAAGATATGTGAAGAGAAGGGATTTGGACTTCAAGAGGCAAGATAGCTTTTACTCTAAATACAAGATAAAATAGGGTGACACTTGTAGGGGTTATAATTTTGGTATGATATGCCCATAAGGTGCATGGGATGTACAAATGACAATCCTGACAAGATGCACTGACCATTTTAGCTATCATGTTATTAAGAGTTTTGTTAGAGGCTTTTTCCTATCCATTAGCTTGATGGTGATAGGGTGAGGAGAAGCTTAAATTGATGTTGAATACATCACATAGACCCTAAAATTTCTTATTCTTAAAGGACTTACCATTACTGGTGATAATTTTATGAGGAACACCGAAGTGGCAAATGATGTGATGGTTGATAAAGTCGATAATCTTTTTTGCTTTGGTTGAGATTAAAGGAATATCCTCTACCCACTTGGTAAAATAATCAGTCATGGTGATAATATAATGGTGTCACTTTGAGAAATGAGGGTTAATCTCACCAATAAGGTCTAGACCCCATTGTGAAAAGGGTCAAAAATTAGTGGAAAGACAAAGGCTATGGCTAGGTGTGTGATGTAAATTAGCATTTTGTTGATATTTGACACACTTTTTCACATAATCACAACAGTCTTGGTTAAGGGTAGGCTAGTAATAGCCAAGATGGAGGATGTGCTTAGCTATAGTGAGGCCACTAAAGTGTCCCCCATATATACCATTGTGTGTTTCTTTGATAGTATGAGAGGCTTCATGATTATGTAAATAACAAAAGAGGAGGCCATCAAAGCTAAATTTATAAATAATTCCCCCATATGGGTATAATGATAAGTACTCTGAATAAATTCTCTTCAATCATTCCTAGAAAGTCTAGAGTGAATAATGTCAAGGTTCAGGTAGTTGAAGGTTTGTTGGTACTACAGGTCAGGTTGGGTCTCCTTGACATTGAAAATGGTGGGAGAATCTGGTTTGATATAAGATGGTTGGGTAAGCCTATGGATAATGAAAAACAACATAAAATCTAAGGGTATATATGGTATTTAAGAGGCAAGGGAAGCTATGGTGTTAGCAAACTTATTGGTATATCATGGGGTTGATCGGATGTGATAGTACTCAAATGATGCTAAGAGTTCATCAACTAGTTGCTTGTACTATTGAAAAACATCATTATTAAATTGGTAAGAGCCATTTATTTGATTGACAACAAGTTGAGAGTCACCAAATATATTGATAATTTTGACTCCAAGGGCTAAGGCAGTCTGAAGGCCTATTACTAGGCCTTCATACTCAACCATGTTATTGGTACATTCAAAATCAAGCTTGAAAGACAAAGGGAGAGGTTCACCATCAAAGGGGATAAGTATGATACCTACTCCCCCACCATGTTGACATTTTTATCCATCGAATAACATGGTAACTTGATAGGTGAAATCCGCTTGAGATAGGTTCATGATGGACTCATTAGGGAACTCAATAGGAGGAAGTTGATTGTCTACTAATGGTGCTTCAGCTAATTGGTTGATAATGACTTGCCATTTAATTGACTTATGCTAGAGTAATTTAAGGTCAAATTATGCTAAGATCATGAGCCACTTGGCCATACACTAATTTTTATATGGCTTGGAGTGCATGTACTTAAGCAAGTCGATGTTGGTTATGACATAGGTTTTATGGTTGAGAAGGTAGTGGTGAAGCTTGGTGGCCATGAAGACTAAATCTACGAAGAGTTTCTCGATATGAGTGTACTGAGTCTTGTATTCCATAAGTATATGGGTAATGTAGTTCATAGCTTGTTCTCTATGTTGTTTGTCTTGATGAGCCAGCATTGCCCCTAAGGAATGGTCAATGGTAGAGATATAAAGGTAAAAAGGTCAGTCATCCTTAGGAGGGGTAAGGATAGTTGGTGAAAAAAGGTACTCTTTGAGTGAATCAAAGGTTTTTGATAATCATTATTCCACTTAAAAGAGACATCCTTCTTTAAAAGGTGGTGGAAAGGTTAGCACTGATCTTAAAGTTGAGAAATGAAATGATGAATGGACTAAAGCTTCCCTTGCAAGACTTGGAGTTGCTTAAGGTTGGTAGGAGGGAACATGTCTAGGATTGCTTTGATTTTGTCAAATTTAACTTCAATTATGCAAAGGGAGATAATGAAACCAAGGATCTTCCCTGATAAGACCCCAAAAATGCACTTTTTGGGGTTAAGATGGACATGGTAATGGATAAGTCACTCAAATATGATCTTAAGAATGGCTAAGTGATCCTTTCAGAGTTTAGATTTTTTTATAAGGTCATCCACATAATCCTTTATAATATCATGGAAGATATATGTCATAGCATGTTGGTAGGTTACACCAACATTTTTTAGCCCAAAAGGCATGACCCTGTAGCAGAAGGTCCCTCATGGGGTGGTAAAGGTAGTTGTGTGCTAATCTTTAGGGGTGATTAAGATCTGATTGTAGCCCAAGAATCTATCCATGAGAGATAACATCTTGTGTCTAGTTGTAAGATCAACAAGGTGGTTGACGCTAGGTAGAAAAAATTCATCCTTGGGGAGAGCAAGGTTGAGGTCATGAATGTCCACATAAATGTGTACTCTCTCGATGGCATTAGTGATAGGAATGACATTCAAGACCCATTAGGTTGAATGAAGTTGACAAATAGAAGACATTAAATCTCTTCCTTGATAAGAAGGGCTATGCGGGGATGCATGCATCAAAGATTTTTCTTGATAGGCTTGGCATCATGATAAGTGACTATGTTATGGGTAGTAATGGTAGGTTCAATCCCAAGCATATCACTATAAGACCAAGCAAATGCTATGTTATAGTCTTAGAGGAAAGAGGGGAAGTCTTGAAGTTCCTTAGTATTCAATGATTGGCCAATTTTGACTATGCAGAGGTTGACTAGAATACCCAAGTTGATATCCATGGTGGATTCATTCAACATGGTCAAGTTCTTGGGAGGAAGGGATTTATAGATTAAAGAATCCATGGCATCAAGGTAGGTGAGGATAGAATCATCATCTTGGCATTGAATAGTGTTAATAGTAGGAGAGTCTTCTCCTTTCATTTCAAAATGGGTTAAAGGGATGGTTACGGTAGCCCCCCTTCTAATAAATCAAGGGTCTAAGGTTGATCATGTTAATGAAAAAAAGTTAGGTGGGATGATGTCATCATCCTCACATGTAAGTAGAGGCAAGGTTAGTGAGGAAGGGATATCCTCCTCAATAATGATAGCAGTGGGTTATTTATATTTCTTCTTATTAGACAAGATGAAACCAAGTCTTTACTTCTCATGAGGTTTCCTGGTCTCAATGGAGACCAACTCATGTAGGTTAATTTTGTACTTACTAAGACCAAAGCCTTTCCAAGCACACTGATGAAGATATGTCTTAGTGAAGCTTGGCTTATTTAGGTAAGAGAAGATGATGATGAATGGTCAAGATGGAAGAGAGGTGGTAGGAGCATCAAGGGATTTTTTAAGTTCCCCATAGACAAAGTGGGTCTAACAGTGTGAAGGCCCAAAGGGAATGATAGTTCTAATATTGGGGTCATATCTTGATTGGTTGGTAGGTTACCCATACTCATGAAGAGTAAGGAAAGCATCAAGAGCTAAAAGGTGATACTCCCCCAATGAAAGATTATGGAACATGGATTTTAAATGGTTTATGCTAGGGATTCGGTTTGAAGGGATAGAATAACTAGTTGATGCCTCATCAGTGGAATGGGATATGATATCCACTTTGGTGATTAAAGGTTAGGTTTTAGCCATCGATGGTGTGTTGGATGGGGATAGGAGGACATAGTTGGGGTGGTAGGTCATGTTTCATGTTGAGAAAGGACTTTGGTCAGCCTAGATGGTGATGACCTAGCCCTCATGCTCAAACTTAATGCAATGGTGGAGGGTAGAGGTAATGTAACCCATGGAATGAATACAAGGTCATCCAAATAAGATGTACTAGAATTCACCTTCTACAACATAGAATATTTTGGGGAATGTATAGGGTCCTACATAGATATGAACAATGATAGTTCCCAAGGTAGTGGCCATGTTATCATTGAAAGAATGAAGGATGGCCAAAGATTCAAACATGACATTATCTGACAAGTTGAGTTGGTTGTAGACGTGAGAGGAGATGATGTTTATGGTAGCTCCCCCATCAATCATGACCCATTTAATGTGGGTTTGGTTGATGTAAGAAGTGATAAAAAGAGGAGTATCTGGGTCTTTAGGATGGATGGAGGGTATTTTCAAATCCTTGAAGCTAACAAGATTGGAAATCTAAAGGGCACCAACAAAGGTGGCTAAAGGTTTGGGGTCTTCGAGTTAGACCTTAATGGATTACAGAGCTTCTATTAATACTTGGTGGTGATGGGTAGAGGTAGCGATAACTTATACAATATCATCTTCATCGGGGTCTGATGAATTTCTTTGAAGATAACTCTCTTGATGGATTCTGAGGGGTTAGATTGGGAGGCACCTAAGATAGACACCTTAGGTTTTATCGAAGATAAATATGATTGGATGTAGGTTGGTTTGGATTTTAAAGAGGGGTATGTCTAAGGAATAGACACCTTAGCCTTTCCCTTATCCTTATGCTATGCTCTTATGACCACATTGATATTATGGATAGAAGGAGAGGTTGAGCTAGAGGATTGGTTAGATTTTGCTTCACTCTAAGGTGAGAGTGGAGGAGTAGGTGAGTTTTTGGTAGGTATGGTGGGTGGTTGGATTGGTATGGGGATAATAGGAGGTTTTCCTTTTAATAGATCATCCTCATCATAAATATAGTACATAATGGTTTGGAGAGCCTTTTAGTTCTTTGTGTCATGGTTAGGTGTTTTATGATAAGCATAAACTTGGTGATCATTATACTAGGAAGGTTTTAAAGCTAAAAGGTCAACGGCCCTAATGGGAGGTAAGGTTAAACAAGAGGTTTGTAATAACCTAAAGATAATGGTTGAATAGGATTTGGCCAGGGATGATAAAGGTTTAGTGGTCTTGGTTTTGGTGGTTTAAGTAGAAAGTTGCCTAAAAATGGGTTTGATAGTAGGTGTTTTAGGTAAGGTTGTACACTTGGTTTATGGTTTAGATTTAGGCAAAGAGGTTGAGGAGTTGGAGGAAGAATATTTCAAAGTAGGTAACCTAGGTACTATAGGTGTGGTGAAAAAAGTGCATCAAAGAGCAACTATGAAAGCATAACAAAAAAAGGTGGTGAGGTTTTGGTAGAGGTAATTGACTTCCTACTCAAGCTAGAAAGATGAGGCCCCAAAATGGAGGAAAAGGTTAAGGGAGGAAAAATTTGGGCCTTATAGCCTTTTTTTGGTCTTGCCTTTATGGTTGCTTTGGTTTAGTGTTTGGTTGGTGGGTTTGAAGGGGTTATGTCCACTTTGACAGATGGGTGAGTAAGGCTCGGTGTGGGGAGGATACCAATATTCTTGGAAAACCTAGTTAGGATGATAGGAGAGGTCTTGGATACTTGGGTCTTGGTTGGCTTAAATGGTTGGGGGTTGGTCCATTTGGTGGAGGTCTTAGTTGGCTAGAGGGTTTAGTAGTTTGGGTAGATATGGTAAGGGGTTGGTTAATGGAAGTAGTGGATTGGTCTAACCAAGGAAGGGTTAGAGGCTTCATTTGGGTAATGTAAGGGAGACCTAATTACTGATAGAAGGTGTCTTGATCCATGTTATGGTTGGAGATAAATTTTAATTTTTCCACTAGCTTAGAGAAGGGTTTTATAGGTTGGTTTGATTCCCTAAAAGGTGGACTTGAAAGATTGGCCTCTAGGTGGAGACACATGGATGGTAACCTCATCCTCTTCCTCAATCAAAGGATGTGGGGTTGAAATAGATGGTTCCTCTATGGGAGGATTAGACATGGGGTTTTTATCCTTAGGAATGATCTTTGAAGGAAAATTGGTTTTCCTAGTAGCTAGAGGTGAAGGTGAGGTGATGATGGTTGGTTGTTCTAGTATATTAGTTAAAAGGGTGGCTAGTGGTTCCACTACCTCAATAAGTGGAGGGAGAGGGGATGGTATCTCCTTGATTTGAGCATCCAAAGGAAGGTAAGGTGACTCTACCACCTCAATAAATAGAGGAGGTGGAGGATCAAAATATTGGGTATTAGGTGGTTCGGTAATGATTGTATCAAGGAACATGTTAACTATATGGGTATCATGAGAACACTCAACATTATTTCTCTCATTTTTGGTAGGAGCATGGTTTAGAAAATTTTGCTTGAATTTATTAAGGGCTTGGTTTGATGGTGCATTTGGGTTATCCAATGCAAGACCCCCCTTGTCAATGAGGGATTGGACAAGGCTCTTGAAAGTGTTGCACCTAATGGCATCATGTTTTATCACTCAATGGAAGGCACATAGATCATTCTCTTTGTACCAACTAGGTGTGAGACAAGAGGAGTCAAATTGTTTGGGTGGCTTGATAGGAGAGAGTTGAATGATATTATCTTTTAATAACTTATTCAAGATGGAAGCATAGGACTCTCCAAGTGGAGTGAATTGCTTATGGTCATTTCGAGTTTGGTTCTTCAAGTTTTGCTTTGAGGAAATAGAAGAATTGAATTGGTTAATAAAAGGTGGAGTGGATTTTAGGATAACCACATTCATAGTTACCTTGTTCTTAGTGTTGGTATTGGGTTGGTCGCTTGATTTGGAGGAAGAAGCCTCATTGGTTTTATAGGTTGAGTTCTTATTTTTGAGCTTAAGCTTACCTTCATCAATGGCTTGGTTCTCCAACTTATGTGCCATGGAAAAAGCTTCATCAAAGGTTCATAAGCTTTAGACATGTAGGGTAAAAGAGATATGCTTGGCACATGCCCAATTAAAGATCTCTATGAACTCAGGTTGGGGTAGGGAGAAGGATAAATGGTTAATAAAGCTCCTCCAATGAGCCATAAAATCAAAAACAGATTCATCCTCAAACTACTAGATAGCATAGAGGTCAATAATAGACACTTTATTAGAGATATTGATCGATAAATGGTCCAAAAATGATTGAGCCAATTAGGTGAAAGAAAAAATGGAGTGTTTGGGTAAGGCACTATACCAATCTAAGGCTAGACCAGCTAGAGACATGGGGAAGGTGCAGAGAGAAGGGCATCATCGTAAGTGATGAGATCGAAAGCATGCATGAATGCCTTAAGGTGTTATTGGGGATCTTACTTTGAAATTTAGAGAACTTAAGAAGTTCCCATAGGGGAGAATATGGCTTAATAAGTACAGACGGATGGATAGGCTCATTACAAATTTGGTTGTAAGACAATATATTATGAACACTCAAAATGGATGACTCTAATTTGGTCACCTTATCCATAATCATCTTCAATAATGAAGTTTGGGTTTGTGTACCCAAAGGGTTATAAGATGCATATTATTGAGGTGGTTGAGAGATGTATGGATAGTGGGTAGAAGGTTGGGAGGCTACCACATATGAGTAAGTAGACATCAATGGTTATGTGGAAGATACATAAGGGTAGGTAGAGGTAGGTAGCTGGGTAGTGGGTACATGCCCTTGTATATTAGGGATGTAGCCAAAGGTTGGTCCAAGGGGTACTTGTTGGATAGGAGCGGTAGTTGGGTTGGTGATTGATGGAAGGGTGGTAACCCTTATACTGATCAATGACAAGGTAGAGGGTATGAAAACCACAAGGCTTTGAAGTAGAGTGGTGATTGATGGGTTGAAGGTAGCTTAAGGAAGGTTGGTAGTGTTATAGGTAGGCACTCCTAGAGTGGAGGAGTGGTTGTTAGGAGTAGAAGGTATAAGGGCAGTGGAAGTTTGGGTTGGTTGGTTTTCAATGGTAGTCTCAAAGGGGTTGTCGATTGATGAGGAAGCTTGGGTAGTCAACAGTTGTGTAGTAACCATGGCCATAGAGGTACTCCCCATGAGGTGGGGAGGCATGCCATAAGGTGGATCTATGGATGGGGTCAGAGTCAAAATACAATAAGATATGGTTATAAGGTAATGTTGCAAGGCTATAGGATTATCATCTAGGAAAGTATCAAAATCTGCAGCTCCTTGAGGGACTTACCGAGGGAAGGTAAGACTTCCCAAAAGGTGAGGAGAGTCTATTGGTTAAGAGGTATAGTCTATGGATGAAGAGGTGGAAGAGGTAGGTAAGCTTGGTGATAGGTTTTGCTCTATAAGGTCTCTTTGCTACTGGTGAGTGAGAACCATGTGAGATAGGGGAGATAAAAAGCACAAATAGCCTTACTACTCAAATAAAGAGAAGATAAGAAAATGATCAAAGAAATACAATCACACTCTAAGAGAGACATTAAGCCCTATAATTTTAATTAATCTCACTTTTGGCTTATGCCTTAATAATTTATGTGATAGAAGTTAGCCTGTAGATCGAGTACTAGAGAGGAAATCTAAGGTTGGTTTCAGGTTATGTTTAGGTGCTCAAAAAAAATCTATATTAGAATCAATATGTGGCTTGGTATTAGGGCTAACCCCCTCAATTCACACACCACAGTGATAAGAGTGTCAGGTGCTTAGCCAATATATATTGATATCTAGATATTATACTCAACTAGAGAGTTGATTTGGTCCTCTTGGTAATGACCTCCAAGTAGGATCATTAGGAAGGGGTAAGGTTACTGCTAGGTGATGAAATCTTAGTCAGGCCTTGTCTCAAGTTTGTTTGATGTTTAATTGGTGAAATTGGTTTGGTTTATTGTGGGAAATAAAGAGTGAAGCTAGATAGAATGGATTACTTTGCCTTTAAGTTAAGCTATGTGAACTAAACTTTCAATCAATTGATGTATGTACTTAATTTTAATCCCAAAAGAAACTTTTGATTTTTTTAATGAGCAAACAATAAAGAGAGAATGCAAGAAAAAAGAACCCAAGTAAAGACACAAAGGTCCCATCGGGCGTGATAAAATGTTTCAATGAATTTTTTGCTTATTATAGAAAAAAGAATAGAAGAAACTAAGTACGAGTATGATTGAATTAGAAGATTCTGAAGAGCTCCTCTTTAGCTTGGGAGGATGACCTATAGATAAGAAATCACTAAAGCAAACTTGTTTATTAGATAAATAATTGAGTGTATTTCCTAGCGATAGCTAGATCCCAAAAGCAAGAACTTCCTTAGGGGCTATCAATCTACACATTTTAAAGAATCAAGTTTATAAAACAAAAAAGAATTTATTTGCATCAATAATCAAAAGGGTACTGAAATTGAACACAAGAGTGCTTGCTAAGAAAATAGACTATAAATGATTAAATTAGTGATAAACTAATAAATACTAGTATTGGAGAGTTGGGGTATGCTTCAAAAGATCAAAAAGGGGTTTGTGAAGAAATAGGAACACAAAAAATTGGGTTTGATTGGGTATAGGTAGGTGAAATTAGCTTACTGGTTTTTGGTGCCATAGTGACTGTTGGCAGTTGGGATGACCATTAGTGGTTAAGGTGACCATTGGTGGTTAAGGTGACCATCAGTGGTCAAGTTGATCATCAATGGTTGGGTAGATTGTCGGTGGTTGAGTCAACCATTGGTGGTTAATATTGGTAATTTTATTGATTGATGAGATCCAAGAGATGGATTTTGAGGGATGGGTAAGACTCGGGTAGATTGTAAAATGGAAGTAAAGTAGATGAATGCTAGGAATCAAGTACTTATCTTACCAGAAGTTGATTAGGTGGATAGTAGAGGCAATTGGTTTGTTGGTGGAATCTAGCTTGATTTTTATAGAGTAATGGTACCTGAAGGCTTGGTAGAGAGGTAGTGGCAAGTTGACTCTCTGATAGGAATGCTAGATTGTTGATGGTGATTGACCTAAAAGAAAGAAACTCTTAGATGCACAAATCTCTTGATAATAATTACAAATTTGTAGATGTTTTTGGATGTTTTCAAATGTGTTTTCACCTCTTTGCTCCTCTCTCTTATAGGCAAGGTGAGAGAGTTGCAATAGTACATGAACTAGGCCTTCTAAATTTAACTCATCCATGTAATGGCTCGTAACTCAAATTAGATAGGATATAATTAGAGAAGTAGAGCAGGTGTCTTGCATACTTTTGGTTAAGGAGGTGGACCCTGACCATTGATGGTCAGGGTGTGAAGGGTAAGAAAGGTTAGAAGGAAGGGTTAAGTTAGTTAAGTTAAATTGATTATGGGTGAGCTTGGTTTAGGGTTTTGAGGGTTAGATTGGTCTTGAGAGGGTCCCAAGGTGTCAAGGGCTACTTCATGATTCAAAATTATAATGTGTATATTTCCAATGTATACATAAACATGCAAAGTCTTTCACAAGTTGTCTCAAAAATGGATGTAGGTGAGTTTCAACCCAAAAGAAATATAATATTCTATCACATTTCAACAAATTTGTTCTTCACTCAATATTTTGTCTCATATATATGGTCAAAAAATAAATTAACTGCCCTTATTTTCTTCTAATTTTACATGAGAGAATCCTACTCTGATACCATTGTTAATATTTATTAATATTATTTAGTGTTTCAACTCATGTAATGAATAATGGACTCATACACATAGAAATAATATTATATTATATTATATTACACTGATCAAATATTACATCCGACATAATACATGTATATATGGAAGGATTCTCCTATAGATAAGGAGATCCCTATCTCCCAAATATCTCACCTACCTCCCATATTAAACTCAAACCTAATAAATATAATATTATTTTTATAATAATATATGTGTTTAACCAACCAACCAACCAATAATAACCATTTAACTATTAACGAGAGTAATTCTGACATTATTACAAACATGTAAACACTATAAATTCCCAATACAAAACTGGTGAGATAAATTGTGTATAATTTGTGTATATATATTTTTGAACTGAATTTAATGTATACAACATAGAGAATGACATGAATTACCATTCCTTCTATGCAATTTGGTGTAAAAAACTAAGAGATGAGACCATGTGTCACACACATAGCCCCAATACAGTAACTAAGCATACTGAGTCATATAATCTAAGCAATAAATCTGAATTTTGACCAATGATTATGTAGTTATGTGGATATGTGTTGTGCACATGCCACCATTATCATAATCTATAAAAATAGAGCCCAATTATGCCAAATATGAACATATTTTATGCACATGTCCATATTCCTAGTGATATTTATTATTTCTGATTAAAATCTTTGATTTTATCTAAGAAAATATTGTAGTAAACTATGATATTTTATAACAATCCAAAATAGATATTTTTGAACAAATTTGTTAGCAGAGGTTCTTGAGATTCCTCAGAACATGATAATTATTGGAATAGCTTGAAACTCAGAGGAAGGAGAGAGAAGAATGACTATCATAATGAGAATACAACTAAGAAGGCTTGCATAGAGACTCAACCATATATAATCTACCAATCACAAGTAATATTACTTAAATCAGATTTGCACTTTCAAAGAAAACTATAATAGAAAACATATTGATAGCACAACTCTTCATAGAAAGCAAAATACGCAGAAATATATCTTAATCTAGGATACAACTTATACATTTCTTATTTTCTCTTCACATATTACAATAAGAACCTTGATTATAAACATATTTTGGAACAAGTCTTCAATGACATGTGCAATAATCTCCCTACAAGCATAACATCAAGAAGTACCATGATCAATGGCATGTTTAATAACTACAATACCAATAATAACCTCTTCTTATCCAATAGAGGTTAAATTGTAGTAGATTCACAATTGTTTGTAACCTTCAAGTTATTTCTATTGTAACCATTTACCAGTGCATCATCCAAGTTTATAAAACAAACATGTATCTAGTATGAAGGTAGGTATATCCTAAAAAGAAACAACTACAACCAATTGTAAACCCATTGACATATCACTTACACATTACATGCTACGATGCTCACATAATTTCTCAATGACATTCTCCCTGACTTAAAATGTTGGATCACCCAAAGACAACATCACCAATGTGAAAAATATGGTATGCAAAGATAATGATCCCAAAACTGGAGATAGCTGAGCAAGATTCATAGAAATCACACGAAGCATCATTTACCAATTTTTACTTCATGCACACCATTTAACTACCCTTGCAAGTTTTTAACTAAATGGTGTACTAGAGGGCTGACCTTTATGAGTTTTTAAAAATCCTAGTCCTACAAAACTTACAAAGGCATCTCATAACAAAAGTGTAAAACTTGGAGGCAAATTTTCAAAATGGAAAATAGGCATGACCTAACTGGCTGATGATGGTGAGGCCTGAGGAGTGGAAGAAAGAGAAGGCAAAGCAGAGGATGAAGGCATACTCTTTTATTATTGGATAATGAATAAAAGTTGACTGGGTGGAATGAATAAGGGAGTGTTAACCAAGGGTGTGATGAGAGAATCAAATGTATCAAGATCAACCTTGAGTGCCTACCAATCCAACAAAAAATCTTGAATGACACATAGGAGAGCATGTGGGGGAGACTAAGTGGAAAGGATCTAGAATAGGTCATCATCATTAGTGATGGCCAACTTGGCCTTGCTAGTTGACACCTTCACATTGATATCATGTTTTAGATCATTGAATTTGTCTCACTAGTACTGTGCTTGTACTCAAACAAAGGTGTTTCATAGCATTTGGTTTTCCACATCTGAAGTGTTGCATAATAGCATCATAAGCACTACTAGAATATTGTAAATCTACATCCATCTAGTTATAAGTAGTCACATTATCTTCCATAATAATCTAAATTATGGATGCCTACATGAAATTTGGTTGTGCATTGCCCCATGTGTCATCCAATTATTGCTTCTAATATAATAGGTGATGAGAAACATGTCATGCTAGAGTGACAATCATAAAGACATCTTGTTGATAAACTAAAAGTAGCTCAAATAAATTCTCAATCTTAGACTTAACAACTTGGCCCTGCACTTGGAGTTAGTCAACCTTCTCAATAAATAACTATTTAACAACTACGTACATGATTATAAGTGGTAATTATTCATGATCATAGAGATGCCAATCACCAATGGCCTCTTTGACCAGTCTAGGGAAGACATATTTAATTATTTCATTGGCCTTGCATAGCTATTAGCATAAGCTAGTAATTTATAGGCTTAAGCTTTGCACTTGTTGTTCTAAGGCTATAGCTTGTTAAGCAATGAACCCCTAAAATGTTGTTGCCCCTTCAATTTGCTTTGTCAATGGAAGTTATGATGCATCCATAGAAGTTTTTATAATATGTGGTACAAGTGCCATAGTAAAATCTTCTACTATCAACTTACAACTTCACCATTGTAGTTTGATGATCACTTAAATTTTACTATGCCTTCTCTTTCAAACACCATGGTAAGTGTAGACTCTTGGATTGTTTACTTTGATACCCTAGTCTTTGAGTGAATTAGTTGCTTGAAAATCACCTTTTTCATTGTGACACTATTTTCAATGATGGAGAGACTGGTGGAACAACTTTTGGCATTTTCTATATAAGGGTATCCAATGTCTGCATTTATTCTTCATCTAGTGCCTGCCTATATCATCTTTACGTGTATTTCCTTCAGTTAAGTACTTCTAAAGGACTTTCAAGAAAAGGATCTAATGAATGTGGATGAAAAAATATTCCATATGCTCCCCCAAGAGTGAAGTCTTTTTCAATCTCCTATAGGAAGGCTTCTTCTGCAATAGTATCCACAATAATTGATGGTGGTAAAATAGGTAGCTCCACCCAAAGGTCTTATGGAAACTTTTTATGTATCTACTCAATGCACACTATTTTCCATTAGAAATATTCTTTTTCTATTCCTTTACATACAAATCATTAGCCATGTTATATTTCATTGTGAGATAGACATCTTGTGCGCTCATTTGAAACTCATCCCAATGATATTGGCTTGTAATTTAAGGCACATTCAGGTCTTCGTACCATGTCTTACTCCATGTACATCATTAGGGAGGTAAAGGAGATATGTACCCTTTATGGACCTTTATATTGACATGATCCAATAGTGGTGTGGCTAATGACATGTATTCTATAATGGACAAAGTGATTTTAGGGTCCTCTAGTCTGACTATTTATAAAGGCATCACTCTACATGCAACCAATTATTTTGGTGTGCAACTTCATATTGTGCAGTCTCCATATCAACAAAGAAAGTCAATGTTGCATCAGGTAATTTGGGTAACTCATAGATGCACATGGTATTTTTGTGAGGGAACTTCATGATAATTTCATGCTAACCCAAGTACTTCATCACATCTGGTGGGATGTGAGGGTGAGAGGTCACCAATTCAACAAGTTATTCCCACTAAGTAATAAATAGTTACATGTGCATAAAATATTTGCTCTTTACTCTCTTCTAGCTAATATTTTGAAAATTTATTTTGACCATTGGTCGATGTCCAGATGTATAATACCTTTCGAGTATATCCATTATGTGAAGACAAAGATAAATAACAAAAATTGATACCGAAATGTCTGTTTTATAGTGTTCTACACTCTCCCAATGTTCATGGCAATTTTAGAGATAAGGATGTTTAGCCAATTTAATTCCTTACCATTATGAATCATGCAATGAGTAGTGTCAATGATACATTTCATCATTTCCTTTGTGGTTGTCTATTAGAACTACCTTGTAATGTATTCTAAAAGAATGCAAATAGGTACATCTTCAATGTCATTTAATGGGATGCCTCTTATATCTCTAGTGTACGTCACTCTAATTTTTGGTAGAATAGGTGGGTTCTTCAATTTATAAGGTTAAAATGGCTTCCCTTATACTACTAGCCTTGTTTAGCTTGCCATGGTAGCATCATTGATATAAATAGTAATATTTGGGGATAGATAAATATTACCCTTATCATATTGCCACAATAATAATTGCATGATTTCACTAAAATCACCAAAATTAGGGAGTCAAATCAATCTTTCAACATTTGTGTTGTGCAATTTATTGGGTTAAGTGAGCACTAGGGCTTATGCACCTTATGGTCCTCTCTACCTGAACAAATGTTCTTCCACTCTTTTGATGTAATCATATTATCTTGGAACTATAAATTTGGTCTATTGTAAATTGGCCCCAATTATAATTTTTGCCTACTAAACCATCGTAAATCCCTTGATTTCATCATGTAAAACCATCATTAGTATCTACATTGTGTGTAGCTACATTATACATACTATAAAGACTAAAAATATTTCTAATCACATAAAGTTCTTCAAACTCTAATATATCCCTAGGTTTAAAACTTGGATAAGGTTATAATGTTGACTCGTTGGCACTAATCACCTATTTATAGGTTTTAACTCACTTATTCACCTCCCTATTCTTTGAATGCACCAAGCTACTATTTGGTCATATGCATTGGAACAGTTAATTTCAAGATTACTTTTTATGATTTTGCATCCACCATATTGAGTTGGCAACCATTTGACTCTTATTTAACATTTTGATTAGGCACATCGGCATTATTTTCTTCCTCCATACATATCTATTCACTTGGTGATGTCGATGTATAATATCTTAATGGGATCCATCTTTATTATCCTACTTGATTCATCATTAATGACCATAAAAGAACCATTAGTTGGTTTATGATTAAGATCTCTTCTCATATGTCATCTCTCAAAATTAATAGCTATCAACCATCACCCTTTTAGTTATGCCATGTGTCTCTATCAATCCCTTCAGTACTGTATCTACTTGTTTGTGATATTGTTCCTTATTCTATTTATTGTGACTTTAACCATAATCACACAACACCCTAAGCACTAAGTATAAAAGCTAACAAACCCAAATGTACATAGTAACAAAAATAAAAACCCTAAACTAAAATGGTGTGTCATAGTACCTCCTCAACTTTGCAAGTCAATTTTACTAATGGTAGGGCTTCAATCTACATCCACTCACTCAATTTGGTATAATATTGCCTTGTATATCTTTCAAATCATAGTGCTAGACTATGATATTTCATGTATTATATACAAGCCTTTCCATCTGATACTGAGTTTACCTAGGAATGTATGGAACTGACTATCATAAAACAAGACTGGTTGTTCCATCTAGAATTCCTTAGTATGCATAATTTTTTCATGCCATGTTGTTTGGCTATGTTTGTGTATTTCATGTGTCCAAACTAATATAATACACTATTCATCCATCCTATTTAACTCTGAGTCACAAATGCATGATATTAGTGATGCATAGGCTATGAACCATGTATTTCAAAGGTGTGACTACCTCCATTCCATAAGCAAGTTAACATGGTGTCAATCCTATCACATGTCTTTACTATGTGTGATATTCCCATAAACTATAGTAAATTGGCCTCCTAGTCATATCATTATACAACACATATTTTCATAATCATTTTCCCAAGTACTTTATTTTTAGCTTCCACCTAGTCATTTTCCTATGGATGATAGGTTCTACTCTTATGGTTCGTAATAAAGAATTCATCAGTGAGGGTTCTGATTATTTTGTTCAGGAAGTGGGGACCCCTATCACTTACTAGTTTGATAAGATAATCAAACTTGGTAATGATGTTTTCATACAAAAATTTTGTAGTGTCTTTTGCACCACAACTGGTTGTCATAGCAGCTTCTACCCACTTCATTAAGTAATCCATCATAGTAATGATGTATCACACACGGATGTGTTTATTGGTTTGATTTATTGGGCTGAAAAAATTTATCCCCCACTATTCAAATGGTTATTGTGCAAGCTTACGCTATAACAACATTTCATCCGTCTAATTTGGATTCCCCATGTGTTGACATATATCTATTATTGTGTGATTTGGGGTATGTCCTAAAATAAATAGGGCTAACCCACTCTATAGAATCTTCCTCCTAATGGCATTGCCTATGAAATGACCTCCATCTACTCCTTGGTGTGCTTCTTTGAGTAGTTTTGGTTGTTTATGTTCTAGGACTACTCTGCGTAGAACCTCATCCTTGCCTAAATGATAAATAAATCCATTTATAATGGTATATGGTAAGTCTCTAGTAATTAACTACTTCTTTTTTCTTTTTTGATAGTGTGATGTAAAAGTCCCCTACTCCAAAAAATATGTAATGTTTTTTAAATGTTCTAGGATTACAGTTGCTCAAAAAAATGTGCATCTAGAGTCTTATCTTAGATTTTTCCTTCCTCGCCATTTTAAAATATGATTAGATGATTGGGTCCTACATTTTCTCTTCCATGTTTAACATTTATGTGAAACTAAAATTCCTAAAAAAACATCAACCACCTAAGAATTTTCCCTCCAAGAATACGATTATTGACCAAATGTCATAGTGCTTGGGGATCTATAAATAAATCAAATGGTTTTTTCCAATAAGTAGTGTTTGAACTTATGCAGTGCCAACACCATTGCTAAATCCTCCTGCTCTGTTGTAGTGTAATTATTTTTTGTGACTGATAGTTTTTTGCTTATAAACTGGATGGGGTGATCCACTCCAACTTTTCTTAGATATGCTAAAATAACTCCCACTATTATCCCTGATGCATCTACATGAACATGGAATGGCTTACTCCAATATGTAAAAACCATTATTGGCACAGTCACTAATCAACATTTCAAATATATGAACACCTCATGACAGGATTCTATCCATATGAATTATGTTCTTTTACGTAATAGTTTTTCCAATGGTGAAGATATAGCTACATATCATTTTTATAAATTTCCTATAATATCTAGTGTGGCCTAAAAAATATCTCACCTCTGTGGAACTAGTCGATGGTGGCATCCCAATAATTACTATAATCTTAGCTTGTTCTGCTATAACTCCTTTGCTACATACTGCATGACCTAGAAAACCCCTAAAAGGTGTAAAAATAATCATTTTTTTTTAAATTTAGGGTAATTTATAGTGCCCTACATCTTTCTAACATTAGTCTAAGTTTGGACAAGTGATTCCTAAATAATGAAAACACTGCCCAATCATCCAAAAAGACTTATAATAAGTCATGGATAAAATCTTTGAACGTAGTCACTACAGCTCTATAAAAACTTGTAGGTGCATTCTTCAATTCGAACGACATTAACTTATATGCAAATGAGCCCCATTATGTGGTAAACATGGTCTTGGCTCGATCCTATTATATGATCAGTATTTGATAATAACTGCTAAAATTATCTATGAATGAGTAGAATTCATGTCATATGACAGCCTCAAGCACTTCATATGTGAAAGGTATAGGCAAGGGATCATTCACACAAGCATCATTTAGATTGTGATAATATCCATAGACTCAAATTTCACCTATCTTCTTTAGTTTTACTATCATTAGACTTGTTCAATCATCTTTTTCCATGGGAAATATGATTTTTACTTCTTGCATGAAATCAATTTCAACTTTGACCTTTAGCTTCATGTTGGCATTCAAGTAGTATGATATTTTATTGATCAACTAGGTGCACTTATTTAGTTCAATGTGCATTTCCCTTAAGGAAATATCTACACATTAGACTAATATAAACTTTATAGGTAACACATCTTAATAATCCCTTAAGAGCCACATGACTTCTGAGATATCTGCTTGAGTCCATTAATCCCCAATGTGTGCAATTTTTGGAGCATCCTCTATGATAATGTTTCTAATATATTCCTTCAAAGGTTCTTGATACATCTTACATTCATCCATAATAATTGAATCTCTTAGTACTCATTATCCTTACCTCTTTGGTACATTAATGTGTCAGAGTCTATTCTCTTCAGTTTGTCTTGTGATCATCTCTAGTAACTATTCAACTTCTCTTTTTGGTTCAAACAAGTTTGTGAGATCCATATCTTATTCGATTTATGATTCTAATGTCAACTCATCTTGTTCTTATATTTTATGACATGGCTACATTCTACTATGTTCTTTACTTTTCTCCTCAGGTAGGCTTGTAAGGCATCATTTAAGTTGTAAACTACATTTTGTTTTGATACGAACTCCATTAAGTTATTTATGTCTTCAATCCTTTCATGACATAGAAATACTTTCAATTTTTATAATGCTTGATGTTTTATTAGGTTATCTCTCTCAAAGATGAATTTTTGGATGAAATCATGTTGAACCTATGTCTAATGCTTGTTTCCCTCCAGCGCTCTTGGTGTATATACTATGCAATTGGAAAAACTCCTAGGGTATACTAAAAATAATGTACCCAATATTTAGAATCCACTCCCTCCAAATTATAAACTTCAATGCAAATATATATATGGAGCTTTGGGTAGGCCCCTTCTTGAAAGATCATCTAATATCGTCTCACCGCCTCTAGCAATTGAAATTGTGTGATAATCATTTTGCACATTTCTTCCCAATCTAACTTTTCATCCTAATACACTGGCCACAAGTTGATAGCAATTCCTTTTAGTGCATAGTTGAGCATGCTAACCTTTTGATCAATGTTTGGCACATACTACTAAAATCATAGAATGAACTAGTTGATGTCCTTAGTTGTAAATTACTTAGGTAGTTGATGCTCAGTTGTAAAGACCATGCACAGAGGTCTTATTTCATGGTCCCCTTTTGACCAATGTAATAGATAAGTATCTAAATCACTGTTGATGGAAGATATTGTATTCCAAGGAAGCATACCTTTTAGCATAGGATCAATATAGTCCTTATATGTGCAACCTGTCTGATATACAAAATCTACTTCAAAATGGGTGGGAGATCTTACCAACCTAGAAGGTATGTCAGTTCTTTCTAGTTACAACACATTTATATGGTTAAATATTGGCTTATATGTTAGTTGCATAGTCTTGTATGGTAGTTTTTCACTTCTCAGAGGTTGGAGTGAATTTTTAGAGTCATTTTACAAAAATTTGCATTCCATACCTCGCAGTTCCCACAATTCCCTATATGCATTAAATTTCATCCATCTATTCCTTGTAGGATAATATAAAGAGTCTAGTTACTTGGGGATTATATATGGTTTGGCCTCTACTTTTTTCAATGAGATTACGATGACATTGTCCTCTTGGTGAGATTCCAACTAGTCTAAGACTGTGTTGATTGTCATCCAGCCATCATAGGCCCATTTCTTTCCAATCAGTGTAAGGTAGTACATAGCCACTATCTTCATGTTGATGACTTCAAAATATCATCTTAGACCAAGGTCTATTATTTTTATCTCCATGTCTTCTAAGTGTCCATTGGGTTCCACTCATCCATAATCTACAAGGCTAAGTGTGACTGGACTATAGTTTAATGGCAGTATGCCAATAGATTCCCATGTTGACCTAGGAATCATATTTACTATGTTTTCAAATTCAAATACTATGTTAGGTATTTATTACACCTCTATCTCTATGTCCATCCTTGCATCTATTTCCCAAGGATTTTTTATCTTTATGTACCACACCAATTTATCAGTTCTCTACTATCCTCATTTTATAGGGTACTCAATAGTTTAATCAAATCTATCATCATAATCAAAACTCCTTCTTGGTGTTTAATGTGCACTATTTGTCCATATATCTATGCATTAGTGGTGGCATCATCAGTCTCTATAGTCCCTTGTTGTTGTAAGGTTTTTAGAATCTATGTAGCTTCCTTCATTTAGCCTTTCTTAGTAGTAGGTTCAGGATACTTATCTGCATGAACCTTATTTATGCCATGGTCCAACAACATTTTAATAGAAGATAGTCCTTGTTCTAAATGTTGTCTTTGTGTTATCACCTGCATAAAAATGACTTTTTGAGGCTTTGCATTGATTGATTTAACATTCCACATTGCTTTGTTTGTATATTATTTCTCTAGGACTAGATAATCTTCAGTGTCATGATTATTTGACATATGACAATAAGCACAATAAGCTTACCATTATGGATTCGAGGGGTAATTCCTCTATATATGATTGAATTCTTAATAAATATAACACTAAATAGGTTTTCTTTGAGAACCATGTACTCGTCTTCTTTGTATACCTCCTTGATAACCTCCCCTAGATCCACCTCTTCCTTTATTAGCTTGAAGGCCCCAATTATAGGATTGTTGTAGTCTGAAGTCCATAGGGTTTGGTTGGGTATTCCATGGTAAAGTTTTTTTTACCTACATATCCACCATATTGGGTTTATGATGACCGTGATGCTCACATTGATTGTTGTGACTACAGAATCACTAGATTCCAACAATTCTAATTTTGGATAGAAGGTGTCCAATTTTGTATATATTGATTCCAACTATGCATTTATGTATGTTGATAAATTGGTATCTTTGGTGCTTAAGGTGTGGCATTAGGCTTGGTACTTTATCTATTGGCTTTAGCAATCAGATTAGTTTGAGTCATAGTAGTCATTGGTTGAGCAACGACCACAAAAACATTTTTAGTGATGTCTTATTTTAGTTCTCAAAGGGCTCTGTAGTTATTTTCATCATGATTATGAGATTTGTAGAAGTTAAAGTACAATGTATGTGGATTATTTATGTAATTTTATATAAGGTGACATTGAGACACTGCATGTCTCACAATTTTGTATATATTGTAAAATCTATTTTTACTCTAGGACACTCATTTCTATGGTGTCCTTTGCCACACTCCATGCACCGAAGACTAGATCTTGGCCTTTATGTTGTGTCATGTTGTTATTCTAACCTTTTTATCAGAACTTATAGTGTATTCTCCATCTATGAACTTAGAGTTGAAGCTTCTTCATAATCTTGAATCTTTCTACATGGATCATAGTTGTCCTCACCTATGCTTTTGTAGGATAGTGTGTTTGTATAATGGCAAACCTTATTTTGAGTTGTAGGCCTTATATAAACCAAATTGATTTATCCTTGTCTTGCAAGATAAATTTGAATTTATTCATTATGTCATAAAATATATGGTCATAGTCATTAGTAGTCTCTTTTGCTCCTTGCTAAATTTCCTTGAGGTCTTGGATGGTCTGGTTGGAACTTCTCTTTATATTTAAATCTACAATAAGAAAATTCTTCACATCTTGTAGAGTTGCTTGGGTCATGTCTTTGTGAAACATAAATTCTAAGGCTTGTCTTGATAAAACACTAATCAATTCACATTTCTTTACAACATCATCAGTGATTCCTTTGGCTTGCCACTTCATATCATAAGTCAGTAGGTATTATTTAGGGTCCATACACCCATCATATTGTGCAAAAGGCACCCAATTACAATTTCATATTGGGATTTGTCATAACTATGAAACTTTATGGTTGTATCAGAGGTTTGTGCAAAATAATAAGACTCACCAGTGTTGTCAGTGTCACTTTAGGTGGGGACTTCACTATTTGTTATATCTGATTTGGATTTGATGATGAAGAAGTATCTCAATTATTCCTTTCTTCTTCTAGAATTTGTATTTGTGCAATCCACTCATTCCATTGTTTAAGAATGTGTAGATTAGTTTGAGTTAATGCCAAGGCTTTTATCCCTCTTTTGTTATCTTGTGAACCCTTATGCTACCCAATTATATGTTTTCTCTAAAACTTTCCTTATTTTGTTATAAACTTATTCATTCATTGGTCCTTGCCACTCATCATCTTGCAAACCTTATATGAAACTCTTACTATGTTGAAAAAATCAGTTGGGGGGATGTGTGTTTTTAGGGTGAATAATCATTACCTTGCACTTCATCATTTCAAGAGCTTGATTGCACTTCATCCACTACGACTTTCTCTTTGCTCCTTAAGTGACATATTTGGTTCCTCAATATGGAATACTCTTATATATATCTGAGATGTATGACTGCTGATAACTTGATCTACATTTATAATAATGGATTCATCATCTCTTCTTTCCTTGTTACTTTTCTTCTCTCCTCTACTAATCTATGGCTCACTTTCCTCGCTTCTTCCTTCATCTCTCCATGTTTCTCTTTCTTCATCCTTACTCTTTTCTCCTACTCTACTACTTCATTTACTCTTAGTCATAGATATATAAGTATCCCTTAGGATAATCCACGTTCATTATTGTCATAACTTTCATTATACTTCCAGGGTCTTCTTTAATTTTAGCTCCTATTGAACCTCCATTGTCACCTCAAATTCAAACTCTTTCTATGTTTTATTTTACCATTCACCCATCTATCACACACATCCCCATGGTGACCAAAGATCCTACTCCATTTAAAAGGGATCATATGCCATTACTCTTTCCATAACCAACATCTTAACTAGTGTAGGGAGTTGATGTGAAAAATTCCCTCTTATCCCCCATCCAAAAAAATCCCATGCCACTTCAAATGTTATGTAGCTTTGTACTACAAACTTTTAAATATATTTTTGAATGGTTATGGCTAACCAATGATATATCACATGAGTCTAACTATTCTCTAGTGTTTTAAGTTATTCTATTTTATCCTCAATCCATACAATTTCAATTTTTGGTTTAGATATAGATAAATGATATTCTAGACGAGCCAACCAATTAGCCAATAGTCCAGGTAGTTTGCATTAAAATATTTTGTATATTTCATTACAAATATGTTCTTGTATAATCTATCACTCAAAACACCTAACTTTTTATGCTTATTTTTCTATTAACTCTATGATTTTATGGTCTAACCAATGTTCCACATCTCTTTGACTAGGCAAACACCACAACATACCCATAAATAGTGAGATCCACACTCACCACACCATCATTAGTAGAGGTTCTTGAGATTCCTCAGAACATGATAAATATGGGAATAGCTTGAAACTCACATGAAAGAGAGTTAATAATGACTATCAAAATGATGATACAACTAATAAGGCTTATACAGAGACTCAAACATATATAATCTACTAATCACAACTAATATTACTTAAATCAGATCTACACTTTTAAAGAAAACTATAACATAAAACATATTGATAGCATAACTCTTCATAAAAATAAAAACACCTAGCAATATATCTTAATTTATTTATGATTCTTTACTCAGATACAACTTATCCATTTATTACGTGTGCTTCACACATTACAATAAGAACCATGATTATAAACATATTTTGGAACAAGTCTTACATGACAAGTGCAATAATCTATCTACAAGTATAACATCAAGAAGTACCATGATAAAAAACATGCTTAATAACAACTAAAATAGAAAAAACAACCTCTTCCAATCTAGCAGAGGTTATCTCGTAGTAGCTTCACATCTCTTTGTAACCGTAAAATGATTTCTCTTATAACCATCCTCCAACGTATCATCTAAGTTATTGCAATAAACATGTATCTAGTGTGAAGCTAAGAATAGCCTAACAAGAAAAAATACAACCAACTTTAAACCTACTGGTGTGTCACCTATACACTACATGTTGTGATGCTCACACAATCTCCCACTAACAAAATCTGGACAATACCACTCTATTTGGACAACACACTTATGCTACTATTTTTAGGGAGAGGACCTATCTGAGCATAACAAAAAAAATCAAAGCCTAAAATCAACTAATCATTTTATAAGTAATTGTGTTAATTTGTCAAAACCATGTGTCATACTATGTATAAGTTGAGTATAATTCATAATTTACTATGTATAATTTGAATAAAATGACAATGTACTAAGCTAAATTTGTATAAACTAAAATATTATGAGCCACAAATTGAGAATGTACTGAGTAGTCTAAATTGTTATCTAAGTAAAAGTATAACATGTAGTACGTATTATGTCAATTACCCATGTGTATTTATGTATCTATAAATAACACTTATGTAAACACCCCTTTTTATGAGAGGGATGAAACTGGCATGAATAGATCGAACCAAAAGTGCAATATGATGTATCTTGAGTTATGAACTTAGTTTGTGATTTTATAATGTTTATTATCAATTTTTGGTGTGAGTGATATATTGAATTTTGATTAAGACTTTATATGGGTTCTCATAGCAATGGAGTAATTTCTATGGAAAAATTTTAAAAATGTGTTATTGGTGTAATGATAAGGTCAAAATGAGATAGAGAGTTGGGAAAAACAAAAGGTGCCCTGACTAATTTCCACATGGAAGAAATGGTGTTTGAAAAGGATATATGGATTTCAAAATGCTAGTTCTTTAGTGTTAAAAGCCATGTATTTGATAATGTTACCCCATACTATAGCAATATGGCATAAATAATGTTATGATGTGGGGCCTATTTCTACATTACAATGTATTTCAAATATTTTATATTAAAATGTACTATACACTCTTAATGTATTAAGAAAAATTAGACACCCTTTTTTCAAGAGTATAGATACATGATTTATCTATACTTGTATATGTGTGGTGTCATTACCTATGATTAATGGGGAACCGTTATGGGTTAACTTGGCCCATGGTTTTGGTACCCATTATTTTTTAAAACTGCTATGTTAGTTACATATTGATGTAGTAGGTAATACATTGGAAAGTTTGAGAAGTGAACAGAGTGTGCGAATTCAAGTGTGAATTCAAAAGAGTTTGTTGAGCATAGCTCCAAATAGTATTTTTGAGAGTGGAGTGTACTTTTGTTGGCTTGTAATAAAATTTGATCAAGTGTATCTTGGTAGATGTAGCCCACATTGGGTGAACCACGTTAAATCATAGCTTCTTATTATGCATTTTAATTTATGTTCTTTATGTATCTCTATTTATAGCTCTTTTTATTGTGATTCTATGAAATTATTCCACATTAATTTCTATTTTAATTCCTAACAAGTAGTTACACACACACACACACACACACACATATATATAATTTTGAAATTTTAATTGATTCAAAATTTTAAAATAGTGAAAATTTGAGCTCTAAGTTGAAGTATGCCTTAAATGAGTTATTTCATGCAGTTGGTTTGAGGAGGTACAACTTCTCATTCAAGTAGATGAAGATGTGAGATTGGTGAGTACTGAAATTGATTCTTTGTTCCTTTAATAAAAAATGCTTGGACTAAATTTATTTAATTTTATTGGCATTTTAAGTTTGATATTTTTAGGCACAACCTCATCCTCGATGGGTTAATAATGACTTGACGTATCGTAGGACTATATAAAATATTGTAATATCATTCAGTGTTTATTACCCTTTAAGAAGAAATTGTGTTCAATTTGGATTTTATTGCTAAATAAACTATTGTTTTTTAATTTTGGTAGTTGTAAGTTTACATTCTAGTGTTTTTAATGTAAAATTTGGTGTAGGAGGACATCTATTACAGAGAGTTCCGACGGGGTTAGATTATGGAGATGGTTTATACCCTACCCTTGTCTAATGATGAGAGGAATATTATTAAGAGGACAGCCCTTAATTATGTGGTGTGGTTGGATTTAATGCCCAAATTATGGTAACATTCGCTAAGAGGTAGGATGTTTATACTTGCACTTTTTGGTTACCCATTGGTGAGATGACGGTGACTTTGGAAGATGTATGGTAGATACTAATAATGCTAGTTACTAGTACTAGGGCTATATTTTAGGGTGATGTGGGGTCAAGTCCTAAGGATCTCACCCATAAATATTTGACTAGGATACCTTGTGGATGTAGACATCATACTAGATATTCAAATGTTGAATTTTTTGAGATTATTCTATCAAGTGTTCCACACATGTATAAATTTGATATTATTTTGTTGGTGTCATTTTGAGCTATAGACGGTGGTGTAATCTTTATCTCTTACATTGATGCATGCCAACATTCAGGACATTAAGGAGCATGGTAAAAATTATTCATGGAATTATACAATGCTTATCCGTTTATATCGGTTTTTTTATAGGTTTACGTGTGAGGAGTTCAACGATGGGATATGATCAACCACACTTTTACATTCTTGGGCCTATGAGAACATTGCAATCACTTGATTGGTTGGGATACCTCATAAAAATTGGGTACACCTTCAATTATTTTCACAAATATGGGTTAGTAAAGTGCAAGTGTTAGATCATAGAACCATGCATTGTAGGAGATTTTTATGAGTTGACATTGGATTCAATTATGTGGAGGTTATATAGAGGATTTATTGGTTGGCTAGAGGATGTGGCACAATTTTATTGAATCCATGTTATTTTTTGGTATCATCATTATTGGTTAAATGTTTATGAGCAATTTCAGTATGGGTGTGTTACTCATCAGTTTGATGTTTGACAAGATGTACCCCTAGTTTCTTGGGTGTGGCCATAGAGTGTTAGAGCTCTAGTGAGACCAAAAGATAGAGGGATACAATATGATGTAGATCTTGCCCCCATTCATGTAGATGAGATGGATCATGTTATAGAGATCCTAAATATGGATGATGTTAGGTACACATGCTTATATAACATGATGGACAGAGAATAATTGGACCATATTATTCCCAACTAGAGGAGATGGTGTTACATACAATTTGATTTATGCACCATTTGTTAGGGTTTTTGGAGGTATAATATGTTTGAGTTAGTTTGTTAGTGTACTTTAGTTTTTATATTTTTAAATGATAGCTAATGTTTTCCCTTCTTACATCTATGTAGGTGATGAAGATTGTTGGATTATGGCATTTGAGTTAGCATTATGTGTGTTTACTCATCATGTTACTGATGATGTTTTAGAGGGTGGTTTGATTGAGTGAGTGACAATAGTTTCCATGGTACATGCTCTATTATTTGGCCAAGCTGCCAAAGAGTAAGATGAGCTAAGATCACAACTAGAAAAAACATATATGCCCCCACTAGACCCAACCACTACTTTAGGTGCATGATTACTAGATGAGTATGTTCATTTATAGAGAGATCATGAGGATCTAAAGGCTAGACTATCTATATACAAGGACCAAGAGTAGAGGGAGAGACTAAGATCAAGGATATGAGGTGATCCAAAGGCTTCCACTTCTAAGGCTCTTTTATTAGTAGAGATAGAGGATGTTGATATATACAAGGAGGGCCATGTGGACCATGCCCTAATTATTGAGTGATCAACTGTGTAAAATTTTATTGTATCTCATGTATTAGTGGATTTAGTATTTTAACTTGTTATGATCTTATGGACTTTGTACATTGTTCTTGAAATATATTTTTTATGTTATTACATATTTAAAAAGATTGGAATTTTATACTTATGATGTATATCTAAGCATGATGTGAAGAACTATCTATGCCTTGCATAATCATTTGACCAACTTGAAGGGAATGAACATTTGGAACCATATCGATAATTATCCATGTATAAATCATTGTATTCTTGTTGTGGAACTATCTTGTTGTGAGTAACTATAGTAGCAATATGTGTAACCTGTTGACAATGAAAATTATACCTTTAACTAATCAATCCTTTCACCTATTGTGAAGATTAAGTTGGAATCATTCCAATCTAATAGTAATAGTCTAAAGGCTCAATTTTGATCTTAAAGATGTGAGAGGTTTTTTTAATGTTCAGGGAAATAATAAATAAGTTATCAACTGTAACATATTCCATTATAATTTCAAAAATCCACTTCATCAAATAATGAATTAGTTTATATATAAATGTTTAATTTATCCTATCTAGTAGAGAAGGTCTAAGGACAAGACAATCCCTTGAAGGAAAGAAATTTGATTCGATAACATTATATATTTCAAAGTAATATCTTGTTTATCTATTGTAATATCTTCCAAGTAATCTCAAGATAATAAACTAAAAATATAAGTAAATTAGATTTGAGATAAATCAAGATAAATAGATATTCAATCAAGTAAGCAATCAATTAAACTTAACACACAAGAGACACCACAAACAATAGCCAGTAGACTAAAGAAATAAACATAAAGCAAATATAAAAGTGAAACATAACAAACTACCAAAAGAAACAAGGTAAGCAACTAAGTAAACTAAACAAGAATAAAACTAAAGACTAAAACTAATCTAAAAAATAAATTTAGTGAACTATCTAATCTAAAATATAACTAAGCCTAATAAAAGTTTTAAATTAAGACTAAACTTACAAATAAATAATATGAAATCTAATAAAACCTAACAAATTAACTAAAATTGAATCTAAACTATAAGAAAGAACTGATTAAAGAAAATAATTTAACTTCAATAAAATAAACAAGGAGAATAATTTAATAAATTAATTTAAAGAAAAACATATGTAAATAGTAAACTAAATAAATTAAAAGACAAACTAAGGAAATAGAAAGGAAAATTATATTAATTAAAGATTAACCTAAAATAGATTAGACTATATTAAAATCAGAGTCAATACAAAGTACAATATAGGAAAATATGACTCTCAAAAGAAAGAGTCCTCTTAGCTAAATAGATTGATTTTATTTGAGAACCCAACATCTTTTTTTACAAATATCTTGAGAAACAACTTTTACAATCAAAATAGATCAATGAAATCTCACAAACAATGAAGTTTTCATCATTATTTGGGTTAAATACTTGGATTCTGCATATAGAAATACAAATAGCAATCATCAAAAGATGTTAAACTAGACAAACCTCGGATAATCTGTTATAAATAATAATATAAAAATTAGATATACTTGTGTTTCCTAAGTAATTATTCAACTATCAGAGAAAGTATCATTGGATCTATTTGTAAATGTTATGTTATCTCAAAGAAGTTGCATGGAAGAGAGAGAGATAAATGAATGACTTCACAATGTATAAGTCCTCAATACCGATGTTGTTCATCTTTCAAATGAATCCTTGATCTCATTTTATGCTTCAAATTTTGGCTAAAAAAGAAATTATAACTAACCTTAGTTAGTTATTAGTTAAACTTAATTAATTAACTTTGTAAAAGTCAATTAATATAACAATTATTAGTTAAGGTTTAATTAAGACTTAAAAGTCTTAATCGATCAAATATTTGAATATAGATTGGGTATTTATAATAGGTGGGGACCCTAATCAATTAATAATAAATAGAATAACATATATTAATAAATAAATAGATAAATCAAAGTTTAATAAAATTCTTATTTATATTAATACCATAATGCATTTTTCAAAATTAACATATATATATATCAGTAATTAAAGTTTGTTATACTTTCCAAAATATTTTCACTCAAATATAAAAATCTAAAAGTTAAAGTATCAAAACTGAAAGTGTAGAATTCTGCCATCTAAAAGTTTAACTAAACAATAAAAGTTCTTCTTGCTAACATCCAATAATCATTAAAATCAGAAAGAACTTATATCATTGGCTTCCCTTGATCATTGACACACTCATTATACTCCATTTCAACTATAGGAAGGTGAACCAAATTTGTACCTAATTCAGTTGAGGGATCATCTATGTCCAGCTTAATCCATTTGAGAACTCTAACCTTAATTGGAGAATCTATGTCATTATGACTATCTGACTGCTTATCTGAAGTGATTCAATGAATTTCAATCATATATTTTCTATTAATTGAAGGATGCTCCTTCAGACTTAATTGATTGACTCCTAAAATAGGATCCCTTTGGGAAGATGAAGGCTCATTAAAAATAGAAGGCAAGGCAAGATTAACAAAATTCTTGGCATGGGCAACTTCAATATCAAGTTGAGTGGCTTCATTAACAAGGTGAGGCTCACTAATAGGCTAAATTCTTTTTAGATTAGGTGATTGAATTCTTAAATGATGTGGATTACTTTGCAATTGATGGGAGGAACTACTATGAAAATAATTCCTAGTACCAAATCTACAGCCATGAAATCCTAGGTTACCCCTATGATTTTTAGGGTTGAAAGGCAAAAATTTTAAGATATTCCAAAACTTAGGGTCCTTAGAATCAAAGTGAATGGACATAATGGCACCCCTACTAGCATACTTAGGACCAAATCTCCTAGTCTTAAAACCTCGCCTTGAAAAATTTCTATTTGGGTGTTGTTCATTTACATTATCAAAATTCTGACCCCAACCTATGCTATCATTACTTCTACTTGATCTGGGTTGATCCCATCTTAACATCCTATGCATTGAAAAATATTCAAAGAAAACTAATTATAATGACTGAAAATCAACACACACACACACACATCCAACATGAAAATCAACTATATTTCAAACACAAAGTCATATATCAATAAAATATCTGAACTGACTTTGACTGCATAAAAACTTTGTTTCTCACTGTATCAACCAACACTATCATATTCTATTTTGAATTCATCAGAATATCTCTTAAAACCAACTGAATTTCAAAATAAAATTGTAATATCGTAATTCTATTTCAAAAATATTTTAACATATCTTCCTAATTTCCTATTCTCATTGTATGAAAATCATCTAAGAATATAAAACTGAGCCCGTTCTTAAAATTGAAAGAAACATTTCCATAAAGCTCTATTAATGAAAAATATTTCTTAAGTGAAACCATATATCTTTTCCACATGTCATAAGTTCAAACTAAAAATTCAAATTTATGAACCTCTAAACTATAAACAATATAATGTTCAAAACTTCAATTTAAAATGCTTTAAATATATATTTCCTTAACTTTATCATAATTTACTATTTGAGAACCATCTCTTCCTAACCAAGCTTTGTTAAGGTTCAAAAATGAAAACCAATGTGTTTTAAATAAATTTTCATTCATTGTACAATATCCAACTAGTAGAACTCGAAATAGAGAAATAATTTGATATTGTTTTCCAAGAAACCTATTCCTCCATGATTATTCATTTCAAAGACTTTAAACTAAACTAGAACTTATTTATCTAAATCAACAAATTGCCTATGAAATATTTTCATAACATTATATCTTTTCTTACTCAAAAAACTTTTGAATCTATCAAACTTTCAAATGCTCATATAAAACTTGAAACTTATATGAAATTAATGGTTTATGAATACTTGAAAAACCCATATCTCAAAACATCAAAATCCAAACCAAAAGTCAAGTCCAATTATATCCTTCAATTTTTATAGATAGGTTCATCTTACTATATTCAAGACACAATCATGTAAACTCTTTTTCTTCAAACCATGAATATATGTAACTATAGAAAGCTACAACTGAGAAACACACTTGACGGATTGAACCCAATTTACCTTTTTTACTTCTTTACGATAAACTTAAAACCATTCAAATTTTTTTGAATATTCATAAAATAAATAAGTAGAGTTTATTTTTATAGAAAACCCTAAGTACATGAACTTCAACACCCAAGATTTCAAAATAACAAAATCTTTCGAAACCCAGAACCCTTTGAACACTTATCAAATTCTCAAAAAGTTACACTTAACAAAACCCTAATAGGCACATATTACGATTTCAAAAGACTGAATAAATCAAATATTCCCATATGATAAAACCTTTAAAAATTGAAACAAAAACTTAATTATTTTTGAACTCGACACCCTATACTTGCAAACTTATCCATGTATAATTTTCTTTTGAAATCATGAATAAAAGAGACTATAGAAAGATATGACTGAAAGATATATTTGCATGCTCAACATAATCTCTTCATAAATAACCTTTCGACATATTCATGAGATAAAACACATAGAATTAATGCTTACAACTCAAAACCTCAACAAAACCTCTGAAACTATAAACGACATGCGAAAAGCACCATAGCAATTCATATAACTCATAAAAATCCAAAACAGACTAAATAATTAACAAGGAAAACCTCATATTATCAAATCTCATGCTCAAACTGATAAATCCATTTATTTATATCTCATTCTCAAAATATATCAAAAACTAAATCCATTCACTTCAATATCTCATGCAAAGAAGTAGTATTATTCAACCATAAAACTAAAAGCATCATACAACTTTCCAAATTTACATGTATAGAACTAAACTCAAAACTTATTAACATGCAAATTGAGATCACACTATTTTCATGCAACTAAAAAACTATTTAAAATATCAACTAAATGTTTCTCAAAACTCATTAAACTTGTTCATGGCATACCTAGATATGTTTTCTTTTAACCTTTTTTTTCATAAATCCCATTTATAGCTCAAAATCCGAACCATTAGAGTATCACTTCCATGAGAAAACTTCAATACATTAACAAAAACAATAATATAAATCTATTTGTAATCACCATCCTCTGATGTAACTACTTTGCTTGCGTGCTTATCATTGATTGGCTCATCAAAATCGATGTTACTACTTAGCAATTCTACCAACCAGGTTAGCAAGTTATCAAACTTAGTGAATACTAAAGTCTTTACTAAACCTCTTACCAATATCTAATATTTAAGGCATGTACACCTTTCATTGAATTCTCAAACCACCAAAAATCTTAGCATGATATCAAAGCATCGATCATGCTTCACATTAAATTACTTTGCCAACTTGTAAACCACGAACTGCCAACTCAACTTGCCACAATGGACTACCAACTCACTTTGTTGACTAACTTACCAAAGTGCTTTGAATATGAACATAGCTTAGGTAGTTTCAAAAAAAACCTTCATGCCTTTGAAACAAATTTTGAAATCCCTCAAAATCACCATGATCGATAGGTTATATCCTTTTGAAAACTTAGGAAAAATGACCTTAGGTTAAAACCTTTGAAACAATAAGTCTTGAGACCATTAGTCTCTTCAAAAAAAAATCATATAGTTTTATAACTTAAGATAAGTAAAGTTTGAATTAGGAACCCTAGCCAAATAAAGGACTTAGAATTAATCACTTAGAACTTTAGGATCCTTTGGTAACCTTAAGAAATAATTATCTGAATATCAATCCAACTTCAATTATGTTAATAGTTTCAAAATATCACAAGTGAATTCTATATGAATGTGAGTTATTAATATAAAATGATCATAATCAACTTTCAAAAATGAAGTTCATAATAAATCAAATGATGCATTTGATTTATTAAACCATAAGATGTATGGTTTTCTCAAACTATAACAATTGTGACTAATCAATCTATATACTAAAAATGAACAGAGAATGAAATCATTATAACTCAAATTACACATCATCACTAAAAATATCAAATTAGTCACCACAAACTATTCACACTATCAAATGAAAACTGATATGAAATTTATATCATACTCAATTGAAAAATAATGTATATCTAAATCATCATGACAATCATTTAATGCTTTCAACCATTAAAAGTTTCCTTATTTCAAACTGAAAATATTGAATTGTAATTTGATCATGAATCAACTAAAAAAAATAAAATGACTGATTACAAACATTCACAGTGATAAATACATATGCATATTTTATTCATTCATCTGTTTATGCTTTTTGAAACCACTTAAACTATAAATAAGAATTCACAAACTAATCATCATCAACTTATAATTGAAAATATTCATCTAAATATACAACTAATTGACTAGGTTCCTGACACAGTTTTAAAATTTATGATTGAGTCATATTTATGGTAGAAAAGTATTAATTTTATAAAAATTGAGGGAGTGTGTGAAAAATAGTTATAACACTGATGACCTTGCTAGTTAGTTTTGTGTAATGAAATTGAGTAGCAATCAAATTGCCTATTGATAAAACATAATCTTGAGAGTGTGATCCAGGTAAATCATTTCTCAAGTAGCTATGCATGAACTCCATCAATAATGAACTTCAATAAGTGATGAATTGTTTGACTAATGTAGCATGAAAAAAAGAAATGATATAATAGAGAAGTTTGGGTTGGATGCATACTATAATATAAAAGTGTTAAGTATAAAATCTAAAAATTAAGTAATACTTAAACAACTTAGATACAACTCAACATATATTATTCATGTATAAAGAAGACTGAATTTATAAAGAGTAATAACTAAAAATAATTGATACTTATAGTAGAATTACAGCATCCTCACATTCTTCTTTCATAATGTGAAACTCTTCCATTTGTAACACTTATTGATCTTTTCAAAAGTAAAAGTAAGCAGATAAATAGTAAACCAAAATAGAAACAACAAACAAAAATAGTAAAGAAAAGAAGTACAAAACCAAAAAAAAGAAAAAATAAATAAAAGAAATAAACAAATCTAAAAATAGCTAATCATGGAACAATTTTAAATGATGGTATTTAATTAAGAAACGTAACCACTTTCCTTCAATATCTTTTAAATGAAAAACATTATTTCCAAGTACAGTGGTAATTCTATAAGGACTAAGCCATAATGAATCAAACTTATGATATTTACCAGGATCTTCATGTGCTTTATCCTAAATAAAATTAAATCACCAACTTTAAATTTTTTATTAGAAACTTTTTTATCAAAAAACTTTTTCAATTTTTATTTAGCATTTTATAATTCATGCAACGTTGTTGCTTTAGATTCATCAAGAGCTACTAAATCATGTAATCTTTGTTCAATTAAATTAGTATCTTCAGCAATATATTGTAAAGTAGTTCTAGTTGAAGAAATATGAAGTTCTATTGGTAAGGTGGCCTCAAATCCTTATGCTAAAATGAAAGGTAAATAACCAGTTGCTACCTTAACAATAGTTCTATCAACCCATAAAACTTCAAAAAAATTAAGCTGTCAATTTTTTTTATTTTTACAAACTAATTTCTTCATGATTTTAATCAGATTTCATTCGTTGACTCAGCTTAACCATTACCTTGAGGGTAATATTTGGATGAATGAATAGGTATAATTGAATATTTTCTTTTAAAAATTAGAAATTCATTTGAAATAAATTGAAGTCCATTATCTGAAATAATTTTATAATAAACTCTAAATCTAGAGAAAATCTGATTTTCTAAATATTATATCACTTCACTATTACAGGGTTTTTGAGTGCTTTGGCCTCAAGCCACTTATTGAAATAATATGTTATTGTTAATATATACCTATGACCAGTAGATGAAGGTAGGTGTATATCTAAATTAAATTCAATACCTCATTTTCTAAATAGTTTTTCAAAAATGATAGGGTTTAAAGACATTGCAAGTAACTTATCTCTACCAACAAATAATTGACATGGCATACAAGAACGAACTAACTTATAAGCATCTTGAAATAGAGTAGGGAAGTCATAACCTACTCTTAAAATCTTATAAGCAATGGTTTTTTAGCATAATGTCTACCATAAATTCTTTCATGATAGTCTATAATAACTTTTTTGAGTTTGATCGTGTGTAAGGTATCTTAATAAAACTCCATCTTTATTTTTGATTAAAAAAAAATATTCTAACAAATAGAAATTTAAATCTTTTAACCATAAAGATCATCTTTTTTTATCAAAATAATTAAGACGGACTTGATTTAAAAAATAAAATACTAAGTCATAATAACATTCATCTTCAGCCAACATACAATCCTACTTATTCATCTCTAGACCAAATTTAAATTTTTTAGAAAAATCATAAATCTTCATGGTCTTTAAATGAGGCTTTCCATTTAAATTATCATCTACTAACAAAATCAAAATATTAATATCTGACGATGCATTTTTAACTATGTTTTGCTAAGTCATTACCTTTAATCATTTTTGAAGTTTTGAATTCAAGATCAAATTCTTGAATTCATAAAATCCACTTAGCAAGCTTTCCTTGAAGGGTTGGTTATTTTAAAAGATAAGATAAAATAGGCACACTAGATCACACAAAAACTTTGTTTCCCATCAATAAATAATTAAATTTAATCAAAGATGAAATTAATGAGAAAATGAATTTCTCAATAAGAAGGTACCTAGTTTTAACATCTTTTAAAATTTGACTCATATAACATATTGGTTTTTCATCATTATTTTCAAATTCTTGAGTGATAAAAACTTCAATTGCCTTTTCAGTAGCATTAACATAAAGAATGAATTCTTTCTTCAAATCTATTTTGACAAGAACTGGAGCACTTATAATAGCATTTTTAACATTATTAAATGCTAAATTAGCACCTTCATTCCAAGCATAAATTTTATTTTTCTTAAGTAATAATTGCAAAGGGTTAAACTTATCAATATTTGATATAAATTTCCTAACAAAATTTATTTTACCAAAGAAAGACCTTAAACTAGATTGATCTTTGGGAGGAGGTAACTCCTTAATAGCTTTAATGCGTTCAAGATCTATAGAAATACCATCCTTGGAAATAATATATCCTAATAACTTACCTTTGCTAACACTAAAAATTAATTTCTTTGGATTTAAAGAAATTTCATACTTCATACATCTTGTGAAAAGTTCATGAAGATGATCTAAATATTTTTTTCATGTTTTCGAATGAACGGTGAGATCATCTAAATAAACCTAAATAACAATGTCAATCAAGTCATCAAAAGAAACATACATAGCTCTTTGAAAAGCAGCTCATGCAAATGACATTCTGTTATAAGCAAAAGTCTATGAGTAGTAAAAGTAATATTATGTCTATCTTAAAGATTTATAAAAATATGATTATAACCCAAAAAATTATCTAATAAAGACATCATTTCTAATCTTATAACTTGTAAAATCTTATTTATACTTGGTAGAGAAAAATTATGTTTAATGCTAGCTTTATTTAAATCTCTAAAATCAACACACAATCTAATATCACCATTTTTTTCCTAATTAGCACTAAATTAGCTATCCATTCAAAATATTTTATAGGGAAAATGACACCAGCATCAATCATTCTATCTATCTCTTTGTTAATGGTCTCTTCTAAAAAAGGGCTAATTCTTCATATTTTTTGCCTAATAGGTTTAATACCAGGTTTTATAGGTATAAAATGTTTAATAATATTAGTATCATAACCTTTAAGATCTTTATATGAACAAATAAAAATATCAATAAATCCTTTAAATAACTTAATGAATTTAACCTTCTCACTTGCAGTAACCTGAATTCCTAATAGACAAGTTTTGGATCCCATTCTGTACCTAATTTAATAGGAATAGTTTCTCTTATTATTCTCTTGGAAGGCTCTTATGTTCTAGAAATTTTGTACTAATTATTACGTGTAAACAAAGATTTTAAACTTACCAATCCAGCAGGTAATTTATTAGTACTTAATTATAAATAATATCGACTATTTCGTACATAATCATCATGACTAAAATAATTACCTTTGAAAAAAGAATATATGTGTTCATCACAACTAAAAACAGACCAACTATCATTCAAAACAAGAATTTTAAGACAAAAAATTTTAGTATAAGAGAAGTCTATAGTTGGTTCACTCTCACTTAGAATTAGAATAGATGCAAAAATAGCAAGCCTATCAGCTCTAATATTATATTCTATAAGAATATGAGTGATGTTGAAGGCCTTAAAATGTTCAAGTAAAGGCTAAACCTTTTGCATAAAATGATGTAGATGGGTTTGATTAGTTTTATAAAAAAATTGAACTTATCTAACAACTAACTCAGAATCTCCAAAGACTTCTAAAAGTTCAATGTTCAATTCAATAGTTTTTTCCAAACCTAAACATAATGCTTCAAATTTTATAGTATCATTAGTGTTTTCAAATAACAATTTGTAAGCATAATAAAAAAATTTACCAGTAGGAGAGATTAAACAAATTCCAGCACCACTACCTTGTTGAGAACAATCTCTATCAAAGTATAATGTCCATAAAATATCTTTCTCAAATAGTTTTTCATGTTTATTTTCTAGTTCATCTAAATTTAGCAACTCATAAGTACCAATTCCTATCTCAACATAAGCAATAGTAGATGAAGTGGATGACTCTATAGGTGTACTAGACCAATCTTCTCTTTTAATGAAAGCAATCTCATTACTAACAGGAATCCATGTGATATCTTTTTCCATAAAAGTGTCAGTTGCTTTTGACCAATCTCTTTCTAACAACATAGTGTAATTACTAGGAATATATAAAACTTGGACATTAGTCATTCATCTAATCCTATCATCTTGAACAATATTAATAACTATGTCATGAAACTCACCATAACTTTTGGTTTATCTAGAATCAAATCTAGTAAATTTCTTATTATTATTTTCATAAGATATGCTTAATTAATCTGTAATGAATTTAGGCATTATATTCTTCGAAGCACCTGTATCTAAGATACAATTATAGATTACTTTATTAACAATTTTACTTGTAACATAAAAAGGAGGTATATAGTCTGCAAGAGGATCATAACTTTGAGAAAAAATAGTTGATTGTTCATTACTGCCTTCTTCTTGTAAGCCTACATCAGTTTTAGGATTGTTAACAACTTCATTGATTTTATCAAGTTTCCCTAGAAGGCTAGCTACCTGCAATAATGAGAATCCAGCTTTTTTTGTAGATAAATCATCAATTATATTATAAGTTTTAGCATTATATTGTCAAAAATTATTACGCTTATAATGTTGATATTGACTATTATTATAACCAATTGATAAGGGAATATTTTGAGAAGAATTATCAGCTACATGACATGAAACATTATTATGAATTGTTTTACTTTTATCAGTAGAAGAAGAATCATTATCGATTGTTTTATTATTTTGAGAAGAGATATAATCTTTATTTATAGTATTAAAAACATAAGTACTTACATTTTTAATGGATCATCAATAGCACATATTTTTATGTTGTCTACTAGATCTTCAAATATAAGAAGAATCATTATCGATTGTTTTATTATTTTGAGAAGAGATATAATCTTTATTTATAGTATTAAAAACATAAGTACTTACATTTTTAATGGATCATCAATAGCACATATTTTTATGTTGTCTACTAGATCTTCAAATATAAGATCTTTCCCTTGAAAAAATTTCTTAAATTTATGGATAGCAATACATGAATCTGGATCATGATCCAATTCATACACATTACAGTAATAAGTAATTTCTAATTTTTTACTTTCAGTATTGATGTAGGAACATCACTACTTCTTATAATTAATAGTCCATTTTTGTATTTGGAGTCATTGGTGGGTCATTTAGGAGTCTTATGTGTCTTTCAAATTTGAATTATGGCTTACGAAAGATTTTCCCGTCAAATTCTTAATTTGAATTTTCAAATCCTAATGTCAAGGTTTGGAGTCTATAGTCTAGTATTAGCAAATTGTCCACGACCCTCACACATATTGTCAAATCATGACCAAGTTGATCCCCAATATTTGTGACATTTTCATATTTTCCAAGAGCACTTCCTAGCCCAGATACTTGGAACACTACAACCATTAGAGCTACAACTTTGATCAATCCAACCCAATCAGCTACCACTAATAAGCTGGGGACTAGTTAGTTTGATTTTAGTCCTCTTCGACCAATTGGAGCTACAGCTTTGATCGTTTAACTCAATCAGCTACCACTAATAAGCTGGGGACCGGTTACTTCAATTTTAGTGTTCTTCGACCTTACCTGTGACAATTTGACCTACCTATCACGTGAAGTGGTATACGTGCAATCTCAACTATTGTAGCGTTCACACTCCCACCTCACCTTACCCATCCACTACCTATCAAATTGGCACCCGATTTTGGGTTCCTTCTATCGATTCCCGCTTTGAGGGGGAATACCTCATCCCATACCTAGGACAACCTACATCTATTTTTGTCTTGCAGTTCATCTGGACAAACCACAAGACAAAAAAGGGCAAATGTAGACACCAATATTATGTCAATTCCCCTCTTGGTCTATTTCTAAACACTTACACACCTTATTAATTTAAAATGAACTAATTATTTTAAATTAATTTTCTCACCTTGGACACCTCACCCTAAGACCTTCTCTTAACCTATAAGTCACCCTGAGACTAGGTCATCTAATCCTAACTACACATGACCTATTCTCACTCCATCCTAACCACCTAACCAACTCTCGTGCCTCATAAACCCATGTTTTGACCGTTCTTCAACAGAAAAAGTACTTGGCGGATGGAGAAACAGGCCAAGAGTTCCCTTTTACCTATTCTCCCTCTGTCGATGTCAGTCAACCATCGGTCGATGCCGACGAAATCATCAACGTCAGTTACATAACCGAAACTCTAACATTGAGCTGCCCCCGCCTCTCTGACATGGATGCGCACACTCTGAGACCAATCATCAAAATTCAACTATCACTCTCCTGGCTATAGAAACTCTGCACAAGTCACTCCAGACATTGGATTGAAACACTGTATAAGGACCTCAACATCAGCCACAACAAGAATAAGCATTCTGACACCTCTGATTCTTCATCTAATAGAGCTAAGTATTTTGTCTCATTTCAATATTTTAGAATACATTGGTAATTAGTTTCCATTTGATATTTCTAAAAACTGTTGAGAGAAACCTGACTTCTTTCATGGAGAGGCTGAAAATCCTTCCTCTTATTCTTACCCTATTTTCACACCTATCCCCACCTTTGCCCTTCTTTAGACCTTATTCATTCTCTCACAATCCTACACAGACCTTTAAATCTCAATAAACTCTTCTATCGACCACAGACATAATCCAAAACCTGTCTAAGGCCTACTGCCCCTACCGACATTGACAACAAAACCAACGTCGACATCATTGACCAAATCGACCTCGATAAGAATATCGACATCGGTGACTATGACAAACTGACTGTAGAGAATAGGTACGCATTAGCTATTTTTCTCTTTCTTAGCCTTTCATCATTTCTTTTTATACAACACTCTTTTCATTAAATAATGGATTGTCATCCCTTATGGTGCTTTACGCTTCCAGGATCGAGCGCGTAGCTTGGCAGTCCACCATATCCTCCTCTAACATTTTCTATGTTTGAGTCTCTTTCTTATTGTAGCTGTTTCCTCCATAACCAAAGAGGAGCTCCCACAACGCTTGGATACGGTGCACAACATAATCCGGGTAGCATCAAACCCTTGACTCTTAATCTTAGTTTCTTCTTTCTTCTGAATGTAATTAGCAAAAAATTTAGAGAAAAATTATGGCACACCCGATGGGACCCTTGGAGTTTTCCTTGGGTTCATTATTCTTCTTTTAAAAAATCAAACTTTCATATAGATGCATTAGGAAAAGATTCTCTTCTTGCATCCCTTTTTCTTTCTTTTTGTTATAAAAAGAAATCATTAGTGGAAGTTAAAAAGAACATCTTTCTTTTTCTTCTTGTCACTTCTTGCCTGCATCATAGAGCAGGAAAAATTCATACTCTTAACCTCTTCTCCAATTGTTTGCATTTGAACAAACATATTTTGATTTGGGTTAAAAATTATTGCATTTCATTCTTGTTTGAATGCATACTTAGCCCACTTAGTAATTAAAGCATTATGAATAAATCCTAGTGCATAAATGTTACACAACCAAACCACTATCACTTAAAATCAAACACTTAAACTTACTTGAGACAAGGCCCATCTAGGATTTCATCACCTAGCGGATACCTTACCCCACTTGGCGATCCTACTTGGACTTCACTACCAAGAGGAGGACCCACTCTATTCTCCGGTAAAGTATAAACTATAGGCAAAGTATATTTTGGCTAAGCAGCCTAACTCAGCTCTAGGTTCGTGAAGTGAAGGGAGCAAGCCCTAGCACCAAGCCACATACTAAACCTAACATAGATTTTTTAGCACCATAACATCACCTAAAACCAGCCTTAGACTTCCTCTCTAGGCCCTATTCTACAAGCCCAACTCCCAACACATTCTTTTAAGGCATAAGCCACCACGACTCTAAAATTTATTCCTAGGAATCTAACATTTTAGAGGTTGCTTGCCTAATCATCTATTTTGTTATTTTTATCTGATTGTTTGAGCTGGTAAGGTCATATCATTCTGAAGTATAAAACAACTCAGATTATCTCCTTCCAAAAACTATCATTACACAAAAATTGACATCGATTTCTCCACCGATGTCGGTAACATAACTTCACTAACAGCGGTTATTTGATCGACCTCGGCAACATTTCATAACTGATATCAGTTAAAACAACTGACATCGATCACTGTCAACAAATTTCTTTTCCAAATAGCAAGCTTAAAACCTTTCTTGTTGTTAAACATAAATTCTAGTTTTCTAAAACTGAAACACACAGTTTTTGAAACCTGAACCCATTTTGCCTTGGATGGTTCTGACATGCAGTCAAGCCAAATCTCTTATTGACCACGCAAGTCAACAGCCACTCCCACCTTCACCCTTCATACCAAGTCACCTAATAGAGTATACTTCAGACACCGAGCATACTCCTATACAGCCTACCCCCACCGATCAACCTCCCATTGTTCTTGAAGGGGATCAAGAATTTGAGAGATTCCTTGACCACAATGTTAAGGCTCTCCAACATTATCTCACTAGAAGCCAAACGTGAGATCCCTCAGATAACCTTGTTTATGGGATGCCAACTTCTTTGACTGAAGTGGCAATGATATCAACAGCCTCTACTACCCAACCTATGGTCACCCAAGCCATTGCCTTGACTAGTAACCCAACCATGGCCAATATTCAAGATTTGGCCTCCCCTTCTATCCTTTTTGGCCCTACCTCCAACGGGGTTTCCGTACCCCCTCAACCACAAACAATTCAACCAAGTTTGACACCTTTCCAGAACTTGATTGTCTCTATGCCACCCACTCTTACACCTATAAACATGAGAGTGGCTACTCATCCTTTAACTAGTCTCACCACCATTCAACCACCCTTGGCGGCATCTAGTCAAGTTATGCCTTCCAACTTCATGGCACAAGTCCCCATGGCCTCGTCATCAGCCCCTATGATGAACTATCAATATGTTGTGCCTACACCAATTCAACCAAGTATGTCATACACCCCTCCCAACGCCTTCCAGGTACCCTATAACTTAGGGGGTGCCCCTCATGCTAATCCATTTGTCGATTTAATTAATATGCTGATGGATAAGATGTCCAACCTTGAGACATCTATTTCAGGTTCAAGGATTGTTCTTTCATACGAACAAATCTGCAATGAACCCATTCACCCTTCAATTCACATTCTACCATACCCTAGCCAGTGGGAACTCCCAAAATTTACTCGCTTTCAGAGTAAAGAAGACCCACAACAACATTTGTGAGTGTTTAGAAACACTACCTCATAATGCATGATGATGCGTTATTACTTCGCACATTTCCTATGTCACTTTCTGGTGTCACCCTTGATTGGTATAGCTCCATTACCAGTCATTCTCTCTTCACCTTCACTCAACTCGCTTAGCTATTCCTCAATCATTTCTCAATCAACATCACGAAGAAGGTCTACATCATAGACCTTTATTCCATTTGACAATTTGAGGATAAATCAATAGCTAACTTTGTTTCCTGTTGGAGAGGTTTGATTAACCAACTCTCCTTCTCACTACCTCAACCTAAGCTCATTGAGCTCTTTTCAAGAGCATGTGCCAAGCACATCTCATCCACTTTGCGGGTTCAAACTTTTCGCACATTTGATGAAGCTTCACTATGGCCTGAAATCTTGAACTCTGTGTAATCGAAGAAGATAAGGTCAAATTGTGTAGCAAAAATACTAATGCAAAATCCAATGACTCTTCTTTTTCTAAACCTTCTTCTTCCCACTCTAAGTCTAAGGGATCAACAAATACTGTAGTCCTTGAGTCACAATCTTCTACAACCACCAACTAGTTTGAACCTTCCACATCATAAAACAATTCCAACAATGTTATGTACAGCATCAATACACTCCAATAGGAGAATCATATGCTTTCGTATTGGATAAACTAGTAAATTAGGGAGTCCTTAACCTCCCTCAAATCCGACCTATCCAATTTGATCCCTCACGAGCCATCCCTGCATGGTATAGGGAAAATGACTTTTGTAACTATCACTGTGTCAAGGGTCATGACACGAACAATTGCAAAACCCTCAAAAATGTTGTTCAAGACATGTTGGACAAAGGGGACCTTGTTTTGGATTACCCTAATGTGTCGACCAACCAAAACGTGGGTGTTTTTAGGCAACCATTTCCTAACCATCCCCCTAGTCAGAATAATGTTCAGACCATGGTCGATGACCTTCAAGAGCGTAACATACGCACATTCGACATGGTTTCTCCTTTTATTCCTAACCAACCTCTCCCATAGTCTAAAGAGGTTAGTCAACCCATTTCTCCACCATGCGCAGAAGAGCCTATTCTACCCATATCACCCCCACGACATCAAACACCTCCTCCACACATACTTCTACCTCGTGAGGAACCCATATTACCTGTTCCTCTTGCCCTGACCTTCCCTCTTCTTCTACCATTGGAAGAAGTTACCATTCATACCCCACGCCCTCATGTAGAAGGGGCCATTATCCCTCTACTTCACCCTTTAGAGGAGCCTTCCTCTCCTATTTGTCCTCCACCGATGGAGGATAGTCCTCCATCCACCCCCTTTCACACGTAGAAGAGTCTACTTTGACCTCTCCCATATTGGAGGATGCTTTGATGGCACCAACGTCGGTGGCCCCACCCTCATCCTTCTTATTACCAATGGGGGATCATACTTTCCCCACTCCTAGACCACATGTGGAAGGCATGATCATCCCTATGCTCTATCCACTTGAAGAGCCAAATTCTCCAATCCCTTCTCCACCGAGAGAAGAACTCGCTGCCTCACCTACTTTGACTGAGGAAGATCCGGTGATGGTTCTCTCTCACCTTTGGCCCGTGATTGTTGCATCCAATACGTTTTCACTCTCACAATCACCCAAATCCTCCAAAATAGTGACTATAAGACCTCACGCGACGTCACCTAAACCCTTCTTTTGATTGGCAAAAAATTTAGGATTTCTCCATTCTAGGAACCTAAAACATGAGGTGCTATGGGAGTGACTTAAGGATCCTTATCTTACACATCCCACTTCATCTTATACTGTCGACCCTTCCACGACAAATCATCCCAAAGTCTCTAACAAAAATTGGGCTTCTACTTCTAAATCATTAGACACTCAACCTTCCATATCTGAACCCAAACCCTCACAAGTGTCTACCATGCTAAAATAGATTAAATCTCTTGGTGTTCACCCTGTATCAAACCTCACTCACCCACTAGTGAAGGTAGATTTGAAGCTCGCCCCACACAGTAGTGGTCCTCACACCATACTAAAGAAGGGTGCTAAACCACCTCAGAGAACTTCTCCCCCACCTTCACCATTACCTTCTATTTTGGGTCCACATCCTTCTAATTTAATAGGAGTGCTCCCTACTCCAACACCTCACAAAAACAAACTGCCTCCATTACTCCCTCTACCCATCAAAAACATATTTATTCTAAAAAATTTAACTCTTCTCATCAAAAAAGTGCCATCTACACGAGTGGCCACACCACCAACCAAAAAGGTGGTATGAAAAACTCCCCCTACAACTCCTAAACAGAAGTTGTCAACCCCTACTGCAACAACAAGCACAGAACCATTGGTGGGTTCTTATGCTTTGATGTTATGCCAATTGTTGCAGTCTTCTAACATCATTCTCCCACCCATTAAGCCATACCAACCTCTCAAATCAAAACCTTTTTGGTTCAATGACACTCAAATCTGCTAGTATCATAGCACACCTAGGTATGATACTGAGCATTGTTGTGCCCTTAAGGTTGTCATTCACCAACACCTAGAAAAAGACACCCTTCTTGTTGAGGATTTTCTTGACCATTCTTTTGACAAACTATCGACACCATCCCATGCCTCCCAAACCTCCCCACTTAAATCAAGATCCCAACACGAGATTATGATCCCTCTACCACCTTCTTCCCCTTTATTCAAAATCAACACCATTAATGTGGCCACCAGGTCACAAACCCTGAAGGATAAAGGAAAAGAACAGGTCTCTACCCCTTGGACATATCCATTCACCAAGATGTCTCCACCACCAACACCCAAGATTTCTATCTTGGGCATATCTCAACCAACATCTTGGAGGGAAATTCCCCTTGACCTCTCTAGTCCACATGATGTTTGGTATAAACAACTTGTTGACTACTTGACTTATTCTATCATTCCTCTTGACCTCTCTAGCAATGGACGGCAGGCTTTTATCAAGAGTACTGCTCGATACACCATGCTAGGGGGTCTTCTCTATAAATGAGGCTTCAATGGCCTCCTTCTCCGATGCCTAACCACCACTGAGACATCTCATGCCATCAAGCAAGTCCATGATGGGATTTGTGGGGGACATTTCAGTGGCAACTCAGCTACAAAGCGCATCCTTCGCCTGCGCTATTATTGGCCCACTCTTCACCAAGACTATAATTATTATGTTTGATGTTGTACCAAATGCCAGCAATAGACTAACCTACTTCACGTCCAACATCGCATCAAGCGTGCCTACAACAAAAATTTGAAAGAGCAAGATTTTAAAATCAGAGATCTCATCCTTAAAGAAAACCAACACATGACCAATATGGAAAGAAGAAAATGAGGCAAGTTTGCTCCTAATTGGCTCAAACCTTATATAATAAGTCACAAATATGGATCAGGGACTTATCATTTGTCTTTCCTCGAAGGCCAGCCAGAACCTAAGCCCCTTAATGCCTTGCATCTACGACCATTCTATTGTTAATTAAGTAATCATTCACTTGATGTTTAACTTGAGCTCATCCCTTGAGTAACCCCTGTCATCCTCATTCTTAATCCTTTCAACCCTTTTTCCCTATAAACAATGAGTTAACCCTTTTTTAAGCATTAATGCTTTGGCCTAATAAAAGGGAAACCCTTAAACCTCTATAGTCTAGTCCATGACTAAAAGTTTAGTCAACAAAACAACATAAAATTGGGATGCCTAACAAAAGGTCATAAACTATAAATGTAGACTGCTCCCTTGAAGGACAACTACATTATTGTTGTAATTACTAGACTACTCCCTTGAAGGACAGTTATTTAATGAAATCAAAACATACAAAGTAGAATATAGACCACTCCATTGAAGGATGGATATTCTCAAATTTTGCTACCATAACAGCACCCTCTCAGAAGCTGCCCACATTGATCAACTTCACATGACCACAAAATAAAATCCTCAAGTAGACTTCTTGCATTAATCAGTCTACCAAAAAAAAAGACTAATTAACAAACTATTAAGTCATGGACTTGTCTATAGTCGTTCTCAGGGTCACCTATAAAAGGGGCAAAGTTATCCCTGCTAAAAAGGGTTACGCTATCCTCACATCTCACATAATCACACCTATTACCCAAAAAACTCAAGGGACTTTGAGCTCACTTAATGTCAAGTGATTAGAGTACTTCTCTAACACAAATCAATGGTCAAATAATGTAATGCATAAACGGGGCTTTTGTTTGCAACAACCCTATCTATGCTATCATTATGGTCCTTGTCAATGAAAGAGCAACGCGTCTTTCACTTCTTACATGCCAAAACATAACATCACAACCAAAACATTTTCTCAACCACTAACATAACCTCATGATTTATTTAATACAAATACCAGTTTGTGTTATATAATTTATCATAGCCCATTCACACTAGTTTCTATGGAAAACAATACACATGGAAACTATCAACCAAACACAATTTATGTCAAGCATATACCATCACCAATATAGAAACTTGTTGAAGCATAAATAAACTCATTTTATTTTTAGCATATACCATCACTAATATGGAAAACTGCTAAGGATGAAAAATCTCATAACCTATGTTACAGCATACACCATCACACAATATGGAAAAGGCTGTAACATCATCATACACTCATTATTTTTAACATAACCAAACCAACCAACAACCTCTTTGACTCTTCTTCCCTTTTGGGAGAACTACATTGGCTTGAGACCCTTAAAATAGGGGCTATGTAGGCAACACTCAGTTGACATGGGGTCTTCTGAGGTTAGCTCAGCCATTCGTTTGTTTGTCTACCTGATGGACCAACCATTTAACTTTTAACCATGACTTAACCTAGTCAAACCCAATCCATAACCTACCCTCTTCTTCCCTTTTAGGGAGAACTACATTAGCCTAAGGCCCTTAAAATAGGGGCTATGTAGGCAGCACTCAATTGACATGGGGTCTTCTGAGGTTAGCTCGGCCATTCATTCATTTGTCTACCTGATGGACCAACCATTTAACCTTTTACCATGACCTAACCTAATCAAACTCAATCCATAACCTACCCTCTTCTTCCCTTTTGGTAGAACTACATTGGCCTGAGGCCCTTAAAATAGGGGCTATGTAGGCAGCACTCAGTGGACATGGGGTTTTCTGAGGTTAGCTCGACCATTCGTTCATCCATCTACCTAATGGACCAACTATTCGACCTAAAATTGCCCAAAATCATGACCAAACAACCAGCCCTGACACTGTAGAAGTCACTTTAGACTTCTCATGGGGCACATTGGAGATCACATATATCTCCCTAACCATAACAAACAACACTTGAGATCACTTATATCTCAGCCTGACTCATCAAACGACCTTGGAGATCACGACTATCTCCTCAGACCATGACCACTTTCGAGACAACTCTACCTTGGTTGTTTTAATTGCATATGCTACCTCACAAATAGTTAGCAAATTGTCCACGACCTTCACACATATTGTCAGATCGTGACCAAGTTGATTCCCAATATTTGTGACATTTTCATGTTTTCCAGGAGCACTTCCTAGCCTGGATACTTAGAATACGATGACCATTGGAGCTATAGCTTTGATCAATCTAACTCAATCAGCTACCACTAATAAGTTGGGGACCAGTTAGTTTGATTTTAGTCCTCCTCGACCAATTAGAGCTACAGCTTTGATCATTTAACCCAATCAACTACCACTAATAAGTTGGGGACTGGTTACTTCGATTTTAGTGCTCCTCGACCTTGCCTATAATAATTTGACCTACCTATCACGTGAAGTGGTATACGTGTAATCTCAACTATTATAGCATTCACACTCCCACCTCACCTTACCCATCCACTACCTATCAAATTGGCACCCGATTTCGGGTTCCCTTCTCTCGATTCCCACTTTGAAGGGGAATACCTCATCCCATACCTGGGACAACCTACATCTATTTTTGTCTTGCAGTTCGTCAAGACAAACCACAAGACAAAAAGGGGCAAATGTAGACACCAATATTGTGTTAATTCCCCCTTTGGTCCATTTCTAAACACTTACACACCTTATTAATTTAAAATAAACTACTTATTTTAAATTAATTTCCTTACCTTGGACACCTCACTTTGGACACCTCACCCTAAGACCTTTTCTTAACCTATGAGTCACCCTAAAACTAGGTCATCTAATCCTAACTACCCATGACCTATTCTCACTCCATCCTAACCTCCTAACCAACTCTTGTGCCTCATAAACTTGTGTTTTGACCATTCTCCAATGGAAAAAGCACTTGGCAGATGGAGAAATGGGCCAAGAGTTCCCTTTTACGTATTCTCCCTCTATTGATGTCGGTCAACCATCGACTGACGCCGGTAGAATCACTGTCATCAATTACATAACCTAAACTCTAACATTGAGTTGCCCCCCACCTCTTTGACATAGACGCGCACACTCTGAGACCAATCATCAGAATTTGACTATCACTCTCCTGGCTATAGAAACTCTGCACAAGTCACTCCAAACATTAGATTAAAACACTATATGAGGACCTCAACATCAGCCACAACAGGAATAAGCATTCTGACACCTCTAGTTCTTCATCTAATAGAGCTAAGTATTTTGTCTCATTTTAGTATTTTAGAATACATTGGTAATTAGTTTCCATTTGATATTTTTAAGAACTGTTGAGAGAGACCTGACTTCTTCCGTGGAGAGGCTGAAAAGCCTTCCTCTTATTCTTACCCTATTTTCACATCTATCCCCACCTTTGCCCTTCTTTAGACCTTATTCATTCTCTCGCAATCTTGCACAGACCTTTAAATCTCCACAAACTCTTCTGTCGACCACAGACATAATCCAAAACCTGTCCAAGGCCCACTACCCCTACCAACATCGGCAACAAAATCAACGTCAACATCATTGACCAAATTGACCTCATCAAGAATATCAACGTCAACGACTGCGACAGATTGACTGTAGAGAACAGGTACATGTTATCTATTTTTCTCTTTCTTAGTCTTTCATCATTTCTTTTTATACAACACTCTTTTCATTAAATAGTGGACTGTCATCCCTTACGGAGCTTTACGCTTCCGAGACTGAGCGCATAGCTTGGCAGTCCACCATATCCTCCTCTAACATTTTTTGTGTTTGAGTCTCTTTCTTATTATAAGTGTTTCCTCCACAGCCAAAGAGGAGCTCCCACAACGCTTGGATACGATGCATGACTTAATTCGGGTAACATCAAACCCCTGACTCTTAACCTTAGTTTCTTCTTTCTTCTGAATGTAATTAGCAAAAAACCTAGAGAAACAGATACAAATGGTGAAGAGAATGATAAGGGAGCTACCTAACACAAAATACCAACTGAGAAAGCAAAAGGAAAGAGAGCTGAGAAGGAAGTAGTAAGAAGAAGACTTCTAAAGAGATATGAATGGGATGAAGTAATAAATAGCCTTGATGAACCTCATGATAGAGCAATTGAGAGAGATTAAGAGCCCACACTTTGGATGAGAGATAAAAATGAAGAGAATAAAATGGCCAATCAAACTCCTAGTAAATAGAATGAGAATGCAAACCATGAGAGAAAAGAGAGAAAAAAAGAATATGTTATGCAAGCGATTGAAGATGGAGATGCATAAGTTTTGGTAGAATGTGCAGCCAAGTGAACATGATGAAAGTTGAAGCCAAATATGTGAAGGACATGACCAAGAGAAGGATGAATATTATCTTGAGGGTCTCATTGAAGGCATGGAAGGAAAATAGGAATCTAATTTTTAGTTCACATATGAAAATGTTGAACAGCTAAGAAGGGAGATAGCAGATTTAAAGAATGCATTGTATGGTGTCAAGGAGGAGAATCAAGAGAAGAAAGTGGTAGTAGAAGATAGTTGCATGTTGGAGGCCAAATAAAGTGAAGAGGATGCCTTAGTTATATTATTAATTCCACAAGTAGTAGAAGAAATCATGGAAAAAATAATTAATCATGAGCAATCAAGAGATTACTAAGAGGATAAGTAGCAGATTGTTTTTGTTGATTTATGTGTTCTATATGCAGGTTGGTTACAGGAGAACAAAAAGAAGCTGAAGATGATGGAGTGGAAGATCAAGGTACAAGAAGATGATTTCAAATAAATAATCAAGCGAAGAGTGAAATAAATAGGATCCAACATAATCAATCATTTCAAAGTCCTAGGTGTCTCAAATAGGCCTTGGGACCTAGGTAGATGTGTACTTGAAGAAGAATGCTGCAAAGAATCTCAAAGTCAACATCAATTATAACTTTCATGAGAATTTTTTTTTGTTCCTTAGTAGTATGAGGCAGTAGTATCACTAAATTCTTGTAATTATTAGTCCATTTTTGTATTTTGAGTCATTAGGGGGTCATTTAGGAGTCTTAGGTGTCTTTCAAATTTGAATTGTGGCTTAGGAAAGATTTTCCCACCAAATTCTTAATTTGAATTTTCAAATTCTAATGTCAAGGTTTGGAGTCTATAGTCTAGTCTTAAGAGAGTGTCAAGTGGTAATTTTTTAAATTATATTTTATAAAGTATTTTAGGATGATCTAATACATACCTAACTCATTAGTTAGGTCCTTTCATAAGTTTGTCAAAGACTAGGTTGAGCCCTCTCAACATACATGAGGAAGTTGGAGGGAAGTTAGGATCAGTTTTGAAGCAATAAAAGAAGTTAAAATGGTTTTGTTTTGAAATATTCAATGTATTAAAGGATAGGGGTGGCCTCAAATGAGTAAATGAGAAAAAAAAAAAACCCAAGAATATGTAAGAATAGTTCATTGTTAGAGGAAAACCCAATTGGCAGATTTGATATTTCTATGTATGCATCTAACTAATGGATTCCATAAGATTATAGTTCTCAAGATTAATGTATTTCAATAAGTTAAAATTTTCTCTTGATGGTGATTTTAGTATTTGGTGATTAGGTTCAAATCTCTTTGCATATATAGTTACAAACTTGTCAATTCTATGTATATATAATTGTGTTTGGCAGACTGAGAAATTACCCATGTGTTGAAAGGAGAATATATGAATGAAGTTGATATTTAAATATAAGTGTTGATAGGTTAATTTTATCATGGATGATCACTAATTTCATTAATATATTTCAATCATTTGGATGGAACATTTAGAAAAGTCTTATAGACTAGTAAGGATCATATATTCTTTACATTCTGTGTTTAGAGTGATAGAAAGCTTTTATATGTATGAGAAAGACTCATAAGGAAGTTTGAGCCAAGACATAGTGATAGGATATACCTTGTTTAAGACATTTAGAAATCATCTTGTTCATTTTTTTTTAGATGATCATTTATTCTTGTGATAGAATTTCAAACCCTATATTATTCTGAGTATTCCTCAATGTCCATATTGCAAAGTTCTTGAAAATGTGTGGAAGACAAGTAAAGTTGGAAGTTAAATACTTGAAATAGGTGTATGGAATTAGGTTCATATATAATGAATACTCAATAAAGTTGGAAGTCCTTATCTTTCATAAAAACTTTATAACAACCCCTTCACAAACCCTATAGACTGTGTTTGCATGCACAAATTGACAAAGAACTTGTTTGAAAAGGTTGAATAATGATTGTTTTAGGATTTTTTGACCATTGAATCATGTGTGGAATTTTAGTATAGTTCTTATTCATCCATTACAGATCAAAGAACATCCACATAGAGGTCACAAGAAATTGGTTTGCTCTCTCAAGTTTTTGAACCCTGTCTCAACCTTGTAGTTAGGGTTTCATTATTATAATGTGAAGAATAAGACTTGCCACTTTCAAAAAGTCTTGAAATTTGGTAAACATAAGGGACTTATGGAATCTTAATATAATATAAACTTTTAATTTGATCTCATATGTATACGTATATAGTTAGGAGACTGTGATTGACCCAGGGTTCAAAAGGGATAAGAGACCTAAACAATGGGTTAAAGAGGGCTCAAAAAGTAACTTAAGGGCAGAATCAAGTGATCTAACTTTGTATAAAGAAATTGCATGATTTAGCTTTGTACATTCAAGAATTCCCTAGAAAAATGCCACAAGGGACTGTGAGTTGAGGAAACAGAGTTGTCAAGGGTATCTTGAGATGAGTTAGTGAATTAGTGAGTGGATAGAGAGGGCTAATGAGACCCTAAGAACATGATAAAGACATCAAAATCTAAAACATAATTAGGTACACATAAGAACCTTGCATGAAGAGTGAATAAGACAAGTAGATGATTTCAAGTAATTGATAGTGGACAAAAACTTTTGAGGATTACATATATAAGTATTTGTAGGTCTCAGAGAGTGAATTTTTAGGTAGAGTATGGTATATTTCTTTGCATCATTTTGATATCAGAGTGGGAGTGTCTTTGGGAAGCAATTGAGAAGCAGGTTTGCATATGAAGGTATATATTTGTTGTGATTTTTAGTTTGTTTATTTGTTCAAGTTCATTGAACAATTGTTATAAGTTACTAAAGAAGAATGTAGGAGTTGGTCAAGGTAGTTGAAAATCCAAAAGAGGCTTGAGAAGAGGTAAGGAGCTCAAGAAGCTTAAGAAAAGAGAGTAAAGTGAATGCTCAAAGATTGGATCCAAGAAGATAGCTTGGATAAAGAATGAAGCAAGGTGAAAGAGACTTACTTGAGAGGATACAAAGAGAATCATACCAGTCTAATAGTAAGGTTCTAAAGGTTCAATCATGATCCTAAAGACACGAGGGGTTTTGTAAATATTCTGGTAAATAATAAATAAGTTAACTATAACATATTCCACTATAATTTTAGAAATCCACTTTATCAAATAATGAATCAATTTAAATATGAATGTGTAATCTATCTTATCCGACATAAATGGTCAATGGACAAGACAATCTCTTGAAGGAAATAAATATGATTCGATAACATTTTATATTTCAAATTAATATCTTGATTTTCTGTTGTAATATCTTCCAAGTAATCTGAACATAATAAACCAAAAATATAAGTAAACCAGATTTGAGATAAATCAAGACAAATATATCTTCAATCAAATAAGCAATCAATGAAACTTAACACACAAGAGACATCACAAACAGCAACCAACAAAGTAAAGAAACAAACATAAAGAAAATATAAAAGTGAAAGATAACAAACTACCAAAAGAAATAAGGTAAACAACTAAGTAAACTAAACAAGAATAAAACTAAAGACAAACTAATTTAAAAAATAAATCTAATGAACTATCTAATCTAAAATATAACTAAGTCTAATAAACAATCTAAACTAAAAATAAACTTACAAATAACTAATATGAAATCTAATAAAGTCTAACAAATTAATTAAAACTAAATCTAAACTATAAGAAAGAAGTGATTAAAGAAAATAGTTTAACTTTAATAAAATAAACAACTAGAATAATCTAAGAAAGTAATTTAAATAAAAATAAAAGTAAAGAGTAAACTAAACAAATTAAAAGACAAACTAAGAAAACAGAAAGAAAAATTAGATTAATTAAAGATTAATCTAAAATAGATTAGACTATATTAAAATCAAAGTCAATATAAAATATTAAATAAGAAAATGTGAGTCTCAAAAGAGAGAGTCGTTTTAGCAAAATAAATCGATTTTATTTAAGAAACCAACATCTATCTTTACAAATATCTTGAGAGACAACTTTTAAAATCAAAATAGATCAATGTAATGTCATAAAAAATGAAGTTTTCACCATTATTTGGGATGAATACTTAGATTCTACACATAGGACTGCAAATAGCAATCATCAAAAGATGTTAAACTTGATAAGCCTCAGATAATCTATTATAAATGATAATATAAAAACTAGATATACCTGTGTTGCCTAAGTAATTACTCAAACATCATAGAAAGTACCATTGGGTCTATTTTCAAAAGTCATGTTATCTCAAAGAAGTCGCATAGAAGAGAAAAAGATAGATGAATGACTTCACAATGTATAAGTCTTTAATACCTATGGTGTTCCTCCTTCAAATGAATCCTTAATCTCCTTTTATGCTTCAAATTTTGGTTGAAAAAAAAGTTATAACTAACCTTAGTTATTAGTTAAACTTAATTAATTGATTTTGTAAAATTTAATTAATATAATAGTTATTAGTTAAGGTTTAATTAATACTTGAAAGTCTTAATGGATCAAATATTTGAATATAAACTGGGTACTTCTAATGGGTGGGGACCCTAATCAATTACTAATAAATTGAATAACATATATCAATAAATAAATAAATAGATAAATCAAAGTTTAATGAAATTTTTATTTATATTAATATCATAATGCATTTCCAAAATTAACTTAGGCATATATATATATATATATATCAAAAATTAAAGTCTGCTATACTTTCTAAAATATTATCACCAAAATATTAAAATTTGAAATTTAAAGTATCAAAAATGAAAGTATAGAATTTTGCCATCTAAAAGTTCAACTGAACAATAAAATTTCATCCTACTGACATCCAATAATCCCCAAAATCGAAAAGAACTTCTATCATTGGCTTCCCTTGCTCATTGACACACTCATTGTACTACATTTCAACTACTGGAAGGTGAACCAAATTTGTTCCTGAGTCAATTAAGGGATCATCTATCTATAGCTTAATCTATTTGAGAACTCTGACCTCAATTAGGGAATCTATATCATTCTAATTGTCTGACCACTTATCTGAATTGATTGGATGAGTTTCAATCATACGTTTCCTTTTACTTGAAGGTTGCTCTTTCAGACTTATTTTTTTACATCCTAAAATATGATCCCTTTGGGAATATGAAGGCTCATTAGATATAGATGGAAAGGCAAGATTAAAAAAATTCTTGGCATGGGCAACTTCAAAATCAAGTTGAATGGCTTCATTAATAGGGTGAGGCTCACTAACAATTTGAATTCTTTTTGAAGTAGGTGATTGAATTGACAAGTGATATGGATTATTTTGCAAGTGGTGAGAGGAATTATTGTGGGAATGAGTCGTATCACCAAATCTACGGCCATGAAGTCCTTGATTACCACTATGATTTGCAAGGTTGAAAGGCAAATTGTTCAAGACATTCCAAAACTTAGGGACATTAGCATCAAAGTGAATGGACATCCTATTACCCCTACTAGCATACTTAGGGCCAAATCTCCTAGCCCTAAAACCTCCCCTTGAAAATTCTCTATTCAGATTCTGTTGATTTGCATTATCAAAATTTTAACCCCAACTTCTATTATTATTACTTCTAATTAATCTAAGTTGATCCCATCCTGACATCCTATGCAATGAAATATATTTAAAGAAACTGATTGTGATCACACACACACACACACACACACACACACACATCCAACATGAAAATCAATTATATTTCAAACACAGAGTCATATATCAATAAAATCTCTAAATTGACATTGACTACATAAAAACTTTGTTTCTCACTGCATCAACCAACACTATCATATTCTATTTTGAATTCATCAGAATATCTCTTAAAACCAATTGAATCTCAAAATAAAATTATAATATCATAATTCTATTTCAAAAATATTCTAATAACATATCTACCTGATTTCCTATTCTCATTGAATGAAAATCATTTGAGAATATAAAACTGAGCCCATTCTCAAAATTGAAAGAAACATTTCCACAAGGCTCTATTAATGAATAATATTTCTTAAGTGAAACCATATATCTTTTCCACTTGTCATAAGTTCAAACTAAAAATTCAACTTTATGAACCTCTAAAATAAAAACAATATATTATTTAAAATTTCAATATAAAACCCTTTAAATATATCTTGCCTGAACTTTATTACAATTTATTGTCTGAGAACCATCTCTTCTTAACCAAGCTTTGTTAAGGTTCTAATGATCCAGGTGGATCTCTCCATTTGTGAAAAAATAAAAGTTTCCATATTCTGATAAAAATGATTGCCCAGCATAGAGCTCGTCAAGAGCTTTCGGACGCTTTTTGTGGTTCAAAAAATGGAGTTCGGATGCTCAAGATATGGTCATTTGAAGATTTGTCAAAAAAAAGTCACTTGTGATATTCGGCATGTGATTCAAAAATGTATCAACATTTGGACCTATCAGATGTCGACACGTGGCATTATTGAAAAGCCAAGTGGGCCAATAGCCATTTGACATGTGGCAAAATAGCATTGACATGTTCCAAGGAGGCGACAAGCTATTTAAAACCTTATCCTTTTACCAAACACTTGCATGTGGGACAAAGCATAAAGTCTGAGCGCCTAAAATGGAGGGAAGAAAAATTCAAACCTAGTCAAAGTGCACCCAAGAAGGCAGGCCGCCCTTGTCCTCTTCCCTAGGCGCCTAGAATGGAGGAAAAAGGTTTTAAACTTGAGACCTAGCACCTAAAAAACTAAGGTCTTGATCGCTTCAGCCACGATGGCTAAAATGTTATAAAAGGGAGTGATTTTTACTTGTATTGACACGGATTTCTGACTGTGTTTTATTTTTAAGAGGTCGAGAGCTAGATGGAAGCTTGGAGATAGCTACCAGATGAAATTTTCTCCAATATCTGACCTTGTACACAGTAAGTAAGCCTTTTTAATTATGTTTTGTAATTAAAAAGAGAATTTTATTATTATTTGGATATACCATTAGATTGAATGAAGGACCAAAGCAATTTTGGAAGGAGATTGAAGACTAAAGAAGGATTCCATGTGACCGAGCTTGAGTTTATCAGCGAAGGTGGAATTCTTGGATAGAGATCAGGCGTGAGGGAAGTTGTGTAGCGTTTCAACAATTTGTAAGCCATTTGTTGCACAAATTTAATAGAAACAGTCCTCACTATTGGGCGGACCCGAAGACGTAAGCAATCAACGCCGAACTCTGTTATCAATTTCATGTGGTAATTTGTCATGATTGCATGTTTTATTTTCAAGTATTCTAATTTTTAATTAATCAAGTGCTGATGCAATATTTGAAAAATTGACAATTTACGACATTTAATTTTTAAAACAAAATCCGATTTTATTGGTGAATGGAAGATATCAGTCTTTTTGACAATTCTAATCCAATTCGATAACCGAGGATACTTTGCCAAACAATTTGCAAGTTCTTTTGAGTATTTTCAAGAATTTGTTTATTTTTGAGAAATTCAAAATCTATACGTTTGAAACTTCACTTTGAGTTTTCAGTGGTGTTTATGGATCATCTAAAATGAAAATCAATGTGTTTTAAATAGATTTGCATTCATTGTACAATATCCAACTAGTAGAACTTGAAATAGAGAAATAATTTGATATTGTTTTCAAAGAAACCTATTCCTCCATGATTATTCATTTCAAAGACTTTAAACTAAACCAGAACTTTTTTATCTGAATCAATGAATTGCCTATTAAATATTTTCAAAACATTCTATCTTTTCTTACTCAAAAAAATTTGAATCCATCCAACTTTCAAAATCTCATATAAAACTTGAAACTCATATGAAACTTAATGGTTTCTAAATACTTGAAAAACCCATATCCCAAAACATCAAAATCCAAACCAAAAGGCAAGTCCAACTATATCCTTCATTTTTATAGACAAGTTCATTTTGCTATATTCAAGATAAATCATGCAAACTCTTGTTCTTCAAACCATGAATATATGTAACTATAGAAAGCTACAACTGAGAAACACACTTGATGGATTGAACCCAATTTCCCTTTTTTTTCCTTCTTTATGATATACCAATAACCATTCAAAGTTTTCTGAATAATTATAAAATAAACAAGCAGAGTTTGTCTTTACAGAAAACCCTAAGTACATGAACTTCAACACCCAAGATTTTAGAATAACAAAATATTTCTAAACACAGAACCCTTCGAACACTTATCAAATTCTCTAAATTTACACTTTACAAAACACTAATAGGCATAAATCATGGTTTCAAAAGATTGAATGCATCAAATATTCTCATATGACAAAACCCTTGAAAACTGAAATGCAAACTAGACAAAACCCTTCATTATTTCTGAACTCAACATCCTGTACTTCCAAAATTATCCATGCAGGATTTTCTTTTGAAACCATGAATAAAAGAGACTGTAGAAAAATAAGATTGAAAGATATATTTGCATGCTCAACATAATCTCTTCATAAATAACCTTTTGATATATTCATGAGACAAAACACATAGAACTCTTCCTTACAATTTAAAACTTCAACGAAGCCTTTGAAACTATAAATGGCATGCTAAAAGCACCATAACAATTTATATAACTCATAGAAAACCAAAACTGACTGAATATTTAACAAACAAAACATCATATTCTCAATCTATTTATTCTTATCTCATTCTAAGAATATATCAAAAACTAAATCCATTCGCTTCAATATCTCATGCAAAGAAGTAATATTATTCAACCACGAAACTGAAATCATCATACAACCTTCCAAAATTTACATGCACAGAACTTAACTCAAAACTTATTAACATGCAAACAAAGATCACATTATTTTTCATACAACAAAAAAACTATTTGAAATATCAACTGAATATTTCTCAAAACTCATTAAACTTGTTCATGACATAACTAGATATGTTTCCTTATAGCCCTTTCGTTTACAAATCTCATCTACAACTCAAAATTTGAACTAGTAGAGTATCACTTCCATGAGAAAGCTTTAAAAAATGACCAAAAATAAGAATAAAAATCTATTTATAATCACCATCCTCTGATGTAACTACCTTGCTTATGTGTTTATCATTGATTGGCTAATCAAAATTGATGTTCCTACTTAGCAATTTTGTCAACCAAGTTAGCAAGCTATCAAACTTAATGATAGCCCTTGCTAAACCTCTTACTAATATCTAGCATTTGAGGCATGTACGTCTTACATTGAATTCTCAAACCACCAAAAATCCTAGCATGATCTTGAAGCATCGATCATGCTTCACATTAAATTACCTTGCCAACTTGTAAACCACGAACTGTGAACTCAACTTGCCACAATGGACTACCAACTCACTTTGTCGACTAACTTACCGTTGTGCCTTGAATATGAACATAGATTAAGTACTTTCAAATAAAACCTTCATGGCTTCGAAACAAAACTTTAAATCCCGCAAAATCGCTATGACCGATAGGTTATATCCTTTTGAAAACTTAGGAAAAATGACCTTAGGTTAGAACCTTTCAAACAATAAATCTCAAGATCATTAGGATCTTCAAAAAAAATAGTCATATAGCTTTAGAAATTAGGCTAGATAAAGTTTGAATTAGGAACCCTAGCCAAATAAAGGACTTAGAATTAATCACTTAGAACTTTAGGATCCTTTAATAACCTTAATAAATAATTATTCAAATATCAAGCCAACTTCAATTATGTATATATTTTCAAAATATCACATGTGAATTCTATATGAATACGAGCCATTAATATAAAATGATCATAATCAACTTTTTAAAAAGTTCATAATAAATCAAATGATGTATTTGATTTATTAAACCACGAGATGCATTATTTTTGTAAACTGTAATAATTGTGACTGATCAATCTGTATACTGAAAATGAACTGAGAATGAAATCATTATAACCCAAGTTACACAACGTCACTAAAAATATCAAATTATTCATCATAAACTGTTCACAGTGTCTAATGAAAATTGATTTAAATTTATATCATACTCAATTGAAAAATATTGTATATCTGAATCATCAGGGTAATCATTTAATGATTTCAACAATCAAAAGTATCCCTATTTCAAAATAAAATGTTGAATTGTAATCTGATCATGAATCAACTAAAAAAATAAAATGACTAATCACAAACATTCACATTGATATATATATATATATATATATATATATATATATATATATATATATATAATTCATTCATCTATTTATGCTTTCAAAACCACTTAAAATATAAATAAGAATTCACAAACTAATCATCATCAACTTATAATTGAAAATATGCATTTAAATATACTACTACTTTACTAGGTCCCTGACACAGTTTTAAACTTTATGACTGAGTTATCTCTATGCATAAAAGTATTAGTTTTAGAAAAATTGAGGGGATGTGAAAAATAGGGATAACATAACCTGTCATAAAAACTTTTATTGACTACCGCATTGTCATTGTTGATTAATTTTTCTTTCCTTATATTAAAACATTGTATAAGTGTGTTTAGCTTTTTGTATTGGATTCCACTATCGTTGAACTAGTGACATAAATAATACCTCATAATGTGGTTATTTAGATGCATTTCTAGCCATATGATGAGTGACCACTGGTTCCTTAACAAGAATGTCCTAGGATAACTCAATCATGGAATAATGTGATCTAGTACAATGAGAATAAAGAGATCTATATGTTGTATAAGCAAATGTGATAAGGCCATTATCAACATATTATTCAGTCTTTCCTCTAAGCACATAAAAATCATTTTTTCGATGATAGTTGAAATAAGGTTTATTTTTAATTCTATCCAATAGATGCAGTGGATGATAATTATTGGGAGGAAGAATAATCATCCTCTTGTCCAATAATGTCTATAAAAATGTCATGCGGTCTATATATGGATGAATCAAACTGTATGGGTTTATTTCTACCATAAGGTGTTTTTATTACTATAGGCGCTGACTAAAAATTGATTATTTCCCTTTGCTTAATACTTTAACTTGCCTTATGTGGAATATTTATTTTGGGACAAGGTGGATCTAGTTATTTAATGAAATTGGATGACTTAGGTGGTAACAAGTCAATATCAAAATATGCCTCTATATTTGTTTGCACAAGTCCCAATTTCGTCTCTAATGTAATAGTCTCTTAGCAGAAATTGTGTAATGACTTAAATGTTCAATACAATAACTTTTATTTGAGAGGAAAAATTAGACCCCTACCAAAGATATATTGTCTCCAAATTAGTTGGTTGATAAATTAACCATTTCAAACATGTCTTAAACTGTAATATATAATCATAAATTGGTTCTATTTTTCCTTAATGTAATGATTGTAATCACTCATATGTAACTTTAGGTCCCTTATTCTGGATAAAGTGCATATTAAATGCTTCCTCTAACTCATCGTATGTATATAAAGACCCATTAGGAAGAGAATGATGAAACCATTTCAATGCATCATCTTCTAAGCTCTTAGGAAACAATTGTAATAAAATTTGACTGCCAGTGCAACCATTCATTATTATTTTTATAATATCTAATAAATAAGGATCCCAATGTTTATTGAACTTAAGAAATGTGAGTATCTTAAAACCATGCGGTAATGGTGCATGATATTGTGCAATATAGGGTTATCATATATAGCATTCAAATCAACCCAAGAGTGATATGCCTTACTTTCTAATGTAAGTTGATGTATTTTATGTTATAAATCACCAACAACATGCATTAGATAAATAACCTCTTGTGAAGGCACATTAATATCATTAAGGATCTCATTTAATAATTAAATTTTATTATTAATTTTAGCCATTGTTACATCATTTCATATAGGATAAGGAGGCTTAGGAATATATTGTAACTTAGGAATGTAGACTTGGGAGATTTATTAGTTTCTAATTGACCATTAATTTACAAAGGCTCATGTCATTCTACAAAAATAGCAAAGATAACACTATTATTCTCATCATTAGAATCAACATGATCACATATTTAATCTTTCAAGGGGGGACTAAGAACATCATCATGAGATGCAATCACATTTTTTATTTTTTTTATTTTAGATAGATTCAATTTTGGTGGGATATTTACCCTTATATGCTTTTGACAAGAGCTTCAACCTATATGTAACACAATTGGGGGCCCAGATCAAATTACCAATAATGGCCACAACCAGTCCCATAATACTAACGAATGGCCATAACTAGCTTGAGAATGTTAGGAATGTTTTAAAAATTCCATAAAGCCAAGATATGAAGAGTTCACAACAAAAACATTTCAATTAGTTACAGATAAATGAAATGCAACACAAAGCAAAACCAAATTCTTATTCAGAATATGAGAATAAGAGATGTTGGTATAAAGGTAAGCACTTGCTTATATAGGAAAGGCCAAATATTAACCTAGCTAATCTAACCAATGTGAAATATATCAAAACCCACTACAAGATGAAATAGCTAGCTAAGACATTAACAAATATAAGAAATACACATGAAATACATACACTAACACCCTCCCCCTCAAGTGAATTTAAGGGCTAACAAAAGCCAAAAAAAATAGTGGTATATCCACATAATGAGTCCCAATAATAAGGCCTAATAAGGTATTTATGTACAATGTGTATCCATGAAATGAATATGGAAGATGTCTTCATGAACACCCCCCCCAAGAATAACTTTTGAAACCCTAATCATGCCACGTAACTCAAGGAAATGAGGTGATGTAAAAGGCTTTATAAAGATGTCTACAACCTCCTACTGAGTCAAAATGTACTCCAAGCTAAGGACACCATTCTGAATATGATAACAAATGAAGTGCATATGTACTTCAATGTGTTTGGTCCACTAGTGCTCAATTAGATTATAAGATATATGAATTGCACCCTGGTTGTCACACCAAAGTACAGTGATTGAATCATATGTGAAGCCAAACTCTATCAATAACTGACAAAGCTAAAGAACTTGCTGACTTGTTATAATTATTGCCCTATCCTCACTCTTTGTAGATAAAATTTCAATAGCCTATTGCTTCTTACACAATCAAGCTATAGGTGAAGAACTAATACAAAATATGTAGCCAGAAGTGGAACACCTATCATCAAGAGAACCTGCCCAATCTGAATCATTGTAACTAACCAACTGAGTATAACCCTTGGTGTATTGTAATCCAAAATGAGTAGTGCCTCATAGATATCTTAAAATCCTCTTGGAAGCCTGCTAATGACTATCATGAGGGGCATATTGAAATCTAGAAACAAGCCCAACTGTAAATGAAATAATGGGGTGAGTATGGGTCAAATACATAAGATTCTCTACCATCTGCCTATACAATGTAGGATCACAAAGTGGAGTATTACAAGAGGCAGTGAGAGTCACTCCAAACTAAAAGGGAGGACTTAGCTTGCAATCATCCATGTCAAAATGTTGAAGAAGATCAAGGGTGTACTTTTACTGACTCAAATAGATCCCTATATCTGATTATGAATTTTGTAGACCAAGGAAGAAGTATAAAATACCAAGATTTGTCATGTCAAATTATGTTGAAAGTGCTTACTGAATAGTTTGAATCTAAGATGAGGAGTTGCCTATGAAAAGTATATTATCAAAATACAAGACTAAAATAATAATGTCCTCCTTAATACATTGAATATACACTATGGGATCAGAGTGGCAGTGAACAAAGATAGTAGAGATAAAAAATGAATCCATCTTCTTATTCAAGCCTGAGGGCCCTATTTGAGATGGTAAATAGACCTCCTAAGTCGATAAATAAATGAAGAATCATGAAAAAATTCAATAGGCTACTCCATATATATTTCTTCATGTAAGTCTCCATGCAAGAAATCACTCTTCACATCCATCTGATATATTGGCCAATCCTATGATGCAATAAGAGAAATTACAAAGTGAATAGAATCCATCTTGGAAATAAGCACAATAATTTTAGAGTAGTCAATACCTTTGACTTACAAGAATCCCTTTATAACAAGACATGCCTTATACTTGTCAATATACCCATCAATTGCATACTTGGTACAGTAAATCCATTTGCACCTAACCAACTTTCTTCCCTTAGGAAGAGTGACTAAATCTCAAGTGTGATTCTTCATCAATGAAGAATACTCATATGTCATCACATCATCTCACTCCTATATCCCATAAGCCTATGAAAAATACTATGGATCCCCAAAGAATGCCTGACACAAAAGTCTAGTACTTGTAGAATGTGCACGATGATGCCTAGTAGGTGGAAGATCCTGTATGAATGGTGTGTTAGGAATAAAGAACATAGAATAATATTAATGAATTAAAGATAGAAATAAAATTCAAAAATCACAACACAATAGAGACACAGATTTAATGTGATTCACCTTATATGGGCTACGTCCACATAGAAACATCCAGTCTTTCTTAATATTTAGTCTAATAAATGAAAAGAAAAACCTGCAATACATCCACTGTAATATCCTCTTCAGTCACACACAATATACCATCATGATTACAATGCCCTCATATCAAGGGAAGGTTACATATTAGGACAAAAATGCACAAATATAATTTCTACCGTTAGATCTATGACTTAATAGTGAAAGATCTAGATTTACTATCAAATTACAATATTTTGTAATGCATTTTTAACAAAATTTTGCTTCAAGAGCACTACCCCCAAACCCCCACTAGGGGGCCTTCCAAATGGGTCACCACCCCCATAGACACCATGGTGACCATAGTGGAGGGGCATTTCCCCCCCACACCCCCCTGTTGGGAACCAAGCATTATAATAAGATCAAGATTTACCATCCAACAATCTCCCACTTGGAGACTAATTATTGCAACTCCACCACTACAACTCTTGCTTGGACTTTTCTTTGAACTTTGAATCTGGCATGTTTCTAATCTTATTTGTTATCCTTGAAGACCTATTTAAGTTAAACAACTCTCTAGCTTCTCTTTAGTGACTGCCTTTATTAGCATATTTGTAGGATTTTGACTCGTATGGATCTTTTCCAACTTCAATTGACCATCCTCCAAAATTGAATGAATGAAGTGTTACCTGAGTTTTACATGTTTGGTTCTTAAGTGGAATTTTGAGTTCTTTTCTAAATGAATCACACTCTAGCTATCCCTATACAACCTCCTGAAAACTCCTACTACATGAGCAATGTCTGGTCTAGTGCACACCATAGCATAAATTAAACTTCCAATTGTTGAAGCATAAAGCACTTTAAACATGTAATTGATTTCTTCTTATGCTTTATGATATTGTTCCTTGCTTAATTTGAAGTGCCCTCCCAAAGGTGTACACACTGATTTTGCATCTTGCATATTGAACCTTACTAACACCTTCTTGATGTACTCTTTTTGAGGCAATGTCATTTTTCTATTTTTCCTATCTCTTCTTATTCTCATACTAAGGATTTGCTTTGTAGTACCCAAATCCTTCATTGTAAATGAATCTGCTAGTTTTTTTTGTGCTCATTTATATCATGCATGTTAAACCCTAAAATAAGCATGTCATCTATATATAATAACAAGATAATATAGCTACCATTATCTAATCTCTTAAAGTAAACACAGTGGTCAGAATGACATCTACTATAACCTTATTCATGTCATAAACATGTCAAATTTCAAAAAAAACTATCTTAGAGCTTGATTTAGGCCATACAAACTCTTCTTCAACTTGCACATCATTTTCTCATTACCTTTAACTTTGTATCCTTATGATTGCTCTGTATATATTTCCTCCTCCAGGTCACCATGAAAGAACATCATCTTCACATCTAACTATTCAAGGTGCAAATATTCTACTGCTACCAAAGTTAAAATAGTTCTTATAGAAATCATTTTAACTATTAGATAAAATATTTCATCAAAATTTATACCTTTATTTTGTGCAAACCCCTTTACAATAAGTCTGGCCTTGTACCTCTTTTTGCCTCCATCTTCTTCCTTCAACCTATAAACCCACTTATTTTGTAATTCTCTTTTACCTACAAGCAACTGAAATGAATCTCAAGTTTGGTTATGTAACAAGTAGTCTATCTCCTCTTTCATGCCTTGCTCCCACTTCTTTATGGTTTCTACCTGCATTGCTTCTTCATAGCTTTTTAGCTCACCGCCATCAATCAATAATAATAATAAAGTGAAGCAAAGTATCATTCAGGAATTCTACTTACTCTGGTAGATATTATAACAACACTTTTAGGGGTTTGAGGTACCTATATTTCTTGAACATTTTAATTTTCTAGCACTTTTAGAATATCATTTTAAATAGTTTCATCAAGTACTACATATTCAGTATTTGGCTTTTCTTGTTTCTTTCCCTTAACTGATCTTTATACATGACCTTCTCATTAAATATCACATCTCTACTCCTAATGATTTTGCAATTTTCAAAATCTCATAAACTGTAACAAAATCATTAACTCCATATCCAATAAAAGTACATTTCTTAGATTTTGCTTCTAGCTTGGTTCTATTTTCTTTATCAATATAGACAAATGCTTCACAATTGAAAGTCTTTAAGAAGGAATAATCTACCTTTTTACCTATCCATGCTTCTTCTAGAATGCCACCATCCAAAGGACTTGAAGGCCCTCTCTTTATCAAGTAAATAGTAGTATCCACAGTATCTGCCCAAAATTATAAGGGCAACCCTACATGTAATCTCATATTCCTTGCATACTCCATGATTGTCTTATTCATCCTTTTTGACAGGCTATTTTGTTGTGGTGTTTTTGGAACCATTTTCTTTCTAAAAATCTCATGGGATGAACAATAATTATCAAATTCCTTACTGTAGTATTCACCTCCATTATCTGATCTGACACACTTCAACTTATTTCTTGTCTCATTCTCAACCAAAGCTTTCCATTTCTTAAAAGTATCAAAAACATCAAATTTGTTTGTATGCAATAAACCCAATTTTTTCTAGTTGCATCATCAATAAAAGTAACATAATAATAAGAGCCACCAAGGGATGATACCTGAGCCAGTCCCCATATATTTGTATGAAAAAACTTTAACTTTTCATTCTTTTTTATCTTCCCAACTCAGATAAATCTGACTCTCTTCTATTTCCCATACACACAGTGCTCACAAAAATCCAAATCCACCTTCTTCAAATCTGACAATAAATTTTTTGAGTGGATAACTTGCATCCCCTTCTCACTCATGTGCCTAAGTCTGTGGTGCCATAATTTTGTATCTACTTTTATAGAAGCTAAAGCAATTGAAAAGTCAACATTACCATTAGATAAATATATTGTACCTATCTTCTCTCCTTTTGATATTACTAGTGATCCTTTAGTGACCTTCCATGAATTTTCTACAAATATAATTGTGTAGCCCTCACTTCCCAACTTCCCTACTAAAATTAGATTTCTTCTCAACTCAAGAACATGTCTCACCTCTTTCAGCAACCATTTATTTCCATTATGTAATTTTATCTGTATCTTATCCTTTCCTATAATTTTACAAGGTTCACCATCACCTAAATAAACCTGGACAAAATCACTTTGAACATAGTCTTGAAAATATTTCTTATAGGTTGTAGCATGAAATGAATCCCCTAAATTTAACACTAAAGAATCGTTAATGTTATCTAAAGAAAGGATTAAAGCATCTTGTAGCACATCACTTGATACATTGCTTTCTAATTTTTATCTTGTTGTCCATCTCCTTGTTTTCCATTTTGAAACCAATAATATTTCTTCAGGTGTCCTTTCTTCCCATAAATCTAGCACATCAATGTTCCTATGGATTTGGATCTGCCATTATTAGACTTACCACAATTCTCTAGGCCTTTTCCTCTATCCTTTTATCTTCCCCTATTCTCCATAGTCAAAGCATTACCTAATGTCTCACCTGTGCTTTTCCATCACATTTCCTTGCTAAGAATAACACCAATAACATCATCAAACTTTAAAGTGTTTGAATTAGAGATAGAATTACTCACAATCATGACCAAGCCATTTTAGCTTTTTGGCAATGAGCATAGAATCAAAATATCCCTAACCTCATCATCGAAATTTACTCCTACAAATCTTAACTGATTTTTGATAATGTTAAATTCATTTAAATGATTAGTAACAAACACACCTTCTGACATTTTCAAATTAAATAAATGATTGATAATAAATACTTTGTTGGAGGCTAAGGGTTTTTTATACACTCTATTTAATGCCTTTATCACCTCTATTATTGTCTTTTTTTAAATATTAAAAGCCATCGATGTTACCAGGCACAATCATATTATTAATAGTGCTTTTCTATTAATTATCTCCCAATATTCATCCTTCATAGCCACCGACTTCTTTGCTATTTCACCCAATGGTAGGAAAAGATCCTTCTGTTATAGATAGTCCTCCATTTGCATCTTCCATAGCTGGTAGTTTTGGTCATTAAAATTTTTGACCTTAAACTTTCCTTCTGCCATTGCTCTCACTCAAACCAAGAACCTTCTTTTCCTATGAGTTTATCTACCAAATAAACCTTTAGCTCTGATACCAATTGTTAAGAATATAGAACACATAGCAATATTAATTACTTAAAGATGGAAATAAAATGCAGAAATCACAACACAATAGAGACACAGATTTAACATGGTTCATCCAATATAGGCTACGTCCACATAGAAATATCCAATCCTTCTTATTATTTAGTCCAATAAATGAAGGGAAAAATCTATAATACATCCACTAAAATATCCTCTTCACTGACACACAGTATGCCACCATGATTACAATGACCTCATATCAAATGACGGTTACATATTAAGATAAAAAAGCATAAACATAATATTTACTGTTAGATCTATGACCTAATAGTGAATGGTCCATATTTACTATGAAATTAAAATATTTTACAATGCATTTTTAACAAAATTTTGCTTCAAAAGTGTTACCCCTGAACCCCCACCAGGGGGCTTCCAAGTAGGTTGTCACCCCTCCTACACCCCATGATGACCACAGTGGGGGGGCATTGCCCCCCCACACCCCTTGTCAAGAACTGGGTGTTATAATAAGATCAGGATCCACCATATAACATGGTTTTGTCTCATCAATTTTAATACAAATCCACCTAGGCATAATGGCAATATCAACATGAATAAGATCCTCATCCTTTATAACCTCCTAAGGAATCTCGTGAACTGGTTCCTTAAAGAATGAATCCTCAAGAAGAGGTGAATATTGGAAAGAATAAGAAGCATGCATGGAAAAAGATGAAGATTCATGAGATGTGAAATGATCATCAAATTGTACATGTGTTCGAAAATAAACATCATGAGTATCAAGGTCTAAATGATGATAAGCTCTCATGTCATCACAATACCTGATAAAGACCAAAGGTTTGCTCTTCTTATCCAATGCTTTCATTTTATTCTTTGGTATGAATGCCCAAGAAAGGCTCCTAAAGACTCAAAAAAATGAGACATTAGTCTTAAATCTAGACCAAGCCTCCTCCAGAGTCATATGCTCAAGTGTTCAATGTGGGGTACGATTCTGAATGTAGTTTGCATAATTAACTACTTCTACCCAATAGAAAGGAGGTAAACCCCATGAATTCATCCTATATTTATCTATCTCCTTTAGAGTTCGGTTCTTCCTCTCTGCTGAGCCATTCTACTATGGAGTATGTGCTATAGAATGCTAGTGAACAATAATATGGGCTACTAAAAAATTAGTGAACTCTCAACTAGATTACTCCCCCCATTATCAGTACAAAGCTTTTTGATGCAACTCGATGATTATTTCTCGCCCAAATCCTTAAAGAATTTAAAGTGAGCAAAGACATCACTCTTATACTTGAAGTAATAAACCTAAGTACACATTGATAAATTGTCAACGAAGGTAAACACATACTTAGCTCTGTTGAAAAAAAGTAGTAGGAAAGACCATCAAATCACTATGCACAAGCTTTAGTGGTGAAGAAGTTCTCATGAACATTCCCATAGGAAATAGATCATGATGTTGTTTCCCCAATGCACAACTAGGAAAGACTCCATCAAGATATGAAATTGTAGGATGACCCTCTAGCATATTGTGAGTGCTCAACTCCTTCAAATATCTGTAGTTGAGGTGTCCAAATCTTTCATGCCAAAGCTAACTCTTAGAATCTGCATGAGAAACTAAATGCGTCCCTAAAAGAGAAGTTTCATTAAAACCCTCAAAATAGTAAAGTCAAGAACTATGATTGACAACACCCTGTGCATGAGTGTATGTGGTTTTAACAAAGCTCAAATTTTAGCACCTTTTGGTGTGAAAGTCATTGTCTTTCCTTGACCAAAATGATAAATCTGATACATTGAAAGTAGATTGGTGGTGATGTATAAAACATATAATGCATCATTGATGCAGCCACTATCAAGTTGTATGCCACCCTTCCCTTTAGCAAAAATAAAGGAAGAATCTCCAACCTCAATGTTGGAAGTGGAACTCAGACCAAGAGATATAACCTTGGTAGAAGTCATATGGTGTGAAGCACCAAAATTTAGAACCCAACTGTCTAAAATAGGTAATTATGATCTTCCAACAACATTACGTGCTTTCCCTCATGATATGGTGAAGGAGTGGAGATAGAGATCTTGTGTTTTCTAATGACATCCTCTAAGGCTTGCATTCTCTTGAAACACCTAGACTCTTCATGACCAGTCCCTCCATAATAGGATCAAGATAGGTTAGACTTATTCTTATATTTAGAAGATGATTTGGGTTTAAATGTAAAAGTGTTGGTGGGCTTAGGTGCATTTTGAGGTGGAGGAGGAGTGTTTTTTTTCTTACCTTTAGATTTTCCCTTAGTCTTAGGATGTGAGGCCACCAATGCTTTTTGAGAGGTGGACGACTCAAGGTGAGATAATTTGGATTCCTCTTTAGTGAGTCTCTCACAAAAAAACTCAAGATCTAACATTTTGAATGTGGTAACTAAAGCATCCATACTAGAGAAAAAGGTGGATGTAAATATTTGGAATGGGCCACTCAACTTAGATAAGATTAAGTACACACACTCTTCATCTTTCTTAGTTCATCCACTACCCTTCAAATATGTCAATAAATGCTTGAATTTAGTGAGGTAATCTACAATAGAATCAAAGTCCTCTAAATTTAGTGAAGTAAGTTCCACTTCAAGTTGCATCACTCTCAAGCGGTCTACCTTCCCAAACAACCCTTTTAACTGGGTCCACATTTTAAATGGAGTATCATGCCCATCAAAATGAAATAAGAGACTATCACTCACATAACTCTGAATCAAGCCCATACATTCTTCAAATTTACATTGATGTTAAACTTTATTAAATTCTCTTCTAAACTATGGTTGTATTTCATTTATTAGGGACCGTAATCTTTTATGCTTAATGATTGTCTCTATTCTAGGTCTCCATGTGTGGTAATTATGTGTAGTCAAAGGCTCACAATGATCAATACCAGATGTAGATACCATGCCAATTAATAACCAAGATCAGAAAGAATGCAAAGGGTACACAAAAATCTGAACTAAGACAACCCCCTAAAAGATTATATTATAGGATCCCCCCCAATTTTGGCACTTTATACAATAGTACATTTTTATAATTTAATGACACCAATAGATAGAGAATCAAAAAATATGCACTTTTGAAAAAGATAGAACTCAAATCTGAGTTACGATTCAAAAGATATAAGTGTTACAATTTTTTGTAAAATGGGTCAAAATAATTAAAAAACACTACAAAAAGATTTTAGTGACCAAAATAAAAAATAAAATAGGCATTCAACCAATTGTTAGAACCATACTTTCACCACAAACTTAAAAAATTCAATGAAATTGAAAAATAACATTACCGGTGACCTCGATATACGTGTAAGTGAGTTTAACTTACTATTTAAAGAAAAATTACAACTTAAAATAAAAAATAATGAAATATACAACTTTTATTTTTCTCACTTAGTAGAAAGAGGCATTTTCCAAGAACCTACAGGACTCCTACACACCTCCAATGCTTTACCAAAGAATGGTAGAAAATGCCAAAAAAAATTCCTTGTAGATGAGTCAAAAATGGTGATTCCTTGTTTAAAATAAAGGAGTGGAATAAATGTCAACACAGCAATCAAGAAGGATTTCTAATGACATCTCTCCTCCTTAAAAGTGCCTTATACATAGATCCACACAAAACCTTGGAATATTAGTGCAGATCTGATTTGCTTGGCTTCTAAGGGAGTCTAGTCAGAGAGATGAGATGCCAATGTGGGAGAGGTTGAGTTGGTATGAAAGGGAGAGAGGTTCATGGAATGTAAAACAACAATCAAATCAACACACTCAACTTGCAAAGGATAAAACATTACAATGCCTCCTTTAGCAAGGAAAAAAGAAACCATGCCAAGCTAAGATACCACCACATAAAAGAGCACAGGCCTGAAAAATTAGAATTGGAATTCAATATGTTAGAAATGGTTTTTATCAAATTTTCAATGCCTTCTATCTTTCCAATGCCTTAGCACAATAGACACCTCTTTTCGACACAACAGGCTCAAAGTCCAAAGAATGGTGTACCAATCCAAGGGTCCAATGCCTCCTCTCCTCTGATCAATGCCTTCTCTCCTCTCTAATTTTCTACAGCAAAAATATCAAACTTTCTCTCCTCCAATGCCTTCTCTCAGCTCTCCTATAAATAAATTTATTAATGGTAAATCAAATAATATAATAGATTTCTTAATTAGATATCAATGCCAAAAAAGATTATGAAGCCAAGCTTCTCTTTTAAAAATGTGCAATAAAATAGCTCTTAGAATCAAAAGAAAGGTGTTAAGCTTAGATTTGAAGTAAACAAAGAAACAAATCTAATGCCCAGCCTACATCAAATCTGATATGCCAAGCTTCTTCTCTTTCACTACCTCAAAACAATCAAAAACTTCAAAAAGTCCAAAAGAGGCACCAAGATCTTCTCTCTGAATCGCAAGCTAAAGGATGGTTGCAACTTCTTCAAGACTTCTCTCTGAATTACAAGCTAAAGGATGGTTATAACTTCTTCAAGGCTCTGGTACCATGTTATGAATGGTAAAAACATTCCATGAGGCCAAGATCTAAATAGTTCATATCAAGAACATCACAAGTAGCAGCAAACAAATGGAATGTAACACAAAGCAAAACTAAATGCTTATTCAGAATATGAGAATAAGAGATGCTAGTACAAAGGTAAGCACTTGCTTATATAGACAAGGCCAAATATTAACCTAGCTAATCTAACCAATGTGAGATATATCAAAACCCACTACAAGATGAAATAGCTAGTTAAAACACTAACAAACATGAGAAATACATATAAAATACATACACTAATAGAGAATACCATTAACGGTTACAACCGACCCAATACCAACTGATATTTGAACCTGGGTAGTGCTTGTAGCAACCAAGTCACTTTACCAACTCACCCACATCTCATCGGTGAAATGCAATCACATTATTATTAAGCTATTGTTTGATTTGTCATCTAATATGCAATCATCAACATGAGGGGAGGTTAAAGAAAAATAGATACTAGGATTATTAAAACATTTTCGTCTTCACTATACACATAATAATTATCATCATTCCAATTTTCATCATGATCACTATCTTTTTCACTTGTAGAATCAACATTTATAATAACAACACTTTCATTTTCACAAGAAGAAAGTGTTAAAGATGCATTTATACTTTATACTTTATTTAAAGTATAATCACATGTAAAAGGAATGCAAGTTTCATTTTCATTATCCACATTGGGAATTGAAACATTCTCATTTTGAGAAGGGGATAAAGGAGAAGAAATAATTACATTTTCTACCTTGCTTAAAGTATCATCACACTCAAAAGGAACACTATTTTATTTTTTATTATCAACATTGAAATAGCAACATTTTCATTATTCGAAAAAGAAAGGATAGGAAAAGCATTTACATTTTCTACCCTAGCCATATCATTATCACATGTAAAAGTAACATTCTTATAACTAGAATGTAACTCTTGAGATACACAATTATCTTTTTCATTATGCAATGAAATTTTAAGTTTCTTTGCTTTGTATTGTGAAATGTTGAAAAGAGATATAGTAAAAAAAATCTATAACCTAGGAGTATTATCAAATAATGCATCACCAATGAGGGGCTCTTTTAGAATCATATTGTTATATTTTTTGGCATTGGTTGGAAGAGATATAATAAAAGAAGTAGGAGAAGAACATTCATCTACATTATTATCTTTTACACATTGATCATTACTTGAATAGTGGTATTCATTATCATTGTGGTAAAAGTAATCATTATCATCATTATACATATATTCATGCTCTTCATTAGTATATAACACACAATTTTGTTCATTAGTCAATTCTTTATTATAAGAAAGAATGCATCAATAGGATGAGGAGGAAAAGATTAGTTATTATCCATTTTAAATTTTCCAAATACTATAATGATAACCAAAGGAGAAAGAGAAATTAATGCTAACAAATACTCTGACATAAGAAGGAAATCAAAATTTAATTTAAAACCCTAGGAAGTCAATTTTAGAAGGAAATCCTAAGGGAAAATCTAGGGATTGTAATATTCAATAAAATAAAGTAGGTTCGCCAATATGCATTATTAAATTTGGGGTTAAAGGAATTTAACGTTAATTAATATAAATAGAACTGAGTAAAATATATTTCAGTAAAATAAGCATTCACATGAGTCTTATTGTAACATGTGAACAATTCAAAGATTGATCAAAAGACATAAAGGGGTATGAACACTTATTTGGTATTTGGAAATACATAACTATAAATGGTTGTGATTGAGTGTAGGATTGATACAAACATTTTCAAGTTTGACTAAGAGATTGTTTTGATTTATTTGGATGCAACTGATGAATTTAGACATCAACAGCCCACACTCTTATCAAGATTGAGCGATCTTGTTTGTGTTGATCATGGAATAAACTTACACATTAGAAAATTGTGTAAAGTAACATGTAGATGTATTTTAATGTGATGGGATCATGTGATCATGCACTACAATTTGTGTTTTGTCTTATCTTCTTCCAAAATCCTAGAAAAATCTTACAAACAAAACTAAATGGAAATCAAATAGAAAAAGGAGGGACAATAGGTAAGGGGGATAATCGATTTGGCCTCAGAAACCCCTTTGTCCCAAAGGGTGACCTTGGGCCAATGTAGTTTTCCCTCTACTATGTGTGTGTGATTGGATCATATGCAACTGTGAATCTATATGATCTTTCACCTAGGCCCTCCTTTCAGTCCAAGCATGCAATATAGATGTACAATATAAACTTTAGATAAAAAATGCAAATATTGGGCTTCTTGTAGTGTATTTTTATTTTTTTGTGTTTTACTAGATAGATAAGTGCTATATGTAAAATGCCTCTTAGGAGCCTTTAAATAGAAGACTTCGAAATTTGAATTTCAAAAACTCATTGGCACACCAACTAATTCTAGTTAAGTAAAAATGAAAATAAAAAAAGACCCAAATGAAATATGTCTTCAAACAAGTACTGATGAATATATTGGATAATCCCACACTTTTTGGAGAACCACATAGAGTGTGATAGTCCAAATAGAGTGGTTTTGTCTAAAAACCAAGAAGACATAAGATGAAAAGAGAAAGAAGACAAAGGATCCCTGTGACTCACATAAGGACTAACATGGAATAATAATTATTGAATAAATGAAATGAAACATTAGTGTGATAGATAAAAAGAAAATACATAAGGATATAATAAGGTGGTCAATGGGGTCTTAATTGATCATTAAGAGTCTCTAAATATAAAATCAAGAAAAGACATAATACTTGTGTTTATTTGCCCTGATTTGGGTGTTTACATAGTGTGGTTGAGATATCTATGGCGCTCAACTTCTATCACTCCTTCGTGTCCAATGGTGATTGAGGAATTAACACTTATAAACTCATTATTTCAATGACTACATCTCCTTGGGGCATAATCACCCCATAGAATTCTCCAAATAAGTTCAACAAGTAGCAGTGTAGTTCACATACCCTCAAGTGTATTATTTCCTCAACTTTTCAAATTCAAATAATTCAATGATCTAGGTTACTTTAGATTTTTTATCATGAATGGACATTGATATATGCATGATTCCTTGTAAGTTTTGCATGAATCTAGTGAGACATTTGGGACATACCTATCAATAACAAGTGTAGTCATAACATGTCCTAAACTTCTATTTTTATCCTTTTAATCAAGAATTTTTAATACTAAACTAAAATATGACATTTGTATACACCTAAATTTAGTATTAGATGATTTGACAACATCAACTTTCGCACATTTTGATATATTTGGAGTTTGCGTACACATTTGACTCTTATGCACACTTTTCCCTATTCGTCTACCCACCTATTATCTTGGCCAAACCAATTTTATAGATACACATATTTAAGATCACCTAGTATATGCAAGAACCTTCCAAAATATTAAACAAAGTATCTTCATATCTCAAATCACTAATTTTTACTCCTAAGATAGTACTAACAACAGTTAGATAACTAAAATTTTGCCGCAAGTTTTTGCCTTTATTGGTAGTGTCCAAGAACACTCAATGACTATTTTTAAAATTGGGAAGACTCCATTAGGTTGGCCTAGAAACATTCCATGCGTTAGTCATAGTGATAAATATCAAAGAGATGATTATAAATACAAATCAATCCTAAAGTTATACTCACTTGGCCATTGCATTGAGAATCACTTGAAAGCTTGAGAAATCTATTAGAACTCTCTTGATACAATATCACAAAGGCATACATATCTGAATATCTCTTAGAATATCAATCTTAGAGCCAAATATAAATACAAAATACCAAGTGTTGAAAGCTAAACATTGCATTGCATTCTAGATTGATCACAATGATGCACATACACATGTAGGTGGGAGAATTGTGTGTGGTTTGAGTTCTCTTCAGAGTATTGAAATGTAGGCAACACTTACTCTATGGGGAGTGGTTTGTTTTGTCCAATCCAATGCACTAACCCATTTTTCAAGGGTCGCCTTGGTGTTGAAAGTACAATTAGAGTTATAAACCAAAGATAAAGTAAACAAATATCAATACACAAGATCAAAGGTGAGTGTACATACATGATGCTTCTAAAGGTGTAGGCATAATGGTCTAAGGTGTCACAAAATTGTATATTTAATAGGCACACTAAAATCAAGGTTTAGATAATATTGATCAATGCAGGGATCTCACTATTAAAGGCAACATTTGCATAGGGTTGGAACAAATGTTTCTTGATCTAAGTAGTAATAGAGTAGACACATAACATATTTAGGTATAATGATGAACATAGTAAGCAACATAATATTAGAATAAACTAAGTACTTCTATTATTTTTCAATTTATAATCTTCTACGTGTATTATTAATCTGCCCTATTATATACAAATTTGCATGATTATTTTCCTATTATATATTCATTATTTTATTACACTTAGATCAAATTAATAACAAATTAAGTAAAATTGGACCTGATTATAATTAAATAATAACACATACCCCTCAATGAATCCCTTAGTGTTGGATCATTGCCAATGATGTCATGGAGGTGTCCAGGTGAGTGGATGAAATGCCTTGATAGTCTACGTGACAATGACAAAGTGTGCAATGTGTTTGTCCTAGTATGTTTGAAGGAAGCTAAGTTGATCTTTAGTTTTGGCATGGTTAGAGATGTTTAGGGATGAGTATGTAGTATTAATAATGTATACTAGGCCCCTAATATGTTTTATGTGCTTTGAGTGCTTGTGTGTATGAGTGTATTTCATCTGATTAATCATTGTTGTCATCTAGACATTTTGGGTCCTATGGTAAAAAATATGAGTAGGCAGTTTGATAACATCACCATTGCCAAATGTGAATGAGTCAGGAGGATTTGTTCATATGGTTGTGATCACATTGGTCCCTAGATAATTTTTTCTAAATTTTAGATCATTCACTAAAATACATCAAAAGATATGCAAGTATAAAGTTGGGCTCCCAGGCAATTTGGCAGTGTTTTCCCATATTTAACCAAATTTGCATGAGGCAAGTAAGAGTCAAGTAAGTATTTTGGTGATGGAATATCTCACATTTGTGGAAATTTCAAGATAAGGTGATCATATGGGTTTATTAATTTTTATGCTTAGTTTATTTTCACTAGCTTTTAGGTCAAGCATTGAAGCACATCAAAAGATATGCATGTGCAAAGTTGGCCTTCTGGGCAATTCTTGACATTGTTGTCTCTATGATAAATAAAATTAAGGAGGCATTTTAATTTTTTTTATGTCTCACGAGTTTGAGGTTTCTAAGATCAAATTAACACATGGTTGTATTTTCCTATGTGAAGAAATCATATGGTCCAAATTTCAAAACATGCACTTGAGCAAAGCAAAAGATATGGAGGTGCAAAGTTGACCTTATAGGCAAATAGCTATGGTCCCCATACTTAGCCAAATCTACATGAAGTTAATAGTTCAGGACCAAATGGAGATCCAATGGTGCATGGGATTTCATACATTAAGATATATGGTGCATATCAAGTCAAAGAGGTCAAAGTGTTTGATGCCTAAACAAGGTAAAGATTGAGCTCTTTACAAAAGGATCAATGGAGCATGTTTATTCTAAGATGTCAAGATGTTGTGAGATGAAGACAAGTGTTTGAGGTTTAACATTGAGCAAAGTTAAATAATAAGGATCTAATGGTGAGTGTTTGTTCGTATAGATTGATCGAATGATGCATGTTTCATAATAAATACCTGACTGATCCACAAAGATCGATGGTGCATGTTGAGTGAATATTGTAAGAGTGCACCAGTTGAGATTAGCATGTTCACGGTTTAACATTTAGCATTGCCACAATATGTTAAAGGTTGAGCTTCATACAATAATATCTATGGTGTGTGTTTAATCTGAATAGTGAGGACTTGAGATGTGAGCATGGTATTTGAAATTTAACTGTGACCGTTTGAATTCAAATATTTGATTTAATAAAGGAAATAATAGTGCCTAGTTTTTTAGCCATAACTTTTGATCTATGTAAATTTTACCATGTATTAAAATTTAAAGTTGTATAGGACTTTAAGGCACATTTATAAATATGAATTTGAAGTCTAATTGTTAGTAAAATAAAAGTTATTGAGCTTCAAAGTTGATTGTGTTTTGATGTATGTCCTACAAGTGACCCGAGAAGATTATTTGATCTTGTTTTGATGTTGTTTCTATATTTCTTGATGAATTAGATATTGGGAAGTGTTTTAGACTCCATGAGGACCATCGATGTGCATTATGAAGGTTTGACCATTTGTATACAGTATGAACAAAGCTTAATAAGTTGACTATGTATTCATTTATGATGTTCCTATGCACTAGGTCAGTTTTGAGTTGTTTGAGCATACACAGATGTGAGAAAAGTTGATTATGATCATTTGAGGATGTATAAAGGTACATAATGAGTGGTATTATGTTCTTGTTTTTCTTGATTAAGTGCTAAATATGTGAATAGGTCTCCATGATACTTATAAGGGCTACAAGGGCCTATTTGATAAGTGTAGTTGCTTAAGGGTGACCCATGGGTGTTATGGCTAACCTATGTGAATGGTATTGAGTTGTGTAACAATGAGATAGGTGCCTTAAGGTTTAATGCATGCCTATTGTCCAACCAAGATGATGATGATCATGAATTCTCTATAAATAGTGAAACCAAATGTGTTGGTTTCTAGACTAGGGAGTGAGACAAGTGCAAGGTGTATGTGAGAGTTGGGGAGTGAAGGAGAGGTAGAGTTCCCTATGGATGAGTTGAATATTAGAATAGATTTAGAATTTTTTGTATGATTTATAGGTCATAATTCTATTAGTATAATATTTCTCTTGATATTTAAGTATGAACGAAGGTGAAGAGTGATAATCAGAGGTCCACCATCAGGTGTTAAAGACATTAGTTCATAGGTAGATATGTTCATAGGTGTTGTTGTGCTAGCTCATCAGCTAAGGGGGTTGAAACCTCCTTGCAAGGTGAAACTTGCTAAAGGTCTAGTTGTTCTGGTAGCTTAGCAAGATAGGTGTGGTAGATCCTTGTGGATTATAGTCTCACTAAAATAAGAGATGGTAGTTCCTTGATCAGTTACAACTAGTCTAAATTAGTTTTTGTTATTATAGGACATTAGTCCAATTGTAGGTTCTAGTGGGTTTTCTCCCCCAAGAGGATTTCCCACATATGTCATGTGTTATGTGATTGATCTTGCATTGTCTCTTTTGCTCATTGCTATGAATGATGTGTATGCTTCATGAATGCTTATGGTAATTAATTAAGAGCTTAAAAAGATAAAAATTGAAGTTGGATTTTGTAGGCTCATTTATTCACCCCCCTCTCTCAGTGATCGTACCTCTAACACTTAGTTTTTATTTGTATGTGATGATTTATTAGAGCTCTTATGAAGGAGATCAGTTTCTTAGAGATTCTTACAAAAGTTTAGAAAAATGAGTGAGAGTTTTTGGAGCCTAGGAGCAAGGGAATAGGTTTTTCAAATAATATTTGCATACTATTACAATTTTCATTAATGTAGTAGTATAATTTTGGCAGTCTTAGTAAATAAGTGTTATGTTTTTGTTCATCTAGTTAAATTTCTTAATTTGTCCCAATTTTTCTACGTTTTCCTTACCTTGTTGTTTGGACCAATATTCCACTATTTTCTTCTCCCAAAGTATTTACATTTTAAACTATTCGTTATTATTATAAGAAAACTATCTTTGCACATTTTAATTATTTAAAATTTTCCCATTATATAGTTATACCTAGTTCACTATTTTATTAGAGTAAATTTAGTTGGATCTAATTGCACATGTTTATGGGTAGATGTATTATATTTTAATATAAAACCACTTTCACATAAAATATCATGTCCTTAATATAAAATCTCTATGTAAAACCAAAACCCTAACCCTTATGCTCATGCTCCCTGACCCCTCTCTTGACCACTCCTTTTCCTAGTTTGTTGTTTCAATCCCCTCTTCATGTTCCTCTGACCCCTACTCTTGATCGTTCCTTTTCTTAGTTAAGGTGTCTCTAACCACCCTAGGTCGGTGATTTAGGGTGGATTTATATGTACAATTTAATTGAAGAATTAATGAATAAATGAAATATTCTAATAACATCCATAAGACCAAGTAATCTATGTGACCAAAAGTAGTTATAAGAGTGTTATGTAAAAAAGGGCTTAAAATAGGGGTTGTCCCATTAAACTATGAAATGTTCATTCAGTTTGTGTTGTTGAACAAGGATGTCCTCTATATTCCACCTCATTTGAATCATACATTGATAAAATAGAAGATGTCAGATTAGGTCACAATCGAGGATCGAGGTCTAAGTAAACATGAAGCATAAATCTCTATAATAGACCAAAAAGAAATTATGTAGAAGAGATACATGTTGTAGAAGTGAAATCAAACATGCACCAAAAAAACAATTCTTCAATAATTGAAAGATTAAATTATTGTTAATAAAAGCATTATCCAAAATAGCTTTAAAAATTTTACATATATAGGTGGAAGATAAACATGACCACACATCCTCGTGAATGTGAGATTATCTTCTCCAATGACCTAAAATAACACCTAGTGTAGGGAAAACCATTAAATATAATAAAAACCTACATTAACCCCCTCCCTTAAAAACAACTTAAGTGGGTGGAAGAATTGAGTCTTGATAAAAGGGCTTGATGAAGTACCCAAGTACATAGAAAATCCCCCCAAAGGAGGATGATGGAGCTACCCACATCCCAAAAAGAGCCTGTCAATGAAATATTTACTCTCAATGAAGGATTTGGTGAACATGTCAACAAATTTCTTTATATTTTGGATGTAGCAAAGATCAATGACGTACTCATGAATAAGATCCTAGATAAAATGCATGTGAATCTCGATATAAGCAGTCCATTGATGGAGGAGCAGATTCTTGCAAATCTAGATTATGTTTTGGTTGTTATAAAAGATGATTATTGGTCATCGAAACTGGATACCAAACTCAGTGAGAATACCTTGAATCCAAATAGCCTTAGTGGTGGCATTAATATCTCCTCTATATTTTGCCTATGTAGAAGATAAAGTAATAACATTTTGCTTCTTACTTGACCAACTAATTGGTTCTAAAGCAAGGTAAAAACTATAGCCTAAAGTAGAGTTATGATTCTGAATACCTCCATCCCAATCCAAATATGTATACCTAATCAAGTCAACATCAATGCCTACTCCATAATGAATCCTAAAACTATGATTACCCTGAATGTAGTGGAGAATCCACTCGATTTCTTTCCAGTGCCGCTCATTTGGATCCTACATAAATCTAGAGACCATGTCCATCATGTATGAAATATCAAGTATAGTGTGCATAAGATAAATGAGATTATCCACTATTTGTCAATACGAGGTAGCATCAACTAAAGGAGAAGGGAAATCAGCCTCGAGCTTCACACCAGATAGAAATAGAGTTGGAGCTAGCTTATAGTCAGTCATGTTAAACCATGAAAGTAAATCAATAACATAATTGGATTGCACAATAGTGATACTAGAGTTAGACATAAATTTCAATCCTAAGGAAGTAATTCAACAAGCCCAAATCAGTCATTGAGAACCTACTAAAAAAAGTAGTTTTCACTACTAGAATGATGGATGAATAACTCCCCATGATAAATGGGCCATCCACATAGAGAACCATAATCAACACTGAATCATCCTGTCATAAAATTTAGATATTTGGATCATAATGACATCTAGTAAACCCAACCCAAAGAATAAAAGATTCCTTCTTGGCATACCAAGCTCGAGGAGCTTATTTGAGGTCATAGATAGATTTTTGAAGTTTGTAAACCGAGGAAGAATCTTCCACAAATCTTTATGGTTGTTCCATGTATATTTCCTCTTTGAGGTCATTATGAATAAAGGCACTCTTCACATCCATCTGATAAACATCCCAGTGATGTGTTGTAGCATTCGAAAGAGTGAGTCAGATTGAGTTCATTTTGGTAATTGGGGTAAACGTCTTGGTAGAGTCAATGCTAGGTACCTGAGAAAACTCTTTGCTACCAAACATGCTTTGAACTTGTCTATAAACCCATCTACTAAAATTTTTGTTTGATAGATCCATCTACATTGAACAAAGTTTATTCCCTTAGTAAGAAGGACTAAATGCCAAGTGTTGTTCCTCAACAAGGAACTGTACTCCTCTTCCATAATAGTATCATGCTCAGAAGTGATTGATGCCTCATTAAATGATTGTTGACCAATTTTGCCCACAAGTAAAATTTTGGTCACCTTTTTCACCTGATGTATAAAGCCAGTTATTTTTGGGTTCCAAGGTCCGTCATCAGGGATCCATAGTCTCGTTTCAAGCATTGGCTCGGCCTAATTCATCAATTGGCCCAGTTCAAATTTGAAGGCAAGTTCCTTCTCCTAGTTCAATCTCTTGGTTCAACTAAGTGGGTTCATCAGCCTAGTCCATACAGCATCCAAGTTCATTGCCCTAGTGGAGGGCCGGTGCTTCAAAGGGAAATCCAGGTAAGTCTTATTGTCTAAGTTCAAACTTGCCAAAATTTGCTAAATCCTGACCAAAGCTTTCAAATTCAAAACCAAGGCCCATGGGAAAAGACTTGAAGCTTTGAGGTAAGCGAGAAATGCCCGCAGACATACAAGTCTGTGGGTTAACAAAATATAAGCCAGTGGGGAAAAAGAGACTGCAAACGTAGCAGTCAGCGGTGATTTCACCGCGCATGGCAGCGGTAGCAGTCAGCGGTGATTTCACCGCACATGGCAATGGTAGCAGTCAGCAGTGATTTCACCATGCACGACAACGGTAGTAGTCAGTGGTGATTTCATCGTGCATAGCAGCCATGAGACATACAAGTTTGCGGGGACTTATAAAGGCCTGACACAATGTTTGCGGGACATATGAAGCCCGTAAAAGCCAAACAAAAGCTCGTGACTAACTTTAAACTCGAGAGCAGACCAAGCCAAACCCTGATGCGAGCAGACCAAGCAAGGCAAGCTGTTAACCACGTGTAATCCATGGAAAAAAGGCTGACTAGTAGACAGGTAAGCATGCCACAAAGAAGTTAGTAGGCTGCAAGAAATGCCCACCAACAGGAATGCACGCCAACAGGAAAAGTTTGCAGCCAATATAAAGCCGTGAAGAACAGCGAGCGGTGAAAATACCGTGAATAGCATTAAGCAATAATTTGACCGTGAATAATAGTCTGTGGGGAAAAAAGCCCACAAAACACAGAAAAGGGCCCGACTAGCTGGCAAAGGAGCAGGTCATGTGGAAAACAAGGAAGGCAGGCCATTGACCAGATAGGAAAAAATGAAGAAAAGGACAAGGCAACAAGTATGGTCTCGACAAAATTTTTGACGTCAGCTACAGTGTTTTTCCCTTTCCCAATGAAGACTCAAGCAGCCACTTGCAAGCAAAGCGCCAATGAGTCTCCTCTTAGCTTTTCCATATAAATTGGCAGACTTGGTCATTTTAAAGGATCTTCTCTATTTTTGTAAAGAGCACAACTCTGCAAATTTTCCACCTGAATCAATAAGTACAGTTTTTACCTCAATCTTGGATGGATTTTCTGTGTATGTCATGAGTATTATTTGTGTTTAGTCATTATCTTCGATGCTTTCACAGGTTAATGCCAACAGGCCAGCCATCTATAAGGCTCCAGTTCGCAGTTCACAGGAGAAGAGTTCTTTTGAGAAGTAAGACAAGGGAAGTCACTTACAGTGTGTGTAGTACAACACCTTGGTGAGTCTCTGTCTCTATTTTTTTGAGGACCTTTCCCTGTCTTTCCTTGTAAACCGGTTTCTTTGCCAAGCCTGAAGTGCATGTCATATTGTTTGGTCTGATTCTGAGTGTGGATATGGGAGGGTCAAACCTTTATTTTGGTGTATCACCTCTTTAGAGTAGGTTGTTTGTTTTCCTGTATTTTATTCTCCCTTTTCATCCCCCCAGTATGTATGTATATATATATATACACCTGTGTTTTTTTGCCTTGTTGGAACAAACAACGATGCATCAGAGGGAACTAGCCCATACCTAGAGACTCTCGTCTCCTGCTTCACCATCCCACAGGCGAGAGAGGAGTTTCCATGTTGCGGGGAGAGGGCATAAACCTATTTTCCTACCACCGGGTGTAATCTCCAGCATCAACAATTTTAGCACGCCCAGTGGGACTATAATTTTATCAGTTTCCAATGCAGTAGTATTTCAAGATTGATGTTGGTCCTGCTACAGTCATTTCAAAGATTTCTAGCATCTGGTGACTCCACTGGTAAGAGCTTAGTTCTTTGTTTTAAGACCAGTCACTTAAACTTCTATGCCAAAAGTCACCACAAGGTCAGCTTCAAGGGGGGTCCCTTTTGTTTTCATTGAGCTGCCTTTAAACTCTGCTAAAAGGCTTAGGTTTGAGAGAACTCACCCTTATCCATTAGTAAATCCTCCTAGACCTATTGCTAGGAACACCAACCCAATGCAGCCACAGTTACAGCCTGTTCCAGCCATGGCATTACCTTTTACAGCTTTTCGCGGTGAGAGCCCCTTAAACCTCCCACGCTATGATCCAATTCCAGGAACAGCTCTAAAAAATGTGCCTTCTTTTGATGGAGTGGGGCCAATTACAGTTGTTGAGCATATCAAGAATATTGCCAACCTTTGCAATATTCACAATATAACAGAGGAAAATATTGCCATCAGATTGTTGGCACTGTCCCTTAAAGGCAAGGCTCTTTATTGGTACGGAACCTTGCCTATGAATTCCATACATTCTTGAAATGAATTGGGCACCCATTTAACTGATCATTTTGGGGAAAAAAGTGATGGCCTCTCTCTTGCGGAGCAACTAAAGACTATAAAAAGAGCTCCACACGAGTATATGTAGGACTTCAACATGCGGTTTCAAAAGACTTGGGATAGAATTCCTGTCCTAGTAAGGCCGACTCCCAGCTACACTTTTTTGTACTATTTAAAAGCATTGAACAGCGACATTGCAGTGATGATCCAATCTATGGGAGGGCATATATTGCCTACTGCTTACGACATCACCATAACAACTGAGAATTGTTTGGTACAAGCTGGAAAGATCGCTCCTAGGCCTAACATGTCACTTTTCCCAGAGATGCCGCCCCTAATACAGACCGTTGTTCCCACAATTGCTCCCCTGCCCACCATTGAGAAGCCAGCTTTTGTTCCATCAAATGAACTACATGAGGTTAAAATCATGTTACAAAACATGTCGAATGAACTTGTAGCTCTTAAAAGGCAACAAGCTCAAAATAACAAGCCGAATCTGGGTTATCAACATTATGGTCAAGCACCTAGGAACCCTTTTCAAGGCTATAATCAAGGACAAGGTCAGCTCACTCAGACCAGGCCTTTTCAAAATTATAACTCAGGCCCCTCTTTGTCATCTAAAGCCATGGTGCCTACTCAGAATAACCTTGTACAAGAATAGGCTAGCTATTCGACCATGGGACATGGTCAAGAGCAAGCTGTCCATACGAATGATATGATGAATTTTTTTCAGAATTCAAAAAACTAGGCTACTAATCATTCCCAATTTTTTGAGTTTTCAGCTCAGTCCAGCACGAGTAACAATCAAACTCAACCGGATTCTACCCTGATTAATCACGAAGAGGGCAAGCTCTGTGCAATTAATCATGGGGGTGCTACAGACAATCAGGTTGATTGGATTGTAGCCAACATAGGATTTAAAAGAAGAGCAGTTGGAGAAGCGCAGGCTTCCCCTCAGGGAACAATGAATCCTCCATCACACCCATTTCAAAGGGCCCCAATTTCCAGACAACCGTCTGCACCTCTAGCTCCCCAGTCTACAGCTCCAATCGGGATCAGCCCAAAGGAAAGCACTAAGGGAATCAACCCCCAAGTTAATATAGTTGATCAAATGAAGAAATTGCATGTGAGCATTTCTCTATGGGATTTGTTGTCTCTTCTAGGACAAAGGGATGTATTGAAGAAAGAATTGCATGAGCTAAATCGACAGGCTGTCCCAGCAGGCACTAATAATGTCCTAATGACAAATGGGTAGCCTTCTATTTCAGGTCAGGTAAAGAAAGAAGAAATGACTCCCCCCTTTTATATTTCTTTGATCATAGGGGATTTCTTAGTACACAATTGCATAATCGACAACAGGGCCAACACTTCAGTGATGCCCAAGTGCATTGCTGATGAGATGGGATTAAAGTATGAAGCAATGAACAAAGGAGTCTTGTAACTAGATGGGACGCTTGTAAAGACAGTCAGAATCCTAAAAGGATTGAGTTTAACATTGCATGTCTGCCTGACATTCTCGATCCCCCATGATATAGTGGTAGCAGACGTTCCTCCATATTTTGCAATCTGTTTGTCTAGGGACTTTACGTCTAAGATAGGTGGCTACCTAGCAGCGAATTGGCCATATCTGGTTTTCAGAACCAAGTATGGGACCAAAGTGAAAATCGAATCTGGGCCACTCTACAAGGACCACTTAGAGCCCTATTCACCCAAGGCAGCGAATGTCAGTTACACTATCATCGATCCAAGAGAATCTCAGATGGACCAATCTTCATCTTCTGCTCTTGAAGGAGTCACAGATCTACTCTTGGATGAGTGGGGAAGCGATAACATCGAGCACGATCCTTATAAGTTTATTGAGGAGGTAGACCTTGGCATCTATTGCTTGCATGAAGAAGGCGCCATCATGCCCAATATAATGAAGGAGAACAAAGAAGACCTTGGCCTGTGGCAGCTGTACTTCAACGGTTCCAGAAGTAAACTCGGCGCTGGTGGTGGGGCAATGTTAGTTTCCCCTTCTAAAGAAAGGTACTTTTTAGCTTTTCATTTTTAGTTCTCTTGCACATGTAATGTTTTAGAATATGAGTCTTTGATTCATGGACTTGAGTGGGCAAGAAAGAGAGGAATTAGGGAGTTACAAATCCTTGGGGACAGTGAATTAATTGTAAACCAAATAAGAGGCCTAAACCTGACCAAGAACTCCTTGCTGAATCTTACAAGCACAGAGTCTGGGACTTGATGGAGGATTTCCTTGCTCTTAACATTACCTCGATTCTCAGGGAATAGAATAAGTAGGCTGACAGGCTGGCAGCTGTTGGCACCCAATTTGATGTTTCAAAAGAGATAAGCAGGGATTGTGGTTCACGCCATTTAAAAGTGGTGGTTTAGCCTTCAATTCTAGACAATATTACAAATTGGCAGGTCTTTGAAAGTGACCAACAGATAGCTCTCTTCCTACAAGAAGAAGCTGAGTTCGCAGTCCATAATCAAGCGAAATTACACCAGCAATACGAAAATCAGATTGTTCAATTGAAGAACAATAAACTCCCTAAGGGTCTGGTCACACTTGAAAGTATTTTCAACTGAGATGACCAACTAAGAAATGACAAGGCATGCATCACTACCAAAGAGGAGAATTATGAAAAAGTTGAAATCTTCAAGGACAAGTTGCTGGCGCTTGGTAAGGTCTGCACGTTTTGAGAAAGGCAAGCTTTCATTCTACTGTGTCAGAAGTTTACTGACGTCTTTACCTGGAATTATAGCGACTTGAAAGGCTTCAATCCAAGACTCACCCAGCACACCATTGAATTAGAGGAAGGTGCAAAACCAGTCACACAAAAATAGAGGCATGTTAATCCGATGATCGAACTCCTTATGCAGAAAGAATTGGTCAAGTTGATTGAGTCTGGCATTATATTTCCAATCAAACATTCCTCATGGTTGGCCAATTTGGTTCCAGTTAGAAAGAAAAATGGGGAGATCAGGCTGTGCATCGACTTTAGAGACCTTAATAAAGTCTCTTTAAAGGATCATTATCCCCTCCTGAACATGGAGCAGATCCTCCAAAAGGTAACTGGTTTCGAACATTTCTCCCTCTTGGATGGTTATTTAGGATATAATCAGATTCTGGTACGAGGTTGCGACCAATACAAAATAGCCTTCACCACTAAATGGGGAACGTTCACCTACCAGAAGATGCCTTTTAGGCTATCCAATGCTGGTCCTACCTTCCAGCAAGCCATGGACATGGCTTTCAGTGGTTTGATAAATAAGAACGTGCTGGTGTACCTTGATGATATAATGGTTTTCTCCAGGGAGGTGGGACAGCACATGGAGCACCTCAGGTAGATTTTTAATAGGTGTAGGGAGTTTGGCATCTCTCTAAATCCAAAGAAATGTGTATTTGTTGTTCATGAGGGGAAACTTCTTGGCCACATTGTGTCCAAAGAAGGTTTGTCTATTGACCCCGAGAGAGTCCGCTCCATCCTGGAGATGTCCCTACCAAATCACAAGAAAAGCCTGCAGAGTTTCTTTGGCCGGATAAATTTTATTCAGAGGTTCATTCTGAATTTTGCTGAGATAGTTAAACCCCTAACCTCTATGCTGAGGAAGGGTGAAGAATTTAAGTGGACAATGCCAAGAAAAGATAACTTTGAAGCCATCAAATAGGCTTTGACCCATGCTCCCACTCTAATCAGCCCCGACTTTAACAAAGACCTCAACCTCTATACCTTCAGTAATGGAGAAGTGATATCTACTATGCTTACTCAAGCAAACAGTGATGACCTTGAGCAACCACTCGCCTTCTTCAGCCAAGGGTTAGAGGACTTTGAAATCAGGTACACCTACGTAGATGAGCAAGTCCTGGCAGTAGTGTGCAGCCTGAAGAAATTCAGATATATGTTGTCAAACAACAGGATCCATCTCATAGTTTCACATCCTAGTGTCAAGGATTTCTTGACCAATCGAGGCTTAAATGAGAAAAGAGTGGGATGGATCACCAAAGTGATGGAGTATGACATAGACATCAAAATCGCCAAGTTGGTGAGAGGAAAGGGCCTATGTGAACAGCTAGCTGCATATTTGAGACAAAAAGGTGAAGACAGCTTGTTGATCCATGACGCAGCCACTACAAAAAAACCAGCTGTCATAAGAGATTGGATGCTAGACATGAGGCACTTCCTTCTTACAGGCGAATGTCCATAGGGTCTCAGTAGGGCCAAAAGAAGGTATTTTAAACTTCAGTCCCTTCCTTATGTTTTGATTGATGGAGTATTATTTAAGAAGGATCTCTCTGGGGTTCTCCTAAGATGCATTGACCCCAGTCAGGCTGACAAGGTATTGGCTGAGTTTCACGATGGGCCAGCAAGTGGCCATTTCGCCCCTAAGACCACAGCAGCAAAAATAATGAGAGCTGGCTATTTCTGGCCCACTCTTTTCAAGGATACCTATGCCTGGGTAAGGAAGTGCCAGCAATGTGCACTTTTTGATAGAAAATAGCGATTGGCTGCCATGCCCCTACAACCCATTCAAGTTGAACAACCATTCATGTAGTGGGGCCTAGATTTCATAGGGATGATCAATCCTCCCTCCAGTGCTGGACACAAATGGGTCCTGACTGCTACGGATTATTTCACCAGGTGGGTGGAAGCCATTGCTTTGAAGGAAGCGAATGAAGGCACAGTCATGGATTTTTATGAGGACTTAGTGACACATTTTGGGGTCTCAGCCACTATAATTTCAGACAATGCCTTGGCTTTCCTGGGGATCAAAACAAGTGAATGGGTGCTGAAGTATGGTATATACCTCAGCACTTCATCAAATTATTACCCATAGGGAAATGGATTGGTCGAGTCCACTAATGAAAATTTAATCAAAATTATAAAGAGGACCATGGAGGAAAATTAGAAAACTTGGCACGCCAAGTTGAAGACAGCTCTATGGGCTGATCGAATCACTCCGAAGAGAGCAATCGAAAATTCCCCATATACGCTTGTATATGGAAGGGAAGCTAGGCTTCCCATCTCACTTGAACTGCCAGCATTAGATCTCACCCATCAGCTACAGTTAGAAGAAGGAAGTAGCATGGAGGTTAGATTGTGCAAACTAATGGAGCTCCAGGAGGTAAGGAATCGGGCCATGGTCTCTATGATCAGTCGCCAACAGCAAGTAAAAAGACATTTCGATAAGAAATTTTTGTCAAAAGATTTCTCTGAAGGAGACATCATTTTGAAATGGGATGAAGACAGAGCTAGACCTGGAAAGCATGCAAAATTTGATGCCCTTTGGAGCAGTCCTTACATGATTACTCAGTGCAAGCAGCATAATGCGTTCCAACTTTCTAGGTTAGATGGCGAAAAACTGTGTATCCCAGTTAACGAGATACATCTGAAGCATTGCCACTAATTTTTGGTTTGGCTGTACATAGTTTCCCTTGTTTTCTTTCCTATTTTCCCTAAGTGCAGTTTGCATAGTTAGTTGTTTTTAGCCTTGTGTGTTTCCTTTTACGTATGGGGGTGAAAGTTTCAGGTGTGATTTTGGGATCTCAAAGAGTTGTTGTGAACTCTCTTCAAAGTTATCATCTGACTCTGCACCCAATGGATTTTAAGGCAACTGGATTCTAAGCATAGCAGGCACGCTTCCCCTATGAGTCACCAATTTGTTGACCAATTTTGCCCACAGGTAAAATTTTGGTCACCTTCTTCACCTGCCGTATAAAGCCAATTATTTTTGGGTTGCAAGGTCCGTCACTAGGGATCGACAGTCTCATTTCAAGCATTGGCTCAACCTAATTCATCAATTGGCCCAATTTCAATTCAAAGGCAAGTTCCTTCTCCTAGTTCAATCTCTTGGTTCAACTAAGTAGGTTCATCGGCCTAGTCCATACAGCATCCAAGTTCATTGCCCTAGTGGAGGGCCGACGCTTCAAAGGGAAATCCAGGTAAGTCTTATTGTCTAAGTTCAAACTTGCCAAAATTTGCTAAATCCTGACCAAAGCTTTCAAATTCAAAACCAAGGCCCATGGGAAAAGACTTAAAGCCTTGAGGTAAGCGGGAAATGCCCACAGACATACAAGTCTGTGGGTTAACAAAATATAAGCCAGCGAGGAAAAAGAGACTGCAAACATAGCAGTCGGTGGTGATTTCATCGCGCACGACAGTGGTAGCAGTCGACGATGATTTCACCGCGCATGGTAGCAGTAGCAGTTAGTAGTGATTTCATCGCGCATAGCAGCCACGGGACATACAAGTTTGCAGGGACTTATAAAGGCCCGACACAATGTTTGCGGGACATACGAAGCCTGTGAAAGCCAAACAAAAGCCCATGGCTAACTTTAAACCCAGGAGCAGACCAAGCCAAACCCTGACATGAGCAGACCAAGCGAGGCAAGACGTTAATCGCGTGCAGTCCATGGAAAAAAGGCTGACTAGTAGACAGGTAAGCGTGCCACGAAGAAGTTAGCAGGCCGCAGGAAATGCCTGCCAACAAGAATGCACGCCAATAGGAAAAGCTCGCGGCCAATATAAAGCCACGAAGAACAACGAGCGGTGAAAATACCGTGAATAGCATTGAGCGATAATTTGACTGCGAACAACAGTTCGCGGGGAAAAAAGCTCGCAAAACACAGAAAAGGGCCCAACGAACTGGCAAAGGAGCAAGTCGCGTGGAAAACAAGGAAGGCAGGCCATTGACCAGATATGACAAAATGAAGAAAAGGACAAGGCAACAAGTATGGTCCTGGCAAAAATTTTGACATCAACTACAGTGTTTTTCCCTTTCCCAATGAAGACTCGAGCAGCCACTTGCAAGCAAAGCGCCAATGAGTCTCCTCTTGGCTTTTCCATATAAATTGGCAGACTTGGTCATTTTAAAGGATCTTCTCCATTTTTGTAAAGAGCACAGCTCTACAAATTTTCCACTTGAATCAATAAATACAATTTTTACCTCAATCTTGGATGGATTTTTTGTGTATGTCATGAGTATTATTTGTGTTTAGTCATTATCTTCGATGCTTTCACAGGTTAATGCCAATAGGCCAGCCATCTATAAGGCTCCAGTTCGCAGTTCACAAGAGAATAGTTCTTTTGAGAAGTAAGACAAGGGAAGTCACTTACAGTGTGTGTAGTACAACACCTTGGTGAGTCTCTATCTCTATTTTTCTGAGGACCTTTCCCTGTCTTTCCTTGTAAACCGGTTTCTTTGCCAAACCTGAAGTGCATGTCATATTGTTTGGTCTGATTCTGAGTGTGGATGTGGGAGGGTCAAACCTTTATTTTGGTGTATCACCTCTTTAGAGTAGGTTGTTTGTTTTCCTGTATTTTCTTCTCCCTTTTCATCCCCCCCAGTATATATATATATATAAACAACGATACATCAGAGGGAACTAGCCCATACCTAGAGACTCTCCTCTCCTGCTTCGCCATCTCACAGGCGAGAGAGGAGTTTCCATGTTGCAGGGAGAGGGCAGGAACCTGTTTTCCTACCATCGGGTGCAATCTCCAGCATCAACAATGATTGTGGATTAGAATCAAATGCAATGAATGTATGTGGGGCATTCTGGGGCATTAAATAATTGTGAACATGTTTACATAGTGTTTGATGGATCTCCAACCTAATAGATAACACTTTGTAGTGTTTGCATAGCCCAAAGAGGACCAAATGTTAAAGAGTTAGGAGGAGATTCCTCATCCTCTAAATATAGTCTGGGAGAAGGAGGAGGTGAGTCCCCATCACTACTCTCATCATCATAACTAGAAAAAAAAATTGGATCATCAGGAAGATGCTTAGGTAATTTAAATCATCAAAAATTTCATCAAATCCCAATGTGTCCAAGGAGGAGGGATAAGTGTCAAGTGTGGAGTCTGAAGGACCTTCTTTAAAATGAACACTCAATGAACAACTCATGTATGGTGGTATGGATAAGCCTATATCACTTAACACCCTTAGGATATCTCACAAAGATGTAATGCTAACTCTGAGGTTCTATTACCTTACATTTATTCTTAGGAATACAAGCCATAAAAGGAGATCCAAACACTCAAAAGTTCTTAATTTTAGATTTCTGATCATTCCATGCTTCAAAAGGAATGACACCCTTCAATGCTTTATGAGGAACTCAATTTTACATATAACAAACATAGTTTATGTCTTCGATGCGATATTGAGGTACAAGAGACTTGGAGTGTAGCATATAGTTGGTCATTTCCTTCAAGGACCAATTCTTGTACTCTACAACACCATTCTATTGATAACTATATGGAACCATACATTATAGTTCAATCCCCTCTAAAGTGCAAAATTATTCAAAATACTTACTCACCCGCATTATCTGTGCACAAAATATTGATGTATTTACCTAACTATTTTTATACAAGCACTTTGAAGTCCTCAAAATGATCAAAACTCAAATTTATACTTAATAAAGTACACCTTGGAAGTATAACTCAAAAATTCATCAATGAAGGTAAGCATATAGATAGTCATGTTGAATGAAGGAGCTAGACATATACCAGCAATGTCACTATGAACTAGCTCCAATATATGTGTAGCTCTCCATGATTTGCCTTTGTCATAATTCTCTTTAGGATGCTTACCAAGTATGCAACCCTAGCAAACGTGTTATAAAATGAATATCTAGTAACCCTAAAACTATGTCATTATGACTAAATTTCTCTAATAAGCGATAGTTAAGATGATCGAATTGTTCATGCCATAATTTATTCACCCCATTTGTATGAGTGAGTAGTGTAGTAGAGGGTTGATCAGGAGAAAAATGTGATAAAGTATATAATCGTAATTGATGATTTGATTTTCCAAATGCAATTATGGAGTCACTTTGCACTTCCTTGATAACCACAAAATCATGTGTGAACTCAACTCTCTTACTTGAATTGATGTGAGTGATCTGATAAACAGTTAAGATATTGGTGGACAATAAGGGAACATATTGAACATCTTTAAATGTCCCATCATTCACTTGACTAAATATTTTCCCATTATCTTATATGGAAGTATCATCACCCAATACAATGAAAGGCATAGAACAAGGCTCTAAGATGAAAAAGGTCCTATGATGAAGCCATGTGGTACAAAGCACTAGAATCAATCACCTATGAGGAAGGTTGGGATACAACTACAACAAGTTATTTTCCCTTACTATTTTATTTATCCTTAGAAGAATCATGTGTTAATGAACTCTAATTGGCATAATTAAGGACACTAATATTGTGCTTCTCAAGCATCTTTGTCAATTGGTCTATCTGCTTATTTATGCATTTGGTTTCATCATGCTTAGTTTTCTTACAATAGGCACATGTGAGTCTCTCTTTCTTGGGTTTCCCACCTGAAGAAGATGACTCAGTTGATGCTTTGGACTTAGCATCAAATTTCTAACCCTTTCTTTGCTCTAGGTCTTTCTTGTTCTTTTTTTTCTCCATAATGTTAAATGCCTTCTATTTGTCATGATTCATAATTAAGGCATGTGATTTTAAGGACTTTAGTGCACCCATTTAAATAAGCTTATCTTACTCTCGAATCAAGTCAACAAAAAAATCATCCAACAATGGCATGGTCCATGTAGCTCCAAGGGCACATTTGGTGGCATGGTAGGTAGAAATGAAGATGAATTAGTCAAAACCTAATTTGACAAGGATGGAAAGAATCAATTAATCATATTTTTTATGTATGTCACATAATTTCAACTATAACTTAAATGATTTTAATTTTGTGAAGAAGTCTTGCATAGTGTTAAAATTTCATGGACTCAAACTGATAAGCTCGTTCTCCAACTCATGATCTCCCATTATGCCCTGCTTCCCAAAGAATTTTTCTAAAATGGTCCAAACGTCATTAGGAGAAGTTACAAATTCGATATGAAAGTGAAAGACAAAAGAGATAGACAAGCATAATAGACCATAAGCTTCATCACTTCTATTAAATCATTTTACCTTCTCTATATCAATACCGGTTTTGTTTCTTTACCCATAGTGATTTGGTGTAAGCCTTTACTCCTCAAGAGAGTTTGGATTTTAAATTTTCATTTGAGATAATTTAATGGTGTAAGAAGCAAAACATGATTCTGATCCATTTCAGTAAGTAGGTATGTGCTGAACGATGGGTGCTAGAAAGATAAGGATATGCAACCCCCATGAAACTATAGAGGTTTAATTTTATAAAGCTTGAGAATAACACAAATGTGTAGATCTCAGAAAAACTCACACTTTAAAGAAAAATAGCACTTGAATAGGAGTTGTAGTCTAAAAATTAACTAAATTTAAATTTTCTAATCACAAAAACAATCTCCACTTTGCATAAATTTTGGATGTGCAATAATTTAACTCAAAATTTCATGGAAAAGTTAAGATCCCTTGGGTTGGTTGTGACTAAGGGTTAAAACCCCATATGACCAAGGGCTAAGCCCTAAGATGAGTGCCCCTTGATGATGTCACCTTGGGAAAGTTTTGTGATGTCATCGTGATGGACCCTAAATCTAAATGAATAGTGCTTCAAACCCCCTAATTAAAATTTGATGGTTGCACAAATGTCACATCGAAGTTAGGAGGGCAAAATGTACCTTAGTGAAAATAAGAGGCTCTTGAGTAGGTATCAAAACTTTTGAAGTCTCTAATAATCATTGAAACTTCAGATGTCTTTTAAAGTCATTGAAACTTTAGGCATTGGAAGTAGTAGACCCATTGGTAGTCGAGGCATCAGAGTTAGGTCATCATGGTATAATTATCAAAAAATAGGGTGCATCTAGTAGTCATCAGATTCTGAGTGACTTTGATAGGTGATGGGAAGGGTTGAGGTTTTGGAAAGTGCCAGGATGTTAGGATTTTATAGCAATGCCAAGATGATTGGTCATTATGTCAGTGTCACGGTAAGTTATGGTTTCAATAGTGTTGGGATGAGTCAAGTTTCCAGCAGGCACAAGGAAGACTCATAGTTTCAACAGGTGTCAAGATGGGCAACAAATATGACAAGACAAAAATTGCAACTCACCTAGCAGTCAGTAGAAATGTGAGGAACTCTAACAAGTGTAGAGAATAATGGTGAGTCTGATAGGGGCATGAAAGGGTAGAAACTTTGCCTTTATAGAAAACACCAGATTTGATACCCTTCCAAAAAAATCACAAAAGACCTACCAAATTTCTTTAAAAACCCATAAAAATGTAGAAATGATTTTTTCGTTTGAGACCATAATAGTACAGATTTACACAAAATCAAGAAAAATGCCTTCAAACCCTTAAAAAATCACTGAAATCAATTGTCACAAAACTAGGTCATGTTTATAGTCGATCCTAGGGTTTTAACACCTTTTAAATCTAATTCCACAAGCCTTTTTTCATAAAAATATACTAGATGAAATATAACTAGTAAGAGATGTCTTTTTCCTTATTTTTTTTCCTAAATATACATCAATTAAGGACCCTAGAAGAAAAACAAAATCTAAGAGGGGTGAATCTTCAAAGTGTTAGGTCAACAAATAATAAATATGTGATATGCAAGCTGAAACTCAAGATTTTACAACACTAATTTTGACATTATACTATTATAAACTATGTTCAGATACCATGTCATATTAGGCTGCAATTGAGGATCGAGGTCTAAGTAAACATGAAACATAAATCTATATAATATGCAAAAAATAAATTATGTGGAAGTGAAATATCCCAAAGGAGGATATTTACTAAAAACACATAAAAATATGAAATCTCGCACTTAATGCTAAAGCTCTTATACCACTAAAATATCCCAAAGTGAGATATTTGCTAAAGTCCAAAATTAATAATGATTTCAAATAGAAATAACTCCAACCAAGGCAATACACATGATACTGAAGAAGACAACATCTCTTATATTAAATAACAACACACTCACTTGGATAAATGATCACAACTCTGAAGCACAACTATAATTCTTGGATGGAATTACCTCAACCAGCTAGGGAACAATCTTGCAACACCGAAACTAGTAAACCTGAGAGGGTTTCCATCCTCAAAGATCTCTTACTTCATTGGTTTTCATCCAAAGAAGAGCAAAAATAATGAACACAAGTTCAAACCTTATAAAGGGGGTTTTCATAATATTCAAGCATATCAATTACAATGGAGAAGCATGCTTATATAGAAAACCATGGGAGAGAGACAGAGAGGGGAAGGAAAATTATGAAGAGAGAGATATAATTATGCCACATTCCCATATGGACCAAAATGGCAACTATTGGGGTATGTGACCCCATGTGCAAGGGTCAAGAGTGGATCACGTGATCGCCCCTTTCTTTGACTTGGTTTCCCACTTTTCCATGTGCCTTTAAAATGTCCTCCTCACTCACACATATGAGCTAATTTGGACATATTCCTAGATACGGTTAGTCATCCATGTGACTCCAACATTAGCATCCCACCTTCACACATGTGAACAAATCCATAATAGTGTATTCCTTATCATCTTCTTCCATGTGACCCGAAAGAATCCCAGACAAGATCTAATCAGCGTTTGACCCATTCAAAAGGTCTTCACATGTCAAAACACTATTACACCAAAGGGTTGGTGCCCAAACTATTCAATCTTGTCTTTACTTAGCACGTGAGTTATAAAAGACAAATACTTATGTCACTAAGTGGAGTACTACACCCTACCTTTTCACATGCCACATCACTCCATAAGTAACCAACTTTGTTGCATCATCAGTTACATTACTTACCAGATCACCATGAATAGTGACATGTGAATAGTGTCAATGAATAGTACCTTGTGAATAGTGACCCCATACTAAAAATTTCCATACAACACTCAAATAAGCCCATAGGAATTAAACAAGCTAGTGGTTTTCTTGAAATGTCACTTTTGGGAAAAAAGAGGACATTACAAGAAGAGATATCTATTGTAGAAATGAAATTAAACATGAGCTAGAAGAAGCAAGTTTTTAATAATCAAAAGATTTAATTATTAGCATAAAAGCATTAGCCAAAATAATTTTATAAAATGTACATATATAGGTAGAATATATACATGACTACACATCCTCATGAATGTGGGATTATCTTCCCAAATGATTTAAATTAATACCTAAATAAACTAAACATGTATAGAAAAATCATTAAATAGAATAAAAACCTACACTAATAGAAGAATGGATAGATAATGCTGATAGAGGGGGCATACACCTAACTAATTATGTTATAAAGTAAATTTTATATGTGGATGATCTTATTCTAATTACAAAAACAACCCATAATTTGATAAAACATTTGAAGACTCTAGAACTCTTCTACCAAGAGGTGGGAATGTAAGTGAACACTAGTAAAACAAAAGTCATGCTATTTTCTTTACAGAGGAAAAAAACAAATTGAGTTTTTTTTTAAGGAAGCCCACTAGAAGTAGTGGAAGAATACAAATATATTGGGCTTGACTTCCAAAATAAGCTCAATTGAGAGACCTCCAGGGCAAAATGAATCCAAGGAGGTTGGAAGACTTTATACACATTGCAAAAGAAGGGTATGAATGTAAAATTATGGGACTAGAGAACCAAGAGAACCTTGTTTGGCCTACTTGTCACATTAATGGTCTTATATGGATGTGAAGTTTGGGGCAACAACATGTCTGATCTAAATTGGTGATAGATAGGGACAATCTAAAAACATTTAATCACACATAGCCTCAAAGTCAAAGCCTCAGTTCCATATGATATTCTAATAGCAAAAATATGTACTTTTCCATTAGAAGCATCACTAATGACTGAGATATTAAGCTACTTAAAAAAGACACAAAACATGGAGAATCATTGATGACCCAAAATGGTAACTGAAGAATAGCTAAACAGAAGAAAAAATATGTGGATGAAACAAAACAATAAATGGATAGGTAAATGGACATCAACATGCAAGAATGTCCAAACACCAATGATGAAAGTATGTGAGAGAGAAGTTCGGGACAACCATGTAGACAAAGTATTTGAGACAAAAGAAAATATACTACAACAAAGAGTTTAATTCCATATAGGAGCACGAAGAAAAGACATACATAAAAGCATGAATCAAATGGAAAGAAAAGATGTTGATTGCGCAGTTGAGGACTAGTTTACATCATCTTAGGTGTGAGCAAACATGTGAAAATGGATGACGCTGGAACGGTGCCCCGAATGACTTTGGCAGAATGGATACCCCTCAATCCTTGGCTCTTAGCTCAAGATCACTACGTAAAATGTGTTTCATCAAAAAAAATAAAGATAAGGAGATAGTGGAGACGGAATGGTACTTTATTATAGAATGTGTAGCCTATAATGACATTCACATCAAATACAAATATAACTTAAGGATGGACAACTTCACTGTCTTGTTTGAAGAAAGATTAAATAGAACAAGAAGTTTTCTAAATCAAAATGTATAGTAAAAGAGTAAGCATAAAAAAAAAGTTTAAAATTTTACATAATCAACAAGACAACCTTTATATCAAAATATTAGCACGAAACAACTCTATTACAACCTTTAATCTCATAGACTTCTCGATTAAAATATTTTATTCATTCATTCAATCTTTTATTCTAAATATTTGATTTATTTTATTTTATTTTTTTATCAAAACCTTGCACCATCAATTAAAAATAAATAAACGACTACAAAAAACCGATAGTGCATGCAAAATCGCTACATTGTCGAAGGACGGTTAGAAAACGTCCGTTTGCAGACGTGGTGGTGAATGGATGAAAAATGGCTACGCCCTTGACACACAACATCAGCATCTCATCATATTCAATTAAGTTGCTTGCACCAACAGAATACGCAGTCAAAATGCAATATAAATCTCAATCTCCTCTCTGTCTGCAAAAAATTTCATCTGCAACAAACATCGCAATTATTGTATCCGTCCATTGAAAATCCCAAAAATTTAGTTCCTATTTTCGTTTTGGCCTTCTCAGATCACACTGGTTTTTGGGTTAAACAGTTTGTTTTTAGTACAACAGAATACCCAATATTGGGTTTGTTTTTCGTTTTTAGTAAATCGGAATACCCTTTATTGGGGTTTTTCAGAAGATTCTATGCTCCACGCAGGCGTCCTCACAGATTGTTGTTACATTATTTCGCAACAAAAATATTTCAGGGGATTTTGGACACAACTTTCAAGATTGCAGGATAGGACGTCAAGTAAGTTTATTCCTGCTCTGCCAAATCTGGGTATTCCATTTTTAAAAAAATTACAATGCAGTGCAGCCATAAAAAAATCGACCGCTTATCTTTGTTTTCCCATCCCCTGTGACAAATTATGGTATTTTGTATAGGAAACTTGCTCGGAGGGCTAATCTTGGAAAAACCCACTATAATGGCTCCATGTAGCGTATCAATGGTTTGTTTCTTCTTCGCATGAACACGTCACATTTATTCTGGATCAGGATCCCAAGGATGAAATAGATTCAGATATTGTATTTAATGGTCGCTTCCCAAAATTTTAGTGATTTTAAACACACTACCACAGAGTTCAGACCGGAAGATTTTTTGAACGAATTGCACAGGAGAGGGAACTTGCCTAATTCAAGAGGCCTCAAGATGAGGGGAGATTCTGATTCTACTAACATGGAGGTACCAAAGACTTCCAAGTCCCAGAATCACAGTCATAAGCTATCCATTGTTCCTCTGGTGTTTCTAATTTTCTATGAAGTTTCAGGGGGACCTTTTGGTGTTGAGGACTCTGTGAAAGCTGGGGGCCCTCTATTAGCCCTTCTTGGTTTTCTTATTTTTCCCCTGCTTTGGAGCATCCCCGAGGCTCTTGTGACTGCTGAATTGGGTACAATGTTTCCTGAGAATGGCGGGTATGTTGTATGGATTTCAGCAGCCTTTGGTCCATTTTGGGGATTCCAGCAAGGGTGGTGGAAGTGGTTGAGTGGAGTCATCGATAATGCTCTCTATCCTGTCTTGTTCTTGGACTACCTAAAATCTGTGTTTCCAGAGGTTGGTAGTGGGGTTCCCAGAATTGCAGCTATTATTGTTATAACCATGGCCTTGACTTATCTGAATTACAGGGGTCTTACCATTGTAGGTTGGGCTTCTGTTTGTCTTGGAATTTTCTCTCTTCTTCCTTTCTGCCTGATGGGCGTTCTTTCAATACCACATCTGGAACCTTCAAAATGGCTACAGATTGATGCAAAAAATATTGACTGGAATGTTTATCTGAATACACTTTTCTGGAATCTGAATTATTGGGACTCAGTAAGTACACTGGCAGGGGAAGTGGAGAATCCTAAGAGAACCCTTCCTAAAGCGCTTTACTGGGCTGTGTTGCTTGTGGTGGGTACTTATATTGTCCCCCTGTTATCAGCTACTGGATCTATAGAGCTTGTTAGAAGCCAATGGATTGCTGGATATTTTGCAGATGTTGCGAAAATATTAGGTGGATTTTGGTTGCAGTGGTGGGTGGAAGCAGCCTCTGCCCTTTCAAATATGGGTATGTTTGAGGCAGAGATGAGTAGTGATTCTTTCCAGCTTCTAGGAATGGCAGAGAGAGGCATGTTGCCATCAATGTTTGCAGTTAGATCAAAATATGGAACTCCTCTTTTGGGCATTTTGTTTTCTGCCTCAGGGGTGCTTTTATTGTCATCAATGACCTTTCAAGAGATTGTGGCTGCAGAGAATTATCTCTACTGCTTTGGTATGTTTGCTGAGTTTGCAGCATTTATCTGGCTTAGATTCAAAGAGCCAAATATGTCTCGGCCCTACAAAGTACCCTTTGGAATACTCGGGGTGATTTTGCTTTGCCTTCCTCCTTCTTTGTTGTTGATTCTGGTGGTGGTGATTGCCACAAGAAAAGTTATGGTTGTCAGCATCACTGCTGTTCTGATTGGATTTTTATTGTATCCATGCATTAGATTTGTAAGAAAGGAAAATTGGGTAAAGTTTGTTACTAGTTCAGAGCTTCCTGATCTGCAAACTCAAGAAGATTTGGTTGCAGATGATTCCAGTGATTCCAGAGATATGGATGCAGAGATTGGTCTTCTCTCTGCCGAAAACAAATCAACTACAACCCATTGATAGATGTCATATTATGTACATGCAAGAGCAAATTGATTCTTTAATTTCAGAGGGCTAGTTGCATTTGTGGACGGTTCCAAGATTACATGCAAAGAGAAGCCACAGCAGCTCAGTGGATCTAACACCGTGATACATTGTCCTGCATTATATGGACAAACCATATTCACATGTTAAATACTTTTCTGCCATAAATGGAAGCAATGAAAAATTTGTGAAGAAGCATGCGGCTGGTTTGCAAGTGACCTATACTTACGATTGAATAGGGGTTAGCATCTTATACTCTTTGTGAATCATTAGTTTGTTTGATTTATTTTCCGTCTTCACTTGTATTCCAGCTTTTATACCGTTTTTACTTTTTATGCATTATCATTCCAAAAAATACTAATCTGCTCGAAAATCCTCTATCCTTTTTTATATTTATCCCTTTTCTTGATGTGAATAAATCAACTATACAAAGCCCTAGGTTAAAAAGGCAGAGCATTCTTGCATTTTCTTCAATCAAACATATACTGAATCTATTCAGCCATCCTTCTGCCTACTGATAAATAATTGTTGCTTGCAAAGAAAAATCATGTTTCTGAAAAGTACAAGGCTTGCCCATTGACAATAAAGCACTTAAATTCCTTTGTATCGGCACTGATCTATTGTGCACATTTTGTGGGAGGTTCTGTTTATAAAGTCAGCCATTGTCGCAGCAATTCATTTCAATGGCTAGAATATATAAATGCAATCCAAAAATATTTCAAATTATCGAAGCACTTTAGAAAACACTTGAAGAACACACTCATTAATATGCTTCAATTTTGTTAACCCCCTAAGGGCTTAAGCGGCTATTTGAATTTACTGTTCTTTTACCAGTAAAATTAAAATCAATAATCAATCCTAGGGACACATAGCCTTGGTTGTTTTGGCAGATTATCTAGAATATAGCATTTTTTCTCAGATACATTGGAATGCATTTTTTCAAGTAGTCTGGGAGGTTGTCTGAGAATATGCATAATTTCAACATAAATATCATTCTCCATTAAGCTTCAAAGTTTATAAGCATTTGAGAATGAACATGACTTAGACATTTCATTAACAGAATAACAGTGTGCAGTTTGAGGTTCCTTAGCTCATTTACAGCATACAAGTGCAGTATGTAGTTCTTTATGGAGGAAAACATAAGTAGGGTCTTCCTATGGGCACTGTTTTTTTTTGGAAGCTCCTTGCACTGCAACTACTTTATGCAAAGTCAATTTTTGGTGTGACTAGTAGATTTCTAAGATTTGGTCCTGTATGAATATGTTACTTGGGTAAACTTTGATCACTTTTCATGTGCAAATTTATTTTCTCCTGGTCAAGATTTTATGATTTCCTTGGGTTTGAATTACAGAACATGCTACATATTTATTGTACATCAAAATGGTTTGACAATACCACATTGAAGAAGTCTGCAGGTCAACAATTGGGTAGTTTTGACGGGTCAACAGTTGGTAGTTTTGCCAGGTCAACAATTGGGATTCGTTTAACCTGCCCTGATACTATGTTGGATTATTTAACCATTTGCACAGAACAAAAATCATACATAACTGTGCTGAAAGACGAGACATTGAAAGAACCCTTCTCTAATCTGCTCTGATTTTTCCAACTTAAGTTGTTTGACATTTCTTCAAACATATCACATGCAATGGGACTGAACTCTGATTTATGAATATAAATAGGTTTTATTGTTTCATTTGTGATAAACCAATGAACAAATATGATGCCAAACAACACTATAAAGCATAAACCAATAATGGACACAATATGAACCTTATTCTTTCTTGAACTGAAATTAAATCAGACTTAAACTAGTACTGATTTCTTACAACAACGAAAGTATATTGACTGACTTTCAAAAGAGAATGCAATATAACCATCAACACTACATACCCAAATGCATAGGTGTTATTACAGCTTGGAAAATGTACATGTAATGATGATGACAATTGAAGTATGAAAGATATCAGATATGCAACAACTGATATAAATTTTCAGCCTTCAAGATGTCACAATAACATCCAATAAGGATCGATTGGCTTGAAAATTGGAGGCACAAACCACTGTACTGAAAATGTAGAAAAATGGGGCCAAAATATTTCTCAAACCCTTGCCATAAATAAGCTGGGAATGATCCTTAAGAAGCTGATCCGATCTGCAACTTCCTTGTCAAACCCTAGGCGTCCAAGATGGCAAATTTTCCATATCTAATTAATGACACCTCCAAAAATTATAATGCCATTTGATTTGGATACCCAATATTCTCAAAGTAATTCGTCCACCTTGAGACAATTCAAGAAAAATCAAATGCTGCTCCAAATCCTCAAATCTCAGAGAATGGGTATGAAACCCTAGGCTGCGATAAAAGAATAATTCAGATCTGCAAGTAAACTCTTCATTCTTGACTGCAAACTGTGATTAAGCACAAATAGAAACCCCGTATGCATCCCTCTCAACCAAAGTGGTATTGGGTTTTCGTCCAATCCACAATTCCAAGGGTTTTCGTCCTCAGAATAAGCTATAAGCAAGTATGAACTAGCTCAACAATGGAGAAATATCGAGTATCATAAAATCACATAACAATCCCTTGATGTGGTAGAGTGACCTTTTATAAACCTCCATAACAAGTTTGGACTTCAAAATCCAATTATTTCTAATTTTTAGAAAACTCTAGAACCTCCAAGGGTGGCGTCTCATTTTGGGGGAAATTAATTTATTTTTATTTTCTAATTTTTACTTTTTCTTCAACATAAAATTATAACATAAAGTCACTTTTATAATTTTTTCTATTTTTCCCATAAAGTAACTTTATAAAAATGACTTTATAAAATAACTTTGTAAAAAGTCATTAAGTCACCTTGTCGAAAATAAAACTCCTCCATGGTACAAATCATAATTGCCTAGCAAATCATTCTCTTAACTCCATTGTTAGCCTACGAAAATGTTGGAATAGGCTAACCCAAAACTCTGCGATATCTCTTAGAAAAGAGGGGACATTACAGTCCTCCCTTCCAGGGATTGTTTGCCCTCAAGCAATCGCATACCACCACCTGGATTCCAAATCCATCTCATGAAAACTGTAGCATGCGAACGCTGCACCCATTGATTACAACTGTAGACCAAAACTGCACTCTGCCCTCCTGTGATCCAATGACCAAAGCATCATCACAATAGTAGAATGTCAAAACATAAGCATACTCATTGAGCCCTCAATGAATGGTAAAGTCCATCATATCTAAATCAAATCCAGTGGTTATGTAGACATCAAAGTGTCCCAATGTACTAGCAACACCAAACAATTCTCCAACCTCTGTAGATCTCTCATCTGTATGTAGAGTACTCCTCACAAGTGCAAGAAAATATGTAGTCACTCCTAGTGGGTTGCTGGTATAGAACTGAACAGCAGCTTCCCAACTGAAAATATGACCCAAATGAATGTCAATGTCATCACCAATGCCATATGGTGATAGAGTGTCATCCATACGCCATCCTCTAATGATGAAGAGTGAAGAGATGATCAAAACCTCTCCAAAGTACCCAAACTACTGCTGTCCTCCAAATGTCCTGTAGGATATCCATGAGCAATATAGTAGGACAGCCATCTCCTATCAAAGTATGAAGATAGTCCTCATGAACTAGGGCTAGTACATCTATGCAAACCTGCTGACCTCCATATCTAATGCCATAGTTCCACTTCACCTCCAAATTATGCCCAATACATGCACGTGTCTCCATGGATGCATCACAAATCTAGGGAATAGAGTAACTACATACTCTACCCAAGAGTCATCAACATGACGGAATTTTATCTCATTATAAGTAAACTCCTCAAGTTCTCCACGAATGACCAAAGGCTCAACCAAATCTGAATCACCAATGTCTCCATCTATACTTGTAAGTATACTACTAGTGGTTGATCCACTAGGTGTGTGCTCCATCATGCAATCCAAGTGTATGTCGTGCCTTGAATAATCCTGATTATGCAAAAGTGAAGGACTGCTGTCCAAAATCAGAAAATCAGAATTGTTGTTATGCCTTTTAATAATGCCTTCCTTCACCTCTCCTTCCATGAATGAATGCTCATTCATTAGTGCAGGTCCAAGGGATGTCTTCAATGGAAAATCAAGTAGTATGTTCCATAATATCTGTCCCATGGCTGCAAGACAAATCCCCATGTGTATAGATCCCCTTTATCTTCATGACTTCACTCTTTGCCAAACTCAACTCCAAACGAAGTGACTCATGAACCTTATGATAAAAATCATTTGTATTTACACAAACAGAACCACTTATGACTCCGTGTGAACTTCCATCATTACTGGCTGGTCCACTCTCAAACAAAGGCAATTCATGATGCAAATCAGGTACATAAACAAAGTCATACCTCTCCAAATCTGCATACTCTTCTTGCTTGCTTTCGTCAAGAGTCTCCTCCTTTGTTTGCTCCATCACTATGTATTCTTCCCTTGGAAGAAGTAGAGATCTAAAGTAAGATTTTTGTTGTTCCTTTGCTTGATCTACCTTTTTGTGACGTTCCTTGATCTCTTGTAGGTGCTGACTTGCTTGGGCAGCAATCAACCTTGATAACTTAGCTCTTTGCAACCATTCATCACACAATCTTTGAGTTCCTTCCATGCTATGATATGAAAAATCAGATTGTTTGCAACTTGAATCCACAATAGTTATCTCATGTTTAGTCATCACATATTGAGTATCATCAAGATCATCCTCATATGATTCATCTATCACCTCATGGTTATGTGAGAGTAATGGAGTGCTTTCCATAATCAGAAAATCAGGACTGTCATCAAGTGCTGGTCCAAGAGTTGTATCCAGCTGAAAACCAAGTGTATTACTTGTCTTGATGACTATCCCGTGGTTGCAAGTTGTACCTTCATTGACCTTCAACTCTTGCCCTGCTAATTGACTTTGATCCAATTTGTCCAAGTCAATTTGCTCATTACATAACACATTGCCTTCATATGTATTAACAATATCACCTTCAAGGTCACCCAACTCAGAATTTGATTCCTTGCAACTACTATGTAGAGATGGTGAAATAACCCATGGTATGCTTCTTCCATCATCAGTAGTCACCAATAACCCCTGAAAAGAAGGATCGTGTGCATAGATACCAACCCAAAGAGTGACTCCACCATGTTGACACTGCGATACTCTGATTTTCATATGGTTCCCATTGAGAGTGTATTTAATGCGGCTTGAAAATTCAACATCAATGGTATTCACCCCATCAAACTATAGACCACCATAGTACTCCCTCCCTTGTGGTAACCCGACAAGGCCAACCAATATCTCATGATGATCCAATCCACAATAGTCCACTATAGGAAGTAACCCATCAACGATCCTGGATGGCCGAATAGACAATTCAGCTGGATTCACCTCATAATCACACACCACACCTGGATCCCACAACTTACTTTTGTTAACACAAACATGAGATACCTCATGTGTGATGGTTTCTTTAAACTACTCACTCTCCAAGTCACCAATCCTCATGTACACTTCTCTCTGTAGGTTTGGATTGGGAGTCAAACTGATACACATCTAAACTACCATCACTGAAATGAGATAAGAATTCACCATTATAAGTTGATTTGGAAGCTTCAATGTACTCACCTTCGTCATGCTCTTTTTCAACAACCTTATCATGTATGTTCATTCTACTAGTGTCCTCAAGGAGGCTAACAGTCTCAGAAACTTCATTGGATAGATCTAATTTTGTACCAAGAGCTATTACTTTGTCATCTTCATTAAACACATCCTCAACATACGTAAATGCATGCTCAACTTGTATACATTCTTCCCTTGGAAGAAATAATGATCTAATGTATGACTCTCTTTGTTGCCTTGCATTATCTAGCTGATTGCATCGTTCTTTGACTTGTTGAAGGTGTTGTTTTGCATGTGCAGCCACTAACTTAGCCTTCTTGGCTCTTTGTATCCAACTATCATACAAGACTTGAGTCTTGTTCACATCTTCCAAGGTCTGATATACAAAATCAGAATGTTTGTGGTATAAATCCACAATACGTAATTCATCTTTAACACCCAAACTTTGAATATCAATATTAGAAGACTCTACAATACCATCATCCACATGTGAGATGGATGTTACCTCATGATTAGGACTGCTGTTGCAAAAATCAGAATAGGTGTCATACCTAGGTGTCATATTTTCAACATCTCTAATAGGCTGATCAATGATTGTAATCTTTTCCACTTCGTGATCAACATAATGACTCAATGGTGTGCCATGTGTCTCCTCTTGCCATGTGTCTTCTCTTGATCCAACGTTATTTCTTCTTTAGGACTCCCACATGATGACTGATTTCTGCATTGATTGTGATCACTTGTAGGTTGCAAATTCCAAACAAGTGATTCCTCTTCTTTTCTTGGTTCTTGGATATTTAACACTTCACTTTTCCCAAAGCTTTCTTTCTTTTTTGCTGTTGATATGGACTTGAAAACATCAAGTCATCTTCATCCTCATTTGGTATACCCAAAAATTGTGTGTATGAAAGCATGTCTTGTATCTCTTGAGGAAGAGAGCGACATTTATCATAGCTGGCCATAATTGTTCTATTAAATGGAGACGAATCACTAGTGTGCCTAATTTTCCTTGAAAGTGAATCTTCAACATGCTGCAATTTTTGTTGTGAATGGTGAAAGTCCCTCAACATTTGTTCCATGCTAGGCAACTTCCCTATAGTTCCCATCTCGTTGTCCACAACTACAACTCAAACCAAACTGAAGTACAAACAACCGATCTTTACCCAATAGGCTGGCAAGATCATAGCTCTAATACCGCTAAAAGAATCCTTCCCTAATCTGCCTTGATTTTTCCAACTAGAGTTGTTTGACATTTCGTCAAACATATCATATGCAATGTGACTGAATTCTGATTTATGAATATAAATGGGTTTTATTGTTTCATTTATGATAAACCAATGAACAAATATGATGCCAAACAACACTATAAAGCATAAACCAATAATGGATACAATATGAACCTTATTCTTTCTTGAATTGAAATTAAATCAGACTTAAACTAGTACTGATTTCTTACAATAGTGAAAGCAAAGTGACTGATTTTCAAAAGAGAATGCTATATAACCATCAACACTACATACCCAAATGCATAAGTGTTATTATATCTTGGAAAATGTACATGTATTGATGATTACAATTGAAGTATGAAAGATATCAGATCTGCAACAACTGATATAAATTTTCAGCGTTCAAGATGTCACAATAACCTCCAATATGGATCGATTGGCTTGAAAATTGGAGGCACAAACCACTGTACTAAAAATGTAGAAAAATGGGGCTAAAATATTCTTCAAACCCTTGCCATAAATAAATTGGAAATGATCTTCGAAAAGCTGATCCAATCTGCAACTTCCTTGTCAAACCCTAGGCGTCCAAGATGGCAAATTTTCCATATCTAATTAATGACACCTCCAAAAATTATAATACCACTTGATTTGGATACCCAATATCCTCAAAGTCGCCCACCTTGAGACAATTCAATAAAAATCAAATGCTCTTCCAAATCCTCAAATCTCAGAAAATGAGTATGAAACCCTAGGCTGCCATAAAAGAATAATTCAGATCTGCAAGTAAACTCTTCCTCCTTGGCTGCAAACTGCGATTAAACACAAATAGAAACTCTGTATGGATCCCTCTCAACCAAAGTGGTATTGGGTTTTCTTCCAATCCACGATTTCAAGGGTTTTCGTCCTCAGATTAAGCTAAGCAAGTATGAATCAGCTCAACAATGGAGAAATATCAAGTATCATAAAATTACATAATAATCCCTTGATGTGGTAGAGTGACCTTTTATAAACCTCCATAACAAGTTTGGACTTCAAAATCCAATTAATTCTAATATTTAGAAAACTCTAGAACCTCCAAGGGTGGTATCTCATTTTGGGGGGAAATTAATTTATTTTTATTTTCTAATTTTTACTTTTTCCCCAACATAAAATTATAACATATAGTCACTTTAATAATTTTTTCTTTTTTTCTCATAAAGTAACTTTATAAAAATGACTTTATAAAATAACTTTGTAAAAGGTCATTAAGTCACCTTGTCGAAAATAAAACTCCTCCATGGTACAATCATAATTGCCTAGCAAATCATTCCCTTAACTCCATTGTTAGCCTACGGAAATGTTCGAATAGGCTAACCCATAACTCTGTGATATCTCTTAGGAAAGAGGGGACATTACAGACATGAAGTAAGACATTTGATAGAAAGAATAGTGTCTCACACTTCAACATAAGGTACCATCAAATATTCAGAAATCAAAAATCCCAGGCTTCATGAATTGCCCTGAACACAGTAACTTCGATCTTGGAATTGGTCAACACTCTCTTTCAAGGAGGAATTGACCTCTCTTAGAGCTGGAAATTATTTAAACTTGGTTTCCTTGGGCAACCCTTCTTAGGGGGTTAACCAAGACATGACTAGAAGAAGGGAGTACATTAGGTGGGTATCCCATGGAGATTTAATTAAATTTGAATATTGATGGAGCAGCAAAAGACAGTCCAGGGAAAGCAGGGGCTAGGCTAGTTTTCAGGAATAACAAGTGAAAACCCATTTATTTTTTAAAAATCGATATTACACTAATATAATGTGGCAGAGGCAGAAGCCTTCTGCGGAGGCCTGAAAGAGAACTTTCAATCAGGTATTGATTACTTCAAAGTTCAAGGGGATTCATTGCTTGTGATTAGATGGATGTTAAAGGACTCAGTTTAAAATTGGAGGCTTTGATCAATACTGGAGGAATCAAGGACTCTGAAACAACTCTTCAGACTTATAACCTCAGTGCATTGCTATAGAGAGGCAAAATCCAAGGAGTTGACCTCCAAGCTACCGAGCAAATTCATTTCTTAGGTCAATCGTGGAGGAATCAAGGACCCTTAAACAACACTCCAGACCGTAACCTTAGTGCATTGATATAGATAGGCAAAATCCAAAAAGTTGACCTCCAAACTACCAAGCGAATTCTTTCCCTAGGAAGTGATAATTTTGAGGAGGCAAATATGATGCCTCAAGATCACCTAGTACATCCTAAGGAGAATGCTGTTTTAATGATGAGGAGTCATTAAATAGAGAAGGCCCTATCTATGTTCATCAGTATATTTCTCTAGAAGCTGTTCTAATATGCTAGAGTCCATGAAAGAGCTGCTGACAACTTTGGGAACAATTCAGTAGCATTGGATTACAAGGTTACTGTCTTGGATAACAAGGTCACTGGTTTGGAAACTCCGCTGGATGCTAGCGATAAGGGAAAGTGTATTCAGAATTAGAATTCAACCTATGTAAGGATGGTATTATGTTTGGCATGAATCCAGATTTAAGCAGAAAAAGCAGAAATGAATGGATCCATTTTTTCATGGGTTTTTAATGTTTGCATGCCTATAAATGATTGAGAGTTACCTCCCTCTTTTTCAAATCTCCGGACCAAATTAAATAAGCAGATTCTGAAGAAAGTAGTAAAGCCTAGAACGTTTGATATTGGGTTTGATCTTCATGAAGACTTTGCTCAAGTAAACAATGATCAGGTTAAAATAATAATTGGATTTTTTAGTTTCTTTTATGTGATTTTCTCCATCGTTTGGCAGTTTGGGATATAATGGCTTCTTTTCTGGATGTCTCTTTGCCTGGTAAAGGCGAAATCATGGGAAGACATTGAGACATTGTGATTCCAATCTCAAAATGTTTTCTGTTTATTGGAAGTGATGGCAACAACATCCAAGTGAAAGGCTGAGGTGATGAGTCTAGAGAGCAGATAAAAGCTCTCCAGGCATGCTATGCAATAATGAGCTGTGAAATGCATGATGTGGAAGGTTCAGTTCGAGAAGAAAGCAGCAGCTGAAATGGCCGTAGAGAGTGCTGCCTTAGCCAATAACTTTGAGGGACTGGAAGTTATTGGCAGGTAAGAATGTAATCTGAACAAATTTGTTTTTTTGCCATGAACTTTTTTCCATTCTCTTGATGCTGATTTTTGTAAGCTTAGTTAGGCTATGCACAATAGCTTAGTTTCTAGCAGAACTCTGGAACTTATTTATTTTGAAGTGTAGGGAATTATGGGACCCTCCTGGAGTATTTATAAGCTGAGGTATTTTGGGCAGTTATTCCACATGGACTTGGGGTCTCGGTGACCTCCTGGACAGGGAGGGGATGTCCCCTTTGCTTCCCCAAAATAGAAAAAAAATGGGGCATCCCCCATCCCCCGCCATTTTGAAATAATTTTTTAAATTTATGTCTTTTAAAGGTTTAAATATTAATTTCTACGTATTATTTTAATAGCCTTCCTCCTGCCGTACCCAAAATTTGAGAATTTTTTTGCCATCCCCAAAACGCGACATCCCTGATACACATGGATTAGTATGCCTATTTTTGGTTGGAGCCATTTCATTCCTGGGAATTTGGTGGTTAAATATTTGTATAGATTGATGTTTTAAGGTAGACCAAGTATTAAATGCCCTTCATTCTTGCAAGGGATTTTCTAGTTGTGATGATGCACTCAGCTTATCAACAAAAATGAATTGATTTATACAGTCCTTTATGGCTCCGTGGGGGAGAGATATAGATTTCCCTAATCGAGAAATCCCTATTGAAGTTCAATATGACTCTTCGGATACCTTCTACAAAATTCATGAACATTTTCGAATAAGAAAAGGTAGCATACCTCTATCCCTTGACAATATAACTATTTATTTATAAAAAAAGATGATAGTAATATCCACCACGGTACAACTCATATGTATACTTCATTAATTAGTTGAGGCTTTTGGTAGATGCTTCATGGAGGTGCATTCATTTTTTTGTTATCCAATTTCCCTATTAGGAAGTTATATTTTAAAATTTAAACGGCACTGTCCTTGAAGTTTCATTACTGTTTTCAATCCATGGCTTCGTTTGTTTTTTTCCCGACATAGGGTCTTTGAATTTATGATTTACACTAGAGCAGGTGTCTGTACATTTTGAATTGGGTGTTTAGTTTGAATTTATTGCAGGAGAAGATAATTACTACAATGGCTGATCAATAACCGACTTTATTTATAGTTTTCACTCAAAGTCCTGATGATTATTTATCAAATACTATGAGTGTATTTAAGGTGGATGGATGTTTCAATTATATCTTTTTTTATTCAAGAAAATGGTACAAGTTGTTTCCTTAACAATATAAGGATGTGACAGTGTGACAAATCCACACCTAGTTTTATTGCTTCACTAATTATACTTTAATCTTTATAAGTGCATGAATCTGATGAATTTAAGGATTTAGGAAAACAATCACTAAATAATTGACAAGTTAAGCACTTTTTTGATAGGAGTAGGCCTAAAAAAATGCTTTGCACTTGCTGTTTCGCTCTGCAAACACTTCCAAAGTGATTAGTGGGTCTGAAATGCGCTGCAAACATCCAGACTACCATCAGAATGTCCCAGAAGTGGCACGGCCATTTCCGGGGCATTTTTTATAGTTGTCCAGGTGTTTTGGGGGGTTTTCAAAAATTCCTACATTGTGTATTAATTTGAGAATTGCATTTACATTTGGAACCTATAAAATATGACATGAACATATGAAATTTTAAGTATGTTGAACGTCTTAAATTTTCATGTATACCACTTTTTTTAGGGTTTTTATCTTCCATGGACCAAAACGGAGTATTATGCATTTTTTATATGTTTTCTATTTTTTAATAATGTATTGTATGATGTTTCTGTGCCGTTTTGTTTCCAAGAGTTTGGGGGAAATTTGCTTTTCCACATTTCGAATCCCATTGCGTTTCCGTTTCTAAGGGTTTTTGGAAGATTGTGTTTTCCACATTTCAGATCCATTCTGTTATCATTCCCGGTTATGTAGGAATATGCACATATTACGAACGTTATTTCTACCTTTGATTATATACGGTTCATAATTAATCAGGCAACCATGTAATTATTGCCATTAAATTTCTAACCACAATGACTCGGAGGGTCCTAACCCATGATATTGTGCAGGAAAGTCTGTACTTTATAACAGTATTCTTTTCAATCAATTGTTGAGGTTCAGTTTGTCTTTTGGAATAAAGATATAAGTTGCATAAGTGAATAGATGGAAAAAAAATCACCTTCGAATATCTCAGGGGTGTAATTGGACAAGATTGAATGTCAAATGAAGGGAATTTGAGGAACGCCAAGTCAAGGTTATCATTCAAGCTGAAAGCTTAATGACAGATGATTTGATGATATGACTAAGGAGTTCATTCTACTGGTGGTCCAAAGTAAAAGGAAACATACTACCAAGTCTATGCTGAATGTGATGGTTAGTGAATTTTGCTCTTTAGAGAGAAAGCTGGACATGATTCTTTCCCTGTTGAAAAATGCAATCTTGGGTGCGAGGGATGGATCTCTGAATGGGTTGGGCTCTTCTCCTCCAATTGTTGGGGTTGGTATTGCTTTTTATGTTACTCATGGTCAGAATGTGGGAGCTGGTATTGTTTCTCCCGTTGGTTAAAATTTTGTTGAGGCTGTGGTTGGTATTCTTTCTAACCCTATTTTTAAGGCTTATTGGAAAAAAATTCTGGAAATGTGAGATGACACCCTCTTTCCAACTTTTGCAAGGGCAAAACACCAACTGTCCTTGCAGAACCAACCACCCTCTCAAATATTGACAATCCTAGCAAGCTTAATATTCTTTTGCCTAAATAGGCAATGTATAAGAAATTGTTGTTGGAAGGGATGAGTCTCATGCAAGAGTGCTCTCATCCAAATGATCTCTTAATCTCAATTCCAGTCAGCATTGGGAACCCCACTTTCTTCAAAATTTGGATCTGGCAGGATCACTGGGTACTTCATTCCCGAATGGAATTATGGTGAAAGATATCTACTAGGAGCATGTTGGTTTTTGGTTTCAGGTTGGCTATTACTCTGGGTTTATTCTCGTTGCCATGGTCTCCTTTGAATTTGGACAAGGCTTTTGGTAGTTGCAAGTTTTTTTTGGATTCCTACCCGGGGTTTAGACTTTTGGTAGTTTGGTATATCCAAGGTTGGCTATTACTTTGGGTTTATTCTTGTTGTCATGGTCTCCTTCAAATTTGGACAAGGCTTTTGGTAGTTGCAAAAAAAAATTGGGTTCCAACCTGGGTTTAGACTTTTGGTAGTTTGGCATATCCGAGGTTGGCTATAACTTTGGGTTTATTCTCATTGCCATGGTCTCCTTTGAATTTGGACAAGGCTTTTGGTAATTGCAAGTTTTTTTTGGGTTCCTACTCGGGCTTTAGACTTTTGGTAGTTTGGTATATCTGAGGTTGGCTATTACTTTGGGTTTATTCTCGTTGTCATGGTCTCCTTTGAATTTGGACAAGGCTTTTGGTAGTAGCAATTTTTTTTTGGGGTTCCTACCCGGGTTTAGACTTCTAGTAGTTTGGTATATCCGAGGTTGGCTATTACTTTGGGTTTATTCTCGTTGCCATGGTCTCCTTTGAATTTGGACAAGGCTTTTGGTAGTTGCAAGTTTTTTTTGGGTTCCTACCCGGGCTTTAGACATTAGGTAGTTAGGTATATCTGAGGTTGGCTATTACTTTGGGTTCATTCTCGTTGCCATCGTCTCCTTTGAATTTGGACAAGGCTTTAGGTAGTTGCAAGTTTTTTTGGTTCTTACTCAAGCTTTAGACTTTTTGGTGCCTACTCGAGATTTAGACTTTTGGTAGTTTGGTACATCTGAGTGTTTATCTTGTTGGATCATTTCTGATCGTTGTAATTTATTGGTTCGAGACTTTTGATGTTAACTCTATGAACTATCCGATTGCGATAATTTATTAGATAGATTGTTGTTGTTGTTGTTTTGGTGAGGATCTTTCTTATATTTAAAAAATAATTTAAAATCTCACTTTGCCTCATAAATGATTGTGTACATGGGACATGAGCAATATGGGTGTGGTAGTTTATAACTTATATCTTAGGAATGAAATTGATGTATTCTAAATACAAATAAGGATTTTTTTGGATTTTTAGAGTTGAAGAGTTGCATTCTATTTAGTGATATATTTTTTTTAGGATTTTAAAGCTATAAAGGAGGTGTAGGTTGAGCGAGCAAACATACTCATCTGACAACCAATCAACATTATGTTAGTAGATATATTTAAGTTATCTTCTCTATTTTATGGAGAGGAATTTGGCATGAAACTCATATTGAAGCTATTTTCAACTTGGTTAACTATGTCTTAATATCTTGCCATATATTGTTTGTCTTTTTTTTATTGGGCATTTTTATATGATTATATGTAGACACCTAAAATTAGACACTTTGTTTTGATGTTAATCTTCTTTCAAATCTGCACTATTCATCACCCCTTAGCCAATTAATCCATTCTTTTACAATCATACTCAATCTTACATAATTAATCATCTCATAATAGAAAATTCCATTGATTTTGAATATCCACAATTTCTTAAATCCAAAAATCAAATAATCCTCCCCACTCAATATCTCGCAAATCTCCATAAAATCACACCAAGTCTAAGAAGGTAAGGGACAAATTATGACATCCTTCTTCCTAGCACAAATCCCCATGCAATCACACCAAGTCCAAGGCAAGGGACAAACTATGACATGCTTATCCCTACCCCATGCCTGTTTTTACACACTCCAACCAATCTCATTTATGACTCAACTCCCCAAAATTTAACTCATCCTCCACCATTGATCTTGCATTTAGATCAATGATTGTCATTCATTAACAAATCCTATAAATCCAACCATCCTCTCACCATCAATAACCTTGGTGTAGTGAAACTTTGTAAATTTGAATCACAACCATCTTGCATCATCAAGCACCATCAAGCAAATCAAATATCCAACAAGGGAACATATTGAGCACCCCACATCTTTCAATCGGATTACATCCCTATGACGAAAAGGGGGAACAATTTGGTAAGTTAAGGTAATTGTCTTATTGTTCTCTTTTACAAGCTCAAATTGAGGTATCTTGTTTTGATTAGGTAGGAATTTATTTGATTTGGATTTCTACTAACTACTATTCTTCACACGGTATACAACATGCAATTGTTTTTTCTCTATTTTTTTACAATCTTTTTATTGGAATGCATTAGTATATCTATTAATGAAAGAATAAAAAGATAAAAGTAAGCATATTTAAAAAGGTGGATGGTAAGTATTCATGGTCCATTATTAACACCGACAAAAAACATGGTATTAAAACGAAAGTGCAAAAAACAATACATAATGAAAACACAATGATACACCAAGAGTCTCAAAAAAACATACCATCATAACACATCAAGCTTGAAATTTTCACAGTGATACACCAAGAGTCTCAAAACAACATACTATCATAACACAATAAGCTTGAAACATCAAGTGTAGGTGTCAACACCAAAAGGAGGTGGTTACAGATCATCCTCCTCAGGGAGCAACACTACACGAGGGTTTTCTCGACAGTGAATCTAGAGTCACCCCATCCATCTTAATAATTATTTGTTGGAGCCAAAAGCACGAGTACACCCCACCCAAGCGACAAAAGCATGACAATACCAATTTCCTCACCACCACATGCCAAGTAAGTCCAACAAGATGGCCCAACAAAACCTTAGCCATGCTACTAAGGAGAGATTATTATTATTATTATTATTTTATTTTATTTTACATTTTTAATTTTTGCATTGAACAATATTGTTTAATGTTAAAGAGAATAGTTTTGTTGACCTTTATTTGTCCAAATTTTTATTACATAGTATTATATAATGTTTTCAAAGATAACTTCGAGGATGACCATGAGACTTATCAAGGGCAGGGGTTAAATTTGACGGTCGACCTCGCTCGTTAGATAGTTTTTTTTATCACAGTCATTTATTCAACATTGCCCCTTCAAAAATTAGGATGGTTCATCTTTAAAGTATAAAGCGTTAAAAGGTGTGCGTGTGAGAGAGAGAGAGATAATCTAGTGAATCTAAAAGCATAGTAATTCCAAAATTAGCAATACAATTGTAGAGAAAATTCTTGAGCACAAAAGAGAGCATTCTATTATTCCTTATTGCATCTAAACAATACATAAATTCTTAAATAAATGACAACTCGAAGGCAGAGTTGTAATACACAATTAACATGCTATTAAAAATTATACTAGAGTTAATTGAATTTGTTATTTTTAACAGCTATTATTTTAGGTAATTTTTGCATGTAAGCTTAGATGGGCCTATTAAAGACTCATTATTCTTTACATGTCTAAATAAACCCTAAGGTTGACTTGCAATGTAAGTTCATGTCTAGATATAAAAATATTAAATTCAATTTTTTTTTAAAATACCGAAAATAAATGTAATACACACTTTTTGGCCTTCAAATGGTTGATTTTGGCCCAAAAAAATTGTCAAAAATGTTGTTAAATAGCTGACATTGCCTACGGTTTTGTAGAGCTCTTCAAGATATTCGTTTTCAATCAAACGGATTTCCGGATCAAAAGCTATGACTTCCTAATATATGATCGTGTATCATTCTCCTCTGGTTGAAAAGAACTCAACTCTTGCAAGTTCTTCTGATTAAATTTTTTGATTTTTCCTTGTCGAACTTCTTCAATTTCTATTTTGATACCAAAGTGTTTATCATCCTACTGTAAATCTTCCCATTGTACCAAATACTTGTAGCTTTCATCCCTAGTATCCACTATCTTATTGTCTAAAACTTGTGTTATTTTTTCTTTCTTCTTTGTTTGTATCTACTCCCTCCAATCCACTTCTTGTTCTTCTTCCCTTTCATTATCCTTTCTATGAAATGCATATGAATTAGAAAAATTGAATACTAAAGAAATTTCAAAATCTTGTGACAAATTTACCTCATAAGCGTTGGGATTTATTTTTTTCACAACCTTCCACAAACAAATCTTCTTATACTTTTTTTTGTTGTATGTTATTTGGGGAAATCTTTCTTTTCTCAGATATAACATCAATTCCTCTCATTCTTTAAATATTTTTGGCCCTTTTGTTGCCTTGTCAATACTTTTATGGAAACTACTTCATCTTGCATTTGTTGTATGTGCTCTGTAAATGCCTCTGCATCAGCACTAACCCAATTTATAATTGGTAATTACACAAGGTCTAAAACACTCCTAGGATTTCAACTATAAACAATTTGGAATGGTGACTTTCCTATTGACATGTTTATTGAACTATTATATGCAAAATCAACTTGTGGTAATGGGAAGTCCTATTGATTGAGCTTTTTTCTAACAATGCATCTTCAAAAAATTCTCAAACTCATATTCTTTACCTTTGTTTGTGCATTTCTCTGAGGGTTGTATGCACTGGTGAATTTTAGTGTAGTTCCCAAATTTTTCCATAAAATCTTTAAAAAATAACAGAGAAATTTTGTATCCCTATCTGAAATAATGGTTTTTAGAACACCATACAATTTAACATCTTTGAAAAATAAATCTATTATTCTAGTGGGATCATTGATTTTCTTTCATACGATAAAATGAACCATCTTAAACAATCTATCTACAATAACAAAAATTGAATCATTACCTTGTGTGTTTGGCACCCCAATAAAAAATACATATTCAAATATGTCCACATATTTTTTTACTCTAATGACATATACGACTTTGTGTTTTGTGCATGGTCTTTAGCCACTTAACATATCTTGCATCTGGACACATACCTTATTAAATCTCTCTTTATTTTCAATCAAAAAAGAATTTCTTCCACTAAATCTATTTTCTTATTTTTACCAGTGTCCCCACCCAAATGAGTAGTATGAAATTCTCTTATAAAATTCTCTCTCATAACCATCATGCATAAGATAATGACGTGTCTCACCTATTAATGAAGATATATGTATTGTTTAAAAATATTTTTAAAAGTTACATCAGAGTCATACAAGTCTTTGATAGTTTTAAATCCAACTATTTCACTCATTATAGTAGTTAACAATGCCACACGTTGCATTTTGACTATCTTTAGCAAACAACATTTGTTTTAAATTGATATTAAGACTATTGATTTGTTATTATGTTGTTTTAGTTAAATTGTTACATTTTTCAGTTTACATATTTATTATCGATATTATTGTTTTAGCTGAAAATATATGATTGTGATTTACTTTTATGTATTTGATATCATGATACAATGTTATTTATATCAGTTAGTATTAGTTTTTTTTCCCAACGATATTAATATTAATTGACTAACTACTTTTTGCTTGTTGGAGGTGGAAGCATGATTGTTTCATCCTCACTAAGTATTGTAGAGGGAAAGCATCATAGGGGAGAAGGTGAGACATTGCGACAATTGTGCGCCAAAAGAACAGAAGTTCAAAACAATCACACACACTAGATTCCCTGATTGTCATAATTATCACGCTGTGTGTTTTCACTTTAAGTAGTTGATGTGCTTTTAAAATTAATTTTGTGTTCATTTGCTATGTTTCTTGCATTAATTGGATGCTTGTTGAGTTTTATGCTTACTTGCATTAATTGGATGCCTACTGAGTTTACGCCTACACTAGTTGTTCCTTAGATAATGGGTTATAATGCCCTGATTTGGGTGTGTTGATAATCGTCTATCTTTCAATTACTGCCTGGGTTTCTTGTGGTTTGAAAAGTATGTATCTCATATTCATACTTGTATGGATGACCTCATATTAATATAATTTGCTTGGTCGTATTTGAGCAGGTATTTGATCATGTTTCATATTAGCAAACTTCCTTTTTGTGGAACATTGGACTCCCTGGGACATTTAGCCACATTGCACAATTTGGATACATTGACTAATTTGGTGTACGTTACAGAACCACCAACATAGGGAAGATAAAAAGGGGTTTTATTAGCATCTTGCGATATGATTAATTAACATATATTTTAAAATGGTAAAAAAACTTAATCATTAGGGTTTTCTTGTGCATGGAGATAAAACACGGGTTGTGTGGATCAAGTTTGGGGGCTTTTTTCAGTTGGGAGAACTTGGAGTGAACTTGACAATGAGTAATGCATACATTTATGACTGTATGTTGCCTCTTTAAACAAAAATAATTTTTACAGAAATGGCAACATGTGACATTTAGGTTGAATAATAAAAGAATGAGAAAGAAAAGGAGGAGGTGGCATTGACAACGGGAAGAAGAACGAAGAAGTATATTTGTGCAAAGGTAAGGACAAGAAGAAGACCAACTATCATCTTTCAATGTCCAGACAAGTACCAGTTTGCTTTGTGAAAATTGTGAGTAGATTTTTATGGGTTTTCGTATTAAAGCATGGTTGTAGCTAAATCTCTTGCCTGCAATATGTTATATTTGAAAATAGGAATAGAAACCTTCTTCATTAAAGTTATGCCATTTTGGGACATTGAAATATGATGGTAGGGTTTTCTATTGAATGTCATGGATTTGAGGTGATTGTATTATTCAGTTTAATGAAACCTTGGTTAGTGAAATCAATGGTTTTAATGATTGTTTGTTTGTTGAGTATATTTTTCATTTGGAACCATTTCTCCTATGGACTTGGGGGGTGAGAACATATTCTCGCCCACAAGCTCATAAGGGAAAACTCCTTTGGAACCATCGAATATGCAACAAGGTTAGAAAATATTTCATTGTGAGTGTTGAACTATCTAATATGCAAAACTTCAAATCAAGAAAATGTTTTGTTGCGAGGGATTTACATTTATGTACAATTATAACCGGTGTCAATTGTTATTTGAAGAATGACATTATTAATTGTGTGTTATGACAAGTAACTTTAAAAACAACTATACTTTATCGTATAAAATACTTGGATCTAAATATGACATAAACAAAGTAAAGTGTGTCTTCCCAACAGCTGTAACTTGAGATTATAAGTTCAACCCAAAATGATACAATGGGGAGACTCATTGCCGAAGGGTTGGGTCAAGATATATTTTTAAACATTTTACAATTGGTGGACAACTTGTATTGTAACAAATCTTTCTGAAGAATGTTGTTGAATCTTATGAATTTGTCTTAAAATCATTTTACTAAATTCTAAACATGTAATGAGTGAATATGTATTGTTAATAATAGTTGTAATGTGGTTGAGGGTTAAATTATAAAATGGGATGGAGTATAGATAATGTTATTTTATTATACAGCTGTAGGATCTCATTCGATGGTAATATGTTGGAATGTGTTAGAGAGAGAGACTTGAGCATTATAATTTGATTACGTGTGTGTTTAGAAAAAGAAAATGTATTGGTTACTAAACATAATTTTATTTTATTTGATGATATCTATAAAACTCAAAGCTGACATAAGACTATTTCTTGATGAAAACATGGTTTCAAAAACCATGTATATAAGATTCATTAAGAAAAGTATGAATCTCAGTATTTAATAAAATGTTACATTCTTTTATATTATTCTGAGAAACTTTTCAGTAAGAGATATAACAAATACGTTTGGGTATTTAAGAGAAAACTGAGATTGAAGTATTTGAATAGGAATATTTAACCCTATTTTCATTGTAGTTTAAAAACCGAAGTGTAATTTAGTCAACTAGTTTCTTTTGATCATTTAATACAATCCAGGTTTACTTAATGAATAAGTTATTAGACATAAAATAATTAAGTGTTAAATGTTGCGGAACGGATGGAAAAGGGAAGATGTAATGTATTTCAGGGTGTACGATTCGGCGTTGATGCTTTAGAGACGAACTTGTGAATTTATTTATGTTTTTATTACTTGTATGTTTTCTGAACTTTCGAAAGTGTGTCTAAATTGTTACCAATTAGTATACTCTTGGAATGCTTATATGATTTTATTCTGAATATTGTGTTTTGGGGTTTGTGTATAACATAATTCTCTCTCATGCTAACCGATGACGAGTGACCAGTTGGATGCCTTTTATATGTGTAATATCCCATGTTAAGGACCTCATTCCTTTACCAATTGAAACTCTAGCCAATACAATCACGTGGTCCCAAATAATTTGTATTTTAATTACATCCTTGTGTATTAATAGATTAATGATTATTAAAAATTTAAGAAAGACTAATTTAAATTTAAACTCCAAATATTTATCATATGAAATTTTAAATTATTAAAATGACATTTATTATTTAAGAAGGGTCATAGGTCTCTTAGAGAGGCTATAAACCCTATCTCATAGGCCTTTTAGAAAACTTACACTCTAGAGTCCTAGTTTAGTTGGTAGACATGACTCATTTGGTGGAGTGTTTTAGAAGTAAAGTAATTTAAAATAAATTAATTGTAAGGAGTCAATGTAGCATGTAAGAGAATTTATTTTGTGTAAGACTTTGTTTGTAAGAAAGTCTATCATGTGAAAGAAAAGTATAAGTCTTTTATGACATGAAAGAACCCTTGTAAGAGAGAGTACTCTCTTTATTTAATGGGTTGGTGGCTACCGTGGGAAAAAAAAACTATCTTTTTATTGAAAATCCTTGGTCATTGTTGGTTGTTATTTGGGTGCATTTTGGTGGAGGAAAGTTGGAGTGGAGAAGGAAGAAGCTTGGAGGAGTTTAAGAAGCAAGAAGGGTAAATGTTGGTTCTTTTCATTGTTTTATTTTGTATTTGAAAATGCTTGTTAAATTAATAGATTTCACCCCTTCTCTCTCTCTTTTCTCTTTGGTAAAATACTAGTTGTATAATAATTGCTCAATTGAAATTGTGCTATCTTTTGAATGAATGTTCTCTCCATTCCTTCACACTTTAGTATGCAAGAAATATTGTCATTGCATGTATTCCACTCCTCTTTCTTAGAACCATGACGATTAAAATTTGAGAATGATGATTGTCAATTTATATTGTTATGATTGCAAAGGAAATGTGGATGTTGCCTTGCTAGAAAGGATTGATATCATTTTCTCTTCTTCTTTATATTAAAAAGAATGAAATAAATCTCTCTCGCTCATTCCTTGAACTGTTAAAGAAAATATTTATTGAAAATGAAAATGAAATAATTTAAATACGATATGAAATATTTGGGTTTGCTTATTTATTTCTTATGAACACCTCTCTCCTCTTAAACTCTTATGCAAATTGCAATTTGAGAATGATAAGGGATTGTTGGTGTAAATCTCACACTTAAACTTTCAAGAAATCTTGTGTTTTTGGCTGTGTTTAAAAGAACGATACAATTTTATTTTCCTTCCACTCTTCTCCCTTTGTGACAAGAATATTAGATTAAGAAGTGTCAATTGTTTATTTTATATGTTATGAGCTGCAAAATAAAAATGTAAAAATAGACATCTCTTCATCTCTCTCAATATTATCTTGTTGAAAAATTATTTTCATGAAAAAAGTTGTTCATTTTATGAATAAGCATTGTAAACTAAGATGATAAATTTTATATTATACAATACAACAATTATTTATAAAAAGTTAACCCATATAAATAAAATTAAAAAAAATATATACCCCTCATCTCTCTTAATAATCTATCTTTAGTTGAAAATTTAAGATTTGTTTACTTTAAGTAATATATTATAAACTTAAATAATTAGACAAATGCATTCTTATAAAAAAAATTATTAATAAATTAATTGGATTATATAAATATATATATAGAAAATATATGTATATAAAATAAATAAATTGTTGTTCCTTTCTCATATATATATATATATATATATATATATATATATGAACAACAATTTACTTGTTAAATTGTTGTTCATGTATATAAATATAAAGAACAATTATATATATAATTTAAAAAAATGGTGGGGTGGGTCGGTTAAACTGTTGTCCACCAACCTTTGTATAGGGGTTGGGATGACGGTATAGTCAGTCGCCCCAAACCTCTAATAAGGGGAAGGGTGACAATTGTGAAGCCAACCTCAACCCATACAATGGGCGGGGAGTGAGGTGGGCAACAATTGCATAAGCCACTGTCCATGTAGATGTTTAAATTAAAATATATATATATATATATTTAAATCATATATATATATATATATGAAATCAACTTTAACAATGTGTATGCAATCAAGGATTCATTCTTTTGGAATGAACTTATAATTGTAGAGTTTTTCTGTTGTAGTTCCATCTTCAACCTACAAAACTAAAAAAATGAAAAAGAGAAATGAAAGCCAAATGGAAGATGTTGATTTTTATCTTACCAAAGAAAAGTTTAGGGTAACCTTTTAAAACCTTAGATCAAGTGGTGGTGATCCACCCAATCTAAGGGTGAATATTTAAACTTCACCCATTTAAATCACGTAGAAATTTTGTTGTTACTGAATCAATTAAAATATTAAATTTACTTTTAATTCATTGTTTAACTTTGACTATTGTGTAAACTTGTAATTTTATTTGCTTTTAATAACCTTAAAATGCATCCCATCTTAGCTCAATTTAAAAATAATAATTTACTATTTAAAAATAATTTATAGATGATAAATAAAGATGAATTATGAATAAGCAAGATGGAACCTCACTATAAGGCCAAGCTCCTTTTGAACCAAAATTTAGTTTAATTTTGAAATTACTTAAGACTTTATTAAGTGTGTTTAAAACCCTTTTGTATTTAATTTTTTTAAATATCTAAGATTCGAATCTGCCTAAACTTAGACTTAGAGCTAAATCTTTTAAGATGTGGATTTTACCAGTAACCAACGAATAAATTTTAACTTCCTCAATGACAACCTTTTGGAGCCATCTCTAAAAGTATTTTGCGGTGACAAAATTTGTCTTTATTTCTAAATTTTAAAGTCGATTTAGAATTGATGTAGTTAAAATACTTGGGAATGGTATTTTTCAAATCCAGAAGTTGTAACTAATTTATAGTACCTTTAAATTATCATTAAATTAATAAAATAAACTGTATCATTAATTTTACTATTTTCCACGGACATTCCAAAACTAGTTAATATAAAACCTTGTGAGACAATTTTTTCAAAGTAGTTTAAGCCACTTTGGAATGATAAACTAATTTTTAAACCCCTTGCAATTAAAATGTCCTCTTACCTGAAACACAACATTCTTAGCTTAGAGAATATGTTCGCATGCTTATAAAAAATTATCCTCTTCCCTTGAATTTATTCCCAGGGTGTTTTTGCACCAATTTTTTAGCTTAGAGTTCAGTTTGTTTGCAAAGGTATCTTGTTACAATGGTGATTTTAGTGATTTATTGACGTATATATTTTTGGAAGTGTCTACTCTACCACCTTTTATATATCTTTAGTTATACACTTATTACCTTAGTTCGAGTTCGGGCCTCAAATGCAAATGTTTTGGTCCAACTTAAGTGCCAATGGATAGACTTGGGATAAGGCCTTTTAGAAGTTTTTGGGTTATGCTCCTAGAATGACTTTTGTTTTTAGGATTCAAGTTTATATGTATTGTGCATGTACTTCTATTTGTTAGATGTCTTGGTGTTGTTTAATCGCGTATAAACCAGCTAGTGGTCAAGGAGTTACTCATAAAGGTAACATGTTTCGCTCAGGCTGATTGGTGAAGGCCAAATATTTTCCCATCTAATATAACACTTGTTTAAGAACGAGTGAACTACAATCAACCTTGATTATATGTGTGATATTATCACCACAAATATATAGGCAACTCGGGGAGTGGATGTAGGTTTAGCAAACTAACCCTTATGATGCCCTTTTGTGTGGGTGTTATTAACTAACTTGAAGATGTTCTTAGAGAATATGTTAAAAAAACTAACCATTGGGATGCCCTTATAGTATGGACAATTGACAACTAACTTTAGTGTGTTTTTGGAATATGTGCTTCATATGTAACGCTTAGAGCGCTTCCTTTAGCGTAAATCTTATAGCATTCTTCCTCACACAAGTGATTCTTTCTTGTTCTAGCCATGTGGTTTTATTAGTTGATTAGTTGTTTTCGGATAGTGACTCTCTGATTATTGAGATTTGGGCTTAATCTTTCTCATCTTAAACTTGGAAACCTTTCGAGACCTGCTTAAGAGACGAATTTCTCTAAGCAATGTAAGTTAGAAATTACTGAGATTATGATCTTGTTGGAAATACGAGAATATAGATTCCTAGTCACACTTGAATTTCATTATGACATAATATGGGAGTGCTAAGGTAAGCACACATACCTTGTGACATTATAGGTTGTGATTGATGACCTTTGGATGTGTATTTATTTTTTAGTAGATGATGGGAGTTTAGTAGCTCATCTAAGTGATGTATTAGTTCTCTTTTTGGCTTACATCGCCAACCCTTATTCATTGATGACGTCTTTCAAAGAAGGCCATCACAAGTGTAAAGAGAATTACACCAAACCCTGATTTCAAGAAAGAAGATATGTAGGTTGTCCAAGTTGTGGCAGAGACATCATGTCTAGGTTCTTAGGCTAGGTTAGGGGTGATTATCGTCCTCCTTCATGTGGGTTTTGTGTGTAGTTTTATCAGTTTTATATATATATATATATATATATATATATATATATATATATATATATATATATATATATATATATATATAATTTTGAGTTTGATCATCATGTGGTTGTTGTCAACCCTTTCACTTTAAATTTTATTGTTTATATATATATATATATATATATATATATATAATTTTGAGTTTGATCATCATGTGGTTGTTAACCCTTTCACTTTAAATTTTATTGTTTTCCTTATCTTGTGTGACTTGAGAGTGCAGTTGTATAGTGTTATTCAAGACTCTCCCTTGGTGAGTCTTAAAGTGGTAGCCTTGTGTTAAGTGATTGTTGTTCTAACTCGTTTCATTTCTCTTGAGTGTGTTAATTGGGTTATGTATGAATAATTATGTGATCTTTTGAAACAAGAAATTATATTTATATTTGACCATCTATTCTGTGTACCTTATTATTGGGGCTTCTCCCTCTTGAGTAAATAAATTTTGAAACCACCTTAGATCTTGGCCTCATCCTATTGTGGTTGCATTCCCCTTCCTAGGGTAGTCTGGTAGTAAAAATTAATCGAGTTAAATAATTTCTCTAATTCTTTATATAATATGTGTGTCACACTCCTTTGATAATGTTTAGAAAATCACTTAACAATTTAACCACTAAGCAACTACAATTAATCAGTAAGCATCATTGAATGGAATTTTTAAAAAATTACATGGTTATTGGGACAAATATTTTTGGGCATGACAATATGTCACTCATCACCAGTTAACTTGAAGGATAGTGATGTATATGTATTCTAGCAGAGAGTTATGTTAACATGGACTATGACCCAACTTCATTAGAAGTCTAAAATCTATAAAATATTTTGACCAAAGTAATGTTATCGTTGAATACATTGTTTGTCCACTGCAATTTCTAGTTTACATGCATGTGTGATGTCATATTTGATAGATGGTGTATTCCATGGTATTTATGACTATTGCATATTATAGTGATTTTAATACACACTATTATGGATGAATTCTTGATATCCACATCGCCATTATCTACTTTTTCATGAAGGGAAGGGCCACTCCCAATGGGGAGATGTGTGGGAGACTAGTGATTTATGGTTGGAGGTAAAACATCCAAATAATGCTCTCTCTCTACATCTAATTCAAACTATTATTAATACATACTCACCCCTGTTGTATTGTTTTATAAGTTTTTCTATATGAATTCTATTGTACTAATAGATTATGACAATATAGTATGAAATAGGTTATTACAGTAGTGGTTGTTAGCTTAGAGGCACATTCATTAATTATTGTAATATAATCTAGCAGGAATTGTCCTATTTTATTTTAGATAATGTGTTATACTTTATTATATTTGATGTTGAATAACGCACCATTGTACATGTAATGCTTTAATGTTGTATCGTTATGTCACCTTACTATTTATGCATCATTGAGGACCTTTTATGGTTAACTCAACAAATGTTTATATGCTTAGATTAGATTTGTGATTGTTAAATTTAATTGATTTCAGTATTTTAAAAATCAAAATAAAGCATCTAAATGGTGAATAATCATTAATGTTATGTTATTGGTATATTCAGTAGGTTTATGATTTAACTTTAATTATAGTAGATAATTACATTTTTTTAAAAATACTTAGTTTAATAATACAACCTAGTGAGGTTTTAATAACACACCTACTCAATGTATCACGTACATGTTTATTTTTTCCTTGACTCATGCTTCAAAAAAAATTATACCCCTGCAATAAAGATACCCAATTTGCATGTTGGTTATTTAATTTATTATGAGTATTTGCATACCTTAAGACCTTATAATATGTAAAGATAATAAACTCCTTAGGGACCAAGGAATGCTTCCAATATCTCAGTGCTTATACAATGACATAAAATTCAAAATCACATGTAGAATATTTTTTCTTACCTTATTCAAATTCTCATTGTAATATGTTATTGGACGGCCTTTTTGACTCAACACTGCACGAACACTACATGTAAAACGTCACAATCTATCTCAAAAACTTTGTTAAAAAGTGGTAATACCAAAATAGGGGCCTTTATCACCTTTTTCTTCAGCAAATGGAAACTTTTTGGTGTTGCCCTTGTCCGCATAAATTCTCTTCCCCTTATGCAATATGTTATTAGTGAAACAATATTATTAAAATTATTAACTTTTTTTAAAAATATTTATAAACCATGGAAACTTTTTACCTCTGATATACTTCTTGGAATAGGCCACTCGACAATTGCCTTAACTTTTCTTCATCCATTCTCACACCATCTTGTGAAATGACAAATCTAAAAATAACCAAACTCTTATACATAAATTTGCTCTTATTCATATTTTCATAAATATTTTCCTTTCTCAAAAGTTCTAATATCATTCTCAATTGTCATAAGTGCTCTTCTTTACTCGTACTGAATATCAAAATATCATTTAAACATATTGCTACAAACTTACCAATATAATTTCGTAGCAATGTGTTCATCATCCTCATAAATGTGTTGTGTGCAATTAACCAACCACTCATATAAACCATACCTAGTCTTTAATGATGTCTTACATTCATATCCTTCTCGAATGCAAATTTCATAGTGACCACTACGTAGATCAATCTTACTAAAGTATGTGTCTCCTACAAGTACATTCATCATGTCATCTAGTTAGGTATAGGAAATTTATATTTAATGGTGATCTTGTTGATTACTTTGCTATCTACACACATTATCCATGTTCCATCATTATTTGGAGTTAGCAATGCATGCATTGCACACGGACTTATGCTCTCATTCACTACACCCTTTCTCATGAATTCAACTCCCTATAAATTCAACTTTGCATGATCTAACAGGCTCATCATGTAAGTTACTTGATTAAGTAGAGTTTATCCTAGAATTAAATCAATCCAATACTAAATGTTTTTATTTGGCGATAAACCATTTTGGAAACTCATCATATATAACATCAACATACACTTGCGGCACTTTTGTGGTCTCTATTTCTATTTGCACAAACTCGACTTCTTCTTTCTTTGCCCTTAATGCATAACCAAATCTTGTCTTCATCTCTTTGATAATGTTTTTGCAGAAAACATGTTTTCTACCTACCCTTCTTCCTTAAGAGGTAATAAAAATACATTTGAACTACCAGTATGTTATTCTCTCCATCATGCATCCATTGGGATAAAAAACTTAATCAAACACCATATTTCATCCTTATAAGTTTTTTTGATAAAAAACTTAATCAAACACCTCTCATCAACAATAAATTCATTTCCCCTTTTTAACCATGAAATACAATAAAGATAAGGATAAGAGAGATGTATTTTCATGGTCCATGAAGTAGACTTAATATTTTCTAGATTAAACCGTGTATAAGAATTTTTGGATCAATGATTTAATTCATAAAATATTAAGTCCAAGGATAAAGATGTTTTTCATATTGCAGACCTAATTTATCTACTATTTCTATAGACTTCATATTTTCACAACTTCCATTATTAGTAATAATTTTACATTTCATTTCTCTTGAACTGCACCTTGTTTGGATATTTTTTGAAACCATAAGTCACTACTATCTTTATTGTGTGTCTGTTCTTTTCTCGAAGCAATCATTGTTCTTATTATCATGATATTTTGTCCTACATCTATTGAAACTTTTGGATTTTATTCCTCTGCCTTAATCTCAACCAAATTTAATCTTTGTTGATCCTCTTGCCTCCTTTCTTGTGCATGATAATGCCAACATTCAAATGTTATGTCCCATTATTCACCACATCTATAGCATGTAAAAGTATTCATGGCATTCCATCCTCCACCACCACCATAGCCTTTGCCTCTCTATTATCATTTTCCTCTTTGCTAATTATGAAACCCTTATCTGGTATCTTCTTTCTCCATCCCATGAGTGATCGCTGCTACAAACAGGAGGAATTTCACATAAATGTTTTCAATATCGAAACATAGTTATTTACATGTTTATTGTAAGCTTTTATAAACTTACAATGGTTAGTTGTACAAACCAACCAACAAGTTGTAATTACCCTGAAACAAATAAAATAACTACAAAACTAATAAAGTAAATTAAATAATATTTAGATCATAAATGACTCAAAAAACTCCCCCTTGATCCAAAAGGTATAGAAGATGAAATAATTAAAATAATGACTCTGAAGTCATCAAATAAACTCTAATGCAACTGCAACTGGGGTATTGTACACCTTGATACTGAACAAAAATAATCACTTCATACAGAAGCTCGACCTGTGAGTTGTGGCATAAAACACTGATGAACACGATCAAGACCTACTCATTCATGTGATCATCATACCATACTGCAGTAGAACACGATCAAGGTCTGTCTAAGTACATCGATCCACATAAGCCCATTAAAGTGATCAACCCATATTGTGTATGGCACACTTCCCTAACGTCCAACAAATGTTGATGACCTTTGCTCAATAGTGAAGGTGCTAGAAACTTTATCAACTCATATTGTCACTACTGATTAATCGAAAACTTGCCAATGCTGTATCTTCTCTGCCTATCAGGGGAGGTGAGAAATTGTGCAACGAGAGAAACAAAATCAAACTAACACTATTTGCTCTATGTCATGAATATCAGATATAAAAAACCAAAAATAGGACTGAAAGCAAGAATACAAGCCAAAAAATGCTAATATAATAGATCTATGTCTTGACCCTAGTAGCTCGCACAAGATGGATGAATCACTGATCACTCAAAACAAGTTGTCAAGTCCATCGAGACCATAGATGTCAACCATATAAGACACCTCCTAATCAGAGGAACTGTCAAAATAACCAAAATAGCTGGAGTACCCAAAAGATCTACCATTAGAATGATCCACATAATTTACCTCGGCGTTCTTTTTATGTGGAGAGTAGGGTTGTTGGGAAGGACATACATCTACAAGATGTCCAATACCACTGCATTTAAAACATCCAGTCTCTTTATTGTGCCGACGATATCCAGAAGAAGTTGAATCGCTAGAAGAACCACAGGAATGAGAAGAATATCTATGGTGATGTTTACGTTTTGAAGACCCTGAAGAGCGCTGATGAGAATGTTGTGGAGACCATATAGAACGGTGTGGAGAGTGTCTTAGAGAATGATTCAAAGAGGGTCACAGAGAATGTTTCAGAGAATGCTTCTAAAATTGTCTCTATACATGGCAATGATCTCTGTAATGGGATATGTTCTTTGTATAGTGAGCATTTTCAATAGACGTACTCTTATTTGCAAACTGTCGTTCATCTTGAGTCAACAACTCACAAATAGAGTCAAATGTGACAACATTAATCTTATCAACACGTAGCATTTCAACGAAATTAGTGTATGTAAAACTAAAGCCATTCAATGTGATGAAAATTAATGTCATCATCAATTTTACCCACTATAATACAATACTCTTATTTCAGAGTTTTCGTGCGAGAGATATTCAGATACATCTTCTTTAGTGCTAAGCTTATTATTACAAATCTTTTAATGCTTTCCATGCACCAATTTTAATAGCTTAAATATGAATAATCCCATGCATAACATGAAGATTTTAATAAAACAGGGACGCGTTTATATCACTTTTAATACTCAAACAATTTTACATTAGTGGGTGGCGCAGTAACTTTTTCAATTATTTCTCACAAATCGTTAAAAACGAGTGTATTTTCCATATTCATCAACCATTACTTGTAGCGTTTCGATGTTAATCTACCATTTTCGAAGATCAAACTTGCAATTTTTGTCATGAGTCATAAAGAAGTAAAACAAAAAGTAATGTTGCTTCCCTCATAAGTAGATTCGATATACAAGAGTTCTAAATATTTTTCAAAAATTCAATCACACCTTATATCTCCCTTTACAAACAAAGCCAAAATAAATTTTTGACCAAAATATATATCTCCAACAGATTTTGAAACTTGAACCTTTTTGTTTGCAAGCAACTCACAAAAGCACTTTAACCAACTTGGCTTGCAACAAAGTTGAATACAAAACAAGAAGCTATTTGATATGACCTTGATTTTTGTGGAAGAGAAAAATAAAAAATTACATCACATTAATTTTTTTATTAAGATTTTTACTTGCATGTAAAAATGGCACTGTGCATCTTTGATGGAACCCACAAACAATATCCTCTGAGAATATTGAATTTAACAAATCAAATGGTTAATTGTCTATGCTTTGTTGCATCATACCACGTTACGAGGAACAAAAAAATTATCTTGCTGGGATTTATGTGCTATTATGTTTGTTGCATGCTTTTGTTGACCTCTGCATGGCTCTGAGTTCTTTATGACCTCTTCTCAGATTAACTTCTGCGCGCGCACCTCATGCAAACGCTAATACACTAATATGACCGTATTACGTGACTACCCTTTCAAGATCCTTTGCAACAGAATTAATATGAGCAAGATTTTTTTTTTATCCTTTCGCAACATCCCATGCAAAAAGAAGACTTGGATTGACGTATTTTTTGATTCAATAAAACTTCAAGATCTCATCCTCGCAACTTAATTATTTTCTTGAGTGTTGTTCTGTTTATTTAACAAAACATTTTTGTTAAAATTGAATGACTAAATATAAACTTGTGTGTGTTTTTCAACTGCACATTGAGGACGTTGGCTTTTTTTTCAAGGTCTCATATTTGTTTCTGCAATTAAAAACAAAATATAATTAAATATGAACTACAATAACTATGACATATTTGATAAAAATGATGATAAATTATCAAAGTTTTTTCCTTCTTTGCATTTGCAATAACAACAAAATTTGTCTTTTTCCTATTTATTAAAATATGCTTGGACTTTTGCAGTTAAATTCTTCAACTTGTTTAACATAACAGAAAACATTGTTATTGTAATTATTAAAAATTGATATTGACCCATATTTAACTTGACGTGAGGGTTCATACTAAGCTAATGAAACCAAATTCTCCAAGAATAGTTGTGATAACGGACATTTATTTCTTTTATTAGTGCTTTCACCCGAAACTCCCAAACTAGAACATTTTTCAGCGCATCTACAACAGCGTCTTTAAGATTTAAAATTATATTTTTTGATAATAAATTGTTCAATGAAAAAGTAATCATGTCATCCTATAACAAATCAATATGGTCTATCGTTGGTGAGGTGGGGGGTGAAGAGGTACAAGGTTCATCCGAAGCAATTACATCTAGAACCTAAATAAAACCATGGGAATTAAAAATTCTAACACCTAGTTCTCTACTTTCAATCCCCAGATATTCTTCATCAAGATCAATTTATTGCAAACATGTTAATCCATGTGCACTGGAAAGACCTCCCATAGAGAAATCAGGGAAGTCTAACAATTGCAATGTTCCTCTGCTAGGTGCAAAAAATGAAATATTCTTCCCCCTTGTGTGAACTATGTTTGATGGCGATGGGGATGCGATGGCGATGGGGATGACATAGTTTTCCTCAGAGATTGAGGGTGCCTTGCAAAAATAAATTATATTAGATAAATGATGAATTTTAAAAACAAAACTCAATGCTAATTTGAAATTAAATATTTAGTACTTGTAATTGGAGAGAGTATGTCCTCTAAACTACGTGTCATATTCGAAGTGGCGAGGGTGATTTAAGTTGCCAATCGATTCCAAGTCAACTGCAAAAAATAAACAAATAAATAAGATAATGAAAAGTTAAAATTTTATAATGCATTTATTATTGAAATTTGTAAATACGAAACCCTGCTTGTGGAGATGATCTGGAAGAAACTCTCAAACATTTGAAAATACGAAAAGAATGGAATGATGATTTTGCAAATTTGGAATCTCTAGAACCTTTAAAGGCACGATGCCCTTCTGAAACAACTTGTTTGTGTCATAAATGCACAAAATCTTCCCTGTACCAAGTAAAGAAATATTAAACTTCAAATTTGTAACAATTTATAAACTAAACCATTCAAATGATTCGTTTGAATGTTAAATTCCTTGTTCATCAACAGACAGAATTTGTGCTCATTTTTGGATGAACCACTGTTGTAATCGATATTTTATGATCATTTAAGGGCTCATAGTATAAAATCAGAATAAAATTGGAACATGAAATTGTACAACTCAGAGTAGTACAAGCATAATTTAATTTTAATCTAATCCTAAAGGAATAAAATGTACCCCAATCATATCTCAAACTCGAAAGAGTACAACAAATGTAAACAACAATGCAAAAGGGAATCTTTGTTCGTCTTTCTTGTAACACTATTATTGTAAAAAAAATTGAACCATTGCTTTTATAAATGGGTCAGATATGTTATCAACGTTGAGGCTCCTCTGACTATCTGCAACAAAAACAAAAAAATATGAATGAGTGAAACCGATGACATTAAAAAAAAATTGAATTTCAATGAATTAGTGAAACCGACAACAATTTACAAAAAACTTAAACTACAAATTTGAAAAACAGATATACATATCGATTTGATTGATCTGCAAATTTAAATCAGACTCCAAATATTTCTTGTCTTCATCAGTCAATATTGCTTTTGGGGTTACAAGTTTGGCATTATTGAACAGAAACTTTGTCAAATTATAGATGTCAGTAGCCGAAGCACCAAAGGAGATTAATCTCTAGTCAATGTTGCCTTTGAACCTTATCTCGTCAATGTCATAACAAGACATTAGCACTTTTCAACAAGGCGTTATCGATTTCATATTGTGGCACGTACATGAGGCCACCGAAACTACATTTAGAAATCCAATCATTGAATGCGTCTGGTGGTTGATGTTGCCTTTGAACCTCATCTCGTCAGTGTCATAACACGACATTAGCACTTTTCAACAAGGCGTTATCGATTTCATATTGTGGCACGTACATGAGGCCACCGAAACTACATTTAGAAATCCAATCATTGAATGCGTCTGGGGGTTGTAGTAGTTTCAAAATATCATGGCATCATAAATTCTTGAAAACGTATTTTCATGTGGAATCTATAGCATTGGAACAAGGGAATGTGTGTGGCTATTGGAGTAGCTAAATCTTTATGTGTGGCCAATGTGATAGATAAATTGTTGTAAAAAACATGAAGGGATGAAAAAACAATTCTACAAAATAGTTAAAATGAGGGCAAAGGTGGGTATTTATAAACAAAGGGCGACAACCAAGGCATCTGATCACATATGCAACCGAAATATGTCAAGTCAAATAGTTGCACCGAGTATACCAGAAGCATGGACCATCCAGTTGCATTGAACAAACATACAAACGAATGCCATCTGCGCGATCGGCCGCACCAACCGACAGCGCCAACCCAACAGCGTTATTCGACAATGCCATTTAGTAATATTTGCTCGGTGCAACCAAATGGTTGTACGTAAAAACAAAAAACCAAAACATTTACCTCTCCTCCCTATAAATTCACCACCACACATAAAATTCGCCATGCCTATGAAACAATTTTCCATAGATTAGCCAACGAAATCCAAGAGATTTTGTGATAGGAACTCTTAAAATTTATCCTGATGGAAACTCGAACATGTAACCAACCTGCTAGAAAGGATCATTGATACCATCAATCTCTATGGTGAATGATCAATAAAGTTCTAAGAACAGACTCGTAATACCGTGACAAAAAAATTATTGGTTTAACGTCTAAGGCATTGGAGTGTTATCTCCCCTCTATTTGCTTCCTTTATGATGTCACATGCTGATCATTTATATTGGGAATCTTGTTAATAAGAACGTTGTTGTCTCTTTACAAGCCTTTACTTGTTTTGAGCTTTATGTATTTTTACTTTAATATTAGATGCTTAAGCACTTATTATTGTTCCATCATTATGTACAATTGTTATTCCCTCCCCTACCGTATGTTCTCATTGCACTTTCTTTTGTCCTCCTCTTGAGGAAAGAGAGTTAACTGCCCAAGTTTTCTCTCGTTTTATGTCCTCGCCCACATCATGAACTACCTCAACAGTTATGCCTCTTCCTTAAGTCAGTGTTGCCTGTTGTAGAGAGAGCCTCATAATCCCACTTTCCTCAGAGAGCTTATCGTCCTCCCTCATCAACTTAGTTCCAAAATCTAATTTGCACCTAGATATATAAGCTCAATGCCATTGATAATAAAGTGCGCGCTCTTGGCAGCAGCATTGTAGATAATGATTGTTGCTTGATTGATCCCACTTCCCTTAGCGAGCATATCATCATCCCTCGTCAACTTAATTCTGAAATCTGTATTCTACCTAGATATATAAGCTCAATGTCATTGATAATAGAGTGCGTGCTCTTGGCAGCAGCACTGTAGACAATCACTGTTGCTTGATTGATCACGTCATTGCTATGCCAATGTCTTGAAAATTGACTCGAGGCCATTGTTGCACACATACTGTCCTTGGATTAGAGGTTGGACATATTTGAGATCAGTGTGAAAATTTGTTTAAGGCATAAGCTAGAAGAAACCCTCGCTGATTTCCACGTGGATTCAAGAGAGGTAGGAACACAATGAACTAGTGAGTTATCAGTTGCTAACATATCCAGTCACTGCAGATATTCGAGGGAACCTGCAAATCATATTTGCAGGTGTCTAATTGTAGACCAAGTCTTCAACTACGGGTCGGTTGCAGTGGTGCAACCTTAAGCTTGTAGGAAAGATCTAGTTATTTTCCCACTTGACCCAGAACGAACACCAACAACAAATGGAATAGTGACCTGTTTCTTGACAACTCCAGATAATTAAAGGCAACACAAAACCAGTAATTCTTAAGACATTCTCTTCCAATAATGCATATGCAGTATATGCAAACATAATTATAATGAATGGCACCATCAAATAAGAGCATGTTTCCTTAGATTGGTAATTTAAAACATTGTATCATAGTTAAAATTGTGGAGATAAGTTAAAGAAATATATAAGCATATGAATTAGGCATTGCATTGTACTGCTTGACACAAAGTTCAAATAAAAGTAGATAATATCTTAAATTTTGAAATCCAAACGAGAAATCCAAAAATCTTTTAGAAGTAAATTAATAATGCCATTTATCTATATAAGATTTGCATTTGATATTTCACATAAATATCATCTTATTGACCATGATTATTATTTTAGAAAGATATCCAGAATCAGTTCTCTCAGTAATCAGCAAGTAAAAAACAGTGAGCCATGTGTAAAATTTGTTCTTCGCCTCTATTTTTTGCATGATATATGATGTTTTTCCCAACTTGCACCGGAGATTATATTTCTTGCACCACCAACATGACATGCTACTAATAGATTCATATTCCACAATCATAAAATTAAACCTGTTTAATGTGCATTGAACAGCTCTGCAAAAGTCTTCAACTGTGATGAAATCCTTATAAACAAGCAACATTGATGTAAGCTGTAATTTTAGATATTAATGCTTAAAAGATCAAATTTACGCTTGAAGCCTGTTCCAATAAACATGTGTTCATAACTTTACAATTGTGAAAGCAAACTAGTGCCCCAAAAGCCACTTCCGGTTAAACTTATTTTTAAAGGGGCCTACTTCCAGTTAAACTTATTTTTATAAGGGTCTGAAAAGTAGTCTTGCTCAAGCGAGGGAGTGAGAACTATTCTTAAATAGCAATGGGAAATTACTTTGGGATTATGTGTCTGTATTAACAAGGCAAAGTAGAAGCTTATTGCCTTTGTCAATGGAATAAAATTGGATCTGAAAAAACAATTGCAGCCCCGCAATGTTTAAGATTCCTTGATAGTAATTAGCATTAAAACGTTATTTCCTGCTGGCATCTCAAAAGTATCCTTGTGAAGACCCTGCTCTTATCTCTCAATTCGATGATATAAGCTTTTCTCATTGTTATTGGGAAAATAATAGACCTGCCGAATATCTAGCAAATGATGGAATGATCTTAACTCCCAGATGCCAATGGATTGTTAGTATAGAAAGACTTTGGGAAACTTATTTTCCAAAGGCTTGATTATCTTCTAAATATCAATGATAAATGGTGCATAATTACCGAAAAGATTTTCATTCAATACCCTCTTCTCTGACACGGCACCTTCCTGACATGCCACATACCATAATCTTGGGAAATCCAAGTTGCAGCACCAGCCTCAGCTTCTCAGAGAATCTCGAGCATGTAAAAGGAGGCTAAGGCGTTTTGTCTGATCATGGGATATTTTGACAGTGGGCACCCGCCCAACTTGGTCTTGTTAAGGATAGCAGTGTCTACTAAACTAATGAAAGTTGGAATCCACATTAAATTAATACATCATTCTTTCTCCTTTGCTTGATTTACACTTGGTTTTCCTCTGTGCAAGCGTCTCTGATCATGTCCAATGTGAGGAGGGGCAAGCGATCAGGTTGCCGGCAAACACACCAACAGGATAAGATTGTCAATTTCATCAAGAATGTGATACAACCAGAGCAGTAACCTCTGCCAGGGGTAAAAGAATAAATCAAATTGAGTTTTACAGCTTATTTTACTCAACCAGTGGCTTGATGGCATACATCACAGCTGCCCATCAACCGCTAGGGAAACAAGTATAAGCCCTCGATTATAGATAACTACATCCTGTCTCCGATTCTCTCACAACTGAGGATCAAGATGCAGTTGCCAGTTCAAGAGGCAGTGAGGAAGGTAGTTGCATGGCTACTGGAGCAGATGCGAATACTGGTGGCTGCGGAGGAATATACCTCCTCAGTTTGTTGGTTAATAATTGCCTTTTTTTTATTAAGAAACTAATTGCCTTTTTTTAATTGAAAAAATTATTACCTTTCTTTACTAATTATACTTTTACATTTTGTCTATAATTGGGCATGCCTAATTATGTGTTTTCAGAATGCCGAATCTCAAGGACAAAATGTATTGTCTTTCTCATTTAACCTTGTATTTGTATATATTATAGACCTATTTAGCCCTTGGGAAGGGTGACGTTTGAGCCATTTAGTAACTAAATTTCCATTTTTGCTCAGTGCTGGATATTAATGGCAGAAACCCAGCCTGCTGCTTTGAACTCAATATGAATGGGCACGAACCAGCTCCAAAAACCCCATTAGTTTATCAAAAAATCATTACACTAGATACCTTAAATTAAAACATTTTTTATCAAGTGAACCTTACTAGTAAGATATGTTTTGAAATTTGGTTCAAAGTTAAAAAATAATCCTGATTCAGTGTCACTGTAAGTAATAAAAGTTTTAAATGGCCCTACACATGACCACAGTGGTGTTGAATTTTAAAACACATCATGTTCACAAATGTGAAACAATTGAAAACTTGGTTGGGAAAAACAAAGCTTAATGTCAAAGAATTCAAGACGATTGTCAAACTCAAGAAAAATAAGGGAAATCTTGGGTTTTTGAACAATGTTTGAAACAAGTTATCTGATAAAACTTCAAAATCACAATCCTTTGCAATGAACTGCAGATGATTAGACTTCAGTTATTTTTAACTTTTAAGATCAGCATATTTGCCAGTGCAAATTTTCTTCAAAACTGAAGCATGAAAAGTTGAAAACTGCCTTTGACAAACTTCTGAAAGAATTGCTGCCCACTTCACAATACCACGAGCTTTGAGAAGGGGTTGAAACCCAAAGAGATACAAATTTGAACAATATATATATATCTATATAATAAAAGGGTAAATAATCTTTGTTCCAAGGTGGTTCTGACAAGGGGGTCTCGTACACGTATGTGGCATGCAAGCTAGGCTGTGACCTAACAAATAGCCTTGCTTTATAGAAACCAGTATAAGAAGATGCTTGTTTTGTTGCATTAAACCAATAACTTTGAAGACATCATGACATGGCTTGAGCCTTTTCCCTAAACTGCATTTAAAAAGCCTAGGATGCGTCACAGAAATCTTGGGTGGAAGCTTGGTTGTATGTACCAAGCAATCAATGTTCTGCATTTTGTTTATTGAAAGTTTAAGTGCATTATGGTTCTTCCAAATAAGCTCTCACAAATCTTCTAGGAGTGACCTGCCATATGCTTCAACTTCATTTACAAGTTTTCTGGTCCATAGACGTATAACATGCTGGTGTAGAGCATCAATCAAATTTTGCCTATTACTCAACTTTGTTACCTGAATTAATGAATTGGCATTCAATCACCTTCTTGGCATCTCCTTGTCTGACAACTTTCGGTTATTGTTTTATATCACTATCTTATTTGATCCCTTCAAAGACTTTATGATGTAGAGGGGTTCCATTTTTTTTCTCTTTGTTGCATATATACAAGAAACATTCATATATCTTTGTAACTTTACTTACCTCTGACACTTTTTCCCAGTTTTGACACTTTTGTCTAACTATCTTCTTGACCTCATCTTTTGTCTTTTTGAACTTTTCTAAAATCTTTATTCACTTACTCAAAACGTATTGAACCGCACTAAACATTCGATTACACCACTTTATCATTATTCTCAACACCTGCAGGATGCCACATATGCAAGACACCGTGTATGCAGTAACAACTCTAAATCTCTAATCATCTCTTTTTCTTGGTTCGCTGTCATCTTCTATCAAGATCTTCACTCCTCCTGCCGTTAGACTTGGTATATTTCCTTCATGCTTTCACATATCATATTCTGTACATTTCCATCCTCTATTTCATAGTATTCCAGACACTATTTCTAACTATACTATATATTCAATGTCCAAAATACTTCAGTCTCTGTATTATGTTCATGCTTTCAAATTGCAGTCATGAAACAAACTTATCAAATACGTTTTAATTCACCAATCAACGCATCCCTTCTATTAAATGCTCAGATCCTATTCCATTCCCCACGGAAAACAAATCTTTCTCATACAACACAGTCACGTTGTGATTGACCTTACACACAGTAAGAGCACGATTTGGCCCTGAGAGAATTTAATTCTAAGATGGCGACTCCTATAATGGTTTTCACGCCACTGTGATTGATCTACACCGCCTGCCTACCTCCCACGGGAACTTTTCTTTATCGTCTATGCTTTGTGCTGTCCTCAATAATTTTCCAACGTACTGGTGTCTTCCACTAAGACTTCTGTCCACATTTGTTCGCTTGTGGATTCTCACTTTCCGCGCTGCCCTTTACACCTTTCTAAATCCGCTTTCCACAATCACGATACTTCTGCTATATGATTCGAATGACTAAAATTAAATAACTGTCTGCATGCCCAACCGTACCATCCGAAGGGCAATTATTCGCTGTTTATGCTCATCTGTCACTTCCATGTGATTATAAAGATATATATATTCTGACCGATGTAATCTTCGTGCATGTTATGCCATCATTATCTTGACTCCATCGAAACCTCTATTCACATTTTGAAATCACGTTCGCCTTTCCTGTATGCATAATTAGATAACACAGGGTCTGCAGCTTTTAATTTAAAAGTCTTTGATCTATACTTGCATGCGCATACCAATTTCATTCACTCTTATTCACACTTACATTTTCAATCGAAGTTTTCTACACTCTGAAACACGTTGATCAAAGAGATGACTCAACTGTGTCCAATTAATAGGACTGTATACCTTTGAATTATAATTTGCTAACCTTCCATTGTTTTCCTCCTGCATTAGTATTGAAACAACCATAGCCAATATCCAATATCCAGGAGTCTATTGAGAATGAGAAATAAATGCTTATCAACATATATATAGGTGCCTTTTGATCATCCTTCTAACAATCTTATCTTTGTCACTGTCTGTGCAGGTAATTTTAACAATCTACAGGGCTGCGTAAAATCTGACAGGAGAAAGTTTATGGGACCTTAATCATGAGATCATTTGTTCCCTTGATTGTCACGACTGTGATTATTTACAAACCCAAGATGATTAAACTGACTGTATATTTGATTGTAACTTGTCATGAACCCGATGGAACATACAAGACATAAATTAATATTATTTCACAGATCATTCACAACTAATGATGCAAATAGAAGGTATATCGATAATTCTTACTTCAATAGTATACAGACCCCTTAACTACTTTATTAGCAGACTTGAACTCCCTTCATGCAATTTAGTGCTCATATGGACTTCCTGATCTCTTCAATATGCCTTCGCATACACAGGAGGAATAGAATAAAGTCTCAATAGCAAGAACACTGTTCTTTATTGAACAATCTTTATGTACATACTTGCAGTCCTGTAGACTATCATAATAATCTAGGTCTAAAAAGACCTTATTTCACTTAATTGCTCACTGTTCACTCTCCTACCTATAAACACTTATTATTCATGTTTGAATACTTGTCCACTTCCTTTATTTGACTCCTAACTACGTGTTATCAAACTTATCTTTACACCCAAAATTCTTTCAACTAGTCTTTATCCTAACAACCATTCTCTCTTTAGGCTTTTCTCAACGTAGCCAAAGCTTTCTAGACTCATCTAGATTTGTTTCACATTTACATATGTTAAGATATATTTACATTACGTTAGGTCTCTAAGACCCAAGGCAAATGAAACACTTAAAGCTTCAAAGACCCCTAATGACCTTCGAAAACCATGAACAAGTACAATTTTATTATATTTACAACATTAGAATTGATCTTATGCTGATGCTCCTGCATCACATACACAAACATCTTTGAGCCTTTCAAAATGTCATTTTTTACATATTGCCAGGAAGCGGAAACAGAAGTGGAAACGGAAATGGAAACAGAAACGGAAACGGAAACAGAAAAGAGTTCGAAACACAGAAATGCAGATTTTAAAAAACCCTTGGTTTGGAAATGTCCGTACAATATACCATAAAAAATATATATATATATATATATATATATATAAAAACAATGCATATTACTCATATTTAGTCTATAAAACATAAAACACTTAAAAAATATATAGTGTTCATGAAAATTCAAAACATTCAACATGCTTAATGTTTCACATGTTTATGAATCATGTGTCATATCATGTGTTATAGTCCGGGTTTAAACTTCAAAGACAAAATGTACATTCAAATGGTTAGATTCTTAGAATCTAGAATAAATCATCCTTGCTTCCAAATTCCTCTTCAAACCCAAAATGCTATGATGTGAATTCTGAGTCCACCTTTATGGGGTTTTGTGCTAACTAGCTCTATGGACCTTGCATAGAGCCCAGGTTTAAAACTTCAAAGACAAAATGTACATTCAAATGATTAGAATCTAGAATATATCATCCTTGCTTCCAAATTCCTCTTCAAACCCAAAATGCTATGTACCTTTATAAAGTTTTGTGCTAACTAGCTCTATGGACCTTGCATTTCTCCTGTGGATAGAATCCTTTCTAATGCAAACTACCTGTTCTTTACAAACTTCTACCTTATAGCATATTTTTTATTTTCACAATTGTTTGTTGGATAATGATCTCTAGTTTGCTCTATCTCAAGGTGGTGTACCTCATTTTTCACCTATGCAAACACGAGAAGTTTTTAATTCACACCCCCCTCCTCCATCGATGATCCACAAATTTAGTGAAACAGTTTCAGCAGGGATTTCAGGCATCCAGAACAACTACCAACAGAGTCTAGATACAAATAGTCAATGCAGGATTAACAGTGGCTGCCCACAGTTCAGATCAAAATACTTGTCTGCAAAAGAAATTGAAAAACACTGTTTGCATGCAACTAGCTGCCACTCATAGTAATGATCTATATGTAGATGATTATTATCATCAGGCTGTGCAAGCCAAGAAAGCCTACGGTTTAACATAGTATATTCTAGAAGAAGAGGGGTTTGGTTTTAATGTTTTAGCTCTTTTTCTTAATTTTTACTTAATAACTTTTCTTCGCGAAACAACCCAGAAACACAAGAAAACTGTCCGGAAACGAGACAGAAGCATCCAGAAAGTTTCTGGATGATTCCGACATGTGCTTTGGTATTTCCAGGACGTTTCCATACCAAAAACGTTTCTAAGCAGAAACAGAGGGACCTGGAACTTTTCCCTGCAACATAGACACATTCCATTCTCAATTTCAATGTTTCTGCACAAGTGCAACTCAAGTTACCAGGTTGAATGATATTAAGAGTGAAAGAAACCCACCTTGTACCCTCCAGAGTGCTTAAAAAGATCCAATTTAGGTTTGAGCTGCTTTTCAACTTTGCAGTCCCGAAGCCTTGGCCAGATTAAATTTTGAACCAAACAAAATTTCAAGATGCATCAAGGATTCATCAATGAATGCTTATTTTTCTGTTAAAGTCCAATCTTGAGATTCAACTGTCCATTGAATTTGTGAGAATGAATAGAGATATGCTTGCCACAATAAAAATTTTCATCTATTTTTGAATGAACCTTGAATCTCTCAAAAGCTGAATAACCTCTTAAGTGGTTGGCTGGATCTGGTCCTCAACACAGGTGGTTTTCTTCTGAAGACTCTTGTTAGCTGAGAGGAGCAAAGCCCATATTTGTGCAGCATGTCCATTTTGAAGTCTCTCATTTATAAAACCATAAAGCTTTAAAAATCTAGTATTGTGCAGCATGTCCACTTTGAAGTCTCTCGTTTATAAGACCATAAAGCTTTAAGAATCTAGTCTTCAACACAGGTGGTTTTCTTCTGAAGACTTTTGTTAGCTGAGAGGAGCAAAGCCCATACTTGTTGAGCATGTCCACAAAGATGTCTCTCGATTCTAAAACCATAGTGCTTTGAGGATGTTGTGGTTGTTGAAAATATTTGGACCTTCTGAGACTTAATGAACACTGATGTTTTCATTCACTCCATCTTGAGATTCAACTGTCCGTTCACTATAGACGGACTTCATATAGTGAACCCAATATTTCTTGAAAGCTGAACTGTTTGTGAGTGAACCCGAAATCTCTCAAAAGCTGAACAACCTCTTAAGTGGCATAGGCGTCCACATCAGGTCCTCATCAGAGCTCGTTTTCTTCTAAAAACTTTTGTTAGCTAAGAGGGCAAAGCCCATATTCGTCGAGCCAGTCCACATTGAAATCTATCAGAATTTAAAACCAAAGGGTTGTAAGGCTGTTGTCATTGATGACAATTTTTGGACCTTATGAGACTTGAACTGTGAGCAGAGTATGCGTGATTTATGACATTGGTAGTAAGTTGAAGATACAGAGAAGTAATGTCGACCTGAAAAATTGATTTGGGCAAGAAAAAGGAAATTTCAATTTGGGTCATTCGAATTATTTGGCGTCTCACCATGTCAGGGCACGAACTGAGAAACTTCAGTATCTCACCAAGGCAAAATGTTAAATTGCACGATTTTCTCACTGCCAAAGCAAAATTTCAAAACTCCAGTAGTGAGAAGTCCAAAACATGCACCATGGATGAACTAAATTTGCAAAATTGGAAAAATTACCAACCTACACAAAATAAGGATTGTATGATTCCCTATGATGACAAAATTCACAGTCTAAGCATTTATGACAGTAATCTGCGTATATTATTGCTTTTGCAGAAATTTTTCGGTAAAAATTATGCCAATCGTCATATGTTCAGACCTTATTAGACAAAGCTCTGCCTCTGCATGATCTCTGATAATTTTTCTGCGGGAAACTATCACATTGCCATGATATTTATTTGGCAATAAATTTTGTCCAAACTATATGTCTAATAAACTTTAGGCTATTGATTTTTAAGTGAGACTATTATAAAATATTTCCAACTGAAAAGAAAAGTTAAAAAAACTCACCATGTGGCTAAATTTTGGGTATGAAATTAACATAGAATGGACATGAGCAAAGAGAATTAAGTCTGGTTTTTTCACTGTGAAAAGATCTTGTTGTGGTGAGTGGGTTGAAAGAGATTTACTGATAAGCAATAATAGAAAGGGCAGGTCTCCAGAGGAAACAAAAGTTAGTGGCAATGGAGTTCAGAGAGACCCTTATATTTGTTTCAAGTAAAACGTAGACAAGAAATCTGACAGCAGAATGAGATCCTGAACATGGGCCTCTACAATGTCCAATTTGTCTACATATTTTTATAGACTTGCTTCTCCTAACATAGTTCTGGCATATTCTAATCACACAAAACTATTCATTTCTTAGGCCATGGATCTCATTGGTAGAAGTTTTGGACAGATATACTACATTCATTAATCTTAAGGCTGTCATCTATTTGTTTCCAACTCCAGCTACCTAAAAGATGATGTCATACCATTAATTCTCAGGACATAATCATCAAACAATGGATTTGCATTATTTTCATACATAATTGATAATTCCAATGATTTGAATGGCACGATCAAATGAGATTTGAGGTTTCCTCAGATTTTATAACACTGTAGGTTGTTTTTTGGTTCCCAGTATTAGTGCAAATTTTTTCTAAGCATATGTGCTTCGATGACAACAGTTCCAAGTGAATACATGTAACACCAGCTAAAATCTTGGAAAGTGAGGAAGAAAGATATGAGCATATGAAAAAAGCACTGTCTGCTCAAAGTTCTCAATATAATGCAAAATCTCTTGAAATTTTGAATTCCAACTAAAAAGTTCTAAAACCTTATCGAAATGAACTAACTGCAATACTCCTGATATTGATCTATGAAAATTTAACTTCAGTATTATTTTGAGTCTTTACGCTTTCACCAAAATATCATCACATTGAAAAAAACTGCTTTTTATGATGTATTTTCTCTAAGTTTGTACAAAAAGGGTATTTCTTACATGGTAAGAGACCAAGAATGCATGCTACTTAGAGATTCATATTCCAAAAGAATAATTGAAACCTGATCAAATTCAGGTGAAAAACTTTTCAATATGTTTCAAAATTTCTATGAATGCTGGAAATTGTAAGATTGGCAGATTTGTCCAAGTAAATTCCCTTCAACACTGACGCCTCATATATTCCCTTAAACATTGAAACCTCAGGACCACATTCCACAAACTTCTGAAGGAATTTTTGCTCACTTGCACCAGACATAGAAACCAGACTAGGAAGACGCTTGATGTATTGCCTTGAACAGCTAATAGTTTTGAAGCTTCGAGATGTGAATTGAATATTTTTTCCTAAACCATAGCTAAAAAGCCTAAGATATGTCCCAAAAATCTTGAGTGGAAGCCTAGCTGTATGTATCAAGAAATCCATATTTTCCTGCATCTTATTTGTTGAAAGCTTAAGTACGTCAGGGAACTTCTTAACAAGCTCATGTATCCCTCCTTTGAGCCAACCTAGATTTGTCATGTTCTTCACTTTTCTTTCCAAGTTTTAAGGACTATTCTCAAACACCAACATGAGAGAATACATAAATGTTTTTGAGCCTTGCAAAAAGGTGAAAAACCCATATTGTTTATATATTCCACTTTCAATTTCAATGTTTCTTCAGAATTTTGGGTCAAATTGTTAGGTTTGTGTGATATTAATCATGAAAGCAACTCACCTTGTATGGTGCCATAATGTTTAACCTACGTTACCAGATACACCACCTGCAGGTCTCGGGAGCACAGGAGGAGCGCGGGGAGACACCCAAGGAGCGTGTCTGGGCTGCAGATTGCCCGGGTATGTCACCTAGCATGGGAGATATGGCGACGCGTATGGGAGCGCGGGGAGACACCCAGGGAGCGTGCCTGGGCTGCGTATATGCCCGAGTATGTCACCTAGACGTACCCGACGTATCCGCAGTACAGGGACGCTTCCTGGGCGTATCCCCATTTTTTTCAATTTCGCCTTTGAAAAAGTCAAACGTGGACTTCAAAATACAATTAAAAACAAAATAAAGTGGATTCCCAACCCTAAAAGCAACATTCATACTCATTTTATAACAAGATAACAACACATTGCTCTTTCATTGCATTCTTCACTCTTATTGCACATTTATTCACTCTTGTTATTTTTTTCAGTTGCACAAGATTGAAACTCCTTCCTTGTGCTAAACCTACACCATTGCTTCAACCTATTTGGCGTCAAGGAGCTTGAAGAGCTTGCAAAGAAGAAAATTTGTTGAAATAAAGTAAATTTTTTAGATTTGTGTTTTTTTTTGTTTTTTTTTTATTGTAACTAGTTTTTTTTTTAATTTTTTTTGTTATTTTTTTAATTTTAACCGTTATTTCCACAAATACCAAATACAATAATTATGTTTTTAATTTTAATAGCAATTGTTTTTTTTTTTTAGTTTTTACCATTAAATTTTAATAGCATTTTTTTATTTTTTACTAGGTACTATAGGGATTTGTCAGAAATTAGAATGTCTCAAGGTGCAAGTGCTAGTTCGGTGGGGCAAAGAATAACCCCCAAATTTGATCCGCAAACGCCCCTTTGGAAGTATGCAACAGTATTAGAACAGAGGCCTAGTGGAAGGTGTTTTCATTGGCTTTGCTCAGAGTGTAATTGTAAATACAAGAGCTCGTATAGTCGAGTGAAAGCTCATTTGTGTACGATTTTCGACACTGGAATCAAAGTTTGTGGTGGACCAAGTATAAATGGAAGGTCGGGAAAGGGCTTGCCACAGAGAAAGATCCTTGCATACATCAAAGAGCAAAAAGAGGCAGATGTCATCGTGGGGTAAAAGATCGAAGCATCCTTTGAAAAAAAAAGATCACCACCTGTTGATCCATTTCGTGCTAATGTGGTGACCCCATCACACCCCTTTCTTGCTACACCCATTGCGGCCGAAGTGGACGAGGATTCATCGCTTGGTCACAAGAGAACAAAAGATGCAAGCCCATTGGATAGGGCACTTCAAAATGAATCTAAGGACATAGCAAATCAAAGCATTGTGCGTTGTCTTTATGCATGTGAGCTATCATTTAATATTGTTAGATCAGCATACTAGCAAAAAATGGTGAGATCTATCAATGCTGCCCCTAAAGAGTGTCACCCCAGGTTATGAAAAGGTGCACACCACCTTATTGACAAAAAAAAAAACACATTATAAATGCATTGAAGGTCATCAAGGATTCATGGATCAAAAGAAGGGTGTCCATCATTTCCAATGGATGGAAAGATAGGCAAATGCGCCATTGATTAATGTGATTGCAGTGACCCCTAATGGGGCAATGTTTTTTTAGGCCGTTGATTGTGAAGGGCAAGTGAAGGCTATTAATGATTCATTGCTGACATCCTGATAGAGTCCACTGAGGCAGTGGAGCCTCAAAACGTTGTCCAAGTTGTAACGGACAACGCTAAAAATTGCAGCGCTGCGGGCATGTTGGTTGAAGCAAGATATGGGCATATATTTTGGACACCTTGTGTCGTTCATTCCCTCAACCTTATGTTACAAAAATTGGGGACAAAAATTGACTGGATCAAATAAGTCTATGAGGAAGCGAGGGAGATCCAAATGTTCATGACCAACCATCACATGTCCCAAGGCATCTTCAGGTCCTCAAAATTGCAGTTGTTGAAAGTAACTCTTAATTTAATTTAATTTTATAAGTTTGTAATTTGTAGTGTTTTTATTTTTGAACATTTTTTTAAGTTTATTAATAATTTGTTTTAATTTTGTATTAGGATGCTGAGACTCGATTTGCCTCATACACCCTTGTCTTGAGACTTGTTAAAGTGTGGGAGGCATTGAGTAGTATGGTCATCAACAACCTTTGGGGTGTATGGAGGCAAGCAAACAGTGAGAGGGCCACAAAAGTGAAAAAGTGGATTCTTGATGATGCATGGTGGGAACATGTGGAGTATTTGTTGAGGTTTACTGAGCCCATCATCAGCATGTTGAGATATATGGACATGGATCATCCATGCTTGGGTGAGATTTATGATGGAATTGACTCAATGATTGAGAATATTAGATCCATCATAAATGCCAAAAAGCAAGATCCCACAGAGAGGTTCTCCAAAAAAATGTAGTCGCATCTCATTGAAAGGTGAAACAAAATGACCACCCCATTGCATCTTCTTGTTTTTGCCTTGACACCCAAATACAACAGTGCATAGATTCTTTCTTTGCCTAGGAGGGTCGCACCATATAGGGATGTTGAGGTTGTCGAAAGATATACGACAGCATTATCTAAAATCTTTCCCGATCCAGAGGTAGAAGACCAAGTCAGAGAAGAGTTTGTGCATTTCATATCCTCGGTGGGTCACTCTCTTGGTGCTATCCATGACAAGTACAAGATGGACGCTCACTCTTGGTGGTACCTCCATGGACAAGCATCCACCCACCTTCAACCACTTGCAATAAAAATTCTATCACAAGTAAAATTTTAATTTTTTCTCTACCCTTCCTTTGACCTTTTCGATGTTTTGTTTCAACTTTGAGTCTTTTAATTTCTATAAATTCTAATTCACTTTATGGCTTCAATAAGTTGCAAGTTCCTCTTTAGCTGCGCAAAGTTGGGGCACCTATGGTTTCATCCACTCAGTTAAACGCAACAAGTTATCTGCAAAAAAGGTGGCGGATTTGGTTTATGTGCATTCCAACTTATGTCTTCTCTCACATAAACAACCTCAATACAAGGGCCAACAAAGTTGTGGGATGTGAACCCAAAGGTTGCTGATTTAATTGCCTACCTTTATTTACTTGACACGGAGCTAGACAGTGCTTCACACGACTTGCATAGTGGAGCTAGTGGGAGTGGCACTGTTGTTTGTGTTTCTAATTAACCACATGATGATGATGAAGACATTGAAGTCGAAGACGAATTTAGTGAACAATGAGAATGCTAATTTGTCTTTATTTTTGTCCATACATTGTAACATTTGCACCATGTACCTGTTATAAAACTAATATAAGTTCAACTATTGAATATTATGATATTTGGCATTGAACTATGAGTATATATTTTGTGGTTATTTAACTTATTTGAAGTTATTTTGTTTCCTCTATGCATATTATGTGGTTAATTTTGTTTGTATGGCTATGTTTTTATATTTTCATTATATATATTTTTGTAAGGTCGTATCCAATCGTATCTAAACCCCAGATAAAAAAATCGTCATATCCCCGTATCCGATACTTGCACCCGTACCTGTATCGACAATATAGTGTTTAACAAGATCCAATTTTGGCGTGAGGTTCTCGATATTGCAGTTCATAAGATGAGGTGCCCTTCTAAGAGCCTTTGTCAAATTGGTCTTTGAACCGAATAGACATTCAAGATAGAAGATTGTAATGCATATGTTGTTTTATAAACTGTAAATCTTCTTTAATATTGGTGCCCCAGTTATGAGATTTGGCAGCTCTTGGTCTGCAAATCCTAATTTTTTCAGGTAATTCGAGCTTGAGCTTCAACTGCGCATCGACTTTGCAAATAACAATAGATGGACATCCAACAATGGCCTTCTTCAGCAGGTCTTGAGTGAATCCTGAATCTCTCAAGAACCCAACAGCCTCTTAAGCAGTGTGGGCGGGTATGGTCCTCAATAGGCATGCTTTTGATCTTAAGACATTGGTTACTTCAAAGGAGCAAAACCCACATTCATTGAGCAACAATTCTGACATGGCACTATTGGCATTTGGTTGTGTTATGTGAAGGAGATGATGATAGCAATGATGATGTAGGGGGCACTGCCATGCTAATCATTTTGAGACATGTAGAAGTGATTGAATAAGCTTTGTGCTTAGGAAAGAATAAAGACGTCGTGTGGGAATTTTCTTGGAATTGGAAATGCATTGTGGGCAGAAATGGCAGTGGAAGTGAAAAATAAAGAGAAGCCACTCTATTGTTTAAGACTCTCACCATTTGCATTTCAAATAATCATTAGCTGAGGAGAACACAATCACCTATGTTAAAACATAAGATGGGATAACATGGGGAAGATGAAACATTTGAGTTGATAAAAAGTTAAAAAATTATTTAACTATTTTATTTGCTTGTTTGGATGTGTGTACTAAACTTGTAATGTATGTCGAGGAGTTCCAATAGGCTTTGTTTAATGTGTATGAGTAATGATGGTTTATTTTCAATCTTCTTGACTGATTGAGATCGGAAAAAATGATCACTCCCTGATTTATAAATAAAAGTAAGAGAGTTTGATTCACCCCTTGTAGGCCCTTGTTTACGACAAGCAGTTTCAGGAGGAAGAATAACAATGACCAGCAGGTGTTTGGAAGTAATCAAAGAAGCAGAGAAACAAAGAAAGAACACAGAAGAGAAAGCCAAAAGCATGTGCCTGGAAGCCATTAATGAAAGCCAATTTTTAGAACTGGGTTGTGCAATAATATCATGATGATTGAAGACGGGTCTCATTTGGAAATTTTAAAAAACATGTCTATCTCTAGAAGACCTCTATGAATGAGAAAGAAGAAGCTCAAAAACTCAAAATCCAAAGGAAAGTACAACATTCGTCCATGCCTGTGAGAGCATAAATTTACACTTTGAAAGAACAAATTTTAAAATACGACTTTAATATGTAAAATTGTAAGAACCACTCTAGCACATATACCTATTACAGATCATCATGTTTGTCAGCAAAATGCACTAACTTCACTTGAAAAAACAAATTGGAAAATATGACTTTAATGTGTAAAATTGTAAGAACCACACTGGCACATATACCTATTATCGATCATCTTGTTTGTTGGGGAAATGCACTAACAGGTACTGCTAGTTTTCTGAGCTTGAAGCACAATTAGGTGCCTCCCTACTGGGAGTATATGGTCGTTTCATATGTTATAAGCTACCCTAGAGGTGCACAGGGCGCCTGGCATTGTCGGCCTTAAAAAGACATTTCCATTCCTTTTCTTGAATTCGAAACAACCACCTTTGGATTCCAGAAAACAAGCGTCTAAATTGACTCTTATTTTTTTGCTCCCCCTGCCTCACCCACCCATAAGATGGATAGAAACTGACAGCATCACCTTTATTTTCTAATGAAGAAAAAAGTAACGTAAAATTTTATCCCTTTCACGTAATGAAGAAAAAAGTAACGTAAATTTTTTATCCCTTTCACGTAATGAAGAAAAAAGTAACATGATTTTTTTATCCCATTCACCAAGGGTTTCAGCAATAATACTTGTTGACACAGTTTACAAGCAATACACGCAGAAAACGGATATAAAAAATAAATAACGTCCTGATTAGTGAATGATAATCAATCAGTGCTGAAAAGCACATGTTTGGTCTACAGAAAACAATTTATTTGTTTATTCCTTGATCAATGCCAGAAAACAAAAATGTAGTGCCTCTACTCCTGTGTGATGTTGATGTAGCATCCTAAGCCGATCCGGTTAATTAGAAAAGCATAATGAAGGCTATTAGGGTTTGGAAATCGCTTACATTAAGCCGATATGGTTTATTAAAACAGCATAATGAAGGCTATTAGGGTTGGAAAATTGCATAGGTCGTCAAGATTGCAGTTGGTCTTGAGATGCCGAATGGGCGGCTTCGATGGCGGCGCGGTTTTTCTCAATGGCCTCGGCGACCTCCTTAGGCATGTATTTCTCGTCGTGCTTGGCCAGCACTTCTATCGCAGAAAAATAACATCCATTCGCCCTTGCTTTTTCTGTGGCAGCTCGGCCGGTGGAAAAGGGTGTTACTGTGGTTGTCTCGGAAGACCAGGGACGGATGAAACCCTCGGCAACGATGGAGTGGCCCTCCCTGAAAAGATCGGGCAGGGAGCCCTTGTAACGCACGAGAATATCAGTGACTAGATCTGTGACCACGAATTCCGTCTCTGTCGACGACGCCGGCGTCACCACGCTGCCTTCCACCACAAGGCCCCCCAGCCGGAACTTGCTCTTCGACGGGTCTTTGCTGAACTTGTCCATGGCGTCTGTCGGGGTTACGTAGAACACTAAATACTCCTGGAAGCTGCCCAGCACCACGATGATGAAGCCGGCCACGGCGCTGAATGAGAGGCCATATGTCCACAGCCTTCTGTTCTGGTTGCGTCTCGCTCGAGCGCCGATGTCGACCTTCATGTTCCCCTTTCCCCTCGGCCCTCGCGCCGCCGCCGCCGCAGTCGTAGCCATGCATCTCACCCCGCCCCATTCTTGACTCCTCACTGCGTAGGACGACAAAGCCGCGGGGTTTACGAGGCGCTCAACTAAGAATTGAGAACGAGAGGAGGATGAAAATTGTTTGCCAGAGAAAGAGAATGATCTGTATAGGTGTCTGAAATAACTAGAACAGCGTAGGGTACTCATTTTCAGAGATGTGTTGCGCAAGCGTCGGGCAGTTGGACCTATTGGATTCAGAAATGGTAATGGCAGAAATGGCGGCGGCGGCGGCGGTCGCAGAAATGGCGGTGGCAGAAATGAATCGCACTGGAGTGGAATGAGGAACGAAAAGAACTCGTTGCCACGATAATAGAGAAGCAGCTATGTTGTCAATGATTCATTTTATCTCACATTCAATGAAACTAATAAAAATTATATTTAAATATTTTTTTAATTTAATTTTATAAAAATAATAGATGTGTTAATCAAGTTTAAATAACAATAACAATCAATATAATATTTAAAAGTTCAATTTGTTAAAGTAAACATATATTGTAAAATTAAAATAAGTGTATATTGTGAAATTACATGCAAATTAAAGTACAAACAATTATCAAAATAAAAGTAAAAGTGATGTTATATGGTTTTTATTAAAAATAATACTACAATATAATATATTGTAAGGCATTACTATCATGGAATATGTTTTTGTCATAATTTTATTTATGAATGTCAAGGGAAAAAATAGAGTTATATGTAGAAATATGGTTCCATGAAATATAAAATATTCAATTAGTTGCTTTTGTTTTTTAGGATTTTACAAATAAATTTAAAAGTTAAATTATTATTTTTTAAATATCATTATTTCATTTGGCATAAAATCTATGGAGTGTCACTTTTTATGGTGAAGATTATTTTTATTTGTGTAACAAATTTAAAAACTTGTCATGGGACCACTCACACATGATGGAACCCCATCTTAAGAGTATGTAGTAATTTTTTAGGCCCATGCTTCTACTGATGAAATTTGTTATGAAAAAATGGATAGGTGTAGTGTTTTGCAAACTTACTCTAAGCAAAAAAAAAAGAAGAGTTATAATAGACTCTCTTAATTAATAAGTTGTATAAAATTATTAGTGGCATGGTCCATAATAAAGTTTTAGGTGTTGATGGATTTCTTTTTGAATTCTCTCAAATCCTTTAAGAATGTGTTGGGGCCGATCTACAAATCTACCTTAAAGTTATGGCCAATGGATCCTTTGGCAATCTTATTAATAAAGGTAATATTAAGTTCATTTTTAAAAATAGAGACCCTAAACTCAACACCAATTGAAGACCTATCACCCTTCTAAATGTAAATTGAAATATCATAGCTTAGGTCATGGCCTTAAGGATTGGGGATTTCCTCCCTTACTTATTAGTTATGAGTAAACTTTCTTCATTCAAGATAAATATATCCTTGACAATGTCATTGTTGTTTAGGAACAGTTGGGGTGAGCTCGTAATTTCTAACATAAATCTTGTTTTGTCATAATTGATTTTAAAAAAGATTGTGATATGATTGAAGGGCCCTATGTTCCTACTATGCTTTAAGCCCAAATTTTGGCCTTGGATTTGTGCATATTTCTAGACTCTCTTTAGAGATGCATATGCTTATCTTATTATCATTGGCCATCAATCTAAAAAGTTTGGTTTCCTCAAATCTACCATACAAGGTTGTCCCTTAACCCTCTCTCTTTGTGTCTTAGCTAAATAAAGTTTTGGGTGCTTGTTGGGGGATTATGCATATAGAGGCTTGGTAAAGGGGATATCCCTCCCTCACTCCCCTCAAAACCAACGCCTCAATGAACATTTTATTGATGATTCCTTTATTATCATCATGAAAGAACACATTACGATCAACAACACTATGGTGTGTGTATAAAAATTTTACCTTATTTATGGTTCCAACATATAATGCATGTAGAGACCCTTTGGTACAAGCCGTGTTTTATAATACTTTTTAGCAGCTTTGCGTGTATAGATCTCAAATCACAAACTAAGTACTTAGTGGCATATTGCTTTTGATCTTTTCATTGTCTTGATGATTTTATTTCACTACATGACACCCTTATCCCATCATGACTAGCTTCACATGAGATATTTAACCCTTCCTATCACCCTGGAATCTTTTAAGCCATAGATTAGTTTCACTATTTACAATTAGTATTGATTGTTGGTATTGACCGAAGATAGAGAAATTGACCCAAGTCCCCTTTTAATTTCTTTTAGGAATGTTTCACTTTATTACCGTTGTTTGGGTACGTTTCAACTTCTTTTGTCAACTTTTATGCACCACTAGGTCCTTAATTCAAAGGTAGAGACTTTTATATATACAAAGTTATTGTTACGTATTTGAGGACAAACACATTACATTCTCAAGAGTTAGATAAAATTGTATATTACACCTACAAAATTGTTAGATCTAACTATGAGTTTATAAGAGTAAATTCATATTTACATGCTTGCACCAAAGGTAATATAGGAGAAAGAGCATTTAGGCTTACATACACAATTACACACATACACATTAACATGAGAACTAAATTTGAGTTTTATCCCTCTTCAAAGTATTAGAAATGTAGTGTCGCACTTGGTATTTCAACAGGGATTGACCAAGGTCAGTCCAACTTGACTTTTTCGCTCGACACCCCCATTTTATATTAGATTACTTGTGCAGAACTAGGGCTTGGATACACAGAAGCACTTGTGTAATTATGAAAGCGGATAAAGGAAAAAATAGAAAATTTGAATAGATTTACATCACCCTAAAAGAAAATAATTGTTTATTGTATGTAGAGTCAAATCTGACTACTACAATAAGTATCAACTGTAATGTCCCCAAATTGGGACAAATGATCAAAATAAGGGTTTTTCACAAATCCTAACAATTTCGAAAATGCACAAAATTCATCCCATGAAGCAGTATGAAAATCAATGCCATAATTCTAGAAATGAATGCCAAAAAAATATGTTTGTTACCTTAACTCTAGTGCATAGGGTTTTTATCATAGAATGACTTTGATCCAACCAAAATCAATGAAACCACTTTCAGATTTTTGCAAATAATTATCCCAATTATATTTCATAAAAGAAATGAAATTTAGAATTCAAAATAAATTGATTTTTCAAGAATTTGTTGAATATGAAGAAATTTAATATTTTCCTCAAAATAAAAGATCTCGAACTGAATAATAGCTCAAATCGAAGCTAAAAATATAAGCTTTCAAATGAAATACAGATTAAATTTTTTTGTTAGGTAGAATTCACCTAAAACCAAGTCCAAACCCTAAAAATATGTAGTCAATGCCCTAGATGAAAATATGAAGATGCTCACAAAGTTTAGAATTTAACGTACCACAATTATTGTCAAAAATTACCTCAAATCAATGTGATAAACATTAGAAAACATATAATAATAATTGTAGAATTATTATAATCAAATTAGGGCATACTTTGACCACTCAAAAGGCCTTACAATCCTTCCAAACCTAATCACCCAACTTGGAATAAATTAACAATAAATCAAAATTAATATCCAAACTGTAGGAGAGGGTTTCCTTGTAGAGCATCCCTCAAAGAGGGGTCTTCAAACCTACATGCAATTTTCCACCCAAAGGATGACCTTTAAACACATCAAGCAATCCTTAGAAACCATTCGCCCAACATCCACAATCTGAAATTTTTGGTTGAAGCACAATTTTACAACCCTTGATGTAGAGCCACTCACATAGAAGATATGAAAGTTTTCATCCTCACACCTTATTCATACTTTGAGGGTTTCCATCCTCAAATGATTTGACCAAGCTTGACATACTTGACATACATTCAATATTCAAAACATAACATCCTCCTTCCAAATGAGCATCTCGTTACCTTTTATACAACCTCCAAGTGTAGCGCTCAAAATTAGGAGGGAGAGTTCCCCGCCCCCCCTTTTTTTAAAGAAAGAAACATAAAAACTTCCTTATAAAATTTAATTTAGGCCTTAAGTGCCCATGACCATAAAAAATGTCCCAAAATTAGATCATAAAGTGTTTTTTCCATTAAATGCTCTTGAAACCCTCGAATGTTCCCCTTTTTGCCTCTAATTTCCTTAGCCCTTGGGAACAAAAAGGCTAAGGGTCTCCTCCCAAGACTAGTTAAAAAAAGGGGACATTAAATCAACTGTTGATATTGACCAAATCAATCGAAATCGACCAAATGAAAATAGGCTAAGACAGATCATGTACAATTCAGGGGCATTATCCTCAGATGTAGAATTTAGATAACCAAAACTCATATTGGATGTCGTCAAAAAAAATGTACTGCCTAAAACTTCCCAATTTTGCATCAATGTGTAAACCAAGTCAAAATGATAAATTTTCATTATCAACATTTAGTATAATTCTCAAATTTTATTTGTTATCCATAACTCTCAAATACCTTGAAAACTTCCTTAAGTTCTCTGGGTACTTGAAAGTCTTGAAATGTCCAAATAAAAAAGCAATTTAGTCAATTTTTCAAAGTCCCAAAATTTCCAAATTGAACAAAGCTATGTTATTTCCTGAGTACCTCAAATACCTGATTGGCTCGAAAGTTTCAAATAGCGAAGAGTTCTACCTATTCTCTAAATCCCTAAAATCTCTGAACATAGTTGTTTTTTCAAATTTAAATAAAATATTCCCAGAACCTTCGTGTCCATGGGGAAGTCAAGGAAGTACCACAGGCATCCTTGGTACTTGAATAACCCAAAATACCTGAAATATCTAAAATTTTAACACTATACTCTTATGAGATAAAACATTGAAAATTATTATCAGCATTAGGAAAAACTTAAATAATTGGGGGCATGTTTTTGAAACCAAAAATCAATTTCCAAACGATATAAATCAAACATGGTTTCATTTACCTATAAAACTTGTGGTGCTTATACTTCGATGCTCGATGGTGTTAAGGATTTCTTGTGCCTTAACTATTGCTCAAATTTTTTTGATTTCATCCTTGCAATGCGGGCTTCTCTTTCCTCGTCGTTTTCATTTTTTCCCATGCATTTTCTTTCATTTTTCATAACATTGCTATTTAAAAAAAATTGCCTCATTTTTTCCTCCACTTTCTTCATTTTCCACTAGTTTTTCTCTCGATCTTTCTTATCAACCCAGGTGCTTAATTCTTCTGAGTGATCTAAAGCCTTGCCCATAAAATCCTTATTTTCATTGTGCAAAATTTTTCATTTTAGATTTTTGAAGTATTATGAGCACTATAAATTTATGGTTTTCTCTAAATAAGCCTAATATAAGTCCTGAAGAGAATTTTCAATATTTGTATGACCATTGTGCCAAGCTCCATGCTCACATGAACATTATTTGTCTCCTAACCTTACAATTAGAAATTTTAGATTGATGATTGAAACTGCATTTTGCATATCCCCATATGCAAGAATAATTTGAAATATATGGGTTACGAACCTATTTCTACCCTTAAAACAAATATTTCAAAAATCACAAGTGAAATAGGTCATATAGATATTGAAGAATTTTGGGAAAGAATGGAAGATGAGAAGAGAATAACGTTGGGAAAATGCATTTTTACAATGGACTTGCACACATTGTTGGTTTTCCTACATCCATTCAATGTGTAGAATTGGTCATGACATGTGCAAAATATTATGACCTAGAAAAGAGGGAAATTATATTTGTTGGTGATGTATTAATATCTAAACTTGACAATATTTCAATCAATGAAACATTTGGCATACCAACTCATGATGTAATAGTTGATATAAATAATTATGTTGCATTAAATTATTAGAACCAAAATAATGACAAATGCTTTTGACTTTAATGTCATAGATAATATTTTGTAAAGCCCACCACCAAAAATGGCAAATACTACTTCTAGATTGGTATCATAACCTTCAGGTGCATAATTTTTTGAGATTACTACACTTATATATGATAAAAATGAAGAAGACATGACTCCCGTAGATTATAGTATGAGCTAAATACCCATCAAAGAATCAAATCATGGAGGAGATATCCACAACTTCCATGTGTTTGTAACAAAATTGGTTGAAATAATATAAATGGGAAAACAAACTTAAGAACAACTTGAAGATCAAGTGTGTGCACTCTCAACATATATAAAGACATTCTTGGGTCAATATAATGTTCCCATGGATTCTATCCTTGATTTTATTCCTATTGAAGATATTGATAAGAATGTAATTACAAACATTTGAAAATATGGTAAATATGGAAGCGTCACGGAAATTTAGGTCGAACAACTTATCGTTGATGTACTCAAATTCCTTGACAAAGTAAGAAGAGCATATGGACTTCTCATAAAAGATCAAACCAAGCTTGCAAAAGAAATTAAAATAGTATTGAAAGAGAGTGGATTGTTGAAAAATGTAGTCAAATATTTGAAGGATATGGCTCATTATAATGGGAACATATTTATATCGAAACAATTTTTTAGCAAAGCATAAGATAATTTATCATTTGCATGGTTTCAAATAGTTAAATAGAAAATTAGTGTTCTAGAAGAAGATTGGAAAGATTTGCAAAAATATAGTAAATTTTTTGATGATCTCATGACATAAACTTGTGTTGATAACTGGTCAATTCAATATAAGTTGATAAGAAATGAAGATAGTGAGCCAATTATAGCTGTGGAAATCAGAGAGAACTTTAAAAAATGATCAAAAAATAATTGTTTGGTGCAAATAACTTCAATGTTGAAGTCATTAGCAAATTGAGCCACACCCATAACACTCTCATTGAATTCAATATAAATCTCCTAAAAAAATTAAATAAAAATGAATGAATTGATGATCGCTTAGCTAACATGATTATCAAACATGATCATTCCAAAACAATGAGGGATAGATACTACAATCCAAAAGTTCAGAGCATCAGATTAAATTCATCACAAGGTTAAAGAATAAGGACAAATGGTGGCCTCTACTCAATCATCAACGTAGATTGACAAATATTCTATTTATTCTTTCTCTTCTTAAATTTCTCTCTCTCACTATTTTTATTTCTCCATTGTACTTTTTATAAAGTTGTTGTAACTTCAAATCATTTCATATTCACATTATGAAACAATTTTAAAAAGTGAGTAGTGAAATGAAAACTATTTTTCAAAAATTAGTTACATGTAGTTATGAGGTAGCTATTCAACCTCTAAACATTTTTAACTTGTTTTTGATAAAACATTAAATGTGATTAAAGAAGTGTTTATTATGTATATGGGTATAAAACTATATTTTTTTGAATATTAAAAATATACAAATGATTAAATATTATGATTTTGACAAATACTCAAAATAAAAAGTTGTTATTTTGAGAAAGTAGTAAGAAATAATATATTTAGCTTGCACACTGATCTTTTTTTAGTGTCCTAGCTATTTAACTGTGAAAATTAGAATAAGATATGATTGTGCAGGCTCAGTATTAGGAACACGAACATAAATATAATATGGATAGGTTTGTTGTAATTAGACAACAGTGCAATGTGCTCGAATCTATCAATTGCATACTTGTCTCAATTGACTATGACAAACAACAAGTAATAAAAAATAGAGAAAGTAGGAATCTAGAAATGACAAAACAAATGCAGAAAATGAAATTGTTTTTAGATAGGAGCATAGTAAGTAAATAGTAGCACAATGCACCCTACTTCATTGACTGCGGACTTGTCTAGTTTGAATGTACATCCAAATTGATTGCTATGTCTATTGCACCTATATATAAAGATAAATCTAAGATGTCACACTTAGGATTTTTCTACACATAATTCATTATTTGGCTTCTCTTGTGTTTGAAACCCTTAGGGAACTTTGATAGCTTGAAATCTTACAATAAAAAAGGGGGAGTGTACTGGGTTGAGCTTATATAAATCACTATTAGTTCTTTTTCCTTAGCTTCACATAACTAAGTATTAATTACATGCCAAATAGAATTAGGGTGTCAATAAGCTTGCACATCAGCATATCATGTGAGGGGTAACCTTGTGCACTCATTTGAGGCCCGTAGCAGGGACTTGTCCTTATCGATTTTGCTTTGCGATAGTGTTTAGTTAAGCTTTATCTTACTTAGGTGCTTGAGTTACTATATTTAGCCATTGTTACTATTATCATTATTCAAGAGTTAGCCATTTGACCAATCAATATTATATGGATAACTATTAATATAAAAGAAAAGTTGACACTATAGAGATCAATACATAATAATTTGCAAACAAGAATTGGTTCTATTGCTTTTATTTAATAAGGCTACCAAGTTACATTATCATTGCACAATCCCTTTAGATCTAAATATTGATAACTATTTTGCACATCTAACAATATCTAGTTCTAATAGATCTAGTTGTTCTAACTTCTAGCAACCCTTCTTAAACAAGTTAAGGGTTATTTATACATAGGAGTAACCCTGGCCTTTGGTTTTATCATTAATACAAAGTGATGACTAACAAATGATCATTAACAATAATGAGTTGTGGAAAGCTATTACAATGAATTCCTATTGACTTAGGCATAACTACTCCTATATACCCTCTCTATGATGCATATTCATGTTCGTGTTCCTCTTCTCTCATAGGTTGGTGTTAGATTCACACTTTCATTAATCTTCATTGCTTCTATGAACTGCTTTGTAATTGCCTTCACTTCTAGTACCCTTGTTTTAGTCTTGCACTTCTATGAGTCCTGTGTCTTATGCTCCTCATTCTCCATTTCCTTGTCTTTTATGACTTGTCCTTCTGTGTTAATGCCTTCTACTTTGTTCTTTAACCTTTCACTCTTTTGTACCATCTTCTTTCACACCATGATCTGTTCACGTCTAGGTCCTATATGGTGTTCTCACATACTTGTATACCCACTCAATTTTACCAAAACACTTAAAATATTTTATTGCAAAATTTGGGTATAACATTTTACCCCATGCTAGTCTTATAATCCATCATAAACTATGCTACAGTTTATTTAGTCATAAAAAATGTAGGATTTGCCTGCTATACTTGGTGCTTGAGTTTTTCCCACTGGTTTAGGGTCATTTAAAGAGTGGAAGTGATAACTTCCACTTGGCCTTTTCATTTCTTCATTTCTTCAGGCTGCTCCAAAAAGCCATTTACTTGAGTTGCCAAAGATTCAAGCTAAGAAGTTGCATCCTTGTGGGCATCGTTGAGGGACCCAACTTCATCCAAAACCTGCCCTCAAAGCATTGAAAAACTAGAATTTAGCTCTTGCCATTGGGTGCTTTTTTTTTTCCAACTCTTCGATGTCTTGGAAAGCTTTTGCACACTAGGCCCTGTCTTTGATACTTAGGGCATTCTCAGCCAATTATTGATGATGTTGTTCTTCAAGCAATAGCCATGCTTCTAAAAAATTTCCTAGCCATGCTAGGTTTACCAAAACCCCATCTACAATGGGAATAGTGTCACTTAGTTGATTCAAAAAGCTGTGACAGACCTCCATGGCCTCTATGAACTATTTGGTTGCCCAAAGTTTCTCTTATCTAAGATTCACTTGGTTCTTACATTTCTTCAATAGAAGGTCAATGAGTTGCTCCAACATATTTACGGCCTCACCAATCATAAGAATGCCATTCATAAGCACTAGTTCACTTCTCAAAATTATTTGACAAAGGCCTAAAGTAATGTTGACTCGATCACATCAAGTTGGTGCTTAAGTTGTTCAATTTCTACCTTGAGCTTGCATCATGTTTCATGTTCCTCTTTGTACAGGAACATGACCACCTGATGTTTAGTGTAGATTTGGCTCATGTTATGGCTATTAAGAATATTTTTCCTAGACACTTATATGGTAAACTTAATCAGTGTTTCACCCACTTGCTTCAGAGAATAAATTATGGGACTTATATAGAATGTGTCGAGAACACCTACCACTTCTAGGATTATGTTAGTGTTATCCCTTGGAAGTATAAATCATTCTTCATCATGGTATACTTCTATCTTGAAGGACATCTTGCATTGAGTTTGTTCTATGGACTCATGTTTAGGGAAAATTTACCACAAATATAAACATTTGTTAGGCATGTCCTATTAGAACATGACATACATGGGAGGTTCTTGATATGGCTATTGTTGTTACTCTACCTTCTGCATTGGTTTATTCCCTTTTGGGGTCATGTTATAAATCAATGATCTTGAGACTCTTTTCCTGTTACTCACTAGAACTAATGCCAAGGTCCTCTACGCTAGGGCCTTCCCCTCTTTTTACTTCTCCAGATTTTATACTTGCTATGTTCATCTATTATTCCTCAGTAGTTTGTTAATCATTAGGATCAAGGGTTTGCTCCTTGTTGGGATTGGGGGCGGGTTCCTTGATAGGTTGTGCTTTAGGAGAAGACTCACTTATGTCTAAAATTACCACTCGAGGCACTTCTTATTCATACTCTACTTGAGGAGCGAGATGTATAGAGTCATCTTTTTATTCTACTAGAAGCTCCTTAGATTTTGTTAGTGATGGGCTCTGTCTTTGTTGTTTAGTCTCTACTTGAGGGGCCAACTGGGATGCCATAATGTCCTCCTATTCTATAGGCAACCCTTGGGTCTCTAATGGTGGCGAGCCCTGCCATTGACATTTTGGGATGACCCTGGGTTGGTCCTGTTAGCCAAAAATGGACACCATAAGTGGGGATAATTCAAAACTTTGTTTCCAGTCTTGCCTAACCTTGTTGGTAGTCTCTTGATAGTTTTGGTTTTGGTCTATTGGTCATAAAAAGGTGTCTTGTCAAGTGTTTGTCATCTTAAAGTCTATTTTATGGTCTAGAAGAGCGATCAACCCCCCTATTCTTGGCATCCATCCCTTCATGAAGGTCTTATCTAAGTTTTGGAGAGATTAAGTTATTTGAGTAAAGTTTAAAGTTACTTTGCAAACTTCAAGGTATGTTTGTCTATGGTGATATGTTGGTGCATTGACCTTCCAAGGTGATATAATGTCCTATGGTAGAAGTGACCTTATAGATACAAGGTATGGCAAGGTGAAAACATTATTATTTCATGATTAACAAAGGTTAAGGTAAATTTGAAGAAATTAAGGTAATGTTTACCTTTGCTAACTAGAAGAATTAAGTGAATTTTGAGATCTCTAATGTGTTTCTAAGATATTATAAGGTTATTTCTCCCCCACACATGTTCACCCATGTCAATTCAATGTGCAAAAAGTGGTGGTGGAACCCTCCAAAGATCCAAAAGATGAAATATAATGTAGAAACACACTTGTCAAGGCCTATAAGGATATTTTTCAATGTGGAAATGGTCATTTCATGTCATAAATGGATGCTTTCAGGTATCTCAGAAGTTTTTAAATGTCAAATCATGCTTTTTTTAGCATTGGTAGGTTAGAAGAATGCAAAAAATGTTTCATCTTCTCTATCGACCCCTTTGCAAGCTTATGAAGGTCATTTTTAGGTGTTCATTTCATGAAGAGGAAGGAGAGTTGGAATCAATGATCTTTTGGGTGGATATGGGTCCTTATTACCTTGAAATTCTAGTCATTATTTTAAGGATTTAAGGTTTGTGCATTATGAATAATCGTTAACAAGTTAAGCAGCCCAAAACCCTCCTAAAACCCCATAGGTAGGGTTTTTTCTTGTTCCAACGAGTTTTCAGACTAATGGATGCACATGGTTGATTTTTAGATCTATAAAAGGGTTTTAATATCCTTCTCACATCCTTTTACACTATCAATTTGAATTTGGAAGCAATAAAGGTAATAAAAAATGTTGTGTTTCATTGTTCTTAAAGGTGGCAGGCAGGGTTTTTGAAGTCTTGGAGTCATTGAAGAAGAAATAAGTTATGTATTGGAATAAAAAACTTGTAAATAATATAAAACAAGCCTCGTCTATCCTCTTCAGGTCTCTCACAAGCATCAATAAGACCAAATCTCAAAGAGATTAGTAAGCATGTTGATTTTGCATAATACTGCTTGTAGGTGGTTGTCAAAAGTGCTTAGAAAAGGTGAATCCATGGTGTTTGAAATTAATATCAAAGACTTTAATCTATTATGAGTCATTTTAAATTATGTGGGAATGGTATATCCACAAAATAAGTCATCTAGGCAAGTTAAATGATGTTTTGATCAAGACCTTGTGGTTGGAGGTTTTAGGCCTATTGAATCCAAAGAGAGTAAAGTTGATTTTAAGTTTTGTTCCTCAAGAAACCAATAGGAACATTGGTTTATTATGGATATGAGTGGAATATTTGGCTCAAAAAATCACCTATAAGGTTGACAAATTCACTTCAAAAATATCTCAAATGAAGGTTGCAGGTGGCAACTCATTAGCAATAAGGGTTTATACTCTCAAGTCTGCCTTCAAGGTCTCAAGGTAAACAAGCAACTGATAGGCCTAAGAAAAAAGAAAATAATGGTAATTTTGGATTATTTAAAGGAAATTTCAACTTAAATAACCCCTAAATTACCTCCAAGGATACCTTTAATGCATATACAGTCAATGTTAACCTACAACCATCAAAGTCAAGAAAGTTGCACGAGCATATACTTTTGAGGTTTTGATTGGTAGTTTAGGTGAAGTACGTAGTGTTCGACTTTAGGTAAGAGGTGATAAAATCTAATAGGAAATTTACCAATGAACCAAATCTCTTAAGACCATTCTTGAAGTGCATTAGCAGGCTACAGGCCTAAAGAACATCAATTTATTGTTTGACAATCATAATTAGGTGTTTAAAGACAACTTGAGGCCTTCAAAGAGTTTTTGAGATTAAAAATTGGTTTGAAATATCAATGAGGTAAATAAAAGACTTAATAGACCAAGAAGGTTATTGTCAAGGGCTTAAACTAGGATAAATGTAAAACTACAAGTCTACAAACTTGTAGGTCAACATTCTCAAGCAAAAGAAGTTAACTTTGCATGAAAATGGTGGCTTAAGAGACAAATGAAAGGTGAATAAACATGAAAATATATTAATAATATATAGTCATGGTAGGAAAATAAAATATCATTGAATAATAAATTTTCTTAAACCTCTAACAAGCATCAAAACTAATGAAGATCTTCAAGCCTACTAAAAGCAGTCTTTTGTGGCATGTTTTCAAGAATTCATGGGAATATGTAGTGTTTGCATTGGAGTTAGTGTTTCTAATGGATAGTAATACATGATGGTCCATGAGGAACCATTTTTTTTTTATAATGATTTTAAAATGATCCAAAATGCACCTACACCCCTGTTGTACAGTTCAAAATCCCTGTAAAATTATGAAAATTAGCATGGTGGAGGGATTTGAAGGTTGATCTTGAAAAACTAATGATTGAAAGAGTTTAAAGAGGCTAAATATGATTTGGTTTTTCTTGAAACACATTAAAACTCAAAATATTATTTTTTCTTTGCCCTCGGCCTACTCAGGCCTGTGCATGGTCAAACTAGGGCTAGAAAACTTGAAACTTGCATAACTTGAATTCTAACCCATGAAATCCATTGAAAATTTTCCATCAGACCTAATTTTATGTAACATAAAATATTTTGGAGTTTTTGGAGTGGTACTATGGACTCAGACGCTCTATAGAACTGTAGGCGTGCTTTAGACCTGATTAAAAAAGGTGGGTGTTGAGAAAGTGGGTTTGCATTAGGATTTGAGATCTAAAACTTTGGGTGAAGCTAAAATAGGATAAAGGGTACTCAAATATGCCCTTAGTTTGTCTAGAAGTGTTATATATCTCTAAAAACAAAGATGTTTGTAACAAAATAGGGCTACAAGGAATAGGCCTCCAAGAGAGCAAATGTGAGAACTATGAAGGAAATTATAGAACAAAGGTGGGATGATGATTGGATGTGGATGTGCAATAGGTTTCCAAGGTAGTTAAACTCCAAAAATATGATTGGTCATCTCATAATCACTCCAAAGGGCAATTTCAAGAGCTCAAGGGTAAGTCACCAAGCCAAACATAACTCCTACGCCACCTTGAGGAGATCATCATCAAATTGAGGGTACACATAGTGAAGAGGGACTCCATAACTATATTTTGGAATATCCTCTTGCTTATAACTCATTTCATAATTACTTCATAGCCATCATTGGCTCTCAACACCTCTCTTCTATCTCTCTTCTTCATTCTCTTATATGTATGCCTAATTTTGGCATTGTAATGTATTCTCCACTTGAGTATGGCTAAGTCTTGGTCCTTTTGTAAGCCATTGAAGCAATAAAAAAACTAGTTTTACCTTCTCTTATGATTGTATTTTAGTGTTTAGGCATGAATAATTGGTCTTGTCTAGTGTTGACTTATTTCTCCTTGACATGTTGTCTTGTTTTCTTACCTATATGCAGTTTAAACTAACTCTTATAGGTCATATGGTGTGTTTAAGTAGTCTCATGAAGGTTAAGTGAGGTAATCTTCCATTGGTGTCTTTTAGACCTCTTGAAAACTAGCCCTCATTGCCTAATCATCACCTACCACCTTCATATTGAAATATTGATGTAAAAGGAATAGATTAGGAGTAGTTTATGAATGGGTCAGCTTCATGCTCATTGTGCATCTGAAAATGTGTGGTAGTGGTCAACAAATTTGGTGCATCACCCCCTTAGTTTAGTTTACTTTCAATTCTCTCTCCCTTTTCCCAAGCAAGCAATAGGCTTAGTTTTATAGTTATAGGTGATAACATCAAGGGAGTTGGCCCTAATCTAGATGTTCTCTTTAACTATAAGGTCACCCACAACATTTGAAGAATTCCCATGCTATAACTAAAGTGAGGAGGTTTCAACAACCTCCTTAAGGGTGCAAATTTTGATGATAACAATTCTAGCACACCTAGTGGGATAAGGATTGCATCCCATTGAAGAGTTATTGATGTTTTTCTTGACTACATCAGCCTTTGGAGGCATGAACATAAGCACACATGGTGACTCCAAGTGAATATCAGCTAGTATAAGCAACCCCAGTGTCTAAAAATAAGAAAAATTGGTATGTATTCTCATCATTATTTTGGTTAAGATGCATATTGTTAACGCTCTTCCTTTGTGAATTTCTTCAGACAAAATGTCCAAAGGAATTCACCTTTGGTTCCATGTGGATTTTCTTTAGATAAAAAGTTTGAAGAAGTCCTTTGTATTTTTGCTTTGTCATTTCTTCCTAAGGAAAACTTCCCTTTCGGCCTTCTCTTTGATCTCTTTTCAAAATGTGTTCCCTGCCCTCCGTAAGAGCACCTTGGGCCCAAAGTGTCCTTTAAAGCTTTGTGAAAGGTTCCATTTGCCACCTACTTGCCCTCTGCAAAGGCACTTGACCTTTGGAGTCTTTGTAAAAGACTTGCATTTATTTGAAATGGCCCATTTCTTTGCCAAAAAGGCCTGTCCAAGGCAATTTGCTGAAGCAAAATGAGCCTCCACATCAACCCAGAAATATGTAGGACTCAAATCACTTGACTTTTTTATAGAATAGGCCTTCGACAAAGGGAAAAAATGACAATTACAGTAAGGAGAAGATATTAGAGACTGACTAATCAGTCCCCCCAAAGAAAATTCAAAAGGGAGACCGATTTTTTGGGCCTGTAGGACCAAAATTTGGTCAACAAAATTATTGACTCACAAGGGGTGCATCCCTGTTATGCTAAAAAAGACTGGTAGCCTCAAAGTCCATTAGGCATGGAGTCAGGGTGCAACTTGAAAAGTTAGCAATAACCTTATAAAGACCTATAAACCAACAAAGCTTTATCTCAAGCAACAAGAAAAACAACACACAACAAGGCTAAAAACACTACACCTGTGCAAACAACACTTAGGGAAAACAAAGACAACTGAAAGCAAACTATTATGTATAGCTAACAAGATATATTTTCCTCCCTCCTGGATCAAAGGGAAAACTTCTTAATTCTCCTTCATGGAAAGAAAACTTGTGGTGCTAGACAAGTGGCTAAATGGAAAGGAGACTTGATGACTTGCTCTTCTTGTCTACCACCTTGATTGGCTTGTATCCAAATGAATTAGGGTCAAACACGCTTCTAACATATATGTATTCATCTTGCTCTTAGAAGCTTGCCTCATACTGGCCCTTCATGCTAGTGTATCTCACTAGGAAGTCAATGGCTATTGGCTCATCACCATAGTGATTATCTAGCTCATAACCCCCTTAATATGCATCATGAATTGACTCGTTCCCTTCTGCCTCATTAAAGAGATTATCAAATTTATCTTTTGCTTCCTCATGGCTTTCTTGAAGAAGGGTGACTATTATGATGTCTGAAATGAGATCACAAACTGCTTTCTCATCCCACAAAACATCACCTTCTTGATCAAGGCTCTCTTCTTCAAAGCTTTCATCAATATGGACATGCCTCTCCTTTTCTTGCTAAAAAACCAAAGTCTCTAGTTGTTTAAAGACATCCTCTTTATCCTCTTGCAACTTAGGTTCCATGGCATGGTCATTCTCCTCATCAAATCAACAAGGGAGTTCATCAAACAAGGGAGGAGAGAGCTCACCATTCTTACATCCCTCATCATCCATTGTTGACAAATAAATTTTGTCAACCTCTTTTTCATATTGTTGAAACATCTGCATGTATGCATGACCTGTGTCTTCTCCATTGTTGATGATGTCTTCAAAGGGAGAATCCATGATGATTTCATCTTCATTGTCACTCATGATAGCCTCTTGGGAAGCTGCAAATTAGATCCTCTCTTTTTCACTTGCCTCCTTCAAAATAGGTTCCTCCTTGAGAAGGGATGAAGTGGAAGGCTGATGGTTAAACTCATATGGAAGAGGAGGCAGTCCTTGAGCTAGAATCAAATTATTCTCCTCCTTCCATTTGGCCAACACTTCATCTACATCAGATGTGGCTTGATATCTCTCTTGAAGGAGTGTAATGGGGTGTGTTCAAACATGAAATCTGTCGTTTGATCTAAACTATCCATCACACCCTGGCTGAGGGATCTCATTATGTACTCCAAATCTATAATTTACCCGGCTATATTTTCTTGGGAGAGCCTTTCTTGGAGATCTTGAGGATCACCATGAGTAGGGGCAGCTTCATCATTTCCAAAGCCCTGAGCTAGCTCATGGTATTCCCTCCTTCAACTTGGAATCTTGACATCATGTTGAAAGACTTGAGGAGGTTGAGGAAGACTAGGAAGAGATTGTTGATGCATAGGAAAAATTTCCTATAGAGGGATGTGTTATTTTTTGAAAGGCATAGGATGATTCCCTTCAAAGGAGGATTCATAATCTAAGGAATTATGAAGGTTCATTTCCATGGGAGGCTGCTTGAATGCCCTTTGGTGTTGAAAAGCTAGGTGTAAGGGGTTAAGAGCATGAGTGGTTAATGCATCAGATGAGCAAGAGTGAGCAAGTGCTATTTGGTAGAAAGGATTTGGTGCACAAGAGGGGGCTTTATTTAGAATAGGAGGGGGATGCTTTGGAATGGGAGAAGGCATACAAGGTTGATTGCCTTGAATGAATGGACTCTCCCATTTTGTTACTTCCTCCTTCATGGATTGCAAGGCCTGAGCTTGCCTCAATAAACACTCCTCTTTATACATAAGCTCTTACTGATATCTATTATGCTCCTCCAATATGTTTATCTCCATCACTTGCTTCTCAAATTCCAGCGTTACTTCCTTTACACTAGGTGAAGGGCAACTAGGAGACATGCTTGAGGTGATGCCATGAATAACCTGAGCTTGATCAAAGCTATATGAAAGAAAACAAGGTCCATGCTACTGAGCGATGGGATTATAAATATCAAAAAATATGATTTATTGATGGTACTAGGACTGCTTAACCAGCTGATTCAACTCAGAGTCATCATTTGGTGTTGATTGAAATGCCTCCAAAGGCTGATTAGTTGAAGAACACACCAAAAAATCCTTCAACTCCTTGCACAAACTATCCCACCAAGCGTGCCAAAAATGATTGATGCTCTTCGTTTGTGAATTTTTCAGACAAAATGTCTGAAGGAATTCCTTCCGGCATTTTGTCTAAAGGAATTCACCTTTGGTTCCACATGGATTTTCTTCGGACAAAAAGTCTGAAGAAGTTCTTTGCATTTTTTTTGTCATTTCTTCCGAAGGAAAACTTCCCTTTTAGCCTTCTCTTTGATCTCTTTTCAAAATGTGTTCCCTGCCCTCTGCAAGGGCACCTTGGGCCCAAAGTGTCCTTCGAAGCTTTGTGAAAGGTCCCATTTGCCACATGCTTGCCCTCCGCAAGGGCACTTGACCATTGGAGTCTTCATAAAAGACTTTCATTTCTTTGAAATGGTCTATTTCTTTGCCGAAAAGGCTTGTCCAAGGCAATTTGCTGAAGTGAAATGAGCCTCTGTATCAACCCAAAAAAATTTAGGACTCAAATCACTTGACTCTTTTGTATAATAGGCCTTTGATAAAGGGAAAAAATGACAATTGTAGTAAGGATAAGATATTAGAGACTGACTAATCAATCCCCTCAAAGAAAATTCAAAAGGGAGACCAATTTTTTGGGCCTGTAGGACCAAAATTTGGTCAACACATACTCTATGCCTCCACATTCTTCATATCAGTTTGATGGCATTCATGGCTTCACCCCAAGTGGTTCTCAAACATTAACATGTCAACTTCACCAAGGTTTTCAACAACCTTATATGCCCTCTCTAGCAGCCTACACATCCCTCTAATCAAGCTTGTCAAAGTCATATTACTTACACTCCAACCTTCTTATAATTCAAACAAACCCTTGTAAAAATGGAAATGCAAATGAGGAAGCTTGATGTTAGGATAAATTAAAACCCAAATCTATCTCCAAATTGCATACAAGAAAAACTATGAAATGAATTAATCAAACATTTAGAAAATAAACATAAACATGCACATAACAAGAGACACCAAATTTAACGTGGTTCACCCAAGATGGGCTACATCCACCAAACTTGTCCTGTATATTATTTCTAGCAATACAAGGGAGAAACAAAATCATGTAACAAACCCTGTTACACCTCTCTACCTTTTTTTCCTCCACTATGTGCACAATTTTTCATCATCAATATCCATCATATATCTCAGCCATATATCAATATATTTTAGGGTGAAAAACACCTAAACATAACCTCTACCATCAGATCTGGAAACCTTTAATCAATAGCCCATATTGACTATGTAATTATAATTTTACAAGACAATTTTAATAAAAAAATTCCTTTGAGGCATGTAGTCCCTAGACCCCCCGTCAGGGGGGGGGGGTCATACACCCTGGACCCCGCAAGGGGGTTCCCCCCTTTGCAACATGTTGTTCCCAAAATCAGCTACGCTCATTTTTGGAACAACCCCTACAAAACTTGTCTATTTCATGTTTTTCACCCAAGTTCGTCTTTCGAGGCAAGTTTCTCTTGATCTCATGTTTGGTTAATTAACATCCTTAAAAAGTTCATGACGTTCCCTCGTGATTTCTCAAAAAATGTGAAAATCGTTATGATTTTAATGTGATTAGAAAGTCAAATTTTTGATAAATTTCAAGGAGTTAGTGTGTTTTCTTAGTTTGCATATAAGGGCGGCATTTTTTGCCGCCATTGCATGTGGTTTTTCAAGTTCTTGTGCAAAGGTGGAAAAATTTGCTGCCCTTGCATCCTTTCATGCAGGAGTGATGAAAATTGTCGCCCTTGCATTTTCTTCATCCATTCCATGCAGAGGTGATGGTTTTTTCTACCCTTGCATTTTTCCATGCAAGAGCGGTGAAATTCACCACCCCTGCATCCTTCTTTAACCTCACATGCAGAGGCAGCAATTTTTGTCACCTGTGCATGATATCAATTTTTGCGTGCATCATTTATGGCCATGCACACTGAGTGGTTGGAGTCATTTTTCAACCTTTTAAACCCATTTTTTACCTCATTTATTTCATTTCAATTTGTCTTCTCCTCCTCCCTGCATCCAGTCAATTGTGCGAATGAGTGGAATCACGATTTCTTTGGATTAAGCATGGGATTGCGATTCACCAGGTAGGGTTTTGCATTCTTTTTCTTCTTGTTTAGTTTTTCATTTTTTTTATTTTTTTCTCTTTTTTATAGTTTTGGTTTCTTCTTCCTCTTCTTATTTAAGTTTTTTATCTTGTGTTTTTCTTCCCCCCTCCTCCCTTTATTCCCCGAGGAGGTGACCTAGGTGGAAAAACCCCCTCCCTCGTAACCCATCGGCTGCTCGAGCCAGTGTAACGGTGGTAAAAATTGCTGCCCTTACACTAAGCCATCAAGCCAGTGTAACGACGGCAATTTTCACAGCCCTTACAAATCCTTTGCCATTTGTGCAAGGGTGGTGAAAATCACCACCCTTACACAAGACCTTACACAACCCTCTAACGTGCACAGGTGACAATTTTTGCAATCGATGCACAACCCTCTATTCCCAACATGCACAGGCAACAATTTTTGCCACCTATGCATAAATACCTTCCCTCACATGCAAGGGCGGCAATTTTTTGCCACCCCTGCATGCTTTCCCTCTGATTTTCCTAACTCTGGGAAATTTTGATTTTTTCATTTTCTCGAGCTCGCTTCCTTTTGACTTTTTGACTTGCTCATGCCATAGGCCTTTCAAGCGCATTCCCATGCTCGTGATCATCTAATGTACAATTTTCCTAGATTGTCAATATTTCTCTTAATTGCACGATTATGATTTTTGTTGCAATTTCTCTCTAAGATCCTTCTTCATCAGCATACTTTTGACAAAGGCTCATCTAGATGACTGACATTTCTCCAAAGAAGTCTAAGACAATGAAGTACAAGTATCAAGGTGTTTTTTCAATCACCTCAGTTGCTTCTAATGTCGACGACATGAGGGATACAGAGATTGGGCACGTAGATATGGCTGAGTTCATAGAAAGAACCAAATCAAACAATCCTAGCCATGAAATGAAGAGGATAATTGAGAGTAATATCCATCTAGTCTCCTCTTTTCCTATAGCAGCTCACCACACAAAGTTCATTCTCCAGTGCGCTCAATTCTACAACAAGGATACCAGGGTTGTGTTAGATGTCGGTAGTAATGTAGTAATTAGACTAGACCCTGAGTTCATCGACAAAGTGTTCACGTGCCCTCCCACTATTGAAGTGTTGAAGCTTGACTTCGTTAAAGCACAAAAGGAATATGACAAAGATCCCGAAAGATTGAAGAAAGTGATCAATAATAGATGGCTCAAAACTCCCAAAGTGAACTTGTTCAGATGGCCACGAAACTTTCCAAGGAGTGATTTTATAGAATAAGTTGGTAACTTGATCACTCTTCTCAGCAGAGTACGAGGTTTACCTTCTTTCTCTCAGTTTCATGAATGGATGTACCCCTTTGTTAAGATAATTCTCCAGGGCAAATAAATCATTTTATGGGGAGAACAAATCAGCAATGCTCTTCATGAGCAATTGATAAAGGCATCCACTACCTCCAAATTCTACATGACTTCATACCTGGTATATATTGCAACATCGATGAGAACCTTCCCATGTTTAACATCAGAGGGAGACAGGAAAACAACTCTGGTGTATCAATATTACCCTTAGTTGACATTGAAGGGTTCTATCCATCATTTTAGGAGGGTAAATGATGCTTTATTCATGGTATTTTTGTGTCTTTTTGATCCCCAATTAGAACAGAAAAGAGTGTCAGATGAAGCTTGGACTGTTGTGAATGACTTAGGGTGTATGTTATTGTAGTCCCCTTCTTTTTGTTATCTGCAGGTTGGCTTTTTTCAAGGTTATCCCTATATGCTCCCAAGATTCCCCTCAGACAAATTGGTCTTGATGGAGTTATGCAGGCAAATTATTGTTGTACACAATAAGTAGATGGAACTCAAGAAACTCAATTTCAGGTTCCCAATTGAAATTGGTAGGTTTTCAGTATTGATCGTTGCAAAAGCTAGAGCAATGGAGACTGAAATGCAACTCGTAACCATGAAGCATTTCAAAAAGAGACCAAATTTTGACTACAAAGGTGTGAAGGACATGATCAGGAGGAAGACCCAGTTCCATGGGCCTATGATTGAAGACATTTAGATCAATTTGAGGACAGTGGAAGACATCAAAAAGATGGAATATAGTAGATTGTCTCTTGAGCAAATAGAATATTTGGGGCTCACTGATATCCCTACAAATCTAGTGGATAATGGAGATTTGATCAATAACAGATATCATGTTGAACAAGTCGCCAATGCCCATCTTCCCCCCATCCAATGGTCTCAGAAGGAGTTGACTTCCTTGAGGATGAGATTCGAACCAATATTGATAAACACCAATGATTAGTTATCAAATAAGGGAATCACTTTAAAAGAGTTTATTACAGGATCAGGAGCCAAGTTTCAAGAAGAGACATGGAGAGCGAAAAATTAAATAAAAAATAAAAGTGATGTTCCTTCTCCTTCCAGACCACATAAGCCTAAGATCATTTTTGTAATGAAGAAATCAAAAGTCACAGAAAAAGAGCCAGAAACAATAGATATGGAGGTTGAGAAACAAAGTACCAAAAAACCGGTAGTAGAATAGATGGAAACTGATGATAGGCCTACAGGTCAATAGGAAACAAAAACTCTGTCTCTGCGAGAAGGTGTGCAGCCAAAATAGGAATCTCCTCTTCCCCACCTAGCACACCTATTATAACTTCTTCACCTGCTTCTCCAATCAGTATTCCCTCTTTTGGAGCAACCTCTCCTTCCAAAATTATTTTTAACAACCCCCAAGTACTTCTGGAGGTATTCTTCATTCCTCTGAGTCAATCCCTAGTTTGCCATCTCCATCTTTTGACATCAGAGATAGTTCTACTTTCGATCATTCAATAAAAGGTGTAGCTCTTACTGATACTCCACCCATTGTTTCCACCACTGGTGTACGTGCGACTCCAGTAACTCCGACAATGGAGATTGCTCCTAATGTAGGTACTTCTGTGCTCCCACTGTGGTTGTCAATTTTTACACCCAAAAATAAAAAACAAGCCATCTCTCCAAATGACTTTGACTTCAGTAAAATGGTGTTGGTAAAAGCTAAGACCCCCAAGAAGCCAAAGATCCTTTCAAAGATGATTGGAGAAAAGGGGCACAAATTTCTGGAAATAACCAAACCTCTACAAGATGCAACTCTTGAAAATTTTGATATAAGCAACTACTCTATCTCTCGAGTTGAGTTAGGGAAGACAACTCATGAAAGCACTAAGAGTGATTTGCAATCAACAATAGATATTATGGTTCAAAAATTTGATAGAGAAAAAGAAATGAAGGATCATTATAAGGTGATGGTGGAACAATTGACTGCAGTGATAAGGAGAATCACTTTCACTCTAGAAGCAGTAACTCCAGAGGCTATCTCCATAGACGATCTCATGATTCAGAAAGTAGAAAGGACCTATCTCAAGGAGAAAGTACTTGAAGACTACTTGGACAAGATGCATGCACAGGAGATTTCTTTGTTCATAGAGTTGTCTGAGAAGATGGGCAAAATGAAGAAAATGAGAGCAAAAATAGATGATCTTATCAATATCATTTCTCAGGATGTTGAAAGCATAGATAAATATCTTAGCAAATGGACAGATATGAAGGAGCTAAAAATGCATACTCTAGTATCAATCAACGTCATTGTTGATAGGGACTCTTATGTTGAAACTAAAGAAGCATTGATATATAGGAGCTGGGTGCTCAAGGAATTGATCAACGACCTCAAATCTTCCAAGGATTTTAGTGAACAAAGTGATATCTGTCTGTTGCATAAATTAGAGGAGTTACCTTGCAAACTTACCTCTCAAAATAACCAATTCATTTTGGCAGAAGAGATGATTCAAGAGTTTGAAGGTATGTTTCGAAAAGAATTGGAGGAGAAATTTTTTTCAATGGCCTCTGTGGACAATATCCTGTATAATCAGTTAACTCTGGACAATCTAAAAACTAGGTTAACTAGTCACATGAAATCAATCATAGCAGTAAAAGATGTCATAGTTAGGGATAATGTGATTCTTAAGAATATTGTTACTCCAGATAGTATCGGGATACGAGTAGCTATTGCCATGTACGATGCTCATATGAAAAAGGCTGGCGATAAAAATTAAAATTGTTCTTCCATACTTTATTCTCCATTTTTCAAATGCACTTTGTAATTGACTTGGGACATTTGCACATGTACTTTTTTTATGTGTAAATACATGTAAAAATCCAAAAAGTCCCAAAGTCAACAAAGACTCTCATCTTTGACTAGGTTATAATATTTAAGTTTTTTCTCAATTCTCAAGGTTTCTCTCTATATATAGAGGGAGCCTCTTTTGTAATGGATCGATCATTTGATAATTGAGAGAAAAAACTTTGTCAAAATTGAGATGCTTCCTGAGACTTTGAGCTCATATTATAAATCATATTTTCTTGAATGAATGAGAAAGTAGGTTACTTTCAGACTTTGCATTGGAATAACTTATGTTATTTAGGAGATTGTTCTTATGTCCTTTTCCTAATAATCTCTCATCTATTTGATTAAACAAGCAAAGTGTGTGGAAATTATCTGAAGATATTTTGAAGTTAATTATGAAGACTTTGTGTTGCTATAATTACCTTTAGTTAATGTTTTTCATGTTTTAGTGTGAAGGGTATTAGAAAGGCTTTGAACTGCTTTTATCCTTTGCGATCTTATGCTCTGTTGTAGTTTTCGGTGGAGACTTTGAGCTACACTTCACTCTACTATTAGGTACGTTCTAAATCAGTAAGGGAAGAAATGAAAGACTTTGTGCTTTCGTGGGTTTCTTGTGCATCCAGTTACTACTCAAGAAGATTTTTTGCTATTTGTTGAACATCATTTTTGAAAGAAGAGAAATGATTTCAGTCATTATCTGTGATTTCTCTTTTGCCATGTAAACATCTTCTCTAAAAAAAAAGAGATGGATGGTGTGATCTCACCCCTGAGTCTATTTTCAGTTCATATTAATATATAAGTAGTTTATAGGGAACCTCCCCTTGAGGAGAGGAGAGATTTATCTCACTTTGTTGTAGTAAACCTACACTTTTTGCCGTATAAATCTTCTTGTGCTATGGTCAATATACCCATTTTGCCACCAGTTACTTGATGACAAAATATTCACCTAACAGATTTTGGTGACTCTATCGGGGACATGAATGCCCACTTTGAAGCCTCAAGCTTCAAATTGAAGCCTTTCCAGTCCTTTTTCATTTTACACTCTAGCAGATCCACCGTACATGCGAAGCCAAAGAGCTCAAGGTATTGTTGATCCTGTATTTGAGTTGGTGAAATGAAATAATTTTGAGATTTTTCCTCCACCATCTCACCTTTAGCGAACTAGGAGTTTCCCTCCTACTAATGTCAGATCTCCAATACCAGACAAAACTTCTAGTTTTAGTGCTAGTAGAGTTTTGTCTATATTTAACCCACAACGATTTGTTATCCCTCCATTTAATCGATATATCATGGCAGTCTAAGGCCCTTGGGGTAACACTTTTGGCCCTCTTAATCTGACCCCACCTTTACATGAACTACCCCGTAGTTCAAGGAAGAATTTTCCCAAATTCTATGGTGATGGAAAAGTACATCCAGATGAGCATATCGATGCTTTCTGCATAGCATGCAGTGTGATAGGCGTGGAATATGAAGATATAATGGTGAGACTATTTGTAGAAACTTTGCAAGGCACTACCATGGACTGGTTTTACCACCTTCAAGCTCAAAAAATAACTGACTGAAACACCCTCAAGGCCAAGTTTGAGGCTAAGTTCAAACCCATCGAAGATGCACATGCCTTGTTGGCTCAGCTTATACAAATGAAGAAGGAACCTCATGAGGCCATGTGAGACTTCAGTTCTAAATTTAATAAGCTGAGGAATCAAATTCCTATAATTGCTCAGTCGACACCAGAGAATCTTAAGTGTTTTTTCATCAACTCTCAACTTCCTGAGGTAAGTTTTCTATTGAGGCAGCCTGGCCCTATTGATCTTTCTATAGCCCAAAATTTGGCTACCGAGGTTGAGGATAATCTTATCCTAGCAGGTAAGATTAGAAAAGATTCTAATAAAAATAAAATTTTCTCATCTACTGAAAGTTCTTCCATGAGCACCACAGATCCTATGGTGTAAAAGTTAGCAAATGAATTGCTAGCCTTAAAAAAATAAATGGCTCAATGTATGTCTACTCCTCCTTATCAGGATATGCCAAAGATGACATTTCCTAACTAGTCATATCAAGGCAATGCTGCCAAAAATCAAGAATAATTAAATCACCTACCTCCCCCCCATAGGAAGCTCACCATTGAAGCAACACCAGCTAACTCAACAGTTGGTTACCGTGAAGCTGAACATGATTTCTCATTCTAACCTAAGTTGGACCAAGAAGATGAGGCTAATCTCTTTCCAAAAGGAGAAGAAGAATTAGCTGGTGAATCCAATATTGGTTTCTTGGATTATCAGGATGAAGCTAGAAGCAAGGGAGAAGTATTTGATGGATCGTACGCTATTTTTACCAGGTCTCAAAATCAGTCAGCTCAACAAGTTGATAAAGAAAAAGTAGGAGAAGAACCTCATCTAGTAGTTTCGATCGCTAAATGGGGGACTTCACTACCTTTCTAATCAAAGGACATGGTGACTAATAGGAAAGTAAGTACCTCAAACTATCCCATACCTTCTACTTCTATCTCTCAGACCAGTGCCACACCAAATAAAGATCAGGATGATGGGCTTCCTCCCTCTATTTCTAGTTCATTCTAATTATTTGATATAATTGATTATGCCAAAAAGACCAAGATTCAAATGACTAAAATTGTGTACTTGCGAGCCAATCTTGAACAGTTTGATAGGCTGGCTGAATACGTAAAAAATAAAACTGTCCCTAGAAGACAAGATTTTCCAAAGGTGACTCATGATTCTTTGAAGAACAAATCTATCCATAATAATCTTGTCACTACTCCTTTTGTCTCCCGCAGAAAAATATAACCTTTTTATGTTTTCCTGTTGATAAATAGACATAAGTTGAGCAACTGTATAATAGACTCTAGAGCCTCTGATAACGTGATGCCCACTAAGGTAGTAGATTCTCTTGGTCTTACTTTGACTAAGACTTTTGGGAGATGTTTCTCCATGGAAAATAAACAAGTCCCACTCTTGGGTCAAATCAAAGATGCCCAATTTGCATTTGTGGCTTTTCCAGAGAAGATATCTGAAGTTAATTATGAAGACTTTGTGCTGCTATAATTACCTTTAGTTTGTGTTTTTCATGTTTTAGTGTGAAGGGTATTATAAAGGCTTTTAATTGCTTTTATCCTTTGTGATCTTATGCTCTATTGTAGTTTTTGGTGGAGACTTTGAGCTGCACTTCACTTTACTGTTATGTACGTTCTAAATCAATAAGGGAAACAACGAAAGACTTTGTGCTTTTGTGAGTTTCTTGTGCATCCAATTACTACCCAAGAATATTTTTTGCTGTTTGCTGAACATCATTTCTGAAAGAAGAAAAATTCTTTCAGTCATTACCCAGGTTTCTCTTTTGCCTTGTAAACATCATCTTTGAAAAAAGAGAGATGGATGGTGTGATCTCACCCCTGAGTCTATTTTCAGTTCATATTAATATATAAGTAGTTTATAGGGAACCTCCCCTTGATGAGAGGAGAGATTTATCTCACTTTGTTATAGTAAACCTGCACTTTTTGCCGTATAAATCTCCTTGTGCTGTGGTCGATATACCCATTTTGCCACCAGTTACTTGACAACAAAATATTCACCCAACACAACCCCCCATGCCATGAGGGATTCAAAAAATGGGATCCAAACTCGACTGAAATAACATCATAATTTTAACCTCTGATCTTGGAAGGCAATCAAGCTCCACACCTAACACTTGATAAAGAGAAGGAACTTGGTATGATTGTCTATAAGCCTTATATTTAGAATGAACACATTCAAATGATGAAATATATTATGCATTCACTTAAGTTTGGGTGGGTAGGTATTAAGAGAAGGAATTAGCATATGTCAATTGATGAGGTGATAGAAATAAGAAGTTTGATTCAATGTCTAGAGAATATATTAGTACTTGAAGAGAAACAACAAATGCAATACATTCATCTTGTATGCCTTATCCTAATCCACATCAACCTTATTTTGCTCTAAAACCAACCCAAATTTCAATATGCTATCAAGAAAGGCCCGTGCTAATGCAATTTCCACTCGTCCTTCCTCAAGAAGCTCAAGCCATTCCACCATGGAGACCTTCTTGGACTAAGACCACTAATTATATCATGTCAACCCTTGAAAAAGAGCCTTCTCCCATGCCTAATCAAAGTCAAGAATATAGAAGTGTATGGAGGTCAAGTTAAGAGAGATCTTAAGTCCCTCAAGTCATTCACCTACCATTCAGGTTATAACTATCCCTGAAGTTCAAGACTCATCAAATTTTGATAGAGTGATTGAGGAGTGGAAGGAGAATAATGTGGCATCCTCAACTCAATTCCTTTCTCCATCCCTTTAAGAACACTACAATTAGCCTATTCCTCATAAAATCCTAAATTGGAAGGACACTCCATCAAGTTTCAAGTAAGCCAATGAAGTCTATTGCCCTCACACCCTCTCTTTTTATTAAGGAAAACATTTTACATTAAGGGCAAAAGATGAACATTCAGTTGGAAAAGAGAGCTTGTCAAGAAAAGAATGTGAGGTGGTAGTCTTTAAAAATATTGAGAAGGTTGTAGCTTTAAGTGGATCTCAAGAAGGCTTTGAGGAGAATGATTCAAGTGTGTATGATGAAAAGATCTTTCTTGGCAATCCTCTTTGTCAAGAAGGAAACAATTCAATCTTCAAGGATAAAGAGGAAGATGGTCTTGATGGAGGAGTGCATGGTAATATGATATCAACCTCTAATTAAAGTGATTCCATTGAAAAGGGTGAAGAAGAAGATCCTAATTAGGTATGGCAGTAATTGTACCATAGTTTCATGTAATATGTTGACTTGCTTAGCAAGCATGTGATCCCTCTAGAGCATAAAGGTAAACTCCAACATGAACTTGCAAGATTTGATAGTCCCCTAGAAGAAGACAATTCAAACTTGGCGCAAGAGAAGCATGATGAATTAAACCTTGGATGGGTATATGAGCGTCCATTCTTCATGGAGGAGGAAGAACACCAATGTAGTTGTCATAGATTGAGTCTTGTTGAAGGAAATGATGACCATGCAACTGTTTATTAGGTTACAATTGGACATGAGGTGAGTCTTCTTAAAGATACCTTCGTTAGTAACCTTGTCGAGCCTCATGAGCAAGAGATAAAGCTTGAATAATCAAATTAGCAGCTATGTCATGCTTATATTGAAGAATTCTAAGTGCTTGACCAGCCTGTTGTCCCTCAAAAGAATGGCAAGAATTAAAGTGAACTTGGCATGCTTTTAAGTGATCAAGAAGAAGGTTCAAGTTGGGAGGAACTAGAGAAATTACGCTCAAGTTTGGATATCAAACCTACATCCCATGAAGAGAATGCCAAGATGATTATTTTTGCCAATGAACATGGTGAAGACATGCATGAGAAAGATCTTGGAGAGAAGATCATGAGAGCTAATCTTGTTGGGTCTCATGAACAAGTTCAAGGAGGGCTTGAGGACATGTGGCAGTCCTATTTTCACATGTTCAAAGAATTTGAAGAGATTGGTAGGACTCATCATGAAAAACAAGATGAAGTTGTTGTAAAGAAATGCAAATCTCCTAACAAGCCAATATGTATTGTAGATAATCATCAAGAGGTTCAAGTCCATGATGTAGCAAGATATGATGAATATGATTCTCTTCAAGGTGAACAAGAGATGGAATTTGACGAGCCAATAAAAGATGAAGTTGTTGTTTCCTTTACAAATCAAAGTGTGATAAATTTGGAGGTCCCTCACATTGCCAAGGATGGACAATAGTATGAGGTAAGTTCTTAGTTTCAAGATGAATTTATCTTCATTAGAGACATGTTTGATGTTGCTACCCCATTTGAGATCAATCCAAATACAAAGGTGATCAAGAAAGGAGCTACCAAATCAAGATCAAAGCCTGACCATCAACATGCACACCATTCTTGTTCATCACATAAAGATGACTTAAAGAGTTTCCCTTTTGATCTAAGAGGATCAATTCTTAAAGGTTAGTTGCACGTAATAGTTTCTTATTTTGTATTCCATAAGTGCTTCTTAGCACATTGTCTATCTTTTTGGTGTGGTTTGTTGATTTGGTGTCTTTGTTTCTTATTGTTATGTGTTGGTGAAGGCAATTAGTTGTTTCATTCTTCTCAAGAGCTTGCAGTCAAGTGTCAAGGTCAAGTCATGTTTGTGTTGAGCCAAGATGACTCCATATCCCAATGGAGGAATGAAGGTAATTGGTCTAGATGCATATCAGGCATGTAATCCCATGAGGTCACCAAAGATGTTAGCTAAAATTGGATGCCATATGTGGGGATAATTTAAAACTTTGTTTCTAGTCTTGCCTAACCTTGTTGGTGGTCTCTTGATAGTTGTGGTTTCGGTCTATTAGTCAAAAAAGGTCATAAAAAGGTGTTTTATTAGGTGTTTGTCATCTTAAAGTGTATTATATAGTCTAGAAGAGTGATCAACCCCCATAGTCTTGTCATGCATTCCTTCACGAAGGTCTTATTTGAGTTTTGGAGAGATTAAATTATTTTAACAAAGTTTAAGGTTACTTTGCAAAGGTCAAGGTATGTTAGTATATGGTGAAATATTAGTGCATTGACCTTCCAAGGTGATATAATGCCCTATAGTGTAAGTTACCTTCTAGAGACAAGGTATGGAAAGATGAAAACATTATTATTCCATATTTAGCAAAGGTTAAGGTAAATTTAGAGAAATTAAGGTCATGTTTATCTTTGTTAACTAGAAAAATTAAGTGCATTGTGAGACCTCTAATGTGTTTCTAAGCTATGAAAAGTTTATTTCTCCCACAAACATATTCACCTAGGTAATTTCAACATGCAATAACTGGTGGGACCATCCAAAGATCAAGAAGATGAAATATAACGTAGAAAGACACTTGGCAAGGGCCTATAAATCTACTTTTCAATGTGGAAATGGTCAATTCATATCAAAAATGGATGTGGTCAGGTATTTATAGGTTTTAGGGGTTAAATAATGATTTTGGAAGCATTAATAGGTCAAAATAATGCAAAAAACATTTCATCTTCTCCATCCACCCCTTTGCAAGCTTGTGAAGGTCATTTTTAGGTGTTCATTTCATGAAGAGGAAGGAGAGTTGGAACCAATAATCTTGTGGGTGGATAGGGGCCCTTATTCCCTTGATTTTATATTCATTAGTTTTAGGATTGAATGGTTGTGATTTATTAAAAGTCTTTATCAAGTTAAGCAACCCAAAACCCTCTTAAAACCCCACAAGTAGGGTTTTTTCTTGTTCTCGTGAGTTTTCAGACTAATGGATGCACACGGTTGATTTTTGGGTCTCCAAAAAGGTATTAATATCATTATCACATCCTTTTACATTATCATTTGGCATGTGGGAGCAATAAAAGTAGCAAAAAATATTGTGTTTCATTATTCTTGAAGGTGATAGGTAGGGTTTTTGAAGTTTTGGCATCCTTGAAGATGAAATAAGTTATGTATTGGACTAAAAACACTGTAAATAATCTCTAACAATCCTCTTGTATCCTCTTAAGCTCTCTTAAAAGGATCAACAAAGTAATTTCAAAGAGATTAGCAAGCATGTTGATTGTGCATAAGAATGTTTGTAGGTGGTTGTCAAAAGTACCTAAAAAAGGTGAATCCATGGTGTTTGAAATGAATATAAAAGAATTTAATATATTAAGAGTATTTTTCATTGTGTGGTAATGGATAATACACTAAATAAGTGATCTAGGTAATCTAAATGATGTTTTGATCAAGACCTTGTGGTTGGAGGTTTTAGGCCTATTGAATCCAGGGAGAGTAAAGTTGATTTTATGTTTTGTTCCTCAAGAAAAAAATATGAAAATTGGTTTATTGTGGATATGAGTGACATATTTGGATTAAAAAACACCTATAAGTTTGAAAAAATCACTTCAAACATATATCAAATAAAGGTTGTAGGTGGCAGCACATTAACAACAGGGGTTTGAACTCTCAAGTCTACCTTCAAGGTCTCGGGGTAAACAAGTAAATAACAGGCCTAAGAAAATAGGAAATAATGGTAATGTTGGATTATGTCAAGGTTATTTCCACTCCAATAACCCATACATTACCTCCAAGTATACCTTCAATGCATATGCAGTCAAAATGTTCACTTATAGCCATCAAAGTCAAAAAAGTTGCATAAGAATATACTTTTCAGGTTTTGATTGGCAGCATAGGTGAAGTATGCAATGATACACTTTAAGTCAGAGGAAATAAAACCTAAGAGGATATTTAATAATGAACCAAATCTCTTAATCACATTCTTGAAGTGCACTAGCAGGCTACAAGCCTAAAGAACATCAATGTACTATTTGACAAGCAAGATTAGGTGTTTGAAGACAAATTGAGGTGCTTAAAAGTGTTTTTAAGCTTGAAAATTAGTTTTAAATATTATGTAGATAAATACAGGAATTAAAAAACCAATAATTATATTTTCAAGGGCTTGAACTAAGATAAATGCAGACCAACAAGTCTGCAGACCTATAGTTCAACATTCTCGAGCAAGAGAGGCTAACTTTGCATGAAAATGATGGCTTAAGAGATAAATGAGAGGTGAAGAACCATGAAAATATGTTAATAATATATTTTTAGGGTATGAAAATCAAATATAATTGAATAATAACTTTTATTGAACCTCTAACAAACATCAAAACCAATGAAGACCTTTAAGCTTGCTAAAAGATCTCTTTTGTAGCTTGTTTTCAAGAATTCATGAGAAAATGTAGTGTTTGCATTGGATTTGGTGTTTTTAATGGATAGTGAGATGTTATGGATATATTAGGAACCATTTAAATGTGTTTATAATGCTTTTAAAATGATCCAAAAGACACATACAACCCTATTATATAGTCTAAAATGACTATAAATTTGTGAAAATTAGCATGGTGGAGGGATTTGAAGGTTGATATTGAAAAAATAATGGTTGGAGGAGTTGAAGGAGGTTAGGTAAGACCTAAAAAAATATTTTATTTGCCTTGAAACACCTTAAAACTCAAAATATGATTTTCTCTTTGCCCTCGGTCTACTCAGGGTTGTGCATGGTCAAACTAGGGTTAAAAAGCCTGAAATTTGCATAACATGAATTTTAACCCATAGAATCCATTGAAACTTTGAAATAAGACCTAATTTAATGTACCCTATAATATTTTTGAGGTTTTTTAGTGGTAATGTATGTATTTATATGCTCTATAGGACTGTAGGCTTGTTTTAGGCCTAATTAGGCATAATTGGAAACTGTGGGTGTTGAGAAAGTGGGTTTGCATTGGGAGTTGAGATCTAAAAATTTGGGTGGAGATGAAAGGGGATAAAGGGTACTAAAATATTCCATTAATTTTATTTTAAGTGTTATTTATCTCTCAAACCAAGGATATTTGTACCAAAATAGGGTTATAAGGAATATGCCTCCAAGAGAGCAAATGTGAGAAATATTAAGGAAATTGAAAAACAAAGGTGGGAAGATGATTGGATGTGGATGTGAAATATTTTTCCAAGGTAATTAAACTCCAAGAAGGTGACTCGTCATCTCATAACCACTCTAAGGGGCAGTTTCAAGAGCTTAAGGGTGAGTCACCAAGCTAAACATAACTGCTATGCCACCTTGAAAAGACCATCATCAAATTAAGGGTACACATGTTGAAAAGGGAATTAATAACCATGATTTGGTAGATTATCTTACTTGTAACTTGTTCCATGATTGATTCATAACCATCATTGGCTCTTGACACCTCTCATCTCTCTCTCTCTTCTTCCTTCTCTTATATGTTTGCCAAATTTTGGCATTGTAATGCATCTTATACTTGAGTATGGTGACGCTTTGCTCCTTTTTTAAACTATTGAATAAATAAATAAGATGGTTTTACCTTCTCTTATGACTATATTTTAGTGTTTAGGCATGAATGATTGATCTTGTCTAGTGTTGATTTAGTTCTCTTTGACATGTTGTCTCATTCTCTCACCTATATATAGTTTGAACTCACACTTGCAGGTCATATGGATTATTTAAGTAGTTTCACGAAGGTTAAATGAGGAAATATTCAATTACTATCTTTTAAACCTCTTAAAAACTAGCCCTCCGTACCTAATCATCATCTACCACCATCATATTAAAATATTGATGTAAAAGGAATATATTAGTAGTGTATGAATAGGTCAGCTTCATGCTCATTGTGCATCTACAAATGTGTGGTATTGGTCAACAAATTTGGTGCATCACCCCCTTAATTTAGTTTACTTTCAGTTCTCTCTCCCTTTTCCTAAGTAAGCAGTAGGCTTAGTTTTGTAGTTCTAGGTGAAAGCATTAAGGGAGTTAGCCCTAGTCTAGAGGTTATCTTCAGCTATAAGGTCACCCAAAACCTTGGAAGAGTTCCTATGATACCACTTAAGTGAGGAGTCTTGAAAAACCTCCTCAAAGGTGCAAATTTTGATGATAATAGGTTTGCTAGAGTTGACAACCTCAAATCTTGGCCTCATCTCTTGTGCTCGTGACATCACCTCCACGAGCATCTTTGGTTGGGAGGGAAGTGGTTCCTTCTCCACCTCCTAGCCTTTTGACTTCTTTGGTGGCTTGAAAATGTATAAAATGACCCAAATTTTCCCCTACATGACTATCTAGTAGGGATTTATGTCAATCCTATTAGATTCAAGCTTCTCCACATATGTGTGCCTTTATATGTGTTGGGTGAATATTTTATCGTCAACTAACTGATGACAAAATGGGTATATCAACCACAACACAAGGAGATTTATGCCACAAAAAGTGTAGGTTTACCACATCTTAATGAGATAAATCTCTCCTCTCATCAAGGGGAGGTCCCCTATGAAAATTTATATACTATATGTGTATATATAAGTAAGCAAAAAATAATACTCAAGGTAGTATAACACCATCCATCTCTCTTTTTTCAGAGATGATGTCCAAGGAATAAAAGAGAGAAATCCTGGTCGATGGCTGAAAGCATTCCTCTTCTTTCAGGAATGGTATCCAACACAGAGCCGAAAATCCCCTGGAGTAGTAACAAGGTCCACAAGAAAACCCACGAAAGTGCAAAGTCTTCCGTTGCCTCCACTGATTTGGAACACACGTAACAATAGAGTGAAACAAATCACAAAGTCTTCACCTAAAACTACAATGGATAAAATGATCACCAAGATAAAAGTAGCTCAAAGTCTTTCTTTTATCTTTTAGAAACGTCTTCAGATAATGTCAACACACACACTTTGCTTATTAAATCGAACATATAAGAGATTATAAGGAAAGAGGACATAAGAACTATTTCCTAAATAACACAAATTACTTCAACACAAAGTCTGAAATAAACCTGTTTCTCATTCATTTGATAAAATATGATTTACAAGTTGAGCACAAAGTCTCAAGAAGTGTCTCAATTTTAGTAGAGTTTCTACTCTCAATTATCTAGAGATACTTTTACAAAGGAGGTTCCCTCTATATATAGGGAGAAACTTTCAAAATTAAAAAAGATTAAAATACTAAAATATCTAGTCAAAGATGAGTCATCTTTGACTTTGAGATATTTTTCCAGATTTTTTACATGTAATTACATATTAAAAAATTGCATGCACTTTTACATGACAAAAGTGCATGAGAAGAGAGAAAGGGGAAATGGTTCAGCTCTTGCCACCGGACTTCTTCAGATGAGCATCATACATGGCGATAGATGCCTAAATTTCTATACTGTCTGGCGTAATGGTGTTATTGAAGATCACTCTGGCCTTGAATGTAGCGTCTTTCAATGCTGTGATTGCCTTGGCATGACTAGTTAACTTGGATCTTAGATTATCCAGAGTTAACTGAGTATCTAAGATGTTATCCACAAAAGTCATTGAGAATGCTTTCTCTTCAAAATCCCTCTGGATCATACCTTTGAATTCTTGAATCATCTCTTCTGCTGAGAGAAATTGATTATCTCTGGAGGTGAGGTCACAAGGCAATTCTTCTAGTCGATTCAATAGGCCTGTGTCACTTTTCTCGCTAGCATCTTTGGAAGACTTGAGATCTTCAATCAGCTCCTTGAGTACCTGAATCCTGTATATCAGTGATTCCTTGATTTCAACATAGGAATTTTTGCTAGCAATGACGCCAATGGATATCAAGGTGCATTTTTTTAGATCCTTCATCTTTGTCCACTTGCTAAGATATTTATTTGTACTATCAATATCTTGAGAAATAAGATAGATGAGGTCCTCTAAAATTGTCCTCACCTTCTTGATCTTGTCTGTCTTCTCAGCAACCTCTGTGAGCAAATAAATTCCGTGAGTGTGCATCTTTTCAATATAATCCTCTAACACTTTCCCTTTCATATAGGTTTTCTCTGCTTTCTAGATAACAGGGTCGTCTATGGAAAAGGCTTCTGGGGTTGTTGCTTCAGGAGCAAGAGTGAATTTCCTGACTACTGCAGTCAATTGCTCTGCCTTTGCCTTATAATAATCCTTCATCTCCTTTTCCCTGTCAAATTTCTAGACCATGATGTCCATTGTAGACTGTAGGTTGCTCTTGGCACCCTCATGAGTAACTTTTCCTAACTCAACATGAGAAATGAAATAGCTGCTCATGTCAAAACCCTCAAGAGTTGTGTTCTGTGGAGGTTTAGCTATCTCCAAAAATTTGTGCCATTTTTCTTCAACCAATTTTGAAAGGATCCTTGGTCTCTTAGGGGCCTTAGCTTTCACTAGCACTATCTTGCCAAAATCAAAGTCATCTGCAGAGATGGTTAGCTTCTTTTTGGGCGTGAAAGCTGACAACCAAGGGGAGAGAGAAGAAGTACTTACTGTGGCAATGGTTCTTGTAGTTGGTGTCACTGGGGTAATGTCTGCACTGCTAGTGGGAATAGTGGGTGCAGTGGGAGTAACCAGTGAAACTGTATCGGCTGCTGATTGGTCAATGGCAGAGCTTTCTCCTATATTGAAAGAAGGAGAAGAGAGACTAGGGATGGAACCTGAGGAGCGAAGGACATCTCTAGAAGCACCTTGAGGATCACCAAACATGAATCTAGAAGGAGAGGCAGCTCCAGAAGATGGAACACTGATGGGAGAAAGAGGCGAAGGAGATGCTACAAGAGATTGAGGTGGTGAAGAAGAAATGCCTGTAAGTGGCTGTGCCCCTTCCTGGGAAGATAGAGGCTCAATTCTCTTTTGCTTTGTGGGCCTATCATCTATCTCCATCTGTTGAGCTACATGTTCTTGGGTGCCTTGTTCTTCAACCCCCTTAGCCGTTGATTTTGGCTCCTTAACAACCTTCAATTTCTTGGACACAAAGATGATTCTAGGCTTGTGAAGCCTAAATGGAGAAGGAACATCGCCTTTATTTTTAGTCCTGTTCTCTGCCTTTTTTCTTGTTTTTGCTTAGAATTCAGCCTCTGATCCTGTAATGAACTCCTTCAACGTGATCCCTTTAGACACTAGCCAATCATTGGTGTTAGCCAACATTGGTTCGAATCTCTTTCTCAAAGAAGTCAATTCTTTTTGGGACCACTGAATTGGAGGAAGAGGAGAGTCAGAAACCTTCTCAGTTAGGTATCTACTATTGATAATGTTCTTATCATCGACCAAATTAGAGGGAATATCTGCAAGCCCTAGATATTCAATCTGCTCCAGAGTCAGCCTACTGTAGTCCATCCTCCTGATTTCTTCAGTTGTTCTCAAGTCTACCCAAATGTCTTCAATCATAGGCTCATGAAATTGAGTCTTTCTTCTGATCATATCTTTGACACCCTTGTAGTCAAAATTATCCCTTCTCTTGAACTGCTTCATGGTAACCAGTTGCATTTCTGTCTCCATTACCTTTGCTTTGGCTGCAATTAAAATTGAGTATCTACCAATTTCAATTGAGAACCTGAAGCCTGGCTTTTTCAGTTCCATCTACCTAGTATGTACGACAACTATCTATCTACATAGCTCCATTAGGATTAACTTGTCAGAAGGAAATCTGGGGAGCATGTAGGGATAGCCTTGAAAAAAGCCAACCTGTAAATAGCAAAAGCAGGGAAATTGTAGAAACATGTAGCCAAAGTCATTGATGACCGTCCAGGCTTCATCATATACTCTTTTCTATTCGAGCTGAGGGTTGAAAAGGCACAAAAATACCATGAAGAAGGCATCATTTACCCTCCTAAAATGACAGATTGATCCTTGTAGTGTTAACTGAGGGTAATATGAATATACTGGGGTGGTTCTCTTGTCTCCTTCAGTTGTCAAACCTAGAAAGGTTCGCATTGAAGCCGCGATGTACACCAAGTAGATACCTTGGTCAACTGCTCATGAAGAGCGTTGCTGATCTGCTCACCCTAGAAGATGACTTGCTTCCCTTGTAAGATTATCTTGATGAAGGGATATATCCATTCATGGAATTGTGAAGGAGATGGTAGACCTCGTACTCTGCTGAGAAGAGTAATTAAGTCACCAACTTCTTCTATGAAATCACTCCTCGAGAAATTCTGCGATGATCTAGATAAATTGGTCCTGAGAGTCTTGAGCCACCTGTGATTCATCACTTTCTTTGCCCTCTTAAGATCTTTGTCATACTCCTTCTGTGTCTCAACGAAGTTGATTCTCAACACTTTGGTAGCAAGAGGGCACATGAAGAATTTATCGATAAATTTGGGTTCCAACCAAATTATCATGTTGCCATTGGCATCCGACACTTACCTGGTCTCTCTGTTGTAGAACTGGGCGCAGTGGAGGATGAACTCAGTGTGATGTGCCACTACTAGGAAAGAGGCAACTAGATGAATGTTGCTTTCGATTATCTTTTTCATCTTGGAGCTCGAGTTCATCACCTTGGTTTTGGTTACGAACTCAACCATATCCACGTGGCTGATCTTTGTGTCTCTAATGTCATTGACATTAGAAGTGACCGAGGTGATCATAAAAATGCCTTGGTACTGGTACTTCATGGCCTTTGACTTCTTTAGAGAAGCTTCAGTCATTAGGACGAACCTTGATTGAGTGGGTGTTGATGAATGAGACTCCTTAGGGGGTACTGCAATGATAATCATGATCGTGCAATCAGGGAAAAATGGGCAAATTAGGGAATTTGCACGTCGGGTGATCATGACCAAGGAAGGGCACTTGACAGGGCCAGGTTAGAAAGCAAGTCAAAAAATGAGAGGAAAATGGGGAGGAGGTAAAAAATGGAAGGGATGAAAATTTCTCCAGAGTTAGAGAAATTGAAGGAAAAAATGCAAGGGTGGCAAAATTCGCCACCCTAGCATGTGGGGTGTTTTGCATTTACGGGCGGCATAATTTGCCACCCTAACATGTAAAAGGAAAAACATACGGGCGGAAAAATTTGCCGCTCATGCATTTAAGAAGAATAAAAAGGGCACAGGCGGCAAAATTCACCACCCGTGCCTGTCGTGTAAGAAAGTGTAAGGGCGGCAAAATTTGTCGCCCTTGCACTTGAGACTTGCATCGGTGGCGAAATTCACCACCGATGTAGGTGGGGAAGTGCACGGTTAGGGCAGATTTTTTTTTGCCCTTTATGGGTAAGAATTTTAGGGAAGGGAAGGGTGGCGAATTCTGCTACCCAAGTATGAGGAAGGAAGAATGGCCGACGCGTAGGGAAGAGAGAAAAGAGCTCGGTGGGAAAAGGAAAGGAAGGGGCCTGATCGGCCTATGGGGAAGAAATAAATAAGAAAAAACACAAACCCTAACAAAAATAACAATCGATAAAGAGAAGAACAAAAGCAAGGGAAGAACGAAAAAACAAAGTGCAAAAACAAGACCTACCTAGAAAATAATGTGCGCTGCAAGCTCAAATCCATCGAAACGCACTTTTCTCGCTTGCTGGATCATCTAGAGGTAGAGGGCAGGAGGAAGAGTGGAAGGAATGAATCAAAATGGGGTGAAAATCGATCCCAACCACTTGACACGCATAACCATAAATGCCACGTGTAAAAATCGAGGCAGTGCAGGGGTGGCAAAATTTGCCGCCCTTACACTAAAAAATTGAAGGGACATGCAGGGGCGGAAAAATTTTCTGCTCCTACATGTAAGGGAGAAAATGTAGGGGTGTCAAAATTTGTCTCTCCTGTATGAAGAACAGAGAAAATGCATTGGCAACAAAATTTGTCGCCCGTGCATGAAAATTGAAGAAAAAGACCAACTCTGAAAAAATACAAATTTGGTCCCCTGGTCGCATCGAGATCGTAACAACTTTCACATTTTGGGGAAAATGTAATGAAAATACGTTACGAACCTCAAACAGTGTCAGTTGAGCAAATACGAAAATGAGAAAAACCCATCTCAAAAAAAAGACTTAGAGAGACAAAGGGCGAAACAGACAAGTTTTGTAGGGGTTGTTCCAAAAATGAGCTGAGCTGATTTTGGAAACAACAATATGTAAATGTAAATATTGTGAAGAGTATGGACCTTAGTGTCAATCTTGTTTACATCAATCTTCATAGGATTCATGTTTTAAATATGATTCATTGATTCCATGAAGTATCTGGTGGTGAAGGGATATGGTAACTTAAGCCACCCTGACAATTTATTTATGGTTGTCACCCAGATATGTGCAAGGTAATAATGTTAATTTATAGAAATTATGTATAAGATCCCATCTACAAGGGCAACACTTTGGGTATGCACCACTCATCCCTAAATTTCTCCTTCATACCATCAAACCAACCCTCATATTGGCCTTATGGGAGGGTGTGATGGCACCGAGGCAAGTGAATTGCTTGAACCGTTCGGTGGGGGACTTATGTTTTGTTGGATAAACTCATTTTAGTTATTTGCCCAAGTACTCTAAGATGCCAATCTCATAAAAAACTATGAGTATCAAAATCATGCCCCAAGGAAAATTGTGGTTGGGAAGGTGGTGTGCCTTAATTACATCTTATACAATCTTTTCTACAAAATATAGGGAGTAATTGTACTTTGCTCCCTTGGCCATTTGGCTGGCCACCTAGAGGTGTGCCATGTCCACCTCCTTCCACTGATCTATGCCTCATAGGTTGGTTATGGCCATGCACATAGCTATTCAAATTGATATATCTTCCAGGCTAGTTACGTACATAGCATGGCCTTCTTTATTATTATTTTAGTACCACCATCATCTTATCAATTGTTGCCTAATCTTTTAGATCTATGTTGAGATCATCTCTAGAATAAAGTAACCTAATTAATTGATTGATTCGTTCCAGGGTGATCCTCATTTTGCACTAAGAAAAATAGAGGTAGTCTTTATGAACACATGACTAAGAACCAAACCTCCTCCTAAAATTTCCTAAAATATGGTAGATTGAAGAGTTGGAGCACCCCCACATCTTATAGTAAGTTGTAGACCATCATATCATAGGTGATCTTGTCTGGGTGTTATGACACTCCACCTAGTAGCTATTTTATAAATAAAGCTCAATCTTGGGCTGATGGTGATTTTAGTCTAGGACTTCACAAGTAGAAACCTTATACTCCTAATCATCCACATGCAACATTGCCTATGCGTATTACATCTATTAAATTAAAATAAGGGGAGGAGATGGTTGTTAGGTTGTGGAGCTAAAAGCTTCACTGATGCAGACATGGAGGAGGTTGCTGGAGAGTTTGCTGTTGTCATAGTCACCGGCGTCGGTCAGGCCAACCGACGTCGGCAGGGAAGAGACAAAAGACAACCAACATCGGTCAGAAGTTGGCTGGCATCAGCACCCCCCAGGCGGACAGGGACCGACGTCGGTCACTTGTGTGGTTCAGACTGTGAATGTTACGGGCAGTTAGCTAACGAACCAAGTGTTTGCATGTCAAGAGCCAATTTTAGACTGAGAGCTGCGGATCTAATTATTGTAATTAGATGTCTAATTATTGTTTGGATGAGATCTTTATAATAGAATCATGGATTGTATTGTAAGTTGTTCTAGTTAGAGTTGAGCAAAGTTTGCTTCTTCTGTGTGTGAGGTGAGCAAGGGTGTTCCTCCTAGTTCCACAGCAGTACCAAGGCGGGTGCTGGATTGGAGAATCAATAGGGTTATTCATGTATGTATGATCTTGGTCATCAGGTGAGCATGGCTACTTTAGGAGATCTACATGGTAAGTAAGATCATTGATCTGCAGGTGTATGTGTGTGCAAGGTCAAGGTTCACAGGTGTGCAGAACCAGATTGATTTGCAGGTGTGCAAGATCAGATAGGACAACAACACAATAGGGAGTAGAATCAGGTGGGATCTACTTGGAGTACAGGTGTGTACTCAGATAGAGCAAAGAGGAAGGCAAAGAAGATCCTTCCATAAGTAAGATCAGATTTGGGTTGCAGGTTGTTGCAGTTTAGGGGAGATTTACTTGAAGTACGATTGTGTACTTGTGGAGTGCGTGGAGCACTTGTGGTGTGCATGGAGCACAGGTGGACTGGCAGTAGTGGATACTGGCTAGTTGGAGGTGAACACCAACTCTGTGTTTGAGTTGTGTGTTGAGACCTAAGAGAGAGAGCTTTGAGGGAAGATTTACTGTTTATGCCCTAGAGGTGTGGGAGCCCTAGAGGTATGGAAGGAAGAAGAACTGTGGTAGCCTTCTTTGTTGTATTTCCTTCTGAAAGAGTTTTAATACAAGTTGTGTATTGTCTCTCATATCATGTGTTATTTCTAAATTCTAGTTACTTGTTGATTCTGGTTAATTTCTGCATATTAAGTTGCTTGGTAATCAATTGTGTGCTTCTGTTATTTATCCCAACAAGTGGTATCAGAGCTAAGGTTGCAGGGAGCAAGTTTTGTGTTTGGTTATAGGGCACTCTCAGGGGTTTTTGATTGAGTGGGAGTAGAGCAATGGCAAATTAAAGTAAGCTAAGAATGGAGGAGTTGAAAAGCATAGATGGTCACTTACGGTCCTATGGAAAGAAAGAGCAGGTAAAAGAAAATTGTTGGTTTGTGGAAGATCAGCATGAAGGAACTGAAGAAGCAGATGTTGCAGGTGATGTGGCACAAGATGCTCTGGGAGGTTTCTTGGATAAAGTAGAATCTTGTTTTATAGATTCTGTTGCCTCTTTCCATGCAGCCCCAGGTAGAGGAGCTAGTGAGCCTTGCCAAAGAATTGGCAAAGGAAAAGTGAAGCTGAAATTGCAGGCAACCAAGACATGGGTGTTGAAGGAGGTCATGCAGGTCCCAGTCTTGGATATAAGGCTAATTTCTTCAGGGAAGTTGGGTGATAAGAGATGCACAAGAACTCTCACAGTGGATACACTTGAATTAGCTGGTGGTAAGAAAATAGGTACTCTTTATCTACTTGTTTATATTACTGATTCTTCTTCTGTTGCGGAGACATGGCTTTTTAGGCTTGGTCACATGAGCAAGAAGGAGATGCATGTTCTTAAGCGGAAGATAGATGTGTTTGATAGGCTTAAGAACTAAAAAGCCTTGGTGTTCTTGGAGGAGATGGCAGACAGAGACCAGTGGATGGGACTGGATACTTCTGAGCAGGGTAGTTTGGACACGGGATTGATTCAAAGGAGCTCGCAGGTAAAAAGTCATCACTCACAAGAGAACACAAGTACCGGCATCGGTTAGGGGAACCGACGTCGAACAGATAGGTGCCGATGTCGATCATGTGCAGACTGAAGCCAGTGATGTCGGGCAGGGTAAGACCGACGTCGATCAAAAGGACCGATGTCGGCAGTAGGTAAGACCGACGTCGGTCAGGAGGACCGACATCGGCAACAAGAGACACTGACGTTGGTAGAGTTGGTTGTCAGGGATAGGCGCATGGGAACTGACGTCGATCGGATGTAGACTGTGTAGTGATCGAGGTTGGTCACTGTAACAGATTTTGGGCAGACAACAAGCTGTCAAGGAGTCTCAAACGCCCATATGGAGGACTGAAGGTGGTAAGTAAGCCTCAAATTCGTTGTTCCTCTTCTTTATACTAGTTGCTGATTGCAGAGCAGGAAGGGTCCAAGAAATAATGGGAGCGTGGCAGGAATATGATGTAGAACCAAGTGAAGACTTGGTAGGGTTGCCAGCAGGTATGAAAGCACAGAGACAAATGGATTCCTTAGTTTAAGAATAGAGAGAACGGACACGTGAGATGAAAGGCTAGGCATATGGTCTTGAGGAGCTGCAGGACAGTGGTACAAGTTTGACAGGTGGAGGACGAAGCATGGCTTTAGTCAATGTCAGGGTAACTACTGTGGTTTGTCTTACCAGGTGGATGATGAGTCGCGACATCATTCTGTTGCTGTATGTGGATGGTATGCTAGCTAGCAGGATTGTACATACAGGGTTTTACTAAGCTAAGGGTAAGATTAGTTCAGTGGTTTGCTATGAATAATTTGGAGCAATGAAATTCTTTGGCATGGGAGACATGGAGATCATAGGTTGATTTTGTCCCTAGTGGGAGCTGATGTGAATCAGGTGTTGGCGAGGTTTAGGATGCAGAATCGGAGCACACTAAGGGCTGGACAGTTCAGTTTTCAAAATCACATGAGGTCTGTAATAGACCTGAGTTTGCCCAAGCAGTGGGTGTTGTCAGAGAGTTAGGAGCCAATTCGAGGAAGTGGGTTCTCAGGTATTTGAGAGGGACCAACAGCAGGTATACATGCAGGGTCAGGACTTCACTACATGGGTTTATAGGTTCGGATGTGGTAGGGTACTCGGATGACAGGAGGTGCACCACAGGTTGTGTGGTGGGTTGTCTTCAAGATTCATCTTGAAGAGGGATACAAGCCAGGAAATAGATTAGATGGAGTATAGTACATGTATAGTGCAGCTATTTATCTCCAAGTGGGAGATTGTTAGGTTGTGGAGCTAAAAGCTTCACTGATTCAGACTTGGAGGAGGTTGCTGGAGAGTTTGCTGTTGTCACAGTTACCGGCGTTGGTCAGGCCAACCGACATCGGCAGGGAAGAGATAGAAGACAACCGACGTCGGTCAGAAGTCGGTCGGCGTTGGCACCCCCCAGGCGGACAGGGACCGACGTTGGTCACCTGTGTGGTTCAAACTGTGAATGTTACGGGCAGTTAGCTAACGAACCAAGTGTTTGCATGTCAAGAGCCAATTTTAGACTGAGAGCTGCGGATCTAATTATTGTAATTAGATGTCTAATTATTGTTTGGATGAGATCTATATAATAGACTCATGGATTGTATTTTAAGTTGTTCTAGTTTGAGTTGAGCAAAGTTTGCTTCTTCTATGTGTGAGGTGAGCAAGGGTGTTCCTCCTAGTTCCACATCAGTACCAAGGCGGGTGCTGGATTAGAGAATCAACAGGGTTCTTCATGTATGTATGATCTTGGTCATCAGGTGAGCATGGCTACTTTAGGAGATCTACATGGTAAGTAAGATCATTGATCTGTAGGTGTATGTGTGTGCAAGGTCAAGGTTCACAGGTGTGCAGAACCAGATTGATTTGCAGGTGTGCAAGATTAGATAGAACAACAACACAATAGGGAGCAGAATCAGGTGGGATCTACTTGGAGTACAGGTGTGTACTCAGATAGAGCAAAGAGGAAGGCAAGGAAGATCCTTCCATAAGTAAGATCAGATTTGGGTTGCAGGTTGTTACAGTTCATGGGAGATCTACTTGAAGTATGATTGTGTACTTGTGGAGTGCGTGGAGCACTTGTGGTGTGCGTGGAGCATAGGTGGATTAGCAGTAGTGGATACTAGCTGGTTGGAGGTAAACACCAACTCTGTGTTTGAGTTGTGTGTTGGGACCTAAGAGAGAGAGATTTGAGGGAAGATTTACTGTTTATGACCTATAGGTGTGGGAGCCCTAGAGGTGTGTAAGGAAGAAGAACTGTGGCAGCCTTCTTTGTTGTATTTCCTTCTGAAAGAGTTTTAATACAAGTTGTGTATTGTCTCTCATATCATATGTTATTTATGAATTCTAGTTACTTGTTGATTCTAGTTAATTTCTGCATATTAATTTGTTTGGTAATCAATTGTGTGCTTCCGTTATTTATCCCAACAATGGTGTTGTAAAGACCCTTTTCCCTACACATGCCATTTTTGGTGTTGGTTTAATAGGGGTCCCTTACCTCAATCCTATTGTGTCCTTTCCCTACACATTGCTCTCACTAGAACCTTCTTCCCAAATGAACATGAGACCTCCTTCTTCTTAAATGTATATAGGACCTCCTTTCGTGCCCTCAAACTCTTCAACTTCTAGAATGACTGGTAATGATTATATGCTCTGATTGGACCTCTACTTCGACCACATCATTGATCAAGGTCCCTAAAGGTTAACACTCGACCAATAAACTCTCTTGAATGAATACATCTTGACTCCTCTTCTTTAAACATAAAATGCTCTAGCTACTTACTTCACCCTCCTCTAATGGCAGACTTAATACTTGTAACCTACAACTTCTCTTTCTTGCCTGCATGGACATGTTTTTCTTATTTTTCACTTGAATGAGTGTCACATTAATCTCTTATTTGATTTGTAAATTAGAGTAATACATAATCACATTCTTTGTTGTTGGTTCTTGCTTGTATGAGCTTTGTAATTCGTCAAGTTTTCAATCGTAAAATTTGGAAATGAGAAGCCTTATGAAGTTTTATAGTATTCCTTTAATTATTGCATTAACTTTTTCACTTTACGTTAACTCTTTTCCATGCCATCATCTATCACTTTCACTATTAATGATCTAAATGACATGCCTTTGTGTCCATTCAACATGCTTGGCATTCATACGGATTTATCATTGATGAATGCACATCCCATCCTTAGTGAGTTATTGTGACTTTCTTCTAGTGTATGCCAGCTATAAACATTTAAACTTCTCATTTTCTTAGTGGGAACTCATTTTAACCCATTTTGTAATGGTGTTTCCTTTACCGTCTTCATTCTATTTCCTTTTTCACATGCCATCTCCTACACATCTTGCACTATCCTTTGTGTGCATTTGCCTTATGATACCTTTCACGTGCATCCCTTACACACCCTAACTTTTACACCTTATCTTTATGTCATGTCTTATGCGCCCTATTATATCTTAAGATCTTCAATCTTATGAAGTTTTTTTATTATTTTCTTTATCTGTTGATGACTTAACTAACTTATTTACCTTTAAACCTACCCCATACTAAAAGATGTGCATGGTCCTCCATGAAAAAACTAAATAAGATCCAACTGTGAAGAAAATGAAAGATATAACAAAAGGTGTGCACTCTGTGCCACACTTATTTGAAATCAAAACAAAGTTCTAAACTAAACTATTAGCATACACTTTATTGGCAAAAAGGGGAAAATACATCAAATGGTAGGGATGGATCCGACTACCATTAAAATGGTCTAGTAGGAATTGGTTGTCTAACCTCTTTAGTTTACAAGTGCCTATTAGATGGATATCATAAATAATAAATGGACCATCCCAATGGAGCCAGAGTTTTCTTGAGTGGTATACAAACTTGGAATCACAAACTAGGAAGGGCATACTAGGATGAAAAACTTTAGTTTTGATATGTTGATCATGTCAACCTTTTTATTTTTGCTTTTCAACTCCTTGACTCTAATGTGCAAGAAAACATGCTTCACCCAGTTGAAGTAGAGTCTTCAAACATGCTTGTAGATATTCTTCATCATCCAATCAACCAAATTGCACAATACATAAGAAGGTACAAGGAACTCGACTGCTAAAATTGATTTAGTTCAAAAATAAGGTTAAAAGGAGTACTCTTGTTCAACCTTTTGTACGTGGTTTGATATGCCCACAAGACTACAAAAACTTGATCATCCAAATCAGTGTAACTAATATTGTAAATCTTGGTTAGTGTATGACCCAAAATATTGTTAAAGGTTTCAACTATGCCATTAGCTTGAGGGTGTTAAGGCATAGTCTTATGGTGCGCGATGATGAACTCAACCAAGAGGATGTGTATTGTTTCATTGAGAAAGTGAGTGTCACAATCATTTGTTAAGCTTAATAGACATCCATACCTAGTGATAATGTGTTCACATAGAAATCTAATGATAGTCATAGTATTATAGTTATGTGTGGGAACTACTTCAGCCCAACATGTGAGATAGTCTATGGCAGTAATGATGTAGCATGCACCGGTTCATCTTACGGTAGGATTAATGGGCTAAACAAAATCAACAACCCATTTATCAAAGGGTTCATGATAAAGGATGGACTGAAGTGACATAACATCCCTTCGATTTGGTTTATTTATGCACTGACATATATCACATTAGCATGCATAATCCTTGGCATCTTTTATTAAAGTGGGAGACCATAACCCAACTAGTAACACCTTGCATCTTATTGTATCATCAACATAATGTCTACTTACGACACCCTCATGAAACTCCTAAAGGAATTTGATAAGCTCATGCTACATTACATACCTTTATAATTCTTCATCCAGGCAAAGTTTGTATAGTCTCCACCAATAAGCTGAAAAGAGGTAATGTGCACAACTAGTTTCTTTTTCTCTTGGGAGCTAAAGTGATATGATGTTAACCCTGTTATGAAAAAAGTAGTTATTTCTTCTAATTCTTCAAGTACATGTGTTACTTGGAAATTTTTTACATCAAGCAAGTCATCTTCAATCATTGTCATCGATTCACCAAATTGAATATGATAGATGGTCGGGACCAAAATTAATCTTGCTAGGTTTCACGATCATGAAAAATTAGAATATTTGGAAGAGGGCAATCCATTGACAAATGTGTTTATGCAATAATGACTTATTTACCAAATACTTGAGCTCATCACGATCCATATAGAAGATAAATGGAGTTGCTAACAAGTATTGGCAAAGCTTTTGAAGCACATAAACCATAGACAAGGCCTTGTGGTTGATTTTGGAATAGTTCCATTTCGCTGGTGTGAGATTCCAACTTACAAAATAAATAGGATGATCAAGGTTGCCCTCACTGGGTTGTGATAGGATAACATTGACTATCATACTTGAAGCATCAACATGCAAATGAAATGGCTAGTTCCAGTTGGGAATTTGGAGAATGGGTGAAGCAACCAATTTCTCCTTCAGGGTTTGAAACACTAGTTGATGTTGAGCCATCCATAATAATATGCCATAGTGCTTGAGTAGTTCTTCCAATGGTGTTGTAATGTTGGCATAACCTTCAATGAATTTATTATAGTACCTCATGTGACCTAAAAAGGCATGAACCTCGTACTTAGTGGTTGGATATGAGATTTAAATAATGACCACAATCTTGGTTGGGCCCACCAATAGTCCATCTTGATAGATGATGTGCCCTAACAAAATCCCAAAAGTGTGGAAAAGATGCATTTTTTAAGATTCAAAGAAATCTAAAGTTAGTAGTAGTGCTCAAGTATGAGGTGCAAGTTATCACAGTGATCCCACACTAGACCATACATGGTCGAATCATATAAGTATACTTGAAGGATCTTGTGAATAAAATCCTTGAATGCCACCACTACAATGTGTGAGAACACTTTTGGTGTATTATTTAGGCTAAAGGGCATAACATTGTATGTAAATGAACCCCATTTAGTGGTAGAAGTGGTCTTGGCCTTGTCTTACTCAGTAATTTGGACTTGGTGATAGCCATAAAAGCCATCGGTGAAGGTGTAGATCTTGTACCCAGCAACACCTTCCAAAATTTACTTGGTGAAAGGTGTCAAGAAATGGTCCTTTACACATACCATGTTGAATAGCCTATATTCCATGCAAATTCAAATGCGACCATCCTTATTAATGCTTAACACCATGGGACAAACCTATTTAGATTAATCAATGGGAGTAATAACTCTAACACATAACATGCTATCAATTTTCTCTTTAACCTGAGTGTGCAAATTAGGGTTCATTTGATATGGTCACTTTTTGACCGATCATGTGCTATCAACCAATTTGATATGCATTTTACTCAATGTCTGATGCACTCCTTTCATCTCTATGTAGTTCTGTTAGAATATGTATTAATACTTTTGTAAGAGTTCAAATATTTTGGCTAACTCTACTACAGACTAGTAATTTCCCATAGTATCCATTTTAGGTGCATCCTCCATCCCAATATTGTATTGAACCATTTGAAGTGGCATAGAGTATGGTCTCTATTCAGACTGCATAGTATCTTGAACATCCCATGCCCCATATGTCGTAGGAAAGTTTAAGTGGTCAAATGGCAATTTTGATGGATTGACACTCGTACCCTCATCAACTTGATATATGACTTTTTGCTTGCCCTTTTGGATTAGTTCTTGATGGTCATATTCTAATTAGGGACTAGGTTCCAACTGAGTCTTGGTAGGAGTATTGTGTTATTGAAAGATGGCCAAATTGTCCTTAGTTGTGCCATGCATGTTTTGTATCCATTCTTCAATTGACGCCTGATCCCTTATAACTACTTGGAAAATGGATTAAAAACACAAATACAAATCTATCCATGATGAATAAAATGCAAATGTGGAGTATACCATGTTTGATTCCCTCCTAAGTATCTATATCTTTGTTATTTTCTTGATGAATGTACCACACCCTAGCTTAGGTGTGTAGAGTACCATAAAATGCATGAACCCATACGAATTATGGTAATAACATTTCATCAACATTCAAAAGGCTTTCACATTATGCTATATGTTATTCAAGGTAAGTAATACCATTATAACTTAGGGTGGCATGAGTATGGTTATCATGGTGGAAATGATTATGCATGGTTGTGCATACTTGTTCCAAAGTTCTCAACTAGTATCAATGAGTAAACAAGCATCGAACAATAATTCCCTATAATATACAATTTAGTACATGCATGCATTCATCTTCAAAAACATAATAGTTTTCAAGCTGCTATAATTATTCCCAGACTTGCATCTGACCATGAAACCTAAGTGCCTAATCCAACTATAAGGGTAGTGCATTCATTAGGCATCCACTAATGATACAAACAAACTTATGGCACATAATTAGCTTGCATGGAACATTTATTTATTATCCAATTGAAACACAACCTTATCTTGTTAGATCATATGCATCATGAGTTTAATGTTTGTAGACGATACTAGTAGTGTTAGAGATGGATTGTGTGTCTCCCTATTGCAGCATACCATCAGGATTAGGATCTATATACTCATTTCCTTGTGTCCAGATGTTATATATGTGATTGATATTCTCGTTAACATCAATTATTTTTATAAAAGGAAGGCCTTGGTCAAAATTGAGAGGTATGACCATGCATTGAGTAGCTTTATCAAAACTAATGTAATGATTCTTGAAATGCAATTCAACATTGTTTGCATAGCAACACAGTCAACACAATAGGGTTGGGAAATCATTAGCTTCAACTAGTTTAACTACTTCAAAATCACCTTTGAATGGGACACCTAAGATGTTAATGGTGGCATCCTTAAGAATGCTTATAGGCACTGCTCAAGTTTTGTTGGCCATAAATAGATCATGTGGGGAAGTTTGTAGAGTGGGGCTTCCCATCTTCCTCCAAGCATCCTTCATGAGAACATTAACTTCTATGGTGGTATCCACCAATATATATTATATCATACAACTATCAATGGATGCATTCACAACAACCTCTTTGTCACATTTAACATTGGTTTGGACATGAGCCTCTTATTGTCATGCATGGTTTAAATGATGATCTACCAAAGTCTTAGTTGTTTGTTGTCGTAACCAATTCTTAAGGAGAGGGATGATGTTCTCACTAAGAAGAAGTTTTAAGAGCTCTTAAAATTCATCCTACCTTGAGTCGGTTGAGAGAGTGTCTTTTTGCATCATTATCAAAGGTGCCATAGACAAGGGAAAAGTGTTACTATAAGCGAAGAAGATCGTCAAGGAGATGCCATTGTAAGGGACCTATATAATGTGTGTCATATTCATATTCTGCATAATCAATATCATGAGGATCATATCAATATGTAATATCATCATATCATTTTTTTAGAATGTCATTCTTATCTATTTTGGTATCAATTAATTTTAAAACACATATCTAACACTTACCAAGAAAAATCACCTCTCAAGCTTACAAAACTTTCATATTCTTCCCTATTTCAATATTAGTCATAGGATCAGTCTTCTTGTAGGTGTAAAGAATTAAAAAATCAACCCATAATTATCTATTTTCAAGTTGTAAGCTATATCACTACATGCACTTGCATATAAAATGTTACACCATTATTCACACACAATCCTACACATATGGGATAAATACATATGTTTAAGGCCCTCTTTAGAGTATTGGCTATGTAGGTAGTGCTCAATGACTGTGGGGTCTTTGAGGTCATCTTGAAATCACTTGAGCCCACTAAACCATGTTTTGTAAGATTGCATGACATAATTAGAGGATATAGGGTTTTGAGTAAAATACTAATATCAAGAACTTGTGCATGTGATAAGAGTAAAAAATCTAAAATATGATAGTGAACTCTAACAAGTGCAGGTGGAATTTACAAAAAATAGTCAATATTGTGTACATGACACTAGTAGTAGAATTAGGACACTAGTGTCAGTAGTGTTGATGCGAGTATCCATAGGGTGATGCAAATGTCCAAGATAAAAGAAAGAAACTATCTAGAATATGATGACAGGAACCAGATATTCAAACAATCCAATTCTACACCTGCACTACTTAGATCTATTTGTGCATCATTGTATAATCTAATATAATTTCTCATTTGTATTGGTATTATAGGAATATTAAATGTTGTACACATTCACCAAATGTTTAACCATTTTTAGAAATAAGGATTAATATGAAAGAATAGCCTAATCAAGTAAGGATTAAGCTGATCTAAAAGGCAGGCCAATTAAATGAATTTAAATTCAACTGATATTCTGATGAGATGTACTGAATCTATGCACATGTCAAATATGAAAAGTACCACATTCAATATTTTGATAATAGAAATGTGAATGATAAATTTTGCTTAGATTATATAATGATTCACATGTAGATTTGAGTAGTGTAGGTACAAATTGGATTGTTTGAAAATCTAGATCCCATCATCAAATTCTAGATATTTACTTTCTATTGTCTAGACACTTGTGTCACCCTGTGGACACTAACATTAATGCTAGTGTCTTGATTTTTCCACTAGTGTCATGTGTGTAATATATTTTATAAATATTTCACTTGCGCCTATTAGGGTTGGCTGACACCTTTCTAATTGACTATCTAGATCTCATTCACATGTATTCAATATTAGTGTGTAGTTAAAAACCCTAGGTAATCTAATTAGGGCATGTGATCTTACAAAATAAAGGTTAGTGGGATATAGTGAAGTCAAGTTGATCTCAAATGCCCCTTTATTAGTGAGTGTTACGTACATATCCATATGCACTAAGGAGGGTCTCAGATCGATATAGTTTTGTCTATATATAATATGCAAGTGCATGTAGTGATCTAGCTTGTAACATGACAAACACTTCTCATGGGATGTTCTTTTGATGTTTTAGACTTGCAATAAAATTGCTCTTATGTCTGATTCTGATATAGGAAAGAATAGGGCAAAATAAATTAGTTGTGCAATTTATTTTGAATAGTCTAGTGTAAGTTTGAGAGGTGCTTACTAGATGAATAATGAGTGGGTTTTAACTTGTATTTATACCACATTTTTTGAAATGTTTCTCATGAAAGGGTTAAAGGAAATAAATAAGATGACTCTTACATATCAAAATATTTGCAAATTTGAGTGTTTTTAAGGTAGAGACACCTATGTTGGAGCAAGGACACTAGCTCTAATGCTAGTGTCCAAGACTTAACGCAAGTTTCTAGGAAGACAAAAAGTTGTTGAAGTTCTGTAACTAATAGTGAAAGATATATATTAGGTTTTAAGCATATTAGGGGCCACATGTGATTTGAGTAATCAAAATATTAGGGTCAAACTATAAGATAAGAATTTAGGCACAATCAGATGGTGAACACAAGCCTTTCAACTGCAAGGCAAGTCAAGAGTTGAAGGGTATAACCATGACTAATATTTTCCAAGTGTATAATACTAGTTTAACATATAAATCCAGATTTGAGTATTTATAGTACATATACATCTAGGATTGTTTACTGAGCTTGTGGTGCCTTGATCCATATCACATGTGTTTCTATATGTGTGTGGTGGCATGATCTATATCATGCATCTTCCTACGTGTTTTATTATTCAATGCTTATGTTTATGATAACCACTACTACATCCGTAATTATTATGTCTATCTTGACATGACATTTCTATGCCTTAGGATCCATATTTCGTATATGTTTTTATAATAAATCATGTTACGATCACATATTCTATTCATGTTAGAACATACTTTACAATATTACATCTTTCTATATAACATCATGCATATAAATGTTTTATTATAAGATGAGTAATTCGCAAGCTACATCCCTCACCTCAAAAGGGAGGCATAATAATGGGTTAGTCACAGAGATCTAAGCATCCATACATAAAAAATTCAGAATTTGGGATGACTTACATGATTCAGATTATGAGAAAGGTACAAATTATGAGACACGTATATACAAATTGAGATAAATTTAGGGGCATGTGTAATGCATATGTAGACATTTTGTATAGGTACATGAGTGAAATGTTACAAATATTAGATGAACAGAATTATTAGATTACATGGATCATATGGAATAGATTATCAGCTTTATCAAATCGGGGGCAGAGTGACACAAATTCTTGGCATTTTATATTTGATTGGTACAATTATATCAAATTACGAGGCATGTATATTATTCATGCATGAAATTTTCTTTCAATGATGGTAACAAAGGTATTGAAGGTGACATTCTAAATCTAAAATCTTTCTATAGTGGTTGATTAATTCTATTCTTATTTACATATGAACCTAGTGTGGGGTTCCACCTGTACATACAAACCTATTATGGGGCTTCACATTCTTAATAAATTTTTAAGATAAGTTAAGTGAGGGTTAGGGTATTTATCTTATCAACCCATAGATGTACATAGTGGTACTTACCTTGGGGCATAATCAACCTAGTCTCTAATACTGTTAATCATAGGCTTATATTGAGAGGGGGGGTGAATCAGTATAAGATAATCTTTTAATCTTTTAAATTTAATCAACCACAATAATCATAGACATTCAAGATCTAGCAATTAATAACACAATATAACACAATATTTATGTGGAAACCCTTTCGAGAAAAAACCATGGTAAAACATTGTTTTTTTATATATAACTCTTTGACAATGTTTGCAAGCACCAACCTACTAGAGACACCAATCCCTAAACCAAACACCAAGTCAGTCAATTTGTGAGCACCCACCCACTAGAGACATTGATCCCCTTCACCAAGCACTAACCTAACCAATTTGTGAGCACCAACCCCTAAATTTTGAGGCATCGACCCTAAGCCAAATCGATTCCACCATCTGTGATTACTTCTTCAATCGAATGATGGATTTGCTTCTCTTACACTTGCTCACTGATTTGCTTATATACTTTCTGCTCTCATCTCTTTCACAATTCTCAAATGATATTCTTCATTAAAATAAATCTACCCTTCACACTTATTTACTTAAGATATATTCTATTTCATTTTTTGCTCTTATTCTTCTTTGCTCAAATGATATGCATAACAAAATTTTTCTCTTCTTCTCTTCCTTATCTCTCACACTTAAATGATCTCCAATCAAATCGAATGCTTGTTATACTTCCACATCTCTTCTCCCTTATATAGTTTTTAATGAATGTGTCCCATCCAAGAGCAATCTCTTCACCAAAATATGTGACCATTGACATTTCTATCGATATTTTTGTTAACATTTCCATTGACATTTTCAATCACTTTTGGCAACAATTTCGTTCCTTTCTGGCAACAATTCTGTTTGACACTTCCATTCACTTCTGAGAACAATTTTGTTTGAAATTTTCATTCATATCCATTACAATTCCTTTGACATTAATGACAATTATTCTAACAATCTCCCCCTTTGTCATCGATGACAATCCCCATGAATTAGTATAAGAACTCCCCCTTGTTGTAGTTCTCCTCCTTCGCTCCACCTATCTTCAATTCTCCCCCATTGACATCAAAAATAAAGGGTTGTCCACAGTTCTCCTCTTGATTTAGTGCTATCCCTTTCTTTTCTCTCTCCCCCTTTGACATCAATGGCAAAGGATTATACACCCTGATCCCCATGAGCTAATGCTTCCTCTCATAGTCACTAGGAAAAAAAATAATTATCTTCTTCTATTGTCTTCGTTGCAATCTCAAATTTATTTTATACCACTTATTTTAATATCTTCTTTTATTGTTCCTCTTCGTAGCATCTTTCCACTATGCACATCATATCTCTCTTGCTTCAACATGGTTTTTACTACCATTTCTCCTTTTGCTATGTGCTCCATCATGTCCTCCTTGCCATTGCTCCTTGTGCCTTTTGCACAAGCATAGATTATTCCTTTTAATTGTCTAGTTGTTGTATCCACTTCCAAACTTGCACGAATTCTCTTTTGATTTTGGTTCGGGCATCCTTTTTTTTGTTCTGCTCTATAGGATCACTTCCACATTATGTAACAACCCCACTAGGTTAGACATAGAAATACGTAATTTTGTTTTGATTTAACACATATACCAAATATAGATTATACCATAAGAATCTACAAAGAGACCATAAGAAATACACAAGGTGATAATAACAACAAGCATAACACATCACATAATACCAATCTCTAATATCATGAGAGTGCACGTCATAATGCGAATATAGAAAGTAATTTACATTAACTTAGATACAACTGAAACAAGTCTACAACCACACTATTGATTTATAATAGCAAGTAATTACAACTCTTGATGTTAATACTCAATTGTTAATACAATTCAATATAATTTACATATAGATACATGGCTCCTCGAAGCATGAGTTTCCCCAGACTCTCCAGTATATGTGGCAATCTCAAGTGTCATCTCAATAATAGTACTGATGTGGGGAGGGAGAGCATCATCTGAGTGCTTTTCCAAACCAACCATGGACCAACGATCCCCCACACAATCTCCCATCAAGGAATGGGCCTCCCTTTATAGATGAGTAGATAGTGATGGTGCGGGAATCTAGATAGACTAGCAAGTACCCATGTGTTGTATGATTCTAATCTAAATGTGTAGTGTATAATATAAATCCATTCTATTTCAAGATATATCACAAACATGTGAATCGTACTTATGAAATTATAATGTCTCACTAAACATATTTTGACCTAAAGTTTTATAAATGATAAACAATAATGATTTAGATCAATCAAATTTATACACACCACTTGATCAGACTATCTTTATCTATCATTATGAGACTAGTAAGCCAGTGAAGTCTATCTCACTCCTTACTCTGAATTAGTAATGCAGATTGATCAAATACAACTTAACCACAAGATTCGTTTAATTTACATCCTATTCACACATACAATCAAACTAGATGATAAACATAGGAATAATCAAGGCATACATTTATTCCATCAAATGTATTAATGAATCTTATATTATTTATATCCCATAATTAGAAAAAATGCCTACAATATATAACACCTGGATAAAACATACATAACTGTAGATTTCAACAACCACAATATATTTTTGGAAACATAATAAATTATATAAATAACGAAATAAGTCATAGTTTCCATAGAACATAATAATATATCGATGCAACATTCATTAAACTTACAAAGCTTGCATGCATGCATACATAAATTCTTACTAATTGATGTAAAACATGCTATCCACAAAAATAACCAGCATGTATACAAAAAATTAATCAAATACTGATGTAAGTCTAGGCATAACATGTATAGTATATACCATTCGGGTACAAAATACGTTTATATTATAGCTCTTTGTGATATCCCATACCATCATATGATTCCCAACTACATAATAGCACATAATCCAAACTTATGATTTCAAGAAGCAAGTGACACACATACATAATAGTAACTAAACAAGTATGGAGCTATACCACCTGAGTATACCCTAAGTCTAAATTGCATACTAGCATTCAAAGAAATATAACATATTAGCACACATTATGATGTACTTTATTACATGCTAAATATGACCAACCATTAAAACATATTAACATATACATGATATGTGCCACACATAAGTATTTAATATGGAATACGTACAAACTCACATCTAATCAGTCATTAACAGATAAAAGAGAATTCATAAACTAGTATTCCAAAAGGGTATAGTTTCCTAATTCCTAAGAAACTTGATCTACTAAATTCATCTACTGAACTATAAGTATAAATTATTTTATATATATATGGATTATACTTATAGTTTAGTAGATGAATTTAGTAGATCAAGTTTCTTAGGAATTAGGAAACTATACCCTTTTGGAATATTGGTTTTTGAATTCTCTTTTATCTGTTAATGACTGATTGGATGTGAGTTTGTACAAAATTCATATACTAAACTATAAGTATAATCCATATATATATATATATATATATATATATATATATATATATATATATATATATATATATATATACAATCACTTGTGCATCATAATATGCACCACATGTAGGTATTCTAATATTATGTAATTACTAAACCCTGGTTCTGCAAGTTTAAATCCATAATATGAGGTAACTATGGTTTAACCGTTCAACTGCATACACGTATTGTTTATGTTTAGGCATTACCACCGCTATGGTTAACTATGCATCAAGGGCTACAATGTAGTTTTGTATCACCACTCCCTTATAATAATCACACATTTTATGACTTATGCCCATTGAGCAATTATAAAACTAATATCCCTGTAGCTATAGTGGAAATCTATTGTAAGAATTGAAAAGATTATATTAAAAATTGGATTTAATTTATGTTCTATACACAAATCAAATCAATAGAAACTATCTGAGTTCTTCATTTAAAGATGAATAATTTATATTTCCTCTATAAACCCCCCTTTAGCATTGACTGACGCCTACTTAAGAGGTATGCTTACTTGACTTTTTTTCCCACTATGTTCAAGGTTTATTCCTCATGGGTCGATGAGTAATAAGGTTATATGTCAATTTACCTTTATAATAATTTATAATTTCCACTCACTTCCGACATCATTTTTTTTAACATAACTCAACAAAGAGACATATAAATAAATTTTCATGACTTTATTTTATATGTATATATATATCCACTTATAACTGTGATAAAGTGTTTATAAACTAGGGTAAGGATTTGGCATTACAAATTTATATACCCCATTCACTTCATCAATTAAATCCTCTAGGATATAATTACTAGTGGATTACTCAGATATAGTATTAAATATATATACTTCACATATAAACACTATAAGATATATATTAGCGTTTGTCCACCGAACTAGTTAAATGTTTGATAAACTATAGTCGCTATTGAATTAATTTGATATAGCCTTAAAAATAAACCATTCAACATTGTTAACATGGAACGCTTCACCTGATGCCTACCCACAGATAACACATTAACTCGGATTAAATTGATTTAATTCTAAATGTATAAATAAAACAAAGGCAAACCTCCCAGATCGCCCAATGGTCTAGCTGGCCTATTTACCTAGCTCGCTGGTTTGGACTGAGCTAATTTATTGAATAATAGTTTAAATATGTGTTTTACCAAGTCGCCCATCTGCAAAGTATTAATATCAAGTATTATTTAGCTCAACATTCTGGTTATCAAAAACTCATATATAATTTAGATCACTGCATTCTATTTTTTTTGCATGGACCACGCGATCCAAGATATCAATGGTAAAAAATTACACATAATTTGCTCCTGAAACTACCACAATTTCCTCCTAATGGTTTGTTGGTATTTCCTTTACCCAAAAATCTCCTAGTTTTATGTTATCAGGATGAACAAACTTTAACATAATAAACTGGCCAAGAGGTGAATGCCATTGATTTACACAGCTACTGTGGATTCATGCAGATAATGTATCTAAACGTTAATTTAGCACCACTATTGAACCAATGACCTAATGTTTGTATCATTGTAATTTGTTTTCCCTACCTTCTGGTTACAATGAACTGGTAACATTGAAGGCCGTGGAAGTTAAATAAATGGCTTAAAAGAGACTCCAGTAAACTATTCAAATAAGAAGGTCAAGGATCTAAGACCAGGCTAGAATAAGTCGACATACAACTACTAACAGATCTAGATAGGCATAACTAATAAGCTTTTTAAGTTATTTAATTTTGGCAAATTGCATAGGCTGAGTTTAAAATAAATAGTGGCTTGCTAAATTTTATATCTGCCTGGATAAAATCGGTGAAGCCACATAAGTTTTTAGCTGAGCAAAGAAGATTTACAGTGACCCAATCAAATAGTAAACAATGATGCCAATGTTCAAACATACAATTCAATGTCTTCATATATACTCTATTTTTTTATATATTGCTATTAATCTCCCACTATGATTTTATTGGATCTCAAATGTATCATAAGTGTGATACTTTGACCCACGGTTCACTACTGGATCTAAATTGTAGAAAAGTATCTATGTAAAATACTTCTTATTGGCCAAAGTATGATCATCCAAAATATATGAAAACATTAGTTAAATAATACTATCAATCTTTCGTTATGCTAAAACAACAACGTCTTCACAAATTCCAGTTGTGTATTTGAAGAGTTAAATATTTTAACACATACTGTAGCAAAAATAGACAAACAAAATCTTTAAATTTACACTTGTTCCAACAGAGATGAGAGTACTTAAAGACCTACTGAACATGCATAGCCCAATGAAGCAATAAAATCTGGGCAACAATGGCACCTATTACTTAATTGGAATCATTTCAGTTGAATATGCCATGACTCTAGCTGGAGCATTAGAAGAGCTTGCTCTTGGTAAAAATCCTTCAACTCTTTTTCCTAAGCGTTGCTTCCTCCCCGTTGCTCCCCTTTTTTAAAGAGAAAAGCCATGGCTTTTCTTTAAAGAGTTTTTTTTTTAAAATTTTGCTTTACTCTTTTTTTTTTTTTTGGAATTCTTTCTTTTTACTTTTTGTTTTTATTATTATTTACTCAACACTTTTATGTATTTCCCTTTTTAATGATAATTTCTAATTTCCATTTATTTCATAAATAAATAGAGAAAATCTATAATTTAGTAATTTATTTAATATCTCTTATTGTCACAATTTTTAGTGACAATTAATAATTTTAGATTTTAAATTAATCATGTTAGTAAGAATTCTTTACGTTATTCAACCTATGCTGGCAAACCATAGAAATCAACTTTCCAAACAAGTATCAAACACACCATAAACAATTAAATTCATTTCTACCATTGCTAATTAATGTGTGTGTGTGCAGGGTTTCGCCAACTTTCTATAGACCTTCAACGTCTCTATCTACATCACCCTCTATGATGATGCTCTCCCTCCAACACGCTTAAGGGATGAATTCTTCTACATCCATCTTGCTGTCCCCCCAAAATATCAGTCATTTTTTGGACAACATTTGAACTATTTTGGCCCCACAGGGCAAAATTATCTCTTCCCTTCCCAAAAATTGTTCTGTGCATTCAAATTCTCCATTTTTCAAGTTTTTCAGATTTCTACGAACTCTACAGGCTTGAATCTACGAACTCTGCAAATATGTTTCTACGAACTCAACATGCTTGAAATCAGAAGGTTCAACAAGTTCAAAGGCTTCTGCAGGTGAGTTCAATCAAAAGAACAAGTTTCCAACACTTAGTCATTTTTAGAATTGGTTCAATGCCTTGGTTCAACCAAAAGAGTTCATCGGCAAGCTTCTATGCAGTGTTTGAACCATTGAACCATTTTGGTTCAACAGGTTCAACAGGTTCAAAGGTTCAACGTCATCAACAAGAGTTAAGCACATTTGTCAAGCTTCAAAGTTCAACCACTTCAAGGTTCAATGGCTTCAAAACACTTATCAAAGAAAAAAAGACTTGAACCATTGAACCACTTTGGTTCAAAGGTTCAACGGGTTCAAGGTTCAAACATCTTCGGTAAAGGTTCAAAGGTTCAACGCAGTTTGGTTTGACACAGTTGGTTCAAGCGGTCAATTGAACGAGTAGAACAAAAGATTGAACCATTGAACCGTTGAACCAAAGATTGGTTCAATCAGTCGGTTCAAGTGGCTAAGGAAAGGAAAAACCCTGAGAGCGGAAGCTGCCAGGTGTTGTCTCTTGGACACATTATAATTCATCTCTAAAAAGTAGCGAAACGTGCCATGTGTCCCTTGTAAAGCTCGGTGGAAGCTGCCAAGTGTCCACCTCCGCAATTTTTTCTTTTTGTTTTGATATTAACTAAGAACTGTGGTGGGCCCCAGGTAAATTGGTAAAGTAAGCAGAACACAACATGTGTCTGCATCCACAGTTTCTCCTAAACATCTCTCAGTGCGCGTGGAAGGTGCCAAGTGGCAATGGCAGAAGGTTTCAATATGTTTCTCTAAAAAGCAGCAGAAGCCACCATGTGTCATCTTTTGCAGGAAACTAATATAAGTCCGCATGACTTTTCGAAGGCATCTAGAGCGCATCGGAGACTGCCATGTGTCATCTTCCCCAGGAAACTAATATAAGTCTGTAAGACTTTTCGAAGGCAGCTAAAGCGTGGCAGAAGCCGACAAGTGTCAGCATTTGAGTGAATCTAAAATGAGTCCTGAATGTTTCTATAGTATAGCCAAAGCTAAGTAGAGACTGCCACGTGTCCTCTTCCATAGGACTTTCAAAAATGTTTCTAAAGCTTCTATAGACAAACGGAAGCTGCCACGTGTCCCGTTATAACTCAGCGGAGTGTGACAAGTGTCTACATCTACATTTCAAGTTTTCTACCAGTTTTTAAGCTTCTCTTAAGCCTCTCTCAGATTCTAGTAGATACTGCCAAGTGTCTTGGTCTGTTTCATAGTGGAACGTGCCACGTGTCAATTGCAAGTTCAACGATCAGCCAAAGAGATAGCCCGAGATCTCAGAAAAGGGATAAAAACACAGCCAAAAAAGGAGGAATGATGAAGAAAGACCAAAAATACCCACACATGAGATATGTTTCTAGAAGGTGAAGTAGTCCACCAACTAGACATTGGAGAACACAAACATTCAATGGCGTGACCCATTTCTCTGCATTGAGAAAAGCAAATGGGCAACTACGCCCGATTCCAGCATATCTTCTTGACAGACTTTAAAATGTATTGAATGCAACATGATGTGTTACTGCTCCCAAGTCTTTCTTGAAGAGCTATATATTGGACTCTCTCTTATTATTTTGGAGAGATCTTTTTTTGGTTATCAGAAACTAAATTTTGCCCAAATTGAAAGGCATAACTGAGACTTTGAGCTCAGATTGTTGATCAAATTTTGTTATTGGAATAAGAAAGCAAGTGACTTTTTAGACTTTGTACTGTAATAACTTGGTTGTTGGGGAAATTGTTCTTATGTATGTTTCCTTAATACGATTTTTGTCCCTTTAATTAAATAAGTAGAATTAGTGAAAGCAGTCAAGAAGTGTCCTGAAGTCAATTGTAGAGAGACTTTGTCCCCACACAATTGCCTTTAGTGTGTTTGTCTTTTCTATTCTTGTGTAAAGGATCTTGGGACGACTTTGTGCCCTGATTATCCTTCATTTCTCACTCTTTGGTAGTTGAGATAGAGACTTTGTGCTACATTTCATCTTGCTATGTTACTATGCCCTTGGTTACCTGTTGCAATTACTACCCGAAAGATTCTTGTTGTTTGCTTTCTGTCATTACTCCTAAGATTTCTCCCTTAATCCTTGAACATCATCTCTGAAGAAAGAGAGATGGATGGTGTTGTCCTACCCCAAGTATTATTTTCAGCATAAATATATAGTATATAGCTCCTCATATATAATAGGGAACCTCCCCTTGATAAGAGGAGAGATTAGTCTCTTTTTGATGTGGTAAACCTGCACATCTAGATGACCAATCTCCCTATGCTGTGGTGAACAGAATTATTTTGCTATCAGTTAGCTGAGTGACAAAATATTCACCCAACAATTTTTGGCAACTCCGCTGGGGAAGAACCCATAGTCTAAAGCCTCAAACTTTAAGCTGAAGCAGTGCCAGTTCTTTTTTATTTTTGTTCTACAATCTGGAAACTCCGTGCTATACAAGAAGCTAGAGGGCTAAAGGTATTGTTGACCCTGTATTCAAGTTGGTAAAACAAAGTAATTTTGATCTGTTTTCTTCACCATCTCGCCTTCGACGAACTAGGAGCTTTTCTCCTACTAAAGTCAAGTCTCCATTACCAGGCAAAGCATCCACTTCTGATGTTAATAAAGCTTTGCCAATACTTACCCCTCTGAGATTTATTCCTCCTTTCCATAGTCATATAATGGCAGTTCAAGGCCCTTGGCGTAACTTTTTTGGCCCACTCAATTTAACTCCACCTCTACATGAGCTACCACACAGTTCAAGGAAGAATTTTTCCAAATTCTTTGGTGATGGGAGAGTTCATTTTGATGAACATATTGCAGCTTTTAGCATAGCCTATGGCATAATAGGGGTGGAATTTGAAGATGTAGTAGTCAGGCTATTTTTAGAGACATTACAAGGTGCTACTACAGATTGGTTCTACCATCTTCAGGCTTGGTCAATGACTGACTGGAACACCCTCAAAACCAAGTTTGAAGCCAGATTCAAATCTGTAGAAGATGCACATGCCCTTCTAGCCCAACTCACACAGATGAAGAAGGAGCCTCATAAACCAATGAGGGACTTCATAGCTAAGTTTGATAAGCTGAAGAATAGGATTCTTGTAATTGCTGAGCCAACCCCTAAAAATTTTAAATGCTTCTTCATCAATTCATAGCTGCCTGAAGTGAGTTTTCTGCTAAGATGGGCTAGCCAAACAAACCTTGCTAAAGCTCAAGATTTGGCCACTGAGGTAGAAGATGACCTTATCTTGGCTGAAAAGATAAGCAGAGACCCTAATAAAAATAGACCCTCATCATCTTTTGAATATCCATCTACAGGCATCACTGATCCAATGGTGCAAAAGTTGGCAAATGAGTTGCTTGCTCTAAAAAAGCAAATGGCATAAGGAATGTCTTCTGCTCCATACAGAGATATGCCAAGGAAGATATTTTCAAATTAATCGTACTAGGGCAATGCTGCTAGAAATCAAAGGTAGCTAAATCGTCTTCCTCCCCCACAGGGGAAACTTGCCATTGAAGCACCCCCATCCAATTCAGTGGTGGGATATCTTGAAATAGAATTTGATTTCTCTTTCCAGCCTGAATTGAACCAAAAAAATGATGCTGATATCCTTGTAAAAGATCAAGAAGAGTTAGCTGGTGACTCCAACATTAGTTTCTTGAATTACTAGGATGAACCCAGAGGTAAAGGAGAAGCAGTTGATGGATCATATGTTGTATTCACCTAATCCCAAAACTAGTCAGCCTAGCAAGCTGATAAAGGAAAAACTAGGGAAAGTTCTCAGCCTACAATCTCAACTGCCAAACGAGGAACTTCTCTACCTTTGCAACCAAAGGACCCAGTGAATAATAAAAAAGTAAGTACGTCAAGCATTCCTCCATCTCCAACTTCAATTCCATAAACCAGTCCTCCCCTCCTCAAAACCAAAAAGATGATCTACCTTTCCCTCTTTCTAGTCCATTTCAGTCATTTGACATAATCGATCATGTCAAGAAGACCAAAATTCAAATGTCTAAATTTGAATTCTTACAAGCCAATCCTAAGCAGCTAGATAAGTTAGTTGAGTGTGTGAAGAATAAGGCCATCCCTACAGGACAAGATGTTAAGAAAGCAACTCATGATCCCCCAAAGAATATGTCCATCCCAAACAATCTTGTCATTACTCCTCTTGTTGCCCCTAAAAAAATAGAGCCTTTCTATGTTTCCCTGTTAATAAATAGTCACAAGCTGAGCAACTGCATTATAGACTCAGGTGCATCTGATAACGTCATGCCTGCCAAGGTGGTAGAATCTCTTGGACTCACATTGACTAAAACATTTGGGAGATATTTCTCCATGGAAAAAAAATGACACTACTAGGACAAATCAATGATGCCCAATTTGCATTTGCAGCATTCCCTGACAAAAGAATCAAGATGACTGTCCTAGTGGTCGATGTCCCAACATCATATGGCATCCTTTTTAGGCAAAATTTTTGCAAAGATGTTGGTGGAGAATTGAGCATGGACCTATCTGAAGTAAGGATCCCAGTTAAAGGTGTTATGCAGAGGCTATTCCCTGAAAAGGAAGCAAAATACATGGTCACTCAAACATTAACACTTGAAGCTCAAATTCTGTTTAAGTCTTTAGGCATGGGTAATTACTTTTTATCCACAGAAGAAATTCATGAGGTGCTTGATGAAGTCCCTGAATGTGATCCAAATTTTGACTTAGACCATACATCAGAAGAACTGGTAGGTTGCAGTACAGACGGAGAAGGATTTTTCTTCTCTAATGAAGGAAAATCTAAAGAAAAATCAATGTCTGATAAGGTATGGATTATGAAATTCGATGGCAGCTACTCCTCTACCCACTTAAGAGCTAGAATTGTGTTGATATCTCCTCAAAGAGATATTTTCTCTTACTCATATAAGTTACAGTTCAGCAACACCAACAACACAACTGAGTATGAATCTCTATTGCTTGGATTGAAGGCTGCTAGAGATAAAGGCATCAAACTCCTTCATGCCAAAGGAGATAATGAACTGGTGGTTTGTCAGGTGAAGAACCTGTATCAAACCAAAAATAAGAGATTATGCCATTACCATAACCTATTTTGGGATCAAATTGAAAGCTTTGATGCTTTCAACATCTCTGCCATATCCAGAGAAGTTGATGACCAAGCTGATGCACTCGTTGTTTGAGCAACTCTTTTAGTTCCAAACTTAGACTTCAAAGAAAATAAGTACACCATTAAACTAATTTTTTGACCAAGTGTGCTTGATAATGCTAATCATTGACAAGTATTCAATAGTGATCACTAAATCATTGCCTTTTTGGAATAAAATGACAGCGTTGAACGGCTGCACTTCGAAGGTAGTGAACCTCACAAGCCTGAACCAACCCCTGAATCAAGTTTAAGTGCAGATGAAGAGTTCCTGCAACTTAAAGGGAATAAAATTCCAAAAGACCTGGTTTCCCTTGAGAAACTATTTGATAGCACGACAGGTTCGTCAAATAGCAGCAAATAGATTTAAGCTCCTCCCAGGGATTTGATCAAATAAATATGAGTACCAAAGAAAATCTCAAGATGGTGAATATTGGGAAGTGCTGTACTCAGGAAGAGAAGATCAAGATCACCACTCTACTCCACCAATATATGGATGTTCTAGCATATTCCTATGATGATCTGAAGTCACTTAGGCCTAATCAAATCCGCCATGACATTCCTCTCAAGACTGACTCGGTGCCTTACAAGCAAAAATTCAAACAATATAATCTGAAGATATTAGGTACTATTCTGTCTGAAATACAAAAAATGTTAAATGTTAGAATCATTTTTCCAATCCATCATTCCACATGGATTGCAAACATAGTGCCTGCAAAGAAAAAGAATGGCAAAATTCACCTCTGTGTGGATTTTAGAAATTTAAATCAATCATCCTTGAAGGATAACTATCCTTTGCCAATCATGGATCAAGTGCTTCAAACAATGACTGGTTCGAAGATGTTATCAATGCTAGATGACTTCTTAGGATATAATCAGGTTGAAGTTGGTGAAGCAGACCAACACAAGACTACCTTCACCACACTTTGGGGCACATTTGCATATAGAAGGATGCCTTTTGGCTTGATAAATGCTAGCACTGCCTTTCAAAGAGAAATGGACCTTGCTTTCAAAGATGAGATAGGCAAGTTCATTATGGTATACCTTGATGACTTGACCATCTTTTCCAAGCATTGCTCTAATCATATATGCCACTTGCAACAAGTGCTGGAGTGCTGCCACCAAAATGGCATTTTCTTGAACCCCAAGAAGTCTATTTTTGGAATAATAGAGGGGAAACTTATCAGACACATTGTGTCCAAAGAAGGCATAAAGATTGACTCAGATAGAGTCAAGTCTATCTAAGAGCTTACCTTGCCTACAAGTAAAATAGCTGTTCACTCTTTCTTCAGAAAGGTAAATTTTTTACGATGGTTCATCCCTGAGTTTGCTGAGAAGACTCGACACATTGTGAACATGATGAAGGGAAAGGTCACTTTCAGCTGGACTGAAGAAGGCAAGTCAACATTTGAGGATATCAAGACTGTCATTGTCCATACCCCAACTCTAGTTTGTCTAGACTACAATAAAGTGTTCACCATATATAGTTACGCTTCTGAACACACGCTTTGAGCAATTCTAGTTGACCAAAATAAATAAGGTATGGAATCTCTCATTTCTTTCATGAGCTGCTCTCTCAAAGCTCATGAGCTGAAATACTCGAACATGGACGAGCATGCTTATGCAGTGGTGAAGGCAGTCAAGCATTTTCGATTTTACATCCTGAATTCACATACTACTGCCTTGGTCCCTGACACCACAGTCAAATCCATATTAACTTAGTAGGAGTTTGGGATGAAAAGAGGCAATTGGATTTCAAAGATTTAGGAGTTTGATCTAGATATCAAGCCAATAAAGCTGGTATGGGGAAAAGGCCTATGCCAATTAATTGCTGATAACAAACTAGAAGAAATAGATCATGAAAAAGTAGAGGTGGAAGACACACCGATAGTCCTCTTTGTCTCTACCACGAATAAGTGGTATTCAGGTATTGCTCATTTTCTTACTTATGGTGAGTGTCCTGCTCACTTATCTCATAAAAAAAGGAGGATTGTCAAGTTGAAAGCTGCCAATTTTGTCCTCTGCGACAATGACCTGTATAAGAGAAACATTGATGGAGTTTTCCTTCGTTGCGTGGACAAGGAGCAGCAAAGCCAAATTTTAAAATACTTCCACAATCTAGCCTATGGAGGACATTTTTTTGCTCCTGTAACTACTCACAAGATTTTGTGAGCCAGGTATTATTGGCCAACTCTTTTCTAAGATGCATACAAGTGGGTAAGGAAATTTGAACTATGCCAACAGTTTGTTGGGAGACCCAAGTTAGTTGCCCTGCCTCTCAAACTAGTGGTCATAGAGGAACCATTCCAGCAATGGAAAATTGATTTTATTAGAGTTGTAAACCCATCTTCAAGTGCTGGACATGATTATGTACTTACAACAACTGACTACTTCACCAAGTGGGTGGAAGCTATCCCAACCAAGCATGCTACTTCAAAAGTAGTGTGTAATTTCCTCAAGGAGAATATCATTTCTAGGTTTGGGGTCCCAAGCAAGATTGTTACTGACAATGTAACTTGTTTTTCTTCTCAGGAGATTACTCAATTCTATTTCTATTATGGGATTACTCTCTCCCATTCTTCTGATTACTTTCCACAAGGGAATGGACAAGCTAAATCAAGCAATCAGAACCTGGTAACTATCATCAAGAAGTTGGTGGATGACAACCAAAGGACATGGCATAAAGCATTAGTTGATACTCTATGGGCAGACAAAATTACACCAAAGAGGGCAATTAGTATGTCTCCTTTCCAACTTTTTAATGGTATCAATGCTGAGATACCAATCACCTTGAAATTGCCAGCATTATAATTGGCTAAGGCAAGTGAAGATCAGACATATGAAATCCCCCTTGATAAGAGGATCATGTGCTTGACTGAGCTAGATGAATAAAGAACTATGGTGGTGGATTGAATTACTGCCCATCAAAGTCTAGTGAAGAAACTCTTTGACTAGAAGGCAAAAAACTATGATTTCCAGGTTGGAGATCAAGTCCTGCTGTGGGACAAGAGAAGAGAACCAAAAGGGATGCATGGGAAGTTTGACTCCCTTTGGAGGGGCCTATTTACTATTCATCAGCTCAATGGTGAAAATAGTTTCTTACTGAAATATCAAGATCGTATGCCCTTTTCATTGCCTCATAGTGGGCAACATCTGAAACACTTCAATCTGTGAAGTATCATATAAGATCAGCGTGTACAATATGTATATTTGTATAGTCTTTAGTCCTATTTTTGTGCTTTCATTTTTTTTTGTCACCTTTCTTTTTGGATAGCATGAATCCATAGCCCAATGGCACACTTCAAGGCACTAGAGATTCTGGATTCTACTCCCTTCAATTCTTTTTTCAACTGAAGGAAGTTCCCCAACTGGAGCCAGCTATTGTCCCCCAAAAATATTAGTCATTTTTTGGACAACATTTGAACTATTTTGGCCCCACAGGCCAAAATTATCTCTTCCCTTCCCAAAAATTGTTCTATGCATTCAAATTCTCCATTTTTTAAGTTTTTCAGATTTCTACGAACTCTGTAGGCTTGAATCTACGAACTTTGCAGATATGTTTCTATGAACTCAACATGCTTGAAATCAGTAGGTTTAACAGGTTCAAAGGCTTCTACAGGCGAGTTCAATCAAAAGAACAAGTTTCCAACACTTAGTCATTTTCAAGATTGGTTCAATGCCTTGGTTTAACCAAAAGAGTTCATTGGCAAGCTTCTATGCAGTGTTTGAACCATTGAACTGTTAAATCTTGAACCATTTTGGTTCAATAGGTTCAAAGGTTCAACGTCATCAAAAAGAGTTAAGCACATTTGTCAAGGTTCAAAGTTCAACTGCTTCAAGGTTCAATGACTTTAAAACACTTATCAAAGAGAAAAAGACTTGAACCATTGAACCATTGAACCATTGAACCACTTTGGTTCAAAGGTTCAATAGGTTCAAGGTTCAAACATCTTCGACAAAGGTTCAAAGGTTCAACACGGTTTGGTTTGACATAGTTGGTTCAAGCGGTCAATTGAATGAGTGGAACAAAAGATTGAACCATTGAACCGTTGAACCAAAGATTGGTTCAATCAGTCGGTTCAAGCTGCTAAGGAAAGAAAAAATCCTGAGAGTGGAAGCTGCCAGGTGTCATCTCCCAGACACATTATAATTCATCTCTAAAAAGTAGTGGAACATGCCACGTGTCCCTTATAAAGCTCGATGGAAGCTGCCAATTGTAAACCTCTACAATTTTTTCCTTTTGTTTCAATATTAAGTAAGAACTGTGGTGGGCCCTAGGTAAATTGGTAAAGTAAGTGGAACGTGACACGTGTCTACATCCGTAGTTTCTCTTAAGCATCTCTCAATGCACGTGGAAGGTGCCAAGTGGCAATGGCAGAAGGTTTCAATATGTTCCTCTAAAAAGTAGTGGAAGCTGCCACGTGTCATCTTACGCAGGAAACTAATATAAGTCCACAGGAATTTTTGAAGGCATCTAGAGTGCAACAGAGATTGCCACGTGTCATCTTCCCCAAGAAACTAATATAAGTCCGTAGGACTTTCTGAAGGTAGCTAAAGCATGATGGAAGCTGACAAGTGTCAGCATTCAAGTGAATCTAAAATGAGTCCTGAATGTTTCTATAGTATAGCCAAAGCTCTGTAGAGATCGCCACATGTCCTCTTCTGCAGGACTTTCAAAAATGTTTCTAAAGCTTCTATAGACAAATGAAAGTTGTCACATGTCCCATTATAACTTAGCAGAGCGTGACAAGTGTCTGTATCTGCATTTCAAGTTTCTTACCAATTTTTAAGCTTTTCTTAAGCCTCTCTCAGATTCTAGTGGATATTGCCAAGTGTCCTAGTCAATTTCACAGTAGAACGTGCCACGTGTCAATTGCAAGTTTAGCGATCGGCCAAAGAGATAGCTCGAGATCTCAAAAAAGGGATAAAAACATAGCCAAAAAAGTAGGAACGATGAAGAAGGACCAAAAATACCCACGCATGGGATATGTTTCTAGAAGGTGAAGCAGTCCACTAGCTGGACATTGAAGAACATGAAGATTCAATGGCATGACCCATTTCTCTACATTGAGAAAAGCAAATGGGCAACTACGCCGGATTCCAGCATATCTTCTTGACAGAATTTAAAATGTATTGAATGCAACATGATGTGTTACTGCTCCCAAGTCTTTCTTGAAGAGCTATATATTGGACTCTCTTATTGTTTTGGAGAGATCTTTTTTTGGTTATCAGAAACTAAATTTTGCCCAAATTGAAAGGCATTACTGAGACTTTGAGCTCAGATTGTTGATCATATTTTGTTATTGGAATAAGAAAGCAAGTGAATTTTTAGACTTTGTGCTATAATAACTTGGTTGTTGGGGAAATTGTTCTTATGTCTATTTCCTTAATACGATTTTTGTCCCTTTAATTAAATAAGCAAAATTAGTGAAAGTAGTCAAGAAGGTGTCCTGAAGTCAATTATAGAGAGACTTTGTGCCCACACAATTGTCTTTAGTGTGTTTGTCTTTTCTATTCCTATGTAAAGGATCTTGGGATGACTTTGTGCCCTCATTATCCTTCGTATCTCACTCTTTGGCAGTTGAGGTAGAGACTTTGTGCTACATTTCATCCTGCTGTGTTACTATGCCCTTGGTTACCTGTTACAATTACTACCTGGAAGATTCTTGTTGTTTGTTGAATAGTACTTTTGAAAGAAGAGGAGTGCTTTCTATCATTACTCCTAAGATTTCTCCCTTGATCCTTGAACATCATCTCTGAAAAAAGAGAGATGGATGGTGTTGTCCTACCCCAAGTGTTATTTTCAACATAAATATATAATATATAAATCCTCATATATAATAGGGAGCCTCCCCTTGATGAGAGGAGAGAATAGTCTCCTTTTGATGTGGTAAACCTACACACCTGGCTGACCAATCTCCCTATGCTGTGGTGAACAGAACTAGTTTGCCTATCAGTTAGCTGAGTGACAAAATATTCACCCAACACACCTCACAACACATAGGTAATTAGATCATATCACATGATAACATAAAGCAATAATATAACTGAAATAACACATTAATATGCTTAAAATGTAACCACATAAATAAATCAACTCATAGTAAGATATCATGTATCATTATCTAACTAAGCAACATTCTATATCTCGAAATAGCATAAATCTCAAGGTTAGTCAGAAATATAACCAAATTTGAATTGTTAGCTACAGATATCCATGGATAATCTAGCAAGTTTTCTTGATGAAGAATCAGGTTGTAACACATTATCTTGCTATATGACCATACTTATTACAATTATAACATACAATGCCTTATGACAATGGAGTAAATGAATTTATACCCAAGAAACCATATGAATCTTTGTTTCCATTCCAACCATACCCATTCCTCTCACGTCCTTCATTTGTTCCATAGTTCCATGCATACTCATTTATTGCATGCCCATTCCTCTTATCTACATTTCTGCCACTATTCCATGTGTATCCATTCCTCACATGTCTCTTACACTCCTTTGATCTATGACCAAAAATGTTGCAATTAAAAAAATAGCCATAAAATAATCCTTGGTACTTGTCAGACTATTTTGGCAAGAATGATCTTCTATCATGCCAATGGTTCTTTCATTTGTCTTCTACTTATGAAACTTCATTCTTCAGGGAAGTCTTCTATTCTATCTTCACAGGTTTAGCGATTTTAACATCTTCCTTGGTAATCTTTTATTCATCTCTATATCCAAGACCTAAGTTTTCAAATAGTAACTTATGATGATCTTGAATATCATCTAAAACATCGGTGTTCTTCTCAAATATTAAGTTGCTTGTCAATTTAGCATTCACCTTTTTTAAATCCTTTCTCAAGGTAATAGTCTCAGCTTCTAGCTTCTCACATTCTTCCTTCTTTTCCTTATGTTCAATTTTAGTATTTTCTTTGCCTCTTCAAATTGAGCATTGAGACTCATGATGACCATTTATGACTCCTCTCAAATTTTTGATAACTCTTCTTCTTTATCTTGATCATCTTCTTCTTATTTCTGAATTTATCACAATGTCTCCTATTCTCTTTCTTAAGCATTTTGTTTTCATTCAAGGCACTTAAGAGTCCTCCTTTGAGATCTACTTCTACTTCTCTAGCTTTTGAATGACTCCAAGATTGTCCTTTACTTATCTGGTCATCACCATCCCAATCTTATATACCCATGAACAAAACTTCACCCCCGTCACTATTTATAACACCTTCAATCTCCTCACTTGATCTACTAGACCTTTTTGAATAAAGGATTTTTGTTCTTTATCAGATCTCTTCTTTTTCTCATATTTCTCTGATTTGCAAAGTCTCCCATTTTTCCACAATTGAATCACTTAATAGGTAGCTTACCTTTATATCTCCTAGATCTCTTTTTGAGATTTATCACAAATAGGGCTTCTTCTTTATTTGACTCTTCATTGATGTTATATCTTGATTCATGTTTTTCCTTTTTCACTTTTTTTGATACTTCGAAAGATGATTCATGCTTTGTTGGCTTTTCTGCTTCCATCCTCATTTTGTATGCTATAATAATTTCATGTAATTCATCCATATTCAATGTGTCCAAGTCCTTCATTTCTTCAATAGCTGAGACTTTCACATCATACCTTATAGGAAGTGACCTTAGTACTTTCTGCACTATCATTGATTCTTTCATTTTCTCACCTAGCCCTTTGATGGTGTTGACTATCTCATCTACATGGAGAAGATAGGTTGCAAAATTTTATTCATCTTTCATATGAAGATTTTCAAACTAACTTCTATGCATTTGAAGCTTTGCCTTCTTAACTTTGTCATCACCTTCATAGATATTTTGAAGTTTGTCACATATATATTTTACTAACACATAATGCATTACTTTTATGAACTCTAATTCTGATAAGTGACATAAAAAATGGTATTCATCACTTTCAAATTATTCTCACATGCCTTCTTTCTAGCCTGATCAATTGGCTGATTTATTGGTGTTATATACCCCGTCACTACTAATAATCAAATATCAAACCCTAGAGCCATAAGATATGTTCTCATCTTTATACTCCAAAAAGCATAATTTGTTCCATCAAACAATGGTATTTTGTTTATAGAGAAACCATCCTGACCTTGATGACTAACTTGTCAGAGGTTTGTCAATGTCATATCCATGGTGACCAAGGATGTTGATGAGGTGTCATGTATGCTAGGATGACAATGAAAAAGTGTGCTTTAATGAGCTTCAGTGTTCCTACATGGTTCTTTAGTGTTTGACTTTGTATGATAATTGATTGATTACTTAGAGAGTATATGACACATATGTAGGTCTGTAAAGACAAAGAAGAAGTTGTGAGGTATTCATAGATGTCTTGGTGAAGTTTTGGTATGTCACTTGATCATTTGGAAAGTGAAACATGCGTCTTTTAGCTTAAGAGAATCCAGACCATCACTACACATCATGCAGACATGAATGAACCAATAAGTTTGTGATTTTAATGTAGGTACTTATAAAGTCAATTGAGGTTAAAAAGTTTTATGGAAGTGTTGTCTATAGTACCAAAAAGGTACCCTAAAGTTTTGGACTCTTGAAGTGTTTTCTAGCTCAAGTTATAAACCTTCAAAGTTGCTCTTATAGACTATGATGGGCCAGAGACCATCAAATTTAACTATGTTAAAGTCTAAGGTCAAGTTGTCTAAATAGATCCAATGGTGAGCATTAATCAGATCAAGATCTAATGGTGAGCATTTCATCAAACTGGATAATGATCCAACAGTGTGCATCATCTTGTCAGAAGTGATCCAATAGTGCGTATTTAGTCAATATGTCAAAATTGCTCAGAAAATGCATGAAGATACAAGTGGTAGAAGCTCATTAGATTTAATAGGTCAATATACATAAAAGGCACGTGGGGCTGCCAAGTGGCATGATCATAGAAATAAGGATCTAAGGTCGACTGTGAGCGTAACAAGATAAAGATCAGGCTAATCTATAGAGATCGACAAAGTACAATTGTCCATAGTTACTTGAAAGCAAGAGATGAGGTTAAGGTGCTAGATGTTTGGTGTCTAAATAGTGACTATTGGAATTTGAATTTTCAAATTAATGAAAGAAAACCAATGCTCAGTTTTCTAGCTATATCTTTTGATCCAAGATGAATTTCATGGTGATGTAAAAATCAAAGTTGCAGAAGACTCCAAGGTGCATCCAAAGACCTTGGTTAGAAGTTTTAAATATTTGATCCAAAGGAATTTTATTGATCCTCATCTATTGATAAAAGGCTAGGTACGAAGACCGTAGTTAGTGGAGCCCACTTTTATAACAGAGGGGGACTCTACCATCGTATATGGTAATGGTGTTTTTAATTTCACAATTACATTATAATTTACCATATATTATTATTTTGGTACTTCTGACAAGATGAGGAGCCTTTGGAGAGGTCCACATGGTGGGTCTTTAGGCCACCACATGGCCTACCACCACATCCTCTATTTTTTGAGTTACCAACTTACTAAGTTCCTGTTCAAATTACAACCAAGTACCAGTTCAAATCCAACCCAACTCGAGTACCAACTTGACTATCAACTCGGCATGGTAATCCAACCTAAGTTTAACATGGCAATCGAACCTGAGTTACCAAGTTATATGTTGGTGGAATAGTTCATCGTCCCAACTTGGCATGTGGGTTCAACAACCATATATTCCAAACCAAACTCACCACCAACTCATAGTTGGTTTATTAAGCTTCACTTTCCAATGTTTGTAAACACATCTTAACAAACCTAAGGCCATGCATAGGTTCTTTAGTAAAAGGTGGTTGGAATGTAGCCTAAGCCATGTGTTATAGAGGCATGTAACTCTATAAAAAGAGTTCAACCATTCGATACGTAGTGGATGTGGGATATTCATTCATTAAAAAGAATATGCCAAAATTTAAGGAAATACTATGGGTTGATATAGTTTTAGTGGACGTGGGGAGATGGCCTATTTGATAGACATAGACTCTAGATATGGAGGGACATTCTTCATCTGATTTGGGTTGTGCCTAGTTAGATGATGGGGAATGTTATAGATTCAACCAAGGATGAGGAGGTGGGGTTGGAGGAGCTCACCATAGGGAGCTCACTGTTGGAGCCCTGAATGGGTGTGAAAGATCCCTTTTATATTTGGATATGGATTTATAGTTATTGAAGGAGATTTTCATGGGAAGGAATTGGTCTTGGAAAACATGCCTGTCAGTAGGCTTGTGAAGCCATGACAAGCTGAGGTAATAGTAATGTGAGGCTGAGTCCTGAATGGAGAATTTTTAGTTTGAAGGCCAAGTTTGAGGGGAGAGGACTGTATTTGGAAAACCAAGCCAAGCCAACATAAGAATCATTTTTATTTATTTTATTTGAATGACCTCAAGCCATGGAAGAAAAATATAGAAAAATAAACTTGTAGGCATATGGCTGTCCAATTGAAACACACAGCTGCTAATAAATCAAAGGCATGACGTAATATAAATATTTTTTAGTATAATTATATTTACAGACCACAAATGAAATAGGAGTCTCTATGTGATTAGAAGGTTGTGAAGCCTTGAACAACTAGTTATGTGATGGAATTATAGCCATGTGGTCCTATGTTAGAATACACCGACTCAAGTTTGTTTGATGGGATCCTCTACTGGTAAAGATCATTGAACCAAACCTGGTAGTATACACCATAGATCAACCTCACAATGAATATGATATAGTCCTAAATGGACTAGATAGATTTGTGTGGTTGTACATTGGAAAGATACAGACCTGTCTTATAAAAGAAGATAAAAGATGGCTTAAAGTAGACTAAACAGTTAGAAACAATAGGTTAGGATGCATTATGAATATGTATTCTTCTCTTACAAAAGGATGGGTCCCTCGCTATTACATCACGGTATTCAAAGTGCAATGCCTATGAATAAACTGGTATGTATTGAGACACAAACCTAAGAGGTTATACATTTATATTATGACGTTGACTATGATATGTATCTCTTTATAGACTAAGCCTCTATTGTTTCATTTTTCTTCTATGATTGTATGGTCTATGACCATGAAGAAATGTATTAGTGGCTATTATGAAGAGGTAATACGCCTATTTTGACTAGGGCCTTTTGGCCATAAACAAAGGTTATTTAAGTTGCAGTGTGTTGATAGACACATGGAGACCCAAACCCAAAGTCAAATCAATTTCTTCTATTATATGGTGATAGACAAGGAATAATGTATTGTGTGCCTTTGTATTGACATATAGAGAAACAGAGAGCCTTGTGATTGTAATTTTGATTGCCTTTATTTTATAAAGCCAATGGCTATGGAGGGATGTAAATCGTTACAGGGGTATTATCGGGAGATGCAGGTCTATGATAACCAGAGGCACTCATATTTAATATTGTGCCCTTTTAAGTGTTTTACAGATACTCTTGTTGAGAAATTGGCTCGTATGCACAAAGAAGAAATATAGGTACTGTTGATGAAAGGTAGATAGATTTTTGGGCATTACAAATTATAGTACTATTTTTAGATTCTAAATCCATTATGATGTAAGTTGGTAATTGTTGATATTTACATCTTATTAAATGGAATGGTTCATTATTTCCATGAACTTAGAGACGTAACCCAAAAGATGGGTGAACTCTGTTATCACTTCTAGTGTCACTTTTCCTTTCAATTACTCTCTATTTCCTATTTTTAATTTAGTTTGAAAAAATGATTAATAAAACACCAAGAAAATATGGAAAGTTATTATGACATCAAAATAGGAGTTTTTAAATGCAAGAAATGAATATATAAAGGTTTTTGATTACTTTTCATTCATTCCTAGATTTTTTGCAACCAATTCTATTTACTACAAGGATTTGAGAATTCAGTTCCATTTTAGAAATTATTTACCCAGTTTACGAATCAAATTTGCTATCAAAACAGGGGAATGCAGGGATTAGCTTCAGTTGCTAGATATATTTTTTTTGGAGTTTTTATCAAATTATTATTTTATGATTCTTCTATTTGAGTTGACCATGCAAGAAGGCTAGTGTAGATGGAAATTGGAAGGTGTTCCAATTCGTTTGGAAGAAGACAAGCTTCTAACAACAAATGTTCTAGAACCACTAGCCCTGTAGGATCAACATGAATGAAGAACACAACACATGGTCACTTGAGGTGTGAGATGGTGTTGTGAGAAGAACAACCTTTCTTCTTTGGTAAATATTCAAACAAAATGCAAGGCATTTTTAGTGATGCACATCCAATAAAAATCATTTGCAGTTTGATCACCAATCTTACATAGAGGTCAGATTGAGGTATGATTGTGATTTGATTTCATATTGGTATTGACATAATATGATGGTCTTTGATAACCAGTTGTGTAGCCTTTGTATTTTGGATTACTAATCATATTATGGATGTGCATGTCCTTGATTATAGGAACAAGTAAAAAGACCAGTTCATGGTAAGATATGGAAATGGCAATACAACATTGTTCAGGATATTGGATAGGTTTTTACACTTTGAGTTTCTAATTGGCTGATAAGTTGGTTTATTTTTCACAGCTTTGTTAAGAGTTGAAAGAAGCAAAAAAGGTGTTATTTTAAAATGCAAATAGAATGCCAACTAATACCCAATAGATGTGCACTTCACAGTTCTCAAAGAGGTATGAGTTATTTTCAGTGCAATTATGTTTGCACAATTTTGGTTTAAATTAGGATAACCTTTGTGTGGGTTACTTTGGAAGTAAAGTATACCTGTATGCAAAAATATTTTTAAAAGCCTTTTTAAACCATAAAATGGATCATCTAACTCTTGGTAAGATAAGACTTTCTATTTAGTTGATTGAAACCATAAAAAAGGAACAACCCTTATGGATTATATGGTTTAATTGGATAGTTTTGGATAAGCATTACTATAGTATTGAATATTATGCTTCATTTCCCTTCAACACATTATTTTTAGAGAATTCCTATCTATTGGATCTAGGGAAGGAATTTTTGATAAAGTTGATTTTGGAAGGATATATATATATATATATATATATATATATATATATATATTGTGATATGATTTTGGAAACTAACTCAATTTGGATGAGTTTTGGAGATATGAATCAGGGAGTAGTTAGATGGTGAAGGAAACATCGAGACAAGTTTAAAATTCTTGTTTTTCTTCCCACTTTTATATGATATTTGCTTACAATTACTTGTACATTTGTGAGTTTGTGAAGAAGCTCTTATTATGCAAATTTTCTAAGTTGATATTGAAGTTTGATAGGTACAAGAAATGATTTAATAATTAGTTTTAGGGACACAACAGTTAACTATGTTGTTTACAGTTCCCTTGATTATGCTTTCAGGTATTATGCATTAGTCATCTTAGGATACACAAATTTGTTACACATTTTTATACTTGATATTGTATACATCTAAGTGCCACAGTAATATGGGCAATGTTTGTATTACAAACCTCCTATAGTCACATGTATGTTTGTTATGCACATTATGTAAGGACCCATAGATGGGAAATGTTTGTAAAAATGCAAGTATACAAGTGTGAAAGTTAATCATAAATATTATAGGTGTATGTAGCACAATGTGATTCCCCTTGTGTGATAACAAGGATAATACCTTAACCTCCATGCGGTACAGGGGTTGAGAGAAGCTACCGGATAGTATGACAATGCCGGGTAATAGGTCATTTAGCAGAATGGATATAGAGTTTATTTTACTCTCCATATATAGATTATAATTACAGTTGGATAGTTGAATTCTTTTAGGTTTTTTTACATTGATGTAGTACAAAAAATAGTTTAGCAGGTTCAGTTGGATTCTTGGTACTTTTGGAGACCAAAATCCTCTTTGTGTGGAGGTTTAATTCGCAAGATTTTTATCAATCCTCATCAGTTGGAAAAAGGCCAGCTATGGAGACCATAGTCGGTGGAGCCTACTTTTATAACAGAGGGTGACTCTACCACCATATTTGGTAATGGTGTTTTTAATTTCACAATTACACTATAATTTACCATATATTAGTATTTTGGTGTTTTTGACAAGATGAGGAGCATTTGGAGAGGTCCACATGGTGGGTCCTCAGGCCACCACATGGCTTAATACCACATCTTCTATTTTTTGAGTTACCAACTTATCGAGTGCCAATTCAAATTATAACTATGTGCCAGTTCAAATCCAACCCAACTCGAGTACCAAATCGACTATCAACTTGACATGACAATCCATCTTGAGTTCAATATGGCAATCCAACCCAAGTTATCGAGTTATATGTTAACATAATAGCTCATTATCCCAACTCAACATGTGGGTTCAACAACCACATATTCCAAACCAAACTCACAACCAACTCATAGTTGGTTTACTAAGCTTCACTTTTCAATGTTTGCCAACACAGCTTAACAAACTCGAGGCCATGCATATATTATTTAGCAAAAGTTGGTTGAAATGTGGCCTAAGCCATGTGTTATAAAGCCATGAAACTCTATAAAAAGAGTTAAGCCATTTGATACATGGTGGATGTGGGATATTCATTCCTTAAAAATAATATACTAAGATTTGAGGAAATACTACAGGCTAAGATGGTTTTAGTGGGCATGGGGAGATGACCTATTTGATAGACATAAACTCTAGATATGGAGGGATGTTATTCATTTGGTTTAGGGCATAGCCGATTGGATGATGGGGAATGTTCTATGTTCAACCAAGGATAAGGAGGTGGGCTTGGAGGAGCTTTCCATAGGGAACTCGTTGTTGGAGCCTTGAATGGGAGTGGAAGATCCCTTTTCCATTTGGATATGGATTTATAGCCATTGAAAGAGATTTTTGTGGGGAGGAATTGGTCTTGGAAAACATGCATATTAGTAGGCTTGTGAGGCCATGGTGAGCTGAGGTGATAATAATGTGAGCTCGAGTCCCAAATAGAGGATTGTCAGTTTGAAGGCCAAGCCCGAGGGGAGAGGACTATTTTCGAACAGTTGAGCTAAGCTAAAAGAAGAATCATTTTCTTTCTTCTATTCGAATGACCTCAATCCATGTAAGAAAAATATAGAAAAAGAAACTTACAAGCGTATGATTATCCAATTGAAACACATAACTGCTAATAAGGTGAAGGTGTGGTGTAATATAATTATTTTTTCATATAATTCTATTTGTAGACCGTAAATAAAATAGGAGTTTTCGCATGTTTGGAAGGTCGTGAAGCCTTGGATGATGAGTTATGTGATGGCATTAGAGCCATGTAGTCCTATCTTATAATATATATACTCAAGTCTATTTGATGGGATCCTCTATTGGCAAAGACTATTGAACTAGACGTAGTAGTATATACCACATATCAACCTTGCAATAAATATGATATAGTCCCAAATGGATCAAATAGATAAGTATGGTTGTACATTAGAAAGATAAGACCTGTCTTATAAAAGAATATCCAAGATGGGCTAAATTAGATTGAGTAGTTAAAAGCAAAAGGTTAGGATGTGTTACGAACCCATATTCTTCTCTTACAAAAGGATGGGTCCCTTGTTATTACACCATGACATTCAAAGTGTAATGCCTATGAATAAACTGGTATGTATTGAGACACAATCCCAAGAGGCTATATGTCTATATTATGATGTTGACTATGATATGTATCTCTTTATAGACTAAGCCTCTATTATTTCATTTTTATTCTATGATTGTATGGTCTATGACCATGAATAAATGTATTAGTGTCTATTATGAGGAGGTAATACATCTATTTTGACTAGGGCCTTCTAGCCATAGATAGAGGTTATATAAGTTACAGTGTGTTGATAGACACATGGAGACTTGAACCCAGAGTCAAATCAATTTATTCTATTCTATGGTGATAGACAAGGAATAATGTATTGTATGCCTCTGTATTGACATACAAAGAGACAAAGAGACCCATGATTGTAATTTTAATAGCCTCTATTTTATAAAGCCAGTGTCTATGGAGGGATGTAAATAGTTATAGGGGTATTATTGGGAGATGTAGGTCTGTGATAACTAGAGGCACTCCTATTTAATATTTTGCCCTTTTAAGATTTTTACAGATACTCTTATTGGAGAAAGTGGCCTGTATGCACAAACAAGAAATATAGGTATTGTGGATGAAAGGTAGATAGATTTGTGAGCATTAGAAATTGTAGTACTATTTTTAAATTATAAATCCATTATGATGTAAGTTGGTAATTGCTGATATTTACATCTTATTAAATGGAATGGTTTGTTGTTTCTATGAACTCAAAGAGGTAACCCAAATGATGGGTGAACTCTGTTATCACTTTTGGTGTCACTTTTCCTTTTAATTACTCCGTGTTTCCTTTTTTTAATTCAATTTGCAAAAAAGATTAATAAAACACCAAGAAGATAAGAAAAGTTATTATGACATCAAAATAGGAGTTTTTAAATGTGAGAAATGAATATATAGAGGTTTCTAATTACTTTTAATTAATTCCTAGATTTTTTGCAACCAATTATATTTACTACAAGGAATTGAGAATTCAATATCCATTTTAGAAACTAATTACCTAGTTTATAGATTAATGTTTGTAAAATCAAAGACATTGAGCTCCAAAGTTGATTGTGTTCTATAAGTGACCCGAGAAGGTTAATTGAAGTATTCTTGATAGTATCTTAATGTTTCAATATGAACTAACCATTGGATAATGTTATGGACTCCAAGAGGCCCTTATGTGTGGATTTTTGAGGTTTGATCAATCTATCTTCAGTATGAATAATTGTTTAGAAGTTGATTGTGTTTGTTGAATGCACTAGCAGTTTGAGTGACCATCTTGCAAAGGTGAGTTGAAGGTGTTTTGAGCTGAATCGAAGAAGCAAATGAGTATGTAAATGTTGTATAAGTCTCAAATACTTATAAAAAGGCATTAGTTGTCATGATATGCCCCTGATCAGTTATGGAGAGTCAAAATAGCTTGACTATATTTTGACTGTATGTGACCAGTCTGAGTGGTCATCATGAGAGAGTTGTTTTGAATGATTAGAGCCTAAGTGAAGGTATCAAATGGACATGGAAATGTTGCATACGTCATGTATGATATATTTATACATTTGGTTGAGGGTATTGTTTGAAAAAAGTGTTTGTATGCTTCAGTTCTATATGACATAGTTTTTTGTGTATGAAGGCCTAAAGAGCGAGGAGACCTAATTGGTAGATTCAAGTGTTGAGTTGGTGTTCTAGGTGGCATAGACCCATGAGGGAGTTGTCAAGGGGTTATTAGAGACATGTATTATGTGTTCAAATCATTGGTAAATTTTTAAAGGGGTGATAGGTCTCCATGAGACCTATAAGGTCTACTAAGGTCTAATTGAAAGGCATAGCTACTTAAGTGTGACCCATGGATGCTATGGCTAACTTGTGAGGATGGTATGGAGATATGTTACATGTATTAAGTGTTTAGGCAAGTCTTATGTCTTACCAAGTAAATAATATTCATGAAGACTCTATAAAGAATGAAAGCAAATGTGATGAATTCTAAACTTGTGACAAAAGGGAAGAGAAGATGTGATATTTAGTGAAGGAACCTTTGAAAGAGAAGGTAAAGATCAATGAGGACCATTAGAGAGCAAAGAGGATCAGTCATATTTATCTAGTAAAGTTTTTGAATGTGAACACATAGGTCATTGGACCTAATAATCCTAGAAGAGGCAGATTGAATGAGTAATCCCTAGAGGCTGATTGAGTGAGTGTGCTTAGTGGATGGATTAAAGATCTAAGTAGGTTAAAGAGTGTGTTCATGACCTACAAGTCATGTTGCTAATGTTGTGATAGATTTGTTGCAGGTTTTTTGATTATGTATGTGTTTAGAAGTGAAGAGTGATCTAAAAGGATGCTTTGAATGCATTGATTGTGTGTGCAATTTTGTGAGAGTGTAAAGGGGAAAGAGCGCATGTAAGATAAGTCCATAATTAGGTGTGTTTAACATTATATCAAAGGTGGAGATAAAATTAGAGGTAGCTGAGTTGATGCTTGGTTACCTAGGGGGTTGTAGCCTCCTTGCTAGTTGGAGCTAGCTAAAGGTCAAGTGAGTGCTTGACTAAATTAAGGGGTGGGTGCTCCTTGATCAGTTGGTGTTGGTCTAAATGTTGGATCTTCTTTTATGGGACTTTATTCCATATTTTAAGGTTTAGTGGGTTTTATCCCCCAAGAGGGTTTCCCACATATATGATGTGTTCATGTGATGTATGCTCTATTGTATGCTTTGGATGTATGTGTTTTCATGTTTATGTTGCTTGATAAAGATTGATGTATGTTGAATGTTTAAGAGTTGAGAATTGAATTGGATTATCTATAATCATTTTTAAAACCCCCCTCTCAGTGATTATACCTCTAATAATTGGTATCAAAGTAGGACCTTCATTGTAAGTTTAACCACTTGAAGGTGATCCAAGGTACAATATGGGTGAAAAGATCATCATGTTTTATGAAGTTTTCTATGATAGCGAAGCAGGAGAAGTTGATGTAGAAGCTGAGCCCATGAGTGCTCTTGGTGAACTAAAGGAGCAAAAGAAGAGGAGTCATAAAATGAGGAATATGATCAAAGGTCTTGAAGTGCGAGTCAAATCTTTTGAAGAAATTTTGTCAGGTAAATCCATTAAAGAGGAAGAGGAGAGTCAAGAACTGATTGAGTCTATGGAAAAGGAAAGATTAAGATCAAAATATGATAAAGAGAAGATCACCATTCTTGAATATCAATTAAGGGTTACAAAGATAAATCTATTTTTAAAAGAGGAAGATTGCAGGCATCTCAAAACTCAGTTAGAAGAGACAAATGCCAAGTTGATTTCAAATCAAGGTAAGCATGATGAGTTGAAGTCCAATATTGATTATATAAGGACTATTGAAGAGAAATCATGTATATTGAAAGATGACATGGCCAAAAGGGCTAAGGAAGATAGGGAGACCATCAAAGATCTTAGAATTCAATTAGAGTCTGCTAGTTCAAGCATGAGGGATAAAGAAGATGAATGTGTTCAATTGAAGACTAATTTTGTTTCCCTAATGGATGAGCATGAAAAGGTCATAATCAAGATAGGCAAGCTTTAATAAGATCAAAATAAATTAGAACAAGACAAAAAGGATGGTAGCGTGAAAGATAATAAGTCAGATTTGAGTGAAATGAAGAAACTAATTAGACATCCAAATGCTTCAAGGTATGCAAAATATTTTATGGGCCATTATTTTATTTGTCATCTTGTTGGTCATAAGGCAAAGGACTATGTAAGAAGAATAAATTATTCAAAAGGAGATCACTTCCATATTCATGCAAAAGGTATAGAAGATATTGTTTGCTACAATTATTAAAGAGTTGGTCATATTACTAGGTTCTACAAGCAAAGACCATCAATTCAAGATAAGTTCAATCAGGCTCTTAGAGTGCTATGAAGAAGACAAGTTAGATAGATCAATACAATGAGATATTCATCTTAGAGACATTTTTGTGTGTGTAATCAATTTGGCCACATTGGTAGAGAATGCAAGAGGAGAAGAAAGCAGTCAAAGAAAGATCATAGTCATTATCAAGCAAAAGGTATGAATGATCTTATTTGTTTCAGATGTCATAGAGTTGGTCACATTAATAGGTATTTCAAGAATAGGTTGAATGAGCTATAAGGAAGAGGTCACAAATGGTTATGGAAACCTAATCCTGTTAGGATAGATCAAACTGAGACCAAAGATGGTTTTTTTGCCATGATAGACATGAAGGAAACTCCAAAGTTTCTATTATTTACATTTGTTGACAAGTCTAAAGTAAAGAATGAATTCAAGGATCCATTCAAATTCAATCTAGTGATTAGGTAGGACTAAAATTCTAATGAGAGTATAGATATATGGGAGTCTCCTGAGTTTTGGGACTTTTAGTCTCACTATGTCAAAGGGGTGTCTCTATCTAGGCTTCAAGGAGACACTTGAAAATCAAGAGGAAGCATGATGGATACCAGTTGAGATTTTATTGATGTTTTAGGTCAAGAAAGGAGAGTTTCAAGATCAAGTGGTTCAAATATTTGAAGATGTTGTAGTTTTGAGTGTGTATATGAGAAGATAGAAGAATGATGTTCCATAAGGTGTTTCTTTGTGTTGAGAGCTTCATTAATCTTGTGGTGACCTCATAAGGTCATGATAATAAGTATTGGAATATTATGGAAGGACATGAAGAAGTTTAGTGATATGAAGGAGATTAATTTTTGAGTTGTTCTTTTCAAAGATCTAGATTGCTAGTATGTGTGTTTAAGGTATGTTCAAGGATTTTGGTCTTGAAGGTCTACAGGCAGAGTATGGATGTTTCCAAGTGTCTAATCAAGAAAGATAAGTTGTCAAGATGATTTTGTTGCATATAAAGATGTGTTGCTTCCATTCAAGTATGCTACAGGTGTTTTTATGTTTGAAGATCTTTTGTGTGCAAGTTGACAATTTTTGAGTACTCTCACAAATTTGGCTTAAGGGCAAGCAAGTCAAAACCTAGATGAAGGGTATGTGGGTTTTCAAAAATGTGTGACCTCAAAAATTGTTACATAAGTGTGTTTTATTAAGCTCTAGGTGTGAGATAATTTTCAAGCGCTGATATTGATCGAAAGGTGGTGAGTTGTGATGGGTGTCGTTTTAATTTAATATTGCTAGAAACAAACACACGTTGAAAAAATGAAATTGATTATTGGAAACAAACACACGTTGCAGAAATGAAATTGATTGTTAGAAACAAACACACATTGCAGAAATGATATTGATTTCTAGAAACAAACACACATTGCAGAAATGAAAAGTTAATCTAAAAATGCTTCCAGGAACAAGTTTACAACAAATCTTAACTGTAAGGAGTTGGAAGTATTTATAAATTTAATATAATTACCTATTTACTTTTGTGAATAGAAATATAAATACTGATAAAATAAATATCTTGGTTCTTCAGAGGAGTGGGCCCTTGCTCTGCCTAGAACAAGATTTGAACAATTTAATTTGCTTTTAAAACAGAAATGGCTATTTCATTGATAAAATGTTTTGTATTACAAAATGTACCAATATGTCCTTATCTCTCTATTCTTCAATGATTTTCTACTTTTTTTTTCTTTTATATATTCTTATGTTTGTATATATAGATGCTTTGATGGCTGTAACTGCTTCATAGATATGATGGAACTAAGATATGATGGAACTGAATCACACCTAGATTAGATGCTGAATCAAGATGTGGCTGGATGTCTAGCTATGTGATACATGTCTTGATTCTACAAATTTAGAAAATTAGGAATCTATTCCAGATTTAATGGGATCATTGATCTGACAGATCACCAAGCATTTGGAATAGATCCTCATGAGTTCCATATCTAGCCACAAAAGTTTCGGAGCTTATCTATAAGAGTACCGGAGCTAAATATAGAGTTCCAGAGCTAAGCCTAAAAATGCGATGACTTGAAATAGTATGGTGGAGTTTTGGAACTAACTGTGATATTTTCAAAATAGATTCTGTAGGTTTTAGGACTAATTGTGATGATTTTGGAATAGATTCTGTAGGTTTAGGAAGTAATCTGAATTAAGTCCAATGCTTCCAAAACATGTAATCTACTTCACATTTGTTTTTTAGCCTGATGTGACCTGTTTTATTGTAAAACTAGAATTTTTCAACACACTTGTTAAAAATTACAGGTCTTTTAAAATGTTAGAATCATAGTCAACAAAAGATGGATAATCACATCCTAACTCATTTCAGATCAAAATAAAAGTTACAAAATGCAATTAAACTTAATAGAAAGAGAGAGTAAGATGAGGTCATTTATTATACAGTTATCAGGCATATCTTAGCCTCATCATTTCCCCCATACTTACTTATTTGTAAGTCCCTTTACAAACTTCATTCTTCAAATTTAGGATTGTATATCTTGCATTCCATTTGATTGCTTAGATCAAATGGCTAAAACTGAATATCCCAATGCTTTGACTCAGAAGTACTATACCCTGCTCCTGCTTCTACTTTTCTTTTCCATTCCTCAAATCAAATGGGATGTTGAGGTTCTCTGTTTTGCCAAGGAGACATGGGGGTGAGAAGTAGAGGTGGCCTTGTCCGCATTCTTATCCATATGTTTAGGGGAATTTCATTGATCTAGGGAATTATTGTGCATAAAGCTTTTGCTCTTTCTAAACACCAGATCAAATTGGAAGGGGATATCACTTCCCTTCTTTTCAATGCTATCAAGAGAAATTCCCATATTTTAAAACATGCATCATAGATATTATCAAAATTTGCCCTTATATAAGAGGTGAAGACATCCATGCTTTGCTGTAAACTAAAAAGATAAGGTCCCTTGAATTTATCATTAAATGCATGGGATTGGAAATATGTAGCAAAGGCAGATGGATTACCATAGTGAATTCTCATACAGAGACCGGATGAACTAGCCTTTGACTAATGCTCTGAGTCCCTTTCTTCTCATACAATCTAATTTTGAAGAACAGAGATGAATGCGTTAAGCTAGATTTCTCCTACATACAAATTGATCATAAAACCTGTATTTCTTTCTAGCATAAAATTGCAGAGGAAAAATTCACAAAGAAGGTTTTTCTATTCTGTATTAGCTAAGGAGTAGGTAGCTGAAAAATCAACTTCATCTTTTATTTCATGTGGAAAGCCACATGCTATCCTTGCCAACTGCCAGCGGATGAATTTTTCTTCTAAAAACATGATATAAACAAGAGAAGGTCTTCTGCATGTAAGCAGCTTCTCACTCATCATACAAACTATTTGTATTTTCACAAGACATTTATACTTATCATTTTCCTCCTTGTAAAATTTGTCTTCTCATTCCTTCCTTGCTTTCTCTTCTTCTGCTAGTTTGCCTTTCAAGTCTGTATTGGATGCTTTCATTTCATTGAGTTCTCTACATGTGTCATCCCATACCTGTTTGAGTGATAGATAAGTTAATTCAGTCTGTGCAGAGACTATTGATATAGGGGTCTGTCTTGTACACATTTCCTCATTCTCCATTAGTTGCCTTTTAGTTTCTTCTAATTCTTCATTCTTGGCTATGAATTGGGTTGTTAATTCTGTAAAGACCATTTCCTTCTATTCTAACTTGAGTTTGGGGAAGTTCAATTCCTCATCCTTTTCCTTGATAATGAGTTCTACTCTGGACAAAAATAGAGCCTGTTTAATCTACTGGTTTTGTTCTTTTTCTGAAAGTTTTTGGGGAATTAAACATTCCTCTTCCACCATGGGGGATTTCCCTTTTCTTCTCCAAGATGCCTATTCATATTCTACATGTGATGATTCTGCCATCTCAGCATCTTGTTTATCTTCTACATGTGATGGTGATGCTGTCTCCGCATTTTGTTCATCTTCTTTTTCCTATTTTGCTTGGCTTGGTTTAGGAGTCATGGCCATGCTGCCCAAAATATCAACAGCGTTAGTTTCTAGCATTTCTTGTCCTTCCATCTCCTCTAAACTTTATTTAGACTTTTTATGATGTTTTATTTCTTGAGGAGCCTCACTGTCAAATATCATTTCTTTTGTAGTTTTAGCAGTAGAAATTTCATGAGAAGGCATAGGGTCTGCAATTTGAATTTTTCTTTCAAATTTTATTCTTTTTGGTATTTCCTCTTCCCCTAATCTTTTATTTGCCTTAGTGATGGTAGCAGTTTTTGAATGAACTGAAGAAGTAGGAGGAGTTTCTATTGTTCTTCTAGGAATACCAAGGTTTTGTCCAAATTTGCCAAGAAATTTGTCCCACATTTCTTCCCCATTTTTCTTGGAAAGAAAATGGTGTTGGCATACCAAATGCACTAACCCATGATGTCTGATTGTTCCTACACCCCAAAAATACCTTTGGGCCATAGTATGGATTGAGTCAAAAAGAAACCCGGGAAGGTTTACTCTATATTCTAGTTTTTCAGCTCCATATCTAAGGTGTATAAGGATTTTTAGAACTTCTTTTCCTACTGTCCCAAACTACCCATCACAGGTTAAATATTTGACTACCCAAAATGCTACTCTGTCAAAGGGTTTGGGCAGGCTGGCCCTTTTGAATCCCTTAATGATTTTCTTTGTATTATAAATATATTGGGGTTCAACTTCCCCTTCTTTCAATAGGGTTTCAGCCAGGTCTTTCAATGTCCCTTTGACAAGGTTTGGGACATGCATTATCAATATTCCAGAGATCTCACTTATGATATTCACAGAAAAAAGAATGAAAACCTTCCTAATTTTTGTTTTTGTTTGTTCTAGATTGATAATAGATTCTCTTACCAGTTCATCATTTGAGAAATTTCTTCAAAAATTTCAGCCATCTTGCCTGTTGAAAGATATTTGCTACTTCTTCATCTGTAAGGAGTTGGGTATCATTGTCTGGTTCTGACTTCTTTTTGATTCTCATGATTCTTTCTTCTTTGAATCTTTCATAGGTTAGTTGAAAATTTCTTCTCATCTCGATGGAACTGATGATTTTGACTACATAATTAGTAGATTCAGTTGTTGATTTGGCGAATTCGATTGCAAAATTACCATACTCAGCTATGAAACTTATCAATTTTGGCTACAAAATTAGTGGATTCAGTTGCTTCAATCATAAGAATGATTCTTTATGGTTATCCACCAACTCATTCCATCATCAATATCCTTCTCATGATTTTTCACATTTAACCATGATGTACAATAAATGACTCATCATACTATTCTTTTTAAATCAAGTCTAATCACACATGCAAACTTTCATTAAACCTTTAACATTTTAAAAACATAATTACCATCCTTGATGATGTAATCCCTCTGTCATGATGACTCATCATTCTTGAAAAATGGTTAGAAAATAGTTAGAATTCAAAAAAAGAGTTTTTATTTGAATTAGGTATCTATTTGAGAAGATCAACCACCATCATTGGTTTTTAATTGATCTTTTTTTTTTTGGAAAAGAGAATGCCATTTACTAGTTTTCATCCTCTTCCCTTTATTATGGATCTTTTCATCTGATTATTTAATCATTTAAAAAGAATTGGGTTCTTCCATATGATCAAATTCTTTGTTTGCTTCAATCTACTTCAAGAATTCATCTTTAGTAGGAGGCTTCCTATAAAGTTTCAACCTATGTCCATTGACCAAGAGTATTCTTCTGCTACCATCAATGGGAAGTAACTGGATAGAACCATTGTCAAATATCTGGTTAATCTAGTAAGGTTCCAACCATCTGTTCTTAATTTACCTTTGAATTGTTGGTACTTAGAATCAAACATCAATGCCTAGTCTCCTACTTTGAATTGTCTTTCCTTGATATGTGAATCTTGCCATTGATTCTTTTGACCTTGGATTATTTCTATTTGGTGAAGTGTTTCTATTCTAAATTCATCCAATTCATTGACTTGAAGGATTCACTCCTTTTGAGCTACATCCAATTCAATTCCCACCTCAGCTGCTATCCTCAATGTCTGTAGTTCAAACTCAATAGGCAACAAGGGCTTTTTCCCATATACTAACTCATATGGTGAAAATTCTGTTGTGGTTTTCCAAGTTGTATTGTAAGCCCATACAGCTTTAGGTAGTCTTTTTACCCAATCTCTTCTTTCAGCTTCAACTATTTTAGGGAGGATGTTTTCTATTTCTCTATTTGTTACTTCAACTTGTCCATTTGATTGTGGGTGATAGGGAGATGACTTCTTATGATTGATCTGATAATACATTGTGAAGGCCTGGATCATGCTGGACATAAAGTGTGATCCCCAGTATGAAACTAAGCTTCTTGGTGCTCCAAACTTTACCATAATTCTGTGCCAAAGGAAATCAACAACTGCTTCTTCAGTGGCATTTGTTAAAGCCTACACTTCTGCCCATTTTGTTACATAATCAGTACATACAAGAATGTGTTCTTTTCCTTGTGAAGGAGGATTAAAAGGTCCAACAAAATCCAATCCCCATCTGTCAAATGGTTCAATCACTACTTATGGTTGCAGAGGCATTTCATTAGTAATGGTTGGCTATCCCATCCTTTGACAAGGATCACACCGCTTGATATATCTCTTCACATATTTGTACAGAGATGGCTAATAGTAACCAGTGCCAAGTATCTTGTGAGCTGTTCTTTTCACTGAATAGTGTCCTCCACTTGGTTCATCATGACATGCTTGGAGGATGTCAAAAATTTCATCTTCTCTTACACACCTGCGTAAAACCAAATCAAGACCACATTTAAATAACATTCTATTTAGCCACTTGAACTATGTACTGGTTTTGATTAATTTTTTTATTTGTTTTTTAGTGAAAGGAGGAAACTTCCCTGTTGCAAGATAATTTGCTATGTCAGCAAACCATGGTGTGTTAGCTGAAATAACAAATAATTGTTCATCTGAAAAGTTATCCTTGATTAGATCCTGCTCCCCTGTAGTGGTCAATCTTGACAAGAAATTAGCTACCACATTAGATTTGCCTAGATTGTCCATAATGGTAATATCAAATTCTTGTAGAAGTAATAACCATCTAATTATTCTACGTCCAACCACTGGTTTGTTCATTAAATATTTAATTGCTGAGTGATATGTATGTACAAATATTTTGTACCCTGTAATGTAATGTCTGAATTTATTGATTGCATAGATCACAGCTAAAAATTCTTTTTCAGTGGTAGTGTAATTTCTTTCAGTGGGAGTAAGATTTTTACTAAGATATTAAATAGCATATATTCTTCCTTCTTCATCTTTCTGTCCCAAAACTGCACCTATTGAGGTATTTGTAGGGCATCAATTTGGATGTGAAAGGGTTTCTCCCAATTAGGTCCTTGCAATATTGGGGCAGTTACTAATTTCTCTTTAATTTATTCAAAAGCATGTTGACACTGTTCATCCCAAAGAAATTCACAGTCCTTGGTAAGCAATTTAAATATGGGGGCGGCAATTTTACTAAAATCCTTGATAAACTGCCTATAGTATCTGACATGTCCTAAGAATGATTTGATATCTATGGGAGTTTGAGGAATAGGCAAGTTTGAAATAATCTTGATTTTGTTTTGGTCAACCTGAATTCCTCTTTTTGAAATATGGTGCCCTAATACGATCCCTTCATCAACCATCAACAAACATTTTTCATGACTAAGAGACAAGTGATGTTGTTCACATCTTGTTAATACTCTCTAAATTTTTTAAGGCATCATCAAATGTATCTCCATACATAGTAAAATCATCCATGTATACCTCCACACAGTCATTTGTTAGGTCTGCAAAAATTGCTAATTTAGCTCTTTGAAAGCTTGCTAGAGCATTACATAGTCCAAATGGCAATACCCTGTAAGAAAATGTACTCCATGGACAAGTAAATGTAGTTTTGTCCTTATCCTCAGCAGCAACTCTAATTTGATTGTATCCACTAAATCCATCCAAGAAGGAAAAGTACTGTTTACTTGAAAGGTTGTCTAAGACTTGATCTATGAATGGTAAGGGAAAATAATATCTCAGGGTGGCTTTGTTCAGTTCCCTATAGTCAACACAAATTTTCCATTTTCCATTTTTTTTAGGGACAATTACAAGAGGAGGCACCCATTGACTATCTAAGATAGGGTAGAAAAACCTACTTATAATAGTTTTTCAATTTCTTGTTTGACTATATCCCTTAAGGTTGGATTAATCCTTCTCTGAGGTTGCCTAATTGGTCTAATATTTTCAGTATAAATGTGATGGGTGCAGATACTTGGATGAATTCCCTTCATATCTCTATAGTCCCAAGTAAAAGCTTTAGTATGATCCTTCAGAACATCAAATAGTTTGGCTTCTTCATCGTTCTTTAACCAGCTATTAATATTCAAAAAAATTCTTGGTTGAATCTCAACATGTTTGGTTCCAGGATATGATGAACTAATTTGTTGAAGAAGTTTCATTAAGGTATTTAGTGGACATGCATGTGGTAACAACATATGATATGTAGCAACATCTCCAAAAGTTCCTTGAGACAGAATGTTGGACAAAGGACAACATGAAGAGTTATGATACTTATCTTATTATAGATCGAACTCCTTGTTACTGCTGTTTTCCAAAAATTCTTCACCATCTCCTAATATTTGTAAAGCTGATGCTACAGATCCTTCCTCTCCCTAAGAGAAATCGTGTTCCTCTGGAGCGAAGTTATCTTCACTTGTAGAAAATTGTTGCGGTTTTGGTACTAACTGTGAGGGTTCTAGAATTAAATGTGATGGTTCTAGAACTAACTGTGAAGGTTCCAAAACTAACTGTGGTTGTTTTAGAACTAACTATGGTGGTTCCAGAACTAATTGTGATGGTTCTAGAACTAATCTTGACTGCTCAAATGACGATTGATGTTTATTTAATGAAGGATTAACCATATCATCTATTTCCCATACATGATCCTGAAATGTTATCATAGCCAAAGAAGATAGATTTTTCTCATTAATATCAAGATTATCAACCATTAATTTTGCTTGATTATCAATAAAAGGTCGTACAGATGGATATAATGAAATTTGCCTAGAATTCTTACCATTTAAAATAGTCATATCACCTGACCTGTAATCAATTATGGCAACAACTGTAGCTAACCATGGTCTCCCCAAAATAATGGGATAACCAAGTGTTTTACCTTTTGGTTGCAATATAAGGAAGTCAACTAGATATTCCCATGATTCCACCATTACTGCCACATCTTCAATAACTCTTTTTGGTTTTGCTACACTCTGATTTTCCATATGCAATATGGTATTAGTAGGTTGTATGCCTATTAATGGTAATGTTTTCAAAGTGTCCACTGTCATTACATTGATAGCTGCACCCAAATCAACCAAAACATTATTTATATCCTTATTCCATATAGAAACAAAAATAATAGGGCTTCTAGGATCTCTGTATTTGGGTAGTAGGAGTTTCCTGCTAATAAATCAGCAAGTTTTCCATCTACCTGAATAGTCTTGGGGTACTGCTTCTTTCTTCCAGGTTTTTTAAAACATAACAGTTTGATTAACTTGTTTAACTCTAGAATATCCTTAATTGCTTGTAACAATGGTATTTCAATATTCAATCTTCTTAGTTCCTGTACCAATTCAGATTCCTTAAGTTCTATGGTTTCTTTAAGTCTTTCTGGAAATAGAATCTTAGCATAATTGCTTTCTATTTCCTTATCTTTTTCTTTGTCATCTTCCTTAGGTGTAATTGTGCTAGGGGTTCTAGCTTCATCTGTCATTTCTATGATTATAAAAGGTGGACTGCTAATGATTTTGCTAGATCTAGTTTGAATGTTTTTACAATCCATTGTATTTAAATCAACTGATTTTTCTAGTTCTATTTTGTATATAGGAGTTGTTTGTTTGTTTCTTGGGTTTACTATTGGTTGTGCTAGCATTTGTGTTTGGACTATATTTTCAACTTGTGGATTTAGTGCTGGAGGTCTTGTTATGGCTTGTTGGTTCTGATTTGGATATGTTTTTCCTTGCACATAATTGTTAGTGCTCCATATAGGGTGTGGCCAAGCATAAGGATTTCCTTGTCCAGCCCAAGGTTGCTGATGTCCTTGAGTATACCAAGATTGACTTGTCCAATCTCCCCAACTTTGTGGTACTATTTGAGCTGCCCATGGCATCATCCAAGGATTAGGAGCTGGTCTTGGCATAAACTATCCTTGGTTAGGTTGTCTCTGAACAAAATTTAATTCTTCTATAGTGGATGATGTATTGGTTTGTTTGAGTTGATTTTTAATGAGTGGAAGAAGAGAACAAGTGTGAGTATCATGTTCTTTAGATTCACAGATAAGACATACTTCTATTTTATCCAAAGGACATTTCCTTATTGCATGCTTCTTCTAGCATCTAGGACAATACATGGCTAATGGTTCAAGTTGGGCATTTGCTTTAGCTTGCAATCCATTCATGGTGGAGGTTAATTGAACTAATATGTCAGTTTTAAAGTTTTCCAGTTCATCCATCAATTTGTTCATATCTAGATTCAAAATTTTAACCGTTTTTCCTTTTTGAGGTCCACCCATTGTTCTTGAATAGTTTCTACAAATTCTTATGATTTCGTCCATTCTTAATTGAACAATGTTTCCTCTACCAATTAAATCAAGGGTTTCCCTAGATTCAACATCCATACCTTTGAGAAAAATGGTTTTATTTAAATCTTCTTGAAGTACAAATCCACATCTTTTACTTATAAAGAGGAATCTGTCCAAATAATCTTCCATATTCTCATCTTCTTCCTGTTTGATTTTGAAAAATTCTTCCTTTCGATTTCTTCCTCTACAATAATCTTGATATTTGTCGAGAAAGATAATTTCCATTTGTTCCCAATTGGTAATAGAATTATATGTTAATCCCATAAACCACCACATTGTTGCATCCTTCAGAGTAGATGGAAACAACTTGAGTTTTTGATTATCTGTCTTGTAATCATAGGTCTGACATAGTACTTTAAATTCAAATAGAAATTGGTCAGGATCCTCAGATGACATTCCTCTAAATGTGTAGGTGAAATGTTTTTAATAGTGGTTTCATCATCCTCGATCTGAATGGGATAGGTAAATGTTCTCTCAGGTTCTCTTCCAGCTTCTCGTGCCATCTTTTTAGTATTTTCTAGTCCCTTCTCCCAATCAATGTGGTATGTGGTCTATTTTGGGGATGGTGAAAAGTCAGGAGTAGGAGGTTGACTACTCAATTGAGAATCAAAACTTTCCCTTAATGGATCTTGAGAAATAATCCTCCTCCCTAAGGTTCTACTTGGTTCTGGTGACTGATCCAAAAATTTCAAAAATGGCAATTTTGCTTCTTGTCTTGTAGGAGATAATGGTGCCTTCAATTCTTGCTCAACATCTTTTCTTAAACTAGAGGATGATGGAATTTCTTGTTCAGATATTTTGGGGAGAAATCTACCCTTAGAATCTCGTGGTCTACTCATAAATTAGGGAAATTTTCTTTAATTACTAAATGAATGATTGTTGCTCTTGTTGACACCTAATTAGAAAATTCCAACTAGTGATCCCCGACAACGGTGCCAAAAATGATGGGTGTCGTCATCCCCTTCATTTAATCAACTTTTTGTTGATGTCATATTTAACCAGGCTGTGTATAAAGCTATATGCAACAAAAGGAATAATAGAAATTTAGTAATTCGATGGGGGTATTTGTATGTATATATATATATATATATTATTGTTTTGGGGGATTTTAATGTCTTGAGGATTCTTGATTAAAACCTTATTGGAATCAAACTATGCAAATCTATTGGAAATAAACACACTCTACAGAAATGAAATTGATTGCTAGAAACAAACACACGTTGCAAAAATGAAATTGATTATTGGAAACAAACACACGTTGTAGAAATGAAATTGATTGCTAGAAACAAACACACGTTGCAGAAATGAAAAGTTAATCTAAAAAAGCTTGCAAGAAAGTTTACAACAAATCTTAACTGTAAGGAGCTGGAAGTATTTATAAATTTAATAGAATTACCTATTTACTTTTGTGAATAGAAATGTAAATACCAACAAAATAAAGATATTGGTTCTTCAGAGGAGTGGGCCCTTGCTCCACCTAGAATAGGATTTGAACAATTTAATTTGCTTTCAAAACAGAAATGGCTATTTCATTGATAAAATGTTCTGTATTACAAAATGTACCAATCTGTCCTTATCTCTCTATTCTTCAATGATTTTCTACTTTTTTTATTTTATATATTCTTAGGTCTGTATATATAGATGCTTTGATGGCTGTAACTGCTTCATAGATATGATGGAACTGAATTGCACCTAAATTAGATGTTGAATCAAGATGTGGCTCGATGTCCAGCTGTGTGATACATGTCTTGATTCTACAAATTCAGAAAATTGAAAATTTGTTCCTGATTTAATGGGATCATTGATCCGACAGATCACCAACCGTTTGGAATAGATCCTCATCAGTTCCATATCTAGCCACAAAAGTTCCAGAGCTTATTTATAAGAGTACTAGAGCTAAATATAGAGTTCCAGAGCTAAGCCTAAAAATGTGACGACTTGAAATAGTATGGTGGAGTTCTGGAACTAATTGTGATGGTTCCAGAATAGATTCTATAGGTTTTAGGACTAACTGTGATGATTCCAGAATATATTATACAAGTTTAAGAACTAATCTAAATTGAGTCCAATGCTTCCAAAACATGCAATCTACTTCACATTTGTTCTTTAGCCTGATAATGACCTATTTTATTGCAAAACTAGAATTTTCCAACACACTTGTTAGGAATTACAGGTCTTTTAAAATGTTAGAATCACAGTCAACAAAAGATGGATAATCACATCCTAACTCATTTCAGATCAAAATAAAAGTTACAAAATGCAATCAAACTTAATATAAGGAGAGAGTAAGATGAGGCCATTTAGTATACAGTTATCAGGCATATCCTAGCCTCATCAAGTTGACTGAGTTTAATTTGAAAATCTAGTATTTTTGCTCATGCTGGTTAGTTTTTTTCTTAAGGGAGTTGAGGTCTAAGGTTTCTTGATATTTTGAAATGGAAAAATGGGTTGTCAAAAAGTGTTTCACAGTCATCTAAAAGTGTGTGGTGTCTTCCATGGATGAGGATTTGTGCAAATGGAGGGATAATTGGCCAGTAGGTTTGTGAAGGAGCTTTGGTGCAGAGGCAGAGTTGGAAGATGATTTTTGGAATAAATGAGGGGGCACATGATTTTAATTTAGATGTGAAATTTCATGTCTTGAAGGTGCATACACAAAAAGATATGGGTGTTTCATGGTTCAGGTAGGGCTATTAGGCCTCTAGGCAAGGCTAGTGAAGAAAATAGTGGTCTTTGGTCATTTTCACCAAATGACTAAGGTATGGTTGTTCCTAAATGAGTTTTTTAGTTGTTTTTATGCATTTTTCCTATTTGAAGATTGGCTTGTTAATCTGTTGGTAATCATCGAGGTAGCCTGAAGTAAGAAGGTATGAAGGCAAGTGTATTATTTCATCATCGTTAGAGATGGTTTGAAGGTGCTCAAAAGGGTGCTCAAGCTCAGGTGACTTAGGTGGAGTCCCTTTTAATGTTTCAAGATAAGTTCATGTAGTTTCTGATGTTCATGTATGTTCTATCTTCATAAAAGCTTTGTATGATCAAAGAAGAGTGTAGTCATGGAGCATGTTTGAGAAGGTCAAGGTAAGAAGATGTATGCACAATGTTAGGGGGAGTCTATATAATCTCTTAGAGGTGGTCCTTTCCTATATTTTATCCTTGAAGTCTTTTCAGCTCTGCAAGATTAGGAGTTGAGCCTACTTTGTCATTGTGTCAAAGGGGGAGAAAGTGATTTGTATTGGAATTGACATCCATGACAAAGGGGGAGATTGTTGGAGGTTTGTCAATAATGTCTCCAAGATGACCAAGGATGTTGATGAGGTGTTTTGTATGATAGGATGAAAATGACAAAGTGTGCTTCAATGAGCTTTAATGTTCCTACATGGTTCTTCAGTGTTTGAATTTATAAGATAATTCATTGATTGCTTGGAGAGTATATGGCACATATGTGGGTCTATAAGGACAAAGAAGAAGTTATGAGACATCCATATATGTCTTGGTGAAGTTATGGTATGTCACTTGATCATTTGGAAAGAGAAACATGCATCTTCTAGCTTAAGAAAAGATAGACCGTCACTACACATCATGCAAATATGAATGAACCAATAAGTTTGTGCATTTAATGTAGGTACTCAAAAATTCAATTGAGGTCAAAGGTTTTCATGGAAGTATTGTCTATAGTACCAAGAAGGTACCCTAAAGTTTTGGACTCTTGAAGTGTTTTATAGCTCAAATTATAAACCTTCAAAGTTTCTCTTATAGATTATGATGGGCTAGAGACCGTCAAGTTTAACTACGTTAAAGTCTGAGGTCAATTTGTCTATACATATTCAATGGTGAGCGTTAATTAGATCAAGATCTAATGGGGAGCGTTTCATCAAACTAGATAATGATCCAACAATGCACATGATATTGTTAGAAGTGATCCAATGGTGCATATTTAGTCAATATGTCAAAGATTGCTCAGAAGATGCATGAGGATTTCAAGTGATGGAACCTCATTAGAGTCAATAGGTCAATATGCACAAAAGACACACAGGGTTACCAAGTGGCATGATCATGAAAGTGAGGATCTAAGATCAATGATGAGAATAAAAAGATAAATATTAGGATAATCCATAGAGATCGATGGAGCAAGTTTGTCCATAGTTTTTAGGAAGCATGAGATGAGGTTAATGTGCTTGATGTTTAATATCTAACTAGTGATAATGGGAATTTAAATTTTCAAATTAACAAACAAAAACTAGTGCTCAGGTTTTTAGCTATATCTTTTGATCCAGGATAAATTTCATGGTGATGTACAAATCAAATTTACAGAGGAATTTAAGGTACATACATAGACATTGGTTAGAATTTTTAATGTTTGTACAGTCTAAGATATTGAGCTCCAAAGTTGACTGTGTGTTTGATTGTGTACTGTAAGTGACCCAAGAAAGGTAATTAAAGTATTATTGATAATATATTGATGTTTCAAGATGAACTAACCATTGAATAATGTCATAGACTCCAGGAGGACCATCTATGTGGATTTTGGAGGTTTGATCACTCTATATTCAATATATAAAAAAATTAGAAGTTGATTGTGTTTGATGAATGCACTGGTAGTTTGAGTGACCATCTTGCAAAGGTGAGTTGAAGGTGTTCTAAGATAAATTGAAGAATAAAATGTATATGGAGATATTGTATAAGTCTCAAATACTTATAAAAAGGAATTTTTTGTCATGATATGCCCTTTATTAGTTATGGAGAGTCAAAATAGCTTGACCGTATGTGACCAATCTGAGTGGTCATCATAAGAGAGTTGTTTTGAATGATTAGAGCCTAAGTGAAGGTGTCTAATGGACATGGAAATGTTTCATAGGTCATGTATGATCTATTTATGCATTTGGTTGAGGGGATTGTTTGATAAAAGCATTTGTTTGCTTCGATTATATATGATAGAGTTTTCTATGTATGAAGGCCTAAAGAGCGAGGAGACCTAATTAGTAGATTCAAGTTTTTAGTTGGTGTTATAGGTGGCATGAACCCATGAGGGATTTATCAAGGGTCTATTGGAGACATGTTTGATATGTTCTAATCATTGGTAAAGTGTTAAAGGGGTGATAGGTTTTCATGAGACCTATAAGGGCTACTAAAGCCTGATTGAAAGGCATATCTGCTTAAGTGTGACCCATGGATGCTATGGCTAACTTGTGAGGATGGTATAGAGATATGTTATATGCAAGTCTTATGGACAACCAAGGAGATATTATTCTTGAAGACTCTATAATGAATGAAATCAAATGTGATGGATTTTAGACTTGTGAGAAAAGGGAAGAGAAGATGTCATATTGAGTGAAGGAACCTTTGAAAGAGAAGGTATAGGTTAGTGAGGACATTTAGAGAGAAAAGAAGATCAGTCATGTTTATCTAATCAAGTTGTTGAATGTGAACACATAGGCCATTGGACCTAATAATCCTATAAGAGGTAGATTGAGCGAGTAAGCCCTAGAGTTTGATTGAGTGAGTGTGCTAGGTAGATGGATTAAAGAAATGAGTAGGTTAAGGAGTGTGTGAATGAGATATAAGTGATGTTTTTAATGTTGTGATAGAGTTATTGTTAGTTTTTTGATTACGTATGTGCTTAAAAATGAAGAGTGATCCACAAGGGTGCTTTGGATGCATTGCTTGTGTGTGCAAGTTTGTGAGAGTGTAAAGGGGAAAGAGTGCATGTAAAACAAGTCCATCATTAGGTGTGTTTGACATCAGATCAGAGGTAGCTGAGTTGGTGCTTGGTTTTTTAGGGAGTTGTAGCCTCCTCGCTAGTTAGAGCTAGCTAAAATTGAAATGAGTGCTTGACTAAATTAAGGGGTGGGTGCTACTTGATCAGTTGGTGCTAGTCTAAATATTGGATCTTATTTTATAGTGTTGTAGTCCATCTTGTAAGGTTTAGTGGGTTTTATCCCCAAAGAGGGTTTCCCAGATATATGATGTGTTCATGTGATGTATGCTCTTTTATATCCTTTAGATGTATGTGTTTTCATGTTTATGTTGCTTGATCAAGATTGATGTATGCTGAATGTTTAAGAGTTGGGAATTGAATTAGATTATCTGGCATCACTGATTCACCCCCCAATGATTATACCTATAACATAGCCATGTGTGCTCCTAGGATCTACCTTCTAGTAGTTAATTGATTATGAAAGAACCACTTTGATACCAATTATTAAGCATAAGCTTTTACTAAGAGGTGGGGGGGGTGAATCAGTATAAGATAATCATTTAATCTTTTAAATTTAATCAACCACAACAACCATAGACATTCAAGATCTATAAATTAATAACACAAGAGACCACAAGATTTATGTGGAAATCCTTTTTGGAGAAAACCATGGCAAAATATTGTTTTTTTTTTATATATAACTCTTTTACAATGTTTGCAGACACCAACCTACTAGAGACACCAATCTCGAAACCAAGTAGTAACTTGATCAATTTGTGAGAACCCACCCATTGAAGACACTGATCCCCTTCACTAAGCATAGACCTAGCTAATTCATGAACACCAGCCCAAAGGAGCACTAAACCCTAGACTACGAGGCATCGATCCCAAGTCAAATTGATTCCACCATCTGTGATTGCTTCTTCAATCAAATGACGGCTTTGGCTATCTTACACTTTCTCTCTCACTAATTTTCTTATATACTTTTTTCTCTCTTCTCTTTCAAAATTATCAAATGATATTCTTCATTAAAGTAATTCTACCTTTCACACTTATTTTCTTAAGATATATTCTATTTCATTTTCTGCTCTTCTCTTCTTCTTCGCTCAAATGATATGCATAAACAAAATTTTGCTCTTACTCTCTTCCTTCTCTCTCAGACTTAAATGATCTTGAATCAAATCAAATGCTTGTTATAATTCTACATCTCTTATCCTTTATATAGTTTTTAATGGATGCATCCCATCCAACAGGTACCTCTTCACTAAAAGATAGAATCATTGACATTTCCATCGATATTTTTGTTAAAATTATGTTAGCATTTCCGTTCACTTATGGAAGTAATTTTATTCTCTTCTGGAAATAATTTCATTTGACATTTCATTCATATCTTTTACAATTCCTTTAACACCAATGACAATTATTCCAATAAATACTTTAGAGGAAAACACGGTTCACATACTTACATGTGTATTCCTTCTTTGCTTTTAAAAATCAAATGTTTCATTGATCTAATTTCATATCATCTATGGACATTGATGATTGCATGTTTTTTTTAAGGTTTTCATGGATCAATCTTGATGTTCAAAGCCTTTTCTTGAAGATAAAGAGTAGTTACACTAAGGTAGGCAATCTCTTTATCCTTTTACTCTAGCATTGTGAATACAATAATAAAATGAAGGAATTTATAGACATATAAATATTGTAATAGACACTTGAAAATCATATTCTTAGCATATATTTACCCTAATTGAATTGTGAAAACATATATGACTCTTGCCCACACTTTGTCCTATCCATTCACCTATACGTGGGCCTGCCACTCCCAAGTTTATATCAGTCACCTTTATAAATTTCATAGTCTATGCCTACTATAATTATTATTCTAATCAAACCTTTTCCTAATCACCATATCACTATTCATGTTCCTCAGATGCTTCTGGTTATAGTCATATGAATCTAGTTAGATCCATCCACACACCTTGAGACGGTCATATTTATAAATTCAAATCTTTCTTTGAGGTCAACCCATACATTTTGCATGTCAAAGATAAAATAAGCTACCCAAAATGTCACCCATTTATACAGACTATTCTTGAGCCTATACATATCTAGAAAGTGTTTGACACTCATTTAGAAAGTACTTATAAAATAATTTCACATAAAACCAAGTCGTGTTTACATATAGTCAAGTGTTAAAATTAGGTTACAATGTGTATCCATACTAATGGATCATTATTACACATAAACACAAAAGTGGGAGAACTAGAAGTTTTAGCCCTCTTAAAAGTATTCAAACATAGGCAATAGTTATCCACTTAGTGGGGGGTGGTTGGGGTCAACTCAACAAATATTATCCAACCATTTTTTTTATAGGTAAAACTAGTGTCAAAAGTGGATATAAGGTTTAAAGGTGAAGGAAATAATATTTTGCATATGCACATAGGACAAAAGATATAATATTATATGGGAATAATCTTAACACAAATGTGCAATGACCTATAGTGGAACATATTGGTAACAATACATAGGAAATTTTTGGTACATTGTAAATGGATCTAGATACCATGTGTCTATACCCTATTGTAGGCATCCCAAAAGGTGTAGGTAGTTAGTTTACAAATTTGAGTGACTCCAGATCCAGTTTCAACACTTTTTTATGATTGTACATAAGTTTTGATCAGAACAAAATAGAAACAAGATAAGTACCCTAGTCTTCTTGGTCAGTTATATAAATGATAAAACAATTGAACATTTATTTTTACATTCATATTTTCATAATTTAGATATACTTTATGTAATCTGAATATTCATAGTTTTATACTTGTTTAGATCATCAATCCAAAATAATGTAACCACTACCACCTTAGTACTAATAGGAATGTGAAACATCTCCATAATACCTTTAAATACTAGGTTGATCAATCAAGCCTTGTCCTCATTTGATAGCTTGGCTAATAAATTATTTAGTCAACTCGCATCCATGTTCCTCCATAGTCATGGTCACCTATACAAAATGCTAAACAAAAATACCTTGTTAGTTATTGATAAAAAATATGAAATCAACTTAAAATCTACCTTAAAATATTAATAATTAGAAATGGGCCTTATTCTGACTACATTAGTCATTTCAAATTATATTGTATCAACCATGTAGTTCATGTCATACTTATTGACCATATTTGAATTATATCAACCATATAGTTCATTCCCTACTCACTGACCAAATATATATTATATCAGCCCTTTTTTAAGTTTCCCAACTATATCAGGCATACATGCATGGTATCAACATTGTGGTTCATCCTAACTACATTAGCCACATGTATAATACATCTGTCACACACTATGCTATCATCCATTACAACAACCTTTCATTTCATAAGTACATCATCTTTTTCAAATGGTATTGGCTAGGTTCATGTTTTTCTACCACATAATTATATTTGCATGCCAAATATAGTAGTCTTGCAGTGTTGATTTATTCCATATACACTAATAAATACATAAGGCCTAAAATTTGACATTTTATCTCCTACATATTACCCATCAAAATTCTCTTTACATTTTGATGCTTGTTGGGGCAAATTTGACTACACAACGCATAAATTTATTACATCTAATCTAACTCAACATTAAATACATCACCTCCCTACATGGCTCCTACGACACCTCCTTAATGGCCTTCAACATGTCTCCCTCATCATCCTCTAGCCATAGTCTCTCGTCACCCCATAAATGGTCATTTAGAGCTCTAGGTTTATAAAAATAGAAATGACTAAATAATTTACCTTTTGGCCTATTTATACCTCTCAATCCAAAAATTAATTTTTTTTCATATTTACCTCTATATTCCATATTTTTTGGAAAGTGATAGGATCCTCGTGAAGTAAGGAATTTTTTGGTACTAACAATTTCTTTTATTTTCTTTTCTTTTTTCAGGTCTACTTGTCACATTTCCAGATTGACACCTTTCATTTTCTTCATATGCATCATCATCTCTACAATTTTCAAGGTAAGTGAAGGTACATATCTATATTTACTTAAATTTACTTTCATTCTTGTTTTAATTTCTTACAACATTTTCATCTATGATTTCATGTTGTTATGTATCTTTCCAAAATCACAATCCCACATTACACTATAGTGATATGCGATGATCTTTGGGTGGGGCATATGTATATAATGTTATTTTTCGTTTTTATCTCTTACTGAAGATCTCTTTTGCAGGACTCATCGACATATTAATCTCCCTAAGTGCACATCTTAATGAGTGCACCAAGAAATCAGTGAGATTTACTCATGTACTTTGTGAAATATGTTTACATAATATTATATCATGCCTTGACTACTATTAGTCTAGGATCCTATAAGTATCTTTCCTTCTTCCTTATCATTCCCCATATGTCTAGTTATACAGCCACCTTATATTTCTTACTACATCAACCGAACCAATACAGTTAATTTATTACTTATTTCTCCCTATATTGTATCAGACTCAGTGAAATAATTTTATGTCTACCTGTGTCTTTTACACTATATCATGACTAACAATATAATATTGGATCAGATAATACCATTATACCATATCAATTGGAATAGAGATCATTGGCTTGGAATAATAATTGATTTTTGGGTTTGGATATGTATATATAGGGGTCATAAATATCATTCTTAACACACAAAACACTCATTTTCTCTAATTGTGCTTGAATTTTTTCCCTTAAGTAGTAAAAGGAGTTAAGAGGATAAAGTCTTGTTCTTGAAGATATCAAGTTTTTCTCAAGGTCATTGAATCTATATAGGAGGAGTTGAATAAGGAGGTACCACATAGTATTTGTAGTCTCCAATTAATGACATCTAGGTCTTCAACCTTTCCATTTAAAGTCTTCACCTACAACATCTCTTGAAAAGTGCCACCAAATCCAAGGGGGAGATAGATGCATCGACAATTCATTTTGAGGTAAATATCTTTATCCTTATTATCTTTCATTTTATTTAGTTAGTAGATGATATGTTTTATTAAATAAAATGTATGTTGTTGTCCTCGCCCAGGTGACCTTTATGCTGAATAACTTGGGGTATTATAAGGTGATTAGGTTTACCATTACAACCATAGTTTGACACCTAGTCTGGGTCGACTTTGTTTAGACTACATTATAACCAAACCTTATGGCAATTATATTTTTTTGAGTTTAGTCTTATTTTCTATCTTGGATCTATATTACCCTTGTTTATTAAGACCTTGCATGTCATTTAATTATCTTATCATTGATACCCCATTTGATGAAATCATTGCTATACATCATTGATTTTACCTTGGGTCCTAGTTAGACCCTATATCCCATATCTTAGGCATATACTCTAAAACTCTATTCCCTTAATATTGAGCATATATTACCTTCTACTAGATCTAAAACCACCTCTATGTTATGTCATTATCTTCTCATATATGTAGCATCTAGTTTTTTATCTTATTTATATCCTAGTTTATAGAGAGAGGGTTGTTATATTGGTCATCTTAGCTTACATATACACACTGCACCAATGGATGAAAAAATGTCATGAGACCTAGAAGATGACTTACACTCAAAAAAGGAGTGAATATAAATAAAGAGATCACCAAAAAGGAGAAGGGACTAGTGGTGTCAAAGGAGAGACATTAGAAGATATGACACACATCTCCTAAAATCCTTGAGAGCAATTAGCAATCATTGAAGGATTGAGAGAAATGATGTACTCAACACAGTCTAACCAATCATGCTTGACATATAAAATTCATCAACATAGATATGATTTGTAACAACTAGAACTTAGGTGGTCACATTTAAATCCTCATCAAAGGGATTCATCTTAGCATGAATCCAAGCCCAAAAATATGGATCAATGTCCATGACATGGATCTATACTTCATGCCCAAACTACATTAATTTAAAGGTATCTGAAACAATAACCTGCATAGTAGTTGATCAAAGATGGCCAAAAATCATGTTGTATGATAAATTCATGCTTAACACACAACACTCAATACATATAGTCTTGGGTCCAAATTTAACCTAAAGTTTTATGTTATCGATCGAAGCCACTATTTCATTATTGAAACTAACACAGTTGTGGTGAGAAACATATAATTTCTTGTGACTAATACCTAATATGATAGACACTTATGAAGGCATGATATTAAAATCAAGAGCCTTATGAAAAATTCACCACTTGATGCAATTAACATCGATAGAGTTCTTGATATATAAATTAAATTAGGCACTGTTAGAAAAAATTGATGCATCAAGAAAAGAGGTAGGATCAAAAGTAAATATGGAGGCACATACCAAAGTAGAGGAGGTGAATAGAAATTTTGATACTTCATACTAGTGCCTCACTATAAACATGGAGCTCATTTAAAATGAGTATCATATGCTTAGGATAAAGGTGAAGAAGGTCCAATATGCAGATCCTAATAGAAAGGGATTGTAATTCCTCAATAATAGAGTAAAGTTTGCACCTAGCTTGGGGAGGAATGTTTCACTAAAATTCAAACTTAACTTTGGGGTTCATTAGCTTAGAGGCATGAATCAAAGGCTTATCATCACTAGTATCTTCAACAAGGTTAGTATTATAACTTGAATGCATGTTTACAAAACACTCATAACAAGTACCAATCATTTCAATGGTGGAAATGAGCTTGCCCCCATGGAATGCATCCTAAATTGTATGTGAGGAAGAACAACTTAAAGGGGCATAATAATGTGAAATTTAGTGTTTGACCTAAGCCTTTGATTTCTTCTTCTTGTTCTTTATTTTTATTCTCATTGTCATGATATAAAAGATGCCCTTGAAGACATGTAGTTTTTGGTCAGGGGTGAAAAGTGGGGAGTCTTGAGGAAGAAAGGCCTTCTTATTATATTTCTATGTGGCACATTATTTGTCAAAATTTTACTTTATCTCATGATTGTTGTAGTGCTTATTAGGGTTACATAGATATATGATCATCTTATTGCCTTTTTCATTTTTATAATTCTTATTACTCATGGCATTGACCTCTATGTCATCCTTCTTGTCCTTCTTTGATAGAGAATTGATGACACCATCATTGGTCACATTATGGTTTTGATTTAAAGGGAAGGATGAATTTTGGATAACAGCGAGCTAGATACCTATTTAAGCCTCAAAAACTTTAATATACAAATACTTTTCAATGGTATATTCATAAGAGGTAGGTTCATGATTGAACATCTTAAGGTGGGTATCATGCCTCAATACCCAAGTGAACATATCAAAGATATTATCATCCATGAATCATGTCCTACAAGTGTGTATAGCTTAACACAATCTATGTATAAATTCAAAGTTAGACTTAATCTTAGACTACGTCATAGAGGTGAGGAACTTGGTGTCAAGGTTAAAATGTTTTGAAATATTGAAATATTGGATGAAATCATCCAGGAGGAGCTAAAAGCGATAGAGAGAATCTAAAAACATGTTTTGGAATCAAATCAAGGCCTCAATCTACAAGTTACAAGCAAAGATTTTAATCTTAATCTCATTTTCATGTTTCAAATCCACACACACAATCATAAATGTCATATTATGCTCCAAAGGACTAACATTCTCATTGTTGGAAAACTTAGGTAGTTTGGATAGAGGAGTAGGAAGGGAATACTTAGTATATGTATTATCAGAGGGTTCCTATGATCTTTTTTATAAAAAGGGTTGATGTCTAGGATATAATGACCATAGGCAACCAATAAGAGCACATATATGATTAACTCTTGTATTAGCAACTAAACACGAAATTTAACCAGAAGTAACAAGTAACTAGAAATATGAAACAACATAGGAATATGAGAGACAATACACAATTGTATTAAATACTCAGAAGAAAATACAATAAAGAAGATGCCACTTCTTCTTCCACCTCAAAGGCTCGCCACACCTCAAGACCTTCTTCCCTCTCTCTCGGTCCCAACAATCAACTCCAATACAAAATTGATGTTCACCTCTCCACCAGTCAGTAACACACTGCCAATGCACCAAGTACACAACCGTACTCCAAGTAGATCTCCCACTCTCTATTGCTACCTGTAAATCACTAGACCTTACTCACCATTGTAGATCTCTCTACACCCTTTAGAACTAGGAGGAACACCCCATTGCTCTCTTCTCTTAGAAGGAGCTTATTTGCTCTCTTACTCTCTAGCACACTTTTACAATACAGCCCATGAGTCTATTATATAGATCTCATGCTTACAATAATTAGACTATCTTAATTACAATAATTAGACACGCAACTCAAGACTATAATTAGCCTTTAACATGCAAACTAACAGTCCAAAAATAGACTCTCTGGAATCTACATGCAAACTGCATGTTCACACACAAGTTGCCGACGTTGGCTCCTCCATGACCGATGTTGGCTGACTCATAACCGACATTGGTTGCTTCTGCACTGCACTATGACCGACGTCGACTGATCAGATCGACGTCAATTTTGCTGCAACTCATTTTGCAACTCTCCACAACTCTGCATCCTCTGTAACTCCTCCTATTCGCATCCCACATTCGAACCTACATATCCATGTAGTGAAGACCTTGACCCTGCATAACATGTTAACCTGCTGCTAGTCCCTCTCAGATACCTGAGAATCCACTGAACTGCCCTCTAGTACTCCTTCCCTGAATTGGCTCCAAACTTTTTGACAACTCCCACTGCTTGGGAAAACTCAGGTCTACACTCAACCTCATGTGATTTCGAACACTGTACTGTCCAGCCCTTGGTGTGCTTACCGATTCTGCATCCTATGAATTGAACCCTGCCAACACCGTCTTCACATCAGCTCCCATTGGAGATGAAATCTCCATGTCTCTTATGCCAAATAATTTTGATGTTCCAAATTCTTCATGACATACCTCTAAACTAACTTTACCTTTAGCTCAAAAAACTCCCTGTATGTATAAACCTGCTAGCAAACTATCCACATACAGTAACAAGATAATGTTGCAATCATCATCCAACTTGGTAAAGACAAACACAATATTTACACTGACATTGACTAAAGCCTGCTTTGTCATCCACCTGTCAAAACCTGTACCACTATCCTGCAGCTTCCTCAAGACCTTATACCTTGGCCTTCTGTCTCACGTATCCATCCACTCTCTTCTTTAACTTGGGAATCCATCCCTCATCCAGTGCTTTCTTCCAGTTGACAACTCTACCAACAAATACCTGTTTGGTTCTTCTCCAAGGACTCACACTCCTCATCCATGCCAAGCTCCCACTATTTCTGGATTCTACCTGCATTGCTTCTTCCATCTTCCTAGTTCTTGACCATCAGTAAGCAATATAAAGAAGGTGAACAATGAATATGAGGTTCACTTACCCTTTCTGACCTTCATATGAGCATTTGAGACTTGTTAACAGCTTGTTGTCTACCCACCATTCGTTCCAGTGACTGATCTCGGCCATCTCCCAATCTACAACTGACCAACGTCAGCTCCCTGTGACTGACCCTATCTGTTGACGTTGGTTTCCTGACCGATGTCAGTGTACATGCTGCTGACATTGGTCTCTGTATGATTGACGTCAGTTCCTGCTTCCTGACACCATCAACTCTACTGATCTGCACATGACTGAGGTCGGTGCCTATCTGTTCGACGTCAGTTCCTTCTGACTGATGCCGGTATCTGTGTTCACCTGTGAGTGATAACTTTTTACCCATGAGCTCTCCATGGATCAAAACCCTGTTCAAATCAACACATCCCTGCTCAGAATAATTCAGTCTCCTCAGCTGATCTCTATCCGTCATCTCCTCCATGAACACCAAGGCTTTCCAATTCTTTAGCTTGTCAAAAACATCTATCTTTTGCTTAAGAACATGCATTCCCCTCCTACATATGTCACTAAGCCTATGAAGCCACATCTCTGCAACAGAAGGTGAATCAGTAATATAAGTAGATAGATAAAGGATACCTACTTTCTTACCACCATCTAATTCAAGTGCATCCGCTATGAGTGTTATAGTGCATCTCCCATCACCCAAATTTCTTGAAGAAATTAGACTCATCTCCAAGACTGGTACCTGCATGACTTCCTTCACCACCTGTGTGTTATCTGTCTACAATTTCAGCTTCACTTCCCCTTTGTCAATAATCTGACAAGGCTCACCAGCTCCTAAATAAATCTCTCCAAAGACGTACCCATGAAAAGATGCTCTATTTTGGGCTGCATGGAAAGAGGCAAAAGAATCTGTAAACCAAGATTCTACTTTATCCAGAACATCCTGTGCAACATCCCCTGAAACATCTGCTCCTCCCTACTGATTTGCTACCAACCAACGATCTTTCTTTACCTGCTCTTTCTTTCCACCAATCAGACCATTCGTGCTATTCAGTTTCTCCATTCGTAGCTTACTTTCTTCTGCCATTGCTATACTCCCACTCAATTTGAAACCCCTGCGAGTGACCTGTAATAAAAAACACTACCAGATCTGAACCACCTGTTAGTCAACCCAACCAAAAGCTCTGATACCACTTGTCAGGATCTTGCTCCACCAATAAGAGCACATATATGATTAACTCTTGTATTAGCAACTAAACATAGAATTTAACCAAAATCAGTAAGTAACTAGAAATATGAAACAACACAAGAATATGAGAGACAATACACGATTGTATTAATAATCACTCAGAAGAATATACAATAAAGAAGATGCCACTTCTTCTTCCACCTCAAAGGTTAGCCATGCCTCAAGACCTTCTTCTCTCTCTCTCTTGGTCCCAACAATCAACTCCAATACAGAATTGATTTTCACCTCTCCACCAGTCAGTAACACGCTGCCAGTGCACCAAGTACACAACCATACTCCAAGTAGATCTCCTGCTCTCTGCTGCTACCTGCAAATCACTAGACCTTACTCACCATTGTAGATCTCTCTACACCCTTTGGAACTAGGAGGAACACCCCATTGCTCTCTTCTCTCAGAAGGAGCTTATTTAGCTCTCTTACTCTCTAGCACAAGTTTAAAATAGAGCCCATGAGTCCATATATAGATCTCATGCTTAAAATAATTAGACTATCTTAATTACAATAATTAGACACGCAACTCAAGACTATAATTAGCCTTTAACATGCAAACTAACAGTCCAAAAATAGACTCTCTAGAATCAACATGCAAACTGCATGTTCACGTACAGGTTACCGACGTCGGCTCCTTCATGACCGATGTCGGCCGACTGGTGACTGACGTCGGTTGCTTCTTTGTATGACCGACGTTGATTTCCATGCAACTCATTTTGCAACTCTCCGCAACTTTGCATCCTTCGTAACTCCTCTTGTTTGCATCCTGGTGAAGCTTTTAGCTCCACAACCTAACAAGGGTTGTAGGGATATCATACTAATTATAATAGTAGAGGTCCATAGGTTTGTAGACCTACTAACAAAAACTTAGAGCTAGATTTTAAGGCAAAATTTTATCAAAGTGAGCTTCCATTTAAACATGAGTAGGTGAGTGACCTCAAATGGGAACATGGTGAAAATATTTCTCAAATGTTGGTCAAAAAAATATCCCAAGGAGTGATAGTTTAGTTATTGATAGACATGGTAAGCATCCTATGGATTATTACCCCTCAAGTGGCAATCAAAATCAACATGGCTATCCAAAAACTCAAAGGAAGTGGTTGTAAGATGATATGGTATCTCTTGAACATAAGTGATGATCCTCATTGAAGTGGTGACAATCTATAGGAGGTTCTTGGTGCAAATTCAACCTTCAAGAATATAAAAGTAGATAAGTATGACTTCTAAAATAATATGTAAATGCACTTGAATGAGAGCAGGCGCTAACTCTATCACTAGAGACTAAGCACTTGTGGATCTAACAAGAAAAATAATGGTCTACATGAACATTAATATCCCATAGATGCCTACATAAATTCTCCATAATCGTACATAGTTCCTTTAGATTTCATCCAAAAATAATGTCTCATCCATCATAAGTGGGAGTTGATGGAGTGATCTAATGTTATGCAGTTTTCACCTTAGAAGGAGCTAGTTCAAAAGGATGAAGGAGTGAATAGGTCCACCAATTATACAACTACCACTTCTGCTCAGAAGTAAAGTTGACAGGGTGACAATCATAATGTTGAGAGGTAGTTACTTCCTATTCACTAGCATTCCTTTGTTGTTCCATAGAAACCTGATGTTTATTCTTAAGTCAATTTTAGGTGTTCTCCTAGAATGTGACAAGAGTGTTGTCCTAGAGGAGGGAGATGAAACATCATGTTTGTGAAGCAAGAACAAATGAAACTTATAAAAAAGAGGAAAATTATAAGAAAACCTATAGAAAAAATAGACATAGCCAAATCAAAACCAAGATACCAAAAATAGATCCAAACATAAGCTAAAAATTGAGTCTTTCTTCCAAGCCACAAGTTATCAAAAACAAGTTATGGCCTACTAACTTGAAGCTATGGATTCATAGGGAAAATTATAGCCTAAGATAGAGAGACAAAAAAATCTTTGCATTGGGTTTTGAACTATTTAAAAATAGAGTAAATGCATAAATGAATGAGGATGAAATGTACAAGGTTCCACTAGGTGTGCTATAATGTCACTCTAATTAGTCAAATATGCCGCTTGGGTTTGATAAAGAGTTGGAAAAAAAACACCTACTGAACTAAGGAGAAAATGAGTTGAGTCTCAATAGTTTCTATCCAATTTTATTGCATGTGCAAATATAAAGACTTAATCTCAAGGACTAGGCTAGGGTTAGAATCAAATTTTGAATCTACAAAAGCACATAAAGTAAATATTTATAACAATATACCCATATAATTAAAAGTAAGAATAACTAAAAAGAACTATTTACAAACTATAAATGTGTTGTTTTAAAATGGAAATTGTCATTTAATAATAAAGTGAAACTTTGGAAGCAAAAAATGATATCACAAGTAATACATTTCATATTGAAATTATGATTTCAAAGGGAAAAGTATGTTGTTTCAGAATCTAAATTATGCTTGTTTACATTTAACAAAAACCTAACATAATGTGTAAATTTAAACCTAAAAGTTTATTTGCAAGCTTCAAATCAATATTTCACCTTACTATAAATGTTATTACATATCAAAATCTATAAAATACCAATGATTCTACTAACCTATGATCCAAAAAAATTTAGTTAGAGGAAGAAGAGGGTAAATATCTGCTACTTAGAAATAGGTGAATGCTTAATTCCTTGGTTTAAGTCATGTCTAATATGACATGTATAACAACCTTAGTAAAATATAATGATAGTCATAATGGAGTGATGATGATATATAATTGGCTAATCAATAATCATGAGTGCAAAAATAAGACACAATGGTCTAGTAACAGTAAAGCATAAATGCAATAATCATAGAGCAAATGATAAATTTGATAGCATAAAGACAATAAAATGATCAAGAAGAGGGAATGTAGGCCAATTGATCAAGTATATAGGATAAAATATGGTCGATATCTGGTAAATAAATCTATTTATGACTATTTAAAAACCTTATAGGTCTCCAATGTGTTGTCCCTAAAAAATGTCACTCCTTTTTGGGACAACCTATGAGCTATTTTGGTCCTGCAGGGCTAAAATTATCTCTTCCCTTCTCAAAAAATTGTTATGAGTCTTCAAATTATCCATTCTTCAAGCTTTTTAGAAAATCTACAGACTCTGCAGGCTCAATTCTACAGACTCTGCAGGTTTCTACAGACTCTGTAGGCAGGTTCATTTTTACGAACTTTGTGGGCTTAAAACTACAGACTCCACAGGAAAGAAGCACTGATCAACCAATGACATCCCCGCAGATGTCAAATCCAAGTTTCTCCTAAGCTTCTATAAGGATCCAGCGGACACTACCAAGTGTCATCCTCTGAGACATAATTTTAAATAAAGGTTTCAAAGCAGCCAAACTAGCCACGCACCCCATTGTAACTCAGCGGAGTGTGACAAGTGTCGGTGTCCACGTCTTAGGCTTCCCATGAGTTTCAAACCTTCTTTCGATAAGCTTCTCTTAGAGTCTTGTGAAAAGTGATAAGTGGCAGCTGTGGAAGGTTTCAATGTCTTCTCAAAATAGCAGAATGGGCCATGTGTCATCTACAAAGATCAATGGAGGCCGATAAGTGTCATCATCCGTAGTTTCTTCCTTTATTTCATAAGGGCTGTGGTGGACCCTGGGCGAGTTACTAAGGTTCAGCGGAGTGTGACAAGTGTCATCGTTCATGTGATTGCTAAAATGAGTCTCGAATGTTTCTGTAAGTATTTCTAGAGTTCTGTGGAAGCCACCATGTGTCATAAAACACAAGACTCTCAAAGGTTTCTAAAATATCTTATAAATTAGGTAGATGCTTCCACATGTCCTCACCTATTCTAGTGGAAGATGCCACATGTCTCTCGTTAAATGTAGTTGAAGGTGCCACGTGTCAAAGATGGGGCACTCTCGATACAAAGACACAGAGCCAAGGAAAGATTTCCTTCAGACAAATTGTTCGAAGGAATTCCTTCAAACATTTTGTCCAAAGGAAATAAAGAGATGATAGTCCTCCAAAATAATTAAAGCCCAAAGGCCACTCGGATGATCTCGAAGGGCACGTACCCTTGTGGGAGGACACTCGACACTCAAAAATGGACCTATTTCAAGACCCTGAAGGGCAAGTTCCCTTCAGGAAGGGTCAAGCCTCAAAGTGCAGTGGAAGCTGCCAAGTGTCTGCATCCACGCTTCCAGTCACTAACAAGGTTCAAAGTAGAAAAACTCGCCATGTGTCCCATCCCAACTCAGCAGAGTGTGACAAGTGTCTGCATCCACACTTCCAGTCTCTAACAAGTTTCAAAGCTTATTCTAATAAACTTATTTCAAAGCTATGGATGTCATCATGTGTCCTCACCTATGTCATAGTGGGAAGTGGCCATAACAAGCGAGAAAGACACAAAGGAGTTGCTAAGAAGAATGACAGGCCTGCAAATGTCAAATTTAGGATGACTGACTAGCCGTTAACCTTCAAAAGATGAAAGACCCATGGATGTCAAAATTATTACAATGAAGTGTCTATTAATCTTTGCAGGCTTAAAACGTGGACCTGAATGAATTCAAAGACCCTAAGGCTAGGGCCAAAAGGAAGAAGAGACAAAGAGGGAAACTTAGTAGGAGTTATGTCTAGTGGGTAGAACAATCCACTAGGTAGGTATTTGAGGCCTGTAAACATTGAAAACATAGCTTGTTTATCCCCTTTGGAGTAAAGGTAGAGTGGACATTTGCGTAGGTAGTAGGTGATGGAATGAGTGATTCAGGCTCGGGAGAAGACACTGGAGATGAATCAACATGCCACAGTTACGGCAATCATCCTGCTCTAGCATGGCCCTCCTTGACAGAACCAAAAATGCATCCAAGGCATTAATGTGCAGTATGGGTCGCTCCATGGGACAAAGCACCAAGCCTTCCTTGGCCTCTATATATTGTAATCTCTTGGTTTGTTTTAAGGGAGATCTTCCCATTACCAGAAGCAAAACTTTGTCCAAATTGAAAGGTGAATACTGATACTTTGAGTTCAGATTGTTGTTCATATCATTTTATTTGAATGAGAAAGTAAGTTGTTTATAGACTTTGTGTTGTCATAGCTTGTATCATTTTAGGAGATTGTTCTTATGCCTATCTTTTGAATGTGTTCTTATTTATTTAATTTGGCAAGCAGAGCTAGTGGAAGTAACCTAGAAGATGTCTTGAAGCTTGTTACTTTCAAACTTTGTGCTGTCATAGTTGTCTTCAGTGTGTGTTTGTTTTTTGTTCTTGTGTAAAGGATCTTGGGATGACTTTGTGCCCTCATTATCCTTCATATTCTATTATTGTGTAAAGGACATTGGGATGACTTTGTGCCCTCATTATCCTTCGTATCTCACTCTTGGGCAGTCAAGGTGGAGACTTTGTGCTACATCTCAGTCTGTTGGTTACTACGCCCTTGGTTACTAGTTACATTTACTACCTGAAATAACTCCTATTGTTTCCTACAAGAACACTTCTAAAAGAAGAGAAGTGCCTTCAGTGTTTTCACTAGGATTTTCTCCTCTATTTGTTAACATCATCTCTGAAAAAAGATAGATGGATGGCTTATCCTACCCCTGAGTGTTATTTTTTGCATATATATAGTATGTAACCTCCTCATAGTTATAAGGGAACCTCCCCTTGATGAGAGGAGATATTTATCCCCTTTTGATGTGTTAAACCCACACATTTGGATGACCAATCTCCCTATGCTATGGTTGAAGAGACCTATTTTTCTCACCAATTAGCTGGTCGACAAAATATTCACCCAACAATTTTTTGGCAACTCCGCTAGGGAAGGACAAGCAGTTTGAAGCCTCAAGCTTCAAATTGAAGTAAGGCCAGTCCTTTTCCATTTTTGTTTCACAATATGGCAACTCCATGTTATACTAGAAGCCAGAGAGCTCAAGCTGTTGTTGACCCTATCTTTGAGTTGGCACATCAAGGAAATTTTGACTTACTTTCTCCCCAACTTCAAGTTTAATGATCCAGGAGTGTCCCTCCTACCCATACCAGGACACCAACACAAGGCAGAGATACTTTTCCTACTGTTAGTAGAGCTTTTCCTATCCAAATTCCACCTAGATTTGTTATCCCTACTTTCAATAATCCAATCATGGCAGTTCGAGGCCCCTAGGGTAACTCTTTTGGCCCACGGAATTTGACCCCACCCCTGCATGAACTTCCACGTAGCTCAAGAAAGAATTTTTCCAAATTCTTTGGTGATGGAAAAGTTCATCCTGATGAACACATTGCAGCCTTCAGTATAACTTGTGGCATGATAGGCATGGAATTCAAAGATGTGGTAGTTAGGATTTTTATGGAAACGCTATAATGTGTTGCTGCAGATTGGTTCTACCATCTGCAAGCTAGATCAGTAACTAATTGGGACACACTCAAAACCAAATTTGAAGCTAGATTCAAGCCTACAGAAGATGCACATGCCTTGTTGGCCCAACTCACACAAATGAAGAAGGAACCTCATGAGCTTATGAGAGATTTCATAGCAAAGTTTGATAAGTTGAGGAACTGAATTCTTGCTATTGCTCAATTGACCCTTGAAAACCTCAAATGATTCTTCATCAACTCACAACTGCCTGAAGTGAGTTTTCTGGTAAGACGTGCTGGCCACATCGACCTCAATGCTGCTCAAGATTTGGCTACCGAAGTTGAAGATGACCTTACCTTGGTAGGAAAGATAAGAAGAGATCCAAATAGAGGTAAATCTTCTTCCTCCTTTGAATACTCCCCTTTAGTCACCACTGATCCAATAGTGCAGAAGCTAGCAAATGAATTGTTGGCCCTTAGAAAATAAATAACACAAGGAATGTCATTTGCTCCCTCATACAAAGATGTACCAAAGAGGACATTCCCTAATCAATCCTATTAGGGCCATGCTGCTAGGAACAAAGTGCAAACCAATCGTCTTCCTCCCCTTCAGAGGAATAACCTTGCCATTGAAGCACCTCTAACTAACTTAGCAGTTGGATATCTTGAAGTCAAATTAGATTTCTCATTCCAGCCTGAGTTGAGTCCTGAAGATGATGCTAATCTCTTCATTGAAGAAGAAGAAGAATTAGCTGGTGACTCCAATATTGATTTCTTGAATTATCAGGACGAACCCAGACGTGAAGACAATGCAACTGAGGGGTCATATGTTGTATTCACCTAGTCCAAGAATCAATCAGCTCAACAAGCTAATAAAGAGAAGATAGAGGGGCAACCTCAACCAGCAATTTCAATTGCTAAATGTGGGACCACTATGCCCTTCCAACTAAAGGACCTGGTGACTACTAGAAAGGTAAGTACCCCAAACGTTTCTGCACCTTCAAATTCATAGTCCAATTCTCCCCCTCTCAGAACTCAAAAGGACGAACTTCCATCCTCTGTGCCTAGTTCATTTCCAACATTTGATATCATTAACCATGCAAATAAAACTAAACTTCAACTGTCTGAATTTGAGTTTCTACAGTCTCATCCTAGCCAATTAGACAAATTGGTTCAATGTGTTAAAAACCAAGCCATCCCTATTGAACAAGCAATTCCCAAAGTGACACATGATCCCCCCAGGAATGCACCCACTAGGAACAATCTTGTCATTACCCCTCCTGCTGCTCTTGGTAAGACTGAACTCTTTTATGTCTCATTGTTGATAAATAGACATCAATTGAATAATTGCATCATTGATTCTAGAGCTTCAGACAATGTCATGCCTGCTAAAGTGGCTGAATCCCTTGACCTCATATTGACTAAGATGTTTGGTAGATGCTTCTCCATGGAGAACAAGCAAGTACTTTTGCTAGAACAAATTAAGGACACCTAATTTACATTTTCAGCATTCCCAGACAAAATAATCAAGATGACTGGCTTGGTAGCCTATGTCCTAGCATCATATGGCATCCTTCTTGGGCAAATTTTTTGTAGGGATGTTGGTGGTAAATTGAGCATGGATCTATCAGAGGTGAGGATTCTAGTTAAAGGTGTTATGAAGAGGTTGTTCCCTAAGAAGGAAGTGAAATATGTGGTTACCCAGACCTCGGCACCTGAAGCTCAAATTTTGTTTGAGTCTTCAAGCATGGGTAACTACTTTTTATCTACGGATGAAGTTCATAAAGCATCTAATGAAGCTCCTACCAGTGACAACCTAGAAATGTGTTCAGCTAAAACAATAGACGAATTAGTAGAGCGCAATGCAAGTGTGGAAGAATCTCCTTCAAATGAAGAAGAATTCAAAGAAAAATTAGTATCAAATGAGGTATGGATTCTTGAATTTGATGGCAGTTGCTCCTCCATCGATTCAAAGGCCAGGGTTGTGTTAATATCTCCTCAAGGAGATATCTTTTCTTCATCTTATAAATTGCAATTTAACAACAATAATAACACAGCTGAGTATGAATCTTTGTTGCTTGGATTAAAAGCTACTAGGGACAAAGGCATCAAACTCCTTCATGCTAAAGGAGACGTTGAATTGGTAGTTTTTGAGGTGAGAAACTTGTACCAAACCAAGAATGATATATTGTGCTACTACCGTAATCTAGTCTGGGACCAAATTGAAAACTTTGATGCTTTCATCATCTCTGCAGTTCCTAGGGAATTCAATGATCGGGCTGATGCACTAGTTGTTTCAGCCACTCTCTTGGTCCCCCACCTAGACTTCAAAAGAGACAAGTAAAATATTGAGCTGGTCTTTAGACCAAATGTACCTGATAATACCAATCATTGGCAAGTTATTTATAATGACAACCAAATCATTGCCTTCCTAGAGTAAAAAGATAGATTTGAACGACTGCATTTTGAAGGCAATGAACCTCAAAACTGTGAACTAGCTCCTGAATCAAATACAAACACAGGCGAGGAGTTCCTACAACTTAAAGGGAATAAGATTCCTAGAGACCTGGTTTTCCTTGAGAAACTGTTTGACAAACATGATAGATTCATCAAACAGTAGTAAATGAATTCAAGCTCCTCTCAGGAGTTTGATCAAGTAAATCTGAGAACCAAGGAAGACCCCAAGATGGTGAACATTGGAAAATGTTGTACTCCTAAAGAGAGGTTCAAGTTCACCACTTTGCTCAACCAGTACATGGACATCCTGGCATACTCCTATAATGACCTAAAGTCACTCTAGCCTGATGAAATTCGACATGACATTCCTCTCAAGGCTGATTTGACACCTTGCAGGCAAAAGTCCAAGCATTATAATATAAAAATATTAGGTACTATTCTATCTAAAATATGAAAAATACTAAATGCCAGGATAATCTTCCCAGTCCATCATTCCACATGGATTGCCAATATAGTGCTTGTAAGGAAGAAGAATGATGAAATTCGCCTCTGTGTGGATTTTAAAAATTTGAATCAGTCATTCTTGAAGGATAACTATCCTTTGCCAATCATGGATCAAGTGCTTCAGATAGTGATAGGTTCAGGAATGTTATCAATGCTAGATGGCTTCTTAGAATATAATCATATTGAAGTTGGTGAGGTAGACCAGTATAAGACTGCTTTCACCACATCTTGGGGCACATTTGCATATAGAAGGATGCCTTTTGGCTTGATAAATGATGGCACACCTTGCAAAGAGCAGTGGACCTTGCCTTCAAGGATGAAATGGGTAAGTTCATCATAGTTTATCTTGATGGCTTGACTATCTTTTCTAAGCATCACTCAGATCATGAGCGCCACTTGCAACAAGTACTGGAACGCTGCCACCAAAATGGCATTTCCTTAAACCTCAAGAAGTCAGTTTTTAGAGTAACAGAGGGGAAACTTCTCAGACACATTGTATCCAAAGGGGGCATAAAGATTGACTCAGACAGAGTCAAGTCTATCCAAGAGCTTACCTTGCCCACAAGTAAGACTACAGTTCACTCTTTCTTTGGAAAGGTGAATTTCTTATGGAGGTTCATTCTCGAGTTTGCTAAGAAGACTAGACACATTGTAAACATGATGAAAGAAAAGGCCACTTTCAACTAGACTGAAGAAGGCAAGTCAGCATTTGAGGATATCAAGGCTGCCATTGCCCATGCTCCAATTTTGGTTTGTCCAGACTATAACAAAGAGTTCACCTTTTACAGTTATGCTTTAGAACACATGATTTTTGCAATTCTGGTTCAATAGAATAAAGAAGGTCTAGAATCTCTCATTTCCTTCATGAGCTGTCCTCTCAAAGCTCATGAGCTGAAGTACTTGAATATAGAGAAGCATGCTTATGCAGTGGCGAAGACAGTAAAGTATTTCCATTTCTACATCCTCAATTCTCGAGTTACTACCCTGGTTCCTGATTCCATAGTCAAATCCATACTAACTCAACAGGAGTTTGGGACGAAGAGAGGCAATTGGGTTGCTAAGATCTAGGAGTTTGATCTGGTCATCAAGCCCATAAAGCTGGTGCATGGAAAGGGGCTATGCCAACTAATTGTTGACAACAAGCTAGGAAGAATAGGGCATGAAGAACCAGAGGTAGATGACACACCTACAGTCTTATTTATCTCCACCACGCATGAGTGGTATTCAGGTATTGCTCATTTCCTCACTTATGGTGAGTGTCCTACTCACCTATCTTATAAATAAAGGAGAACCATCAAGCTGAAAGATGCTAATTTTTTTCTCTGGGACAATGGCCTATACAAGAAGAACCTTGATGGAATGTTCCTTCACTGTGTGGATAAGGAACAACAAAGTTGACTTCTGAAGTCCTTCCATAATTCAGCCTATGGAGGACATTTTTCTGCTCTTATGATTGCCCATAAGATCCTCTGAGCTAGGTACTATTGGCCAACTCTCTTTCAAGATACGTACAAGTGGGTTAGGGAGTGTGAACTATGCTAGTAGTTTCTCGACAGTGGTCATAGAGGAGCCATTCCAGCAATGGGGAATTTATTTTATTAGAGCTATAAACCCATCTTTAAGTGCTGGACATGATTAAGTCCTCACAACAATAGATTACTTCACCAAGTGGGTGGTAGCTGTTCCAACCAAACATGCTACTTCAGAAGCAGTATGCAATTTCTTCAAAGAGAACATCATTTCCAGGTTTGGGGTCCTAACTAAGATTGTCACTGACAATGTATCTTGTTTCACTTCATAGGAGATTACTCAATTCTATTTTCACTATGGGATTATGATCTCCCACTCTTCTAATTACTTTCCACAAGGGAATGTACAGGTTAAATCAAGCAATAAGAACCTGGTAACTATTATCAAGAAGTTAGTGGATGACAACCAAAGGATGAGGTATAAAGCATTGGTTGATGCTCTGTGGGTAGACATAATTACACCAAAGAGAGCGATTGGTATGTCTCCTTTCCAACTCCTTTATGGTGTCAATGCTGAGATACCAATCACCTTAGAATTGCTAGCATTGAAATCAGCTAAGGCAATTGAAGACCAAACATATGAAGGCTCCCTTGATAAGAGGATCATGTGCCTTACTGAGCTGGATGAGCAGAGAACTATAGTGGTGGACTGAATTGCTGCACATCAAGGTTTGGTGAAGAAGCTCTTTCACCAAAAAGCAAAGAACTATGATTTCTAGATTAGAGATCAAGTCCTGCTATGGGACAAGAGAAGAGAACCAAAGGGGATGCATGGAAAGTTTGATTCCCTGTGGAGGGGCCCTTTTACCATTCATCAGCTCAATGGTGAAACTAGTTCTCTATTGAAGTATCAAGATGGCACTCTCTTTTCTCTGCTCACAATGGGCAGCATCTAAAGCACTTCAACTCTTGAAGTATCAAATGAGTTCCCCTGTATATATGTATATTTGTATAGTCTTTTATTTCTATTTTGTGCTTTTCATTGTCATTTTTTGGATCCATTCTTTTTGGGTAGTGTTGTACCCAAAAAATGTCACTCATTTTTAGGACAACATATAAGCTATTTTGGTCTTGCAAGACCAAAATATCTCTTCCCATTTCAAAAAATTGTTATAAACTTACAAAATTGGGAATTATTCAATCTTTTTCAACTAAAGGACTAACGGGTTCAATAGGTTCAATGACGTCAATAGGTTTCAAGAATTAAGAAGATTTTGTCAACGTTCAAAGTTCAAAGGTTCAACGATAGTTGGTTCAACAAGGCTTATTTCAAAGAACTTGAGCAGTCAATAGAAATGAAGGAATGAACCATTGAACCGTTGAACCTAAAGTTGGTTCAATAAGTCAGTTCAAGCGATAGGTTCAAAGGAGTGCCCCAAAATTCAAAAATACAAATGCCCTTGCGGAGGGAATTTTTGTGGCAAAAGTAACTAAGGCAAGTAAAGAAAGCCCAAAACAAAAGCCTAATAGAGCCCAATAGATGTTGCCATGTGTCATCTGTCAAGTCCCATTTTACTTTGTTTCTAAGAGCTACGAGAGTTGCCACCTGTTCCTTGTAAGAAAGTGAAACACGACAAGTGTTTGCATCCGCATGAATCTAAATAAGTTCTAAGTATATCTGCAATGTTTCTAAAAGCTTAGCAGAAGTTGCCACGTGTCATCTTTTATGGGACACTCAAAAGGCATCCAAAGCCTCTACAAGTTAAGGAGATGCTGCCATGTGTCTTCACCTTTTTCACAGTGGATGTTGCCACATGTCACCTGTTGAGGTCCACAGAAAATTGACTAAGGTAAAGCTGAAGGACAAACAACCCTTTTGGAGGACATTGGAAAACCAAAGTGGACCGTTGCAAAAATTTGAAAGGCTACTTTGAATCTCAAATAGCCCTTGTGGAGGATAGGCGCGGAGTAAACAAACCAATTCAAAGGCTGAAAAAGCAAGGGAGTTCCTTTGAAAAATTTCTTGCAGAAAAGTTGCAAAGAAACAATTCCTTTGGACAAATTGTCTGAAAGAATTCCTTCAGACTTTTTGTCTAAAGGAAAAGTCCCCGAAAACAAAAAACCCACCAAAGTGCCATGTGTCCTTCAAAAAGTCACAGTGTAAAGTGCCACGTGTCCCTTATCAAAACTCAGCAGAAGCCACCACATGTCATCTACTGAGACACAGTTTCAAGCAGTAGAAGCTGCCACGTGGCATCATTCGCGTGAATCTAAAAATGAGTCTAGAGTGTTTCAAAATAAAAGCTAAATCTCAGTGGAAGCGGCCACGTGTCGACATCCACAGTTTCTCCTTTTGGTCTCTTTATCAAATGAGGATTGTGGTGGGCCCCCAATAAGCCACTGAAGTAAGTGAAAGATGCCAAGTGTCATCCTTCGTAGGATTCTCAAAAGAAAAGTGAAAGCTGCCACATGTCCCATTGTAACTCCACAGAGCACGACAAGTGTCTATATTTGCATTTTGAGTTTCTTACAGGTTTCAAAGATTCTTTCAATAAGCATCTCTCAGAGTCTCATGGATGCCGCCACGTGTCCTCACCTATTTTGTAGTAGAATGTGCCACGCATCAATTATTAAGACTAGCAGAAAGTGACCAAAGAACAAAGCATTGAATTGAACCAAAGACCCAATTCAATAATTATAAAAAGAGGAATGATGAAGAAGGACCAAAAATATTCATGCACAATATATGTTTCTAGAATCAGACTGCCAGTTGGGCATTAGAGAACACAAACATTCAATGGTATGACCCATTTCTCTGCATTGAGAAAAGCAAATGAGCAACTACATCAGATTCCAACATATCTTCTTAATAGAATTTAAAATGTATTGAATGCAATATGATGCGTTATTGTTCCTGAGTCTTTTTTGGAGAGACTATATAAGGGACTCTCTTTTATTGTAAGGAGGATCTATCTCTCTGTTACTAGAAACTATTTTTTGCCCAAATTGAAAGGGACTACTGAGACTTTGAGCTCAAATTGTTGATCATATTTTATTATTGAAATAAGAAAGCAAGTGACTTTTCAGACTTTATGCTGTAGTAACTTGATTGTTGGGTAAATTGTTCTTATGTCTATTTCCTTAATGCGATTTTTGTCCCTTTAATTAAATAAGTAGAATTAGTGAAAGTATTTAGGATGGTGTCCTGAAGCCAACTGGGGAGAGACTTTGTGCCCCCACAATTGCCTTTAGTATGTGTTTATTTTTTGTTTTTGTGTAAAGAGCCTTGGGATGACTTTGTGCCCTCATTGTTCTTTGTATTCCAATCTTTGGCAATTGAGGTGGAGACTTTGTGCCTCATTTCATCCTGCTGTGTTACTATACCCTAGTATAGTTACTTGACTTCACCAGAAAGATTCCTTTTGTCTGCTGAACAACACTTTTGAAAGAAGAGGAGTGTCTTTTGTCATTCCATTAAGATTTCTCCTTTGATTCATGCACATCATCTCTGAAAAAAGAGAGATGGATGGTTTATCCTACCCTTGAGTATTATTTTCTATATATATATATTATATAGTACTTGCATATCTACAGGGATCCTCCCCTTGATGAGAGGAGAGATTAGTCTCCTTTTGATCTAGAAAACCTACGCATTTAGCCAAACAATATTTCTACTGTGGTTGATCAAACCTATTTTGTTTATCAATATGCTGATTGACAAAATATTCACCCAACAGTTTTTGGCGACTCTGCTGGGGATGTGATGTGCATTGTGAAGCCTCAAGTTTTAGATTTAAACAGTCTCTACCCTTATCCATTATAGACTCCACTATATTTCTGTATCTTATCCATTATTATTATAGCCTTACCATCTCCCTCCACCCTCACACCAACTGGGAAAGAAAGTACAGTTTAAAACCTTAAGTTTTAAGCTGAAGCAAGGTCAATTCTTTTCCATTTTTGTTTCACAACTTGGCAGATTCAAAGTATACACGAAGCCAAAGGGATAAAGGTATTGTTGACCCTATATTTTAGTTGGTACAACAAAGTAATATTGATTTGCTTCCTTCACCATCCCATCTGCAACGAACTAAGAGCTTTCCTCCTACTAAAGTCAGGTCTCCATTACCAAGTGAAGCATTCACTTATGCTATTAATAAAGCTTTGCCAATAATTACCCCTATGAGATTTGTTATTCCTCCTTTTTATAGTCATACAATGGAAGTTCAAGGCCCTTGGGGTAATTCTTTTGGTCCTCTCAATCTTACTCCACCTTTACATGAGCTCCCACATAGTTTGAGGAAGAATTTCTCCAAATTCTATGGTGATGGGAGAGTTCACCCTGATGAACACATTGCAGCCTTTAGCATAGTTTGTGGTGTAATTGGAGTTGAATTTGAGGACGTGGTAGTCAAGTTATTTGTGGAAACATTACAAGATGCTACTGCAGATTGGTTTTACCATCTACAAGCTCAGTCAATAATTGATTAGAACACCCTCAAAGCTAAGTTTGAAGCTAAATTAAAACTTGTAGAGGATGCACATGCCCTTCTGACTCAACTTACAAAGATGAAGAAAGAGCCTCATGAACCAATGAGGGACTTCATAGCCAAATTTGACAAACTAAGAAACAAGATTCCTGTAATTGCTCGACCTACAATTGAAAATCTTAAATATTTCTTCATTAATTCTCAGTTACCTGAAGTGAGTTTCTTTTTAAGACGTGCTGGTCAAATAGACCTTGTCGCAACTCAAGATTTGGCCACCAAAGTAGAGGATGATCTCATCTTGGCAGGAAAGATAAGAAGAGATCTAAATAGAAATAGACCCTCATCATCTTTTGAATATCCATCTATAGGTACCACTGATCCAATGGTGCAAAATTTGGCAAATGAGTTACTTGCTCTCAAAAAGAAAATGGCGCAAGGAATGTCTTCTGCTCCTTCATACAAAGATATGCCAAGGAGGACATTTCCAAATCAATCATACCAGGGTAATGCTGCCAAGAATTAAAGGTAGCTAAATCATCTTCCTCCCTCACAAAGGAAACTTGCTATTGAAGCTCCCCTAGTTAATTCAGCAATGCGATATCTTAAAGTAGAATCAAATTTCTCTTTTCAACTTGAATTGAGTCAAGAAAATGATGTTGATCTCCTCATAGAAAATCAAGAAGAATCAGCTAGCGACTCCAACATTGATTTTTTGAACTACCAAGATGAACCCAGAAGTAAAGGAGAAGCTTTTGATGGATCATACACAGTGTTCACCAGGTCTAAGAACCAATCATCCAAACAAGATGATAAAAGGAAAATAGAGGAGCAACCTCAACCAACAATTTCAATTGCTAAATGTGGAACCTCTCTATCTTTCCATCCAAAGGATCCGGTGATCACCAAGAAGGTAAGTACATCAATTTCACCTTCACTATTAACTTCAATTTCACAAATCAATCCTTCCCCCTTTGCAAATGAAAAATTTGAATTACCTTCCTTTGTTCTTAGTCCATTTCAGTAATTTGACATAATTGATCATGTTAAGAAAACTAAAAGTCAAATCATTGAGTTTGAATATTTACAATCCAATCCTGAGCAATTGGATAGATTAGTTGAGTGTTTGAAGAATAAGGTTATCCCTGTAGGATAAGATGCTAAGAAGGTAACTCTTGATTCCCCAAAGAACATGCCCATTTCAAATAATCTTGTCATTACTCCTCTAGCTGCCCTTGAGAAAATAAAACCTTTCTATGTTTCTCTGTTGATAAATAGTCACAAGCTGAGTAACTGCATCATAGACTCAAGTGCATCTAACAATGTCATGTTGGCTAAAGTAGCAGAATATCTTGATCTCATGCTAACTAAAACATTTGGTAGATGTTTCTCCATGGAGAACAAACAAGTACCTCTGTTGGGACAAATCAAAGATGCTCAATTTGCATTTTCAGCCTTTCCAGATAAAAGAATCAAGATGACAATTCTGGGGGATGATGTTCCAACATCCTATGGTATTCTACTTGGGCAATTTTTTTGCAAGGATGTTAGTGGAGAATTGAGCATGGATCTATCTGAAGCAAGGATCCCTATCAAAGGCACCATGCAAAAGCTGCTTCCTGAAAAAGAATCAAAATATATTGTTACTTAGACATCAGCCCCTGAAGCTCAAATTCTATTTGAATCCTTAAGCATGGGTAACTATTTTCTATCTATAGATGAAGTTTATGAAACATTTGATAAATCTCTTTAAAGTGTCCATCTTGAAATTAGTTTAACTAGAACAACAGAAGAATTGGTAGTTTGCAATACAGATAGAAAAGTATCTTCCCTCTCTAATGAAGGAAAATCTAAAGAAAAATCAATATTTGATGAGGCATAGACTCTGGAATTCGATGGCAGTTGTTCCTCTACCAGTTCAGGAGCTAGGATTGTGTTGATATCTCTTCAAAGAGATTTTTTTTTTTCATCTTATAAATTACAATTTAGCAACACTAATAATAGAGTTGAATATGAATCTCTATTGCTAGGATTGAGGGCTGCCCAAGATAAAGGTATCAATCTCCTTCATGCCAAAGGAGATGCTAAACTAGTGGTTTATCAAGTTAGAAACCTGTACCAAACCAAGAATGAAAGACTATGCCATTACCGCAACTTAGTATGGGACCAAATTGAAAGCTTTGATACTTTCAACATCTCTACCATACTTAGGGAATCCAATGATAGAGTTGATACACTTGCTGTTTCAGCAACTCTCTTAGTTCCTCACTCAGACTTCACAAAAAACAAGTACACCATTGAGCTATTCTTTAGACCAAGTGTTCCTGACAATGCTGATCAATGGCAAGTATTCAATGATGATTACCAAATCATTGCTTTCCTGGAACGAAGAGGCAACTTTGAACAACTACATTTTGAAGGCAGTGAACTTCAGAAGTATGAACCAACTTCTAAATCTAGTTAAGATATAAATGAAGAATTCTTACAGCTGAAAGGAAATAAAATTCTCAAAGACCTCGTTTCTCTTGAGAAACTATTTGACAAGCATGATAGATTCATCAAACAACAACAAATAAATTCAAGCTTCTCTTGGGGATTTGATCAAATAAAATTGGCTACTGAAGAAAATCTCAAGATGGTTAATATTGGTAAGTGTTGCACTCAAGAAGAGAAGTTCAAGTTCATTGCTTTACTCCACCAATATATGGATGTCTTAGCATATTCTTATGATGACTTGAAGTCTCTCAGACCTGATGAAATCCACCATGACATTCCTCTCAAGGCTGACTCAGTGCCTTATAAGCAAAAATCCAGACAGTATAATATGAAAATATCAAGTACTATTCTATCTAAGATACAAAAAATATTAAATGCTAGAATCATCTTCCCAATCCATCATTCTACATGGATTGTAAACATAGTGCCTGTAAGGAAGAATAATAGAGAAATTCACATTTGTGTAGATTTTAGAAATCTAAATCAGTCATCCTTGAAAGATAATTATCCTTTGCCAATCATGGATCAAGTGATTCAAATAGTGACAAGTTAAAAAATGTTATCAATGCTAGATGGATTTTCAGGATACAATCAAATTGAAGTTGGTGAAGCAGACCAACATAAGACTGCATTCACCACACCTTGGAGTACATTTGCATATAGAAGAATGCCTTTTGGTTTGATAAATACTCGTGCCACCTTTCAAAGAGCAATGGACCTTGCTTTCAAAGATGAGATAGGTAAGTTCATTATGGTATACCTTGATGACTTGACCATATTTTCAAAGCATTTTTCTGATCATATACACCACTTGTAACAAGTGTTAGATTGCTGCCACTAGAGTGGTATTTCCTTGAACCCCAAGAAGTCTATTTTTGGAGTAATAGAGGGGAAACTCCTTAGACACATTATATATAAATAAGGTATAAAGATTGACTCAGATAGATTCAAGTCTATTCGAGAGCTTACTTTTCTTGCAAGTAAAAATATTGTTCACTCTTTCTTCGAAAAGGTGAATTTATTACAAATTTTTATCCATGAATTTGCTGAGAAGACTCGACACATTGTAAACATGATGAAAGGGAAGACCACCTTCAACTAGACTAAAGAAGGCAAGTCAGCATTTGAGGATATCAAGATTGCCATTGCCCATGCCCCAACTTTGGTTTGTCTAGACTACAACAAAGATTTCATCATATATAGTTATGCTTCTGAACACACGCTTTTAGCAATTTTGGTTCAATAGGCAAGGAAGGAATGGAATCTCCTATTTATTTCATGAGTTTCCCTCTCAAAGCCTATGAGTTGAAGTATTCGAACATGGAGAAGCATGTTTATGTAGTGGTAAAAATAGTCAAGCATTTCCGCTTCTATATCCTGAATTCACACACTAGTACTTTGGTTCCTGACACTATAGTCAAATCTATATTAACTCAGTAGGAGTTTGAGACAAAAAGAGGCAATTGGATTGTAAAGATCCAGGAGTTTGATCTAGACATCAAGCCAATAAAGCTGGTAAGGGGAAAAGGCCTATGCCAATTAATTGTTGATAACCAACCAGAAAAAATAGAGCATGAAGAAGCAAAGGTGGAAGACACACCTACAGTTCTCTTTGTTTTCACTACCAATGAGTGGTATTTAGGTATTGCTCATTTCCTTACTTATGGTGAATGTTTAGCTCATTTATCTTACAAAGAAAGGAGGACTATCAAGTTGAAAGCTACCAATTTTGTCTTTTGCAACAATGGCCTGTATAAGAGAAGCTTAGATGGAGTATTCCTTCACTGTGTAGACAAAGAGTTAGCAAAGCCAACTTTTGAAATCTTTCCATAATCTAGCTTGTGGAGGACATTTTTTTGCTCCTGTGACTGCCCACAAGATTCTACGAGTCAGGTATTACTGGCCAACTCTTTTTCAAGATGCATATAAGTGGGTGAGAAAATGTGAACTTTGCCAGCAATTTGTTGGAAGACCCAAGTTAGCTGCCCTGCCTCTCAAGCCATTGATCATAAAAGAACCATTTCAGCAATGGGGAATTGATTTTACTGGATCTATAAACCCATCTTCAAGTGCTGGACATGATTATGTCCTCACAGCAATTGACTATTTCACCAAGTGGGTAGAAGCTATCCCAACCAAGCATGCCACTTTGGAATTAGTGTGCAATTTTTTCAAAGAGAATATCATTTCCAGATTCAGAGTCCCAACTAAGATTGTTACTGACAATGCAGCTTGTTTCACTTCTCAAGAGATTACACAATTCTATTTCTATTACAAAATTACACTCTCCCATTCTTCTAATTACTTTCCACAAGGGAATGGATAAGCTGAATCAAGCAATAATAACCTGGTGACTATCATCAACAAGCTAGCAGATGACAATCAAAGGACATGGCATAAAGTATTGGTTGATGGTCTATGGGTAGACAGAATCACACCAATGAGGACAATTGGTATGTCTTCTTTCCAACTTCTTTATGGTATCAATGTTGAGATACCAATCACCTTAGAATTTCTAGCCTTAAAATTGGCTAAAGCAATTGAAGATCAGACATATGAAAGCCCCCTTGATAAGAGAATCATGTGCTTAACTAAACTGGATGAACATAGAACTATGGTGGTAGACCAAATTGCTGCCCATCAAAGTCTGGTAAAGAAACTCTTTGACCAGAAGGCAAAAAATCATGATTTCTAGATTAGAGATTAAGTCCTGCTATGTGACAAAAGGAGAGAACCAAAAGGGATGCATGGAAAGTTTGACTCCCTTTAGAGAGGCCCATTTATTATCCATCAACATAATGGTGAAAATAGCTTTCTACTGAAGTATCAAGATGGCACACTCTTTTCTCTGCCTCACAATGGACAGCATTTGAAACACTTCAATTCTTGAAGTATCAGAACATTTCATTTGTACATATGTACATTTGTATAATTTTTATTTCCATTTTGTTTTTTATGTTTTCATTTTTTACGCCTTTCATTTTTGGGTAACATGACTCCGTAACCCCATGGTACACATGAAGACATTGGAGATTCTGGATTTTACTCCCTATAATTCTTTTTACAATTGATAGAATTTTCCCAACTAGAGCCAACTGTTGTACCAAAAAAATGTCACTCATTTTTAGGACAACATATAAGCTATTTTAATCTTGTAAGACCAAAATATCTCTTCCCATTTCAAAAAATTATTCTAAACTTACAAAATTGAGAATTATTAAAGCTTTTTCAGCTAAAGGACTAACGGGTTCAACAGGTTTAATGATGTCAACAGGTTTCAAGAATTAAGAAGCTTTTGTCAAGGTTCAAAGTTTAAAGGTTCAACAGGTTCAACAACGATTGGTTCAACAAGGCTTATTTCAAAGAGCTTAAGCAGTCAATAGAAATGAAGAAATGAACCATTGAATCGTTGAACCTAAACTTGGTTCAATCGGTCGATTCAAGCGACAGGTTCAAAGAAGTGCCCTAAAAGTCAAAGATACAAATGTCCTTGTGGAGGGAATTTTTGTGGCAAAAGTAACTAAGGTAAGCAAAGAAAGCCCGAAACAAAAACCCGATAGAGCCTAGCAGATGCTGCCATGTGTCATCTGCCAAGCCCCATTTTACTTTGTTTCTAAGAGCTGTGGGAGTTGCTACCTGTTCCTTGTAAGAAAGTGGAACGTGACAAGTGTCTGCATCTGCATGAATCTAAATAAGTTCCAAGTATATCTATAATGTTTCTAAAAGCTTAGCAGAAGCTGCCATGTGTCATCTTCTGTGGGACACTCAAAAGGCATCCAAAGCCTCTACAAGTTAAGTAGATGCTACCACGTCTCTTCACCTTTTTCATAGCGGATGCTGCCATGTGTCACCTTGTGAGGTCCATAGAAAAATTGACTAAGGTAAAGCCGAAGGACAAACAACCCTTTCAGAGGACACTGGGAAACCAAAGTGGACCTTGTAAAAATATGAAAGGTTACTTTAAAGCTCAAACAACCCTTGCGAAGGGCAGGCGTGAAGCAAATAGACCAATTCAAAGGCGGAAAGAGCAAGGGAGTTCCTTCAGAAAAGTTCCTATGATAAAGTTGCAAAGAAACAATTCCTTTAGACAAATTGTCTGAAAGAATTCCTTCTGACTTTTTGTCTGAAGGAAAAGTCCCCTGAAATAAAAAACCCATCGAAGTGCCACTTGTCCTTCAAAAAGTCATAGCAAAAAGTGCCATGTGTCCCTTATCAAAACTCAATGGAAGCCACGACATGTCATCTATCGAGACATAGTTTCAAGCAGTAGAAGCTGCCATGTGGCATCATCCACATGAATCTAAAAATGAGCCTAGAGTGTTTCAAAAGAAAAGCTAAAACTCAGTGGAAGAGGCCACATGTCGACATCCATAGTTTCTCCTTTTGGTCTCTTTATCAAATAAGGATTGTGGTAGGCCCTCAGTAAGCCACTGAAGTAAGCAAAATCTGCCAAGTGTCATACTCCACAAGATTCTCAAAAGAAAAGCAGAAGCTGCCACATGTCCCATTGTAACTCCGCAGAGCGCAACAAGTATCTGTATCTGCATTTTGAGTTTCTTACTAGTTTCAAAGCTTATTTTGATAAGCATCTCTTAGAGTCTCCTGAATGCCGCCACATGTCCTCACCTATTTTACAGTGAAATGTGCCACGCATCAATTATTAAGACCAGCAGAAAGCAACCAAAGAACAAAGCATTGAATTGAACCAAAGACCCGATTCAATAACCAAAAAAAGAGGAACAATGAAGGACCAAAAATATTCATGCACAAGATATGTTTCTAGAAGCAGACCGCCAGTTGAACATCAAAGAACACAAACATTCAATGGTATGACCTATTTCTCTACATTGAGAAAAGCAAATGGGCAACTACATTAGATTCCAACATATCTTCTTAATAGAATTTAAAATGTATTGAATGCAATATGATGCATTATTGTTCCCGAGTATTTCTTGGAGAGACTATATAAGGGAATCTCTTTTATTGTAAGGAGGATCTATCTCTTTGTTATTAGAAACTATTTTCTGCCCAAATTGAAAGGCACTACTAAGACTCTTAGCTCAGATTGTTAATCATATTTTGTTATTGGAATAAGAAAGTGACTTTTCAGACTTTGTGCTGTAATAACTTAATTGTTGATGAAATTATTCTTATGTCTGTTTCCTTAATGTGATTTCTATCCCTTTAATTAAATAAGCAAAATTAGTGAAAGTATTCAGGAAGGTGTCCTGAAGCCAACTGGGGAGAGACTTTGTGCCCCCACAATTGCCTTTAGTATGTGTTTATTTTCTATTTTTGTGTAAAGAACCTTGGGATGACTTTGTACCCTCATTGTTCTTCGTATTCCACTCTTTGGCAATTGAGGTGGAGACTTTGTGCCTCATTTTATCCTGATGTGTTACTATACCCTGTTACAGTTACTTGTCTTCACCAGAAAGATTCTTTTTGTCTGCTAAACAACACTTCTGAAAGAAGAGGAGTGTCCTCTGTCATTCCATTAGGATTTCTCCTTTGATTCATGCACATCATCTCTGAAAAAAGAGAGATGGATGGTTTATCCTACCCTTGAGTATTATTTTCTATATATATATATATATTATAGTACTTGCATATCTATAGGGAATCTCCCCTTGATGAGAGGAGAGATTAGTCTCCTTTTGATGTGGCAAACCTACACATTTGGCTGACCATTCTTCCTGCTATGGTTGATCAGACCTATTTTGTTTATCAGTACGCTGATTGATAAAATATTCACCCAACAGGTAGCATGACTCCATAGCCCAATGGCATACTTCAAGGCACTGGACATTCTGGTTTCTACTCCCCTCAGCTGTATTTCAAGTTTCTAATTGAAGGAAGTTCCCCAACTGGAGCCAGCTATTGTCCCTGAAAAATGTCACTCCTTTTTAGGACAACCTATGAGCTATTTTTGTCCTACAGGGCTAAAATTATCTCTTCCCTTCTCAAAAAATTGTTATGAGTCTTCAAATTATCCATTCTTCAATCTTTTCAAAAAATCTATGGACTTCACAGGCTTAATTCTACGAACTCCACAGGTTTCTACGGACTCTATAGGTAGGTTCATTTCTACAGACTTCATGGGCTTAAAACTATAGACTCTACAGGAAAGAAGCATCGAGCAACCAGTGACATCCTTGCAGATGTCAAATTTAAGTTTCTCTTAAACTTCTCTCAGGATTCAGTGGACACTGCCAAGTGTTGTCCTCTGAGACACAATTTCAAATAAAGGTTTCAAAGCAGCGAAACTAGCCACACACCCCATTGTAACTCAGAAGAGCATGATAAGTTTCGATGTCCACGTCTTAGTCTTCCCATGAGTTTCAAACCTTCTTTTGATAAGCTTCTCTTAGAGTCTCATGAAAAGTGATAGGTGGAAGCTACGAAAGGTTTGAATGTCTTCTTCTCAAAATAGCGGAATGGGCCATGTGTCATCTACAGAGATCGGTAGAGGCTGACAAGTGTCATCATCCATAGTTTCTTCCTTTGTTGCATAAGGGTTGTGGCAGACCCCAGGTGAGTTACTAAGGTTCAATGGAGTGTGACAAGTGTCATCATCTGCGTGATTGCTAAAATGAGTCCCAAATGTTTCTATAAGTGTTTTTAGAGTTCAGTGAAAGCTGCCACGTGTCATAAAATGTGATACTGTCAAAGGTTTCTAAAAGCTCCTATAAATTAGATGGATGATTCCACATGTCCTCCCCTATTTCGATGGAAGATGCCATGTGTCTCTCGTTAAATGCAGCAGAAGGTGCCACGTGTCAAAGATGGAACACTATCGATACAGAGACACAGAGCCAAGGAAAGATTTCCTTCGAACAAATTATTTGAAGGAATTCCTTCAAACATTTTGTCTGAAGAAAATAAAGAGATGATAGTCCTTTGAAAGAATTAAAGCTCGAAGGCCACCCAGATGATCTCGAAGGGCAGATACCCTTGAGGGAAGACACTCGACACTCAAAAATAGACCTATTTCTAGACCCCAAAGGGCAAGTTTCCTTTGAGAAGGGTCAAGCCTCAAAGTGCAACAGAAGCTGCCAAGTGTCTGCATTTGTGCTTCCAGTCACTAACAAGGTTTGAAGTAGCGAAACTCACCACGTGTCCCATCCCAACTCAGCGGAGTGTGACAAGTGTCTGCATTCATGCTTCCAGTCTCTAACAAGTTTTAAAACTTATTTTGAAGCTGTGGATGTCGCCACATGTCCTCACCTGTGTCATAGTGGGAAGCAGCTATAGAAAGTGAGAAACACACAAAGGAGTTGCTAAGAAGAATGATAGACCTGCAAACATCAAATTTAGGATGACTGACTAGCCGTTAACCTTCAAAAGATGAAAGACCCGCAGACGTCAAAATTGCCTGCAATGAAGTGTCTATTGATCTTTGAAAGCTTAAAACATGGACCCAAATGCATTCAAAGACCCTAAGGCTAGGGCCAAAAAGAAGAAGAGACAGAGGGAAACTTAGCATGAGTTATTTCCAGTGGGTGGAACAGTCCACCAAGTAGGTATTTGGGGCCTACAAACATTGAAAGCATAGCCTATTTGTCCCCTTTGGAGTAAAGGCAGAGTGGATAGTTGCGCGGGTCGCAAGTGATGGAATGAGTGATTTAGGCTTGAGAGAAGACACTAGAGATGAATCAACATGCCATAGTTAAGGTAGCCATCCTGCTCTAACATGGCCCTCCCTGATAGAACCAAAAATGCATCTAAGGCATTAATGTGCAGTATGGGTCGCTCCATGGGACAAAGCGCCAAGCCTTCCTGGACTTTATATATTGTAATCTCTTGGTTTGTTTTAAGGGAGATCTTCCTATTACCAGAAGGAAAACTCTGCCCAAATTGAAAGGTGAATACTGAGACTTTGAGATCAGATTGTTGTTCATATCATTTTATTTGAATGGGAAAGCAAGTTGTTTGTAGACTTTGTGCTGTCATAGCTTGTATCATTTTAGGAGATTGTTCTTATGCCTGTCTTTTGAATGTGTTCTTGTTTATTTAATTTGGTAAGTAGAGCTAGTGGAAGTAACCTAGAAGATGTCCTGAAGCTAGTTACTTTCAGACTTTGTGCTGTCATAGTTGTCTTCAGTGTGTATTTGTTTTTTGTTCTCATGTAAAGGATCTTGGGATGACTTTGTGCCCTCATTATCCTTCATATTCTATTCTTATGTAAAGGACATTGAGATGAATTTGTGCCCTCATTATCCTTCGTATCTCACTCTTGGGTAGTTGAGGTAGAGACTTTGTGCTACATCTCAATCTGTTGGTTACTACACCCTTGGTTACCAGTTACTTTTACTACCTGAAAGAATTCTTATTGTTTCCTGCAAGAACACTTCTAGAAGAGAAGTGCCTTCAGCATTTTCACCAAGATTTTCTCCTCTATTTGTTAACATCATCTCTAAAAAAAGAGAGATAGATGGCTTATCCTACCCCTGAGTGTTATTTTCTACATATATATATATATATATATATATATATATATATATATATATAGTATATAGCCTCTTCATAGTTATAAGGGAACCTCCCCTTGATGAGAGGAGAGATTTGTCCCCTTTTGATGTGGTAAACCCACATATTTGGATGACCAATCTCCCTATGATGTGGTTGAAGAGACCTATTTTGCTCACCAGTTAGCTGGTCGACAAAATATTCACCCAACACAATGAACACAACAAGCTAAGTCCTGGCTAGGCTAAAATGGTAGGATTCTCTCTCAAGGAGTCATTCCTAAGCGTGATTGTCAACATTAAATCAAGTAGATAGTGTAGTGCGATAAAGAGTAATCATAGGGAGGAATCCAGTAAAATGAGCATCACATCTTCGTTATTATAACTCAATACATTATCCTTCATTGGATTTAATTATTGTTTTATTTGTGTGGTTACATTGAAAAATTTATTCACTTATTATTTTAATTCTACAAATTCCACATATGCAAAACCATGGTCATTATCAAGGGGAATCTTGGTTCTCTCCTCCTCATTCTCAAAACTCATGAAACATTGCTTAAAGTACATGTCATCATGACTATCATAACACCATGGCTTTCTAAAAAAATCAAGATAGTTATCTTCCTTAGCTAGTTCAATAATTTTGAAATTTGTTGTGAACACAATTCCCATGAAATGTAATTCTAAACTACACAATACACCAATTCGTCTTGACTTTGTTTTATTCACCATGAACAATACATTGGTTGAAGGTTGTAAAAACTTTATCCACATATTTTCCAATGCATCCTTAGTTAATATGCCAAACTTTTTACCTGTATCAATCAAGATGTTGTTCACCTACCAATAATTGATCTTAGCATCAATGATCAACTCCCAATCATGCGGTGTATTCCTTGTCAAACACATTTTCGTTGGTCTTTCCTAGACTAATTCTTTCATATACCCCATGCTTTGATGAGTCCAATTATTAAGATGATTTTTAATCATTTTATATTTACTAATAAGAAATCTTCTAGAATCTCCTCAATTATCTATGGTTGTGGTCCCCTCAATCTTTCCTTCACTTTATCTCTCATCTCATATGTAATTTTAATTTCACCTTGAAAAGTTTGTGTCATCTCTTTTACTTCTGCAAGGATCATCTTTTGTAACAATGCATATAGATAATTTGTTTTCAATATCTCTTGTCTATGTTATACCGTTTCCTTGTGCACATGTGGGTTGACTAATCCTTGTGCATTTTTATACATGTCACTTCTCATTGTGATATTTACCTTAGGACTTGCGCCATCCCTTAATTTATACTTTTTACGTGCCCAACTATTCTCTTGATTTTTTTGTTAATTATAATGGGCCTCTTATTTTCTCCAAAGTCAAGGAGAGGGATATTGAAACTTTGTGTATAGTTGAATATTTTACAAAAATTTGTGAATGCAATACAAGAAAAGGTGCAAGATCAATTTATACTTTATGGATTTAATGTTATTTATTTTTTGAAATCATGCATTGTTATTTATAGATTGAAAAACCATTAAAATAATATAATTTCTAAATTATGTATAAATCCTTAGTGTCTGAAAAGCTTGTGTTGAAACCTATGTGGGTGGAATTTATGCCAAACATGCATTATCTAATCCAAAAAGAGAATTTATGCTCCTAGATGACTATTTTTTATCTCACCATAGTTTTGGCTATTATTTTTATTCACATGTTGGGTATAGATTCCAACTCGTTTAATTCAAATTTGAGTTATCAAGGTAGTATTTTATCTTTATTCCACTATGGTTTTATCATTATCCCTTCCATATCCTCTCATTCTATATCCATTTCTAGCTTTCCATTTTCATTTTTGTTTCCTTTTTGTACGATTGGGTTAAAAGTACTCAAAACCCCCAAAAACTCCCCTTCATACTAGGGAGCTTCCCCCATCAAATGTAGCGGAAAATCCCCTGTCACATAATGATTTTTCCAATGTTAAAAATTACACCACTTCCCCTTGGGAAAGTCTGTGAACTATACAAAGAAAGCACAGTGCCATAATTTTTTTTCAATAGTATTTGATGACTCCGTTAGAGATTGAAGTGTCTTGTTCCTTCAATTTCTATAACTTTAAAGGAACCTTGATAGAATGGAGGTTGGAAACTTTGATTCAAAGAGGGTGATTTACTAATTGTATTTTGTTCCACCAAACTCCATTGTTCTCTTTTTCAATGGGGAAAATTATTTGAGCCTTTGGCTTGGGCTTAATACACTACCTTGCAATCTAGTTTAAGAAACAAATTCTTGAAGTTTTTTGGAGAAGATTATTGAAATGTAGATGATCACATATGTGCTTTCATTATGGCATGCAACATCATACGAGTTACTAAAAAAAACATCTATGTGAGGTGTATGCACTAAAATATGTTGGCCCCACTAATTATACTAATTATGCTAATTTTCATTAATTTAGTCTATTCTCATATTTCCTAGCTAAATTAACTAATATCTCATGTCCCTTTTCCATTCCCATAATCCTAAAAATATTACCCAATCCCAAAAACTAATTAATCCCTTCATTAAACCCCTAAATAAAGCCTATTACCCACTAAGCTACTTCCTAAGCCAACTAGCCGATTTAAAAATACAAAATAATCTACCTACCCAACCACCACCCTATTATAGCCTCTCCTAAACCCCTGAACCCTATGGGAGATTTATAGAATTGGATTATTCTAGAAATATCCTCCATTCTAGCCCCCTTTCTCTAGAATTCTCTAATTCTAGAGATCCCCATGGAATTAAAAATACCATGGAAAATACCTAGCCATTGATTTTAATGGCTCAAATTTGAATTTGAGCCATTGATTTCTCCGTCCATGCCTTTATAACCAAGCTCTCCCTCCTCCTTCAAACCAACTTGGAACACTATCATATTGCTGCTATCTTGAATCCAAAAAAGCATTCTTGCATTCATCCATAACCACTATCAACCTCATTCAACCATTTGGAAGACATTATCAACATCAAGCAAACAATCCAACATTTTCAAATTTGGGCATCAAATAATCCATTTGCAATCATGGAGTGGAGCCATAAGGAGGTAAAGTGATGGTAAGAGTTTTCTTATTGTGTTGATTGCCTATTTTATCCATTCTTACTAGTGTTTAAGTTTTAGATTTTTATTACTAAAATTAGTAATATAGGTTGAATCTAAAATTTAGTGCACATTATTGGAGACCACGGTGGGACTGGATCTCCTTGCCCATAAAATTCTATAATTTATAGTTTGCTTAATTTGTTAGCAATGGTGGAAGAATTTTCTTAGCTTGTTAAAATTTTAGTAGAAATTTCTATCATTTACATAACTATTTAAATTAGATGTTGTTATTCTAATAAAGTTATGAATCTTATAAATGAATTGATCAGTTTAAAAATTTGTTAAAACATGTTTCATATAGAAAAAAAGCATAGTGAGAGGGGATAATTTTGTTTAATAATTTTTGTGTCCTAGATATGACTTGGCAGATTATAGGGATAATTGGACAAGACATCAAAGTAACATGCCTAGTTTGATTAAAATTGTATTTTATTGCACCCTCCTTTTACTATTGGATATATGAACTATGTAGTTACCATAATCAACATAAGAAAATGGTTCTAGACATCGAAATTACCAAATTTTTGTATCTTTTGTCTTTTGATTTCCTGCAGGGGATGGAATGACATTATTAAGCAAACTTCTAGCAATCCACAATTTGGTAAGACGTGATTTATACCTAATGTTTTGGTTCATTTGTTTTTAGGGAAACCATGGAAGCTTTCATCTCAATAATGCCATTATTAAGCAAACTTCTAGAAATCCATAATTTGGTAAGACGTGATTTACACCTAACATATTGGTTTGTTTGTTTCTAGGGAAATGAGGGAAACTTTCATCTCAAGATCATCTTCTCCCTTCAAACACGTGCAACAAGAATCATCATAATGATATTAATAGAAAGGTGTGGATTTTTTGAAACTTACATGATAATATATCTTTTACATGTTGCAAATGTCTGTTTAAGTATTAATCACAATATAATTATTTAACTCACTGATTATATTAGCATTGAGTTAGGAACAAATATCCATCTTGTCTAGTTATGGATTTGTCTATTTTAATGCATCTCAGATAGGTCTTCTACCTAGTGATTTTCAAGTTTATATGGACAAAGACATTTTGGGTTGACTCATTATTTTGACAAAGATATTACTATAAACAATTTTGACATAGATAGAGCATTGGAAATTATTATTAATAACTATATATGCTGGTTATCATGAATTAAAGCTTTCAATATTAATACAGCTACTCAATTTACATCCCTACTATGAGAATTTACAAGCATCTGCACTATAGGAGGGATCAATCATTTGATAGCTATCTAGTCCTTATGATTTTCTTCACACAAGTATTACATTTGTTAAGAGCATCCATCTCCTTCACCTCAACCCTTCACTATAACTTGGGATTGGCTATTTTTATCTTCAATTACATTCCACCCATTCTTTGATTGACTACTTATTAGGTCAGAGATTAAAATCTAAAAGTGGCTCAATCCATTTCGTGCCTAACATACAATCATAAAGTTTTCATTTATTTGAGGCATGTTGACAAACAATTTCACATTTCACCAAAAGCATTTAAAATGTCTTTTACACATTACACATGTCTCCATAGCCATACCAACAAAGCTCATCTTGTATAATTCACTACAATCATAATATAATATAAAAACATACCTTTTTGAGCTGTTATGATCCATGTACAATTATGTTTTGATAAATATTTTTAAAATGTTGTTTGATTAGACTTAATTTCTTGTTTTCATAACCTATAATCCCATGCTTTAAGGCAATGTTTTTAGGTTTTGGGTTTAGTTTTAAACTGGGCGTGTATACTTAGCACATTTAATAACTACACAAAATTGCTAGCATCAAGGTTCATGAGATTACTTATGATAGCTGGCATTGAGATTCAACCCACTTTGTATCTACCAAATCACATATTGATAATAATAGCATTGACCATTGGAGATGTCAAAAAATCTACACGAGGCTCTATATTATTGATGCTTGTTAGCAAATATCATCCATGTGCCACTGGACCAATTTTTGATCCAATTTGATATAACTGATTGAACATGCCAAGTTTTCATTGGTATTTAAAATTTTTAAATATCTTGTGTCACCAAATTACACTAAGTTGATTTGGTATGTGTGTAATTTATAATTAATAGTATTTTATAAGGACATGTTGTGTAGTTAGTAGTTAGTAAAATACATATTCATATTTTTGTTTAGTCAATAACATAAGTAATACTTTATATATGTTATCAAGTGATAAAATGTTACTCAAATAGCCATTAGATGGTTACTATTACGTATATTACTTTTTAGATTATTAATTTTTAGCTATTTATTTTAGAAAGGAATAGTTAATCTATGATTTATTAACTAATTTTATTTGTTACTATATAGAAATAAACAAATAGAAAAGGTGGAATTTTCAACATTTTGGTATTCAAATCAACACTTTCTCATTGCAAGTTACCTTGTATTGCTCTATGGAATGATTGGTCGTGGATTAAAATCAAACAAACTACTAACCTTTTGTTGTGGGACCCCTCAAGACTAAAGACACTCCATTTTGTTTTCTAGCCTTTGAGCTTGCAGGAAAGGGTGCCAATAGCATATTATCTCAGTTTTTATTGTATATACAACCTCATTATAAATTTAATTCATTGTATATACTTACGTGTTGTGGTTTTTACTTGTACATATTTTCTTCTCACTTCATTGTATATACTTGTGCCCCTCACACGTAGGTAATTAGTCAATAAATTAATCGTGTTGTGCTTGCCTATTTCTTGTCCCACTTGAGTCTAGAATAACACATGACATGAAATTCATCCCCATGTATGGGCTTAGCAAATAGGGGTTTGGTGAAATGGATTTCATCACCATGCACTAACCAAACTCTATCTTTTGATGGAGTGTAAAAATTAGGAGAGCTATCATTACACGCCTAAGTGAAATTCCCCATAAAGGGTTCTATGGAGTGAGGGGTGATTAAACTCCAATACATAGGGTGGTTAGAAAACATCCTATATGGACTTGGGCCCCACTGTACATTCATGTATATAGGGACACACATAGAAACCCTTGTGTATACCTAGATTAAGAGCCTTTAGTCATAACAAGTGTACTACCATAGGAATTAGCATTAACTCCAAAGTAGCCATTAAGTGCGAGTGGGTTTGAGAGGGTTTAAGATATTATGTAATAGGTCACTGGCCTATAGCCTCACCTGTGAAGCTATTAGATTGTTTGGGCATTGGGTTACACACCCTTATTAGTTGACTAATTTAGGAATTTGTGAATGCATGTGTTGTTTGAGTGTTGTGTTAGACCTGTATTATTTAAAAAACTAAGTTGACCATACCCTATTTTTTGTGTGACACTTTAGATACCTTTAGGTTAACCCTCATCATCATCTCATCATCCCACACTCATTTCATCCATCTACCTAAAATGCATTCACCTCATAGTCTTTATCTATCCTACTATCCACCTATATCATCTACCCATTGATCACCCATTCCACATTTGATACTTCTTATCCCATACATCATCTAATATCTATCATCCATCCCATATTTATCTCCTATCCTCCACACCTTAATCTTCCATCCCCTCTCTAATCTACTAGTCTTATATCACATCCATCTTATATCACTTACCCATCTTGTATAGATCACCTATCCCACATTTGTTACTTATTATCCCACGTATCATCTAGCATCAAGAATCTATTTAGTACCCATTTATATATTCTAGGTAACTCCTATAATACCTTTTGTCCAATCCTATATTTTCTATCACGTTATCCCATACCTACCATATATTCTAGTCACCTAATAACTATTATACAACTTTCCATCCCACAACCTCTATCTTCCATCCCCCATCTATCTCAAATCACCTTTGAATACTATACTCAATCTTGAAACTAAGTTCCAGTGGTCATCCATCCTCTTTAATAATCATTTGTCACTTCCTACATCCCTAGACTAAGCATTATCAATATACATAGTCTTGTTCAGATCCTAATCAAGCAGCCACCATTCATCTCTATCAAGTACTTCTTCACCTAGTACCCAATCAAATTATCCCTTTTCTATTGGACAAGGTGTTTGATCCCATCACTTTATTTTATCTTTGCTAGATTAGTCTCTTACAAGACTTTGTCTCTTGTTAATTCTTAGTCATCTCATCCCTTTATAAAATGATCATCACATCATTCTCTTTGACCACTAGTAAATTGGGTTTCTAGACTAAGTATTCAAAACCTCCACATCACCTATCAAACTTCATCACATCTCTTTTTCCCTCATCCAAAATGGTGACTCACACCCATGCCCAACTTAGGATCGAACAAGCTTCCAACCAAGACTTTGACCCATTGGGGAATCTAGTTGATCCAACTTGAGATCTTGATGATACCCATAGTGATATGATACCACCTGAGGAGAAGATGAATGATTCAATCAACTCCATAATGATGAGGTTAGGAATTTAATTTATTGATACCTTTATGAAAATTGTGATCATGTTTTAGCCTATGCCATTGAAATAGGGGGCACATTAGCTTCAACTTTTGATCAAAGCCTCCTACAAAATATAGTTTGTCCTCCCACCCATCCTAACACACAACATCAAAATGTACATACCAATCAAACACCCACAGAAGAGGAAGGTGTGGACCATGGATTTATATAAGAAGAATACCCAGCACCCCTATGAAATAATCATATTGAGGCTAATCAGAGGCAAACTATCTTAGAGGATCATCTAGACCAATTAACACAACAAACAAACCTTTTAATCCATAATAAACATCCATCATACCCTCAAAAAATTAATAATAATAATAATAACAACACCAATAATACTAATAACACTCATAGTATCCATAATGCCCATAACACCCATATTCCACAAAATAGTCAAAATCAAACCACCAATCTTCTTACGAACCCCATATTTGCACAAGAGTTTAGAGTGATGAAGGAAACCCTCTAGCAAATAGACCCACACTCACAAGCTCTCAAATACAAATATGAAGATTTTTTTTTTCACCCTTGGACATGAGCATATTGTAAATACCTTTCCCTTCACACTTTGAGGTACAAAAATTTGAAAAATATTGAGGGAAAGGAGATCCTAGAGATCACGTGCAAGAATTTTATTTGGCTTGCCATGAGGTGGCATATAAAGATGCCTATTTATTAAGACTTTTTCTCGAAACTCTTATTTTACCTACTTTAGAATGGTTCATGCATTTACCCAAGGGGTCAATATCTAGCTTTGGATAATTGACAGAACAATTCATCAAACATTTTTCATTTAATATTGAACATGACATCTCCATAATAGACTTCTATAATACCAAGAAAATAAGTGGGGAAAGTATAGCATATTTATTGCAAAGAAGTGGGGAAAGTCTAACATATTTTTTACAAATATGGTGAAGTCTGGCAAGCCACTTGAGATGTATAGTACCTGAGAAAGAGTTGGCTAAAATATTTGTGGATAATCTTAACATTGAGCTCAAGTATTAGCTAAAGCTACAATGTGCCAAAACCTTTGATGAAATCATAGAGAAAGGGATACAAATCAAAGAAGCCCTTATTGAAAAAGGGACAATAAAATTATACTTTCATAATGAGCACAACCAAAATCACAACAACTCTTTTTCATGGAAATCAAAAGTCTTCAAAAAAACAAGAATGTCGTGGGAGATGGGCAAATTGATTCTAAACAACATATACAAATAGTTCAAAAGAACCCCATAGAACAATGAAATGTCTCCTCTATTCACATACCATGAGGCAAGACAAATCCTTAGACTACTAAGAGACCACTCACTAGCTTGGGAGTACCAATTGAAACAATCTTGGATCAATTAATTGCTACTAACATGATCACCCTCCCTGAAATTATATATGTGGATGATCAATAACCAAAACCGGATTGGTACCATGAAGATGAATTTTGTAAATACCATAGGGTCAAAGGACATGATAGGAAAAGATGTATGTAACTTAAACACTACATTCAAGATTTGATTGAAAGGGGTGACATTGAAATAAAAGGTGAAAATCCTCCAAATCAATCAACAAATGGGCAACTCAATATTTAAAAGGACCTACTTCCTAAGCATGATCAAAGAAATAAGAGACCACCAAGAGACCAGGGTTAGGCTTCTTCTTCCAACTACATTGATTATCACACTATGCCATACCACTATATAAACACCATTAAAATCCACAACCCCCAAGATTTGACCCCACCTTCATCCACCATTTGAAAAATCAATCAAGCCACTACTGATTGTATAGTCACCACTCGATATAACAAAATTATAGTACCTATGACACCACCTAAAGACCCATCCACTTTGTCTACTAATCAAAAGGGAATATTTCCAAGAAAGCTTCAATTTTTTTTGATAAGACTTATGACATCATTTAACAACTTGAGAAAGCACTAGCTCAAATTTCATTAATGGAGCTTCTTAAAACTTCCACTTTACATCAGGAGATACTAACCAAGTCTTGAATGATCTTAAAGTCCCTAGTGATATGGATACTAATAAATTTTAGGCATTATTAGGACATTTATCCCCTTCACAACAAATCACTTTTGGTGCCCAGGACATGCCTCCAATTGACCCCCACCATAATTATCCCCTATTCATTGAAGTTTCCATATCCCACCATCATGTCTCCCAAGTTCTCATAAAGGGAGGATCCACATTAAATTTATGCAATCTATAATTTTTAAAGTAAATGGGATATTTAGAAGCATCTTTGGGGCCTACCTTGATAATGATCAAAGCCTATGACGATAATGAGTGGCCATCTATAGGGACTATTTAACTTCCCATTACCATAGGGCCCATAGTACACTAAACATTAGTCTAGGTTTAAGATGTATATTAGAATTATAATATGTTACTTGGATGTCCATGGATCCATGAAATGCAGACTATTCTATCAACCCTACATCAGTGTCTGAAATTCCCTCACTTTGGAATGGAGGTCATGTCAGATTGGCCACGATCTTGGATATTTGCATAGAAGATTGAGGAAATCTATGTATGTAGCAATGAAATCACAAATAAATTACAAAGGAGGGAGAAACTTATTTTCACACAACAATATGGTAAAATATAGTTGCTTGCATAAAATTGCATTAACCTGTCTTCATTTTCTAACCTTCCAAAAAGGAAAATTGGGGTACATATAAGGAAAATTACGTTAACATGAGGAGCCTCTAATTTTCCAAATTAGATAATTACATTAAAATATAATTAGCCAATGTGACCCTTTTATAACTAACCTAAGGAAGCTTAAATGACAAAGAATGGCCATAAGGCTGTGTAGGCAAAACTCAATAGGAAAAAGCACTACACTAACACCCCCCCTTAAGCATAGCTTAGGTGAGATGAGAATTGGGTCCCAACATTGAAATCTTGATGAGGTACCCAAGTACATAGTGAAGAACCTACATAGGAGGAAGAAATAGGTGGAGCAACCCTAACCCCAATGAGAGCTCATAGATGAATAAATTTACTCTCTATGAAGGGCTTGGTCAGAATATCTATAATTTGCTCTAATGTTGGATAGTACTAAAGATCAATGACTTGCTTGTTGATAAGCTCCCTAATGAAGTGCATGTGAATCTCTATGTGTTTGGTCCTTTGATGGAGAACAAGATTCCTAAAAATATGGATATTGCTTTGTTTGTCACAGTAGATAATTATTGGCTTATGAAACTGGATACCAAACTCATTGAGAATTCTCTAAAGCTAGGTTGCCTTAGTGGTGGCATTGACAACCCCTCTATATTATGCCTTTGTATATGATAAATAAATTGTATGCTAATTCTTGCTTGACCAACTTATTGGACCTGAACTAATTGAGAAACTATATCTTGAAGTGGACTTTCAACTCTAAATATCTCTAGCTCAATCTGAATCTATGTATTTGATCAAATCAACCTTTTTTCTTGATCTGTAATGTATCCCATAGTTATGTAAACCCTAAATGTAATACAAGTCATGTGGCTCCTGCATAAACCTAAAGACCATGCTAACTGCATAAGATATAGTAGGTCTAGTGTGTGTGAGATAGATAACAGTACCCATAAGTTTCCAATATGGAGTTACATCAACCAATGGTGTAAGATAATCAGTCTCAAGCTTCACACCAGGAAAAAAGGGAGTAGGAACAGGTTTACAATTAGCCATGTTAATCCTCGTAAGTAAATCAAGAGAATACTTGGATTGTGATAAAGTTATCCTGAAGTCTAGTTGAATGATTTCAATCTTGAGAAAGTAATGCAACAATCCCATGTCTGTCATTGAAAATTTATCTAAAAATGCATTTTCATTACTAATATGGATGATTGTGAGCTCCTTGTAATCAACAAGTCATCCACATAGAGAACTAGGATCAATAGATAATCATCATGACATAAGATGTAGACATTCAAATCTGCGTGGCATCTAATGAACCCAACTGTGAGAAGAAAGGAGTCCATCCTGACATACCATGCTCGAGGGGCCTATTTGAATACATAGATTTTTTGAGTCTGTAAACCAATGATGAATATTCCACAAATCCTTATGGTTGTTCCATATAAATCTCTTCTTTGAGGTTACCATGTAGAAAAGCACTCTTGACATCCATTTGGTGAACATCCCATTGATGTGCAGTTGTGATGGCTAGAGTGAGTCTGATAGACATCATTTTGGCTAAAAGAGCAAATGTCTTAGTGTAGTCTATGTCAGGCACCTAAGAAAACCCCTTTACAACTAGATGATCTTTGTACTTATCAACAAACCCATCTGTACCATACTTAATCCAATAAACCCATTTGCAATAGACCAATTTTTTTCTTTAGGAAGAGGGGCCAAATCCCATGCTTTGTTCTTAATTAGGGAACTATAATCCTTTTGCATAGTAGAATCCCATTTTAGAATGCCAGATGCCTCATGAAAGGTTTGTGGATCTGACCTAATGACCAAGTAGGCATGTAAAGTCCCATGAAACTATGAACATGTCTAACTTGTATTTGATGGATTTTTAACCCATTTCCCATCACTTTGAAGTGTTTATTTGGCCCAAGTGGGACTGAAATTGTATGAGATTGGAGAATCAGGAGGTGAGTCATCATCATCTGAAGTGTGAGTGTGAGATGGAGGAGGAGAATCCTCATCACTGCTCTCATCACTTGAACTTGAATAAGAAGAAGAGTCATCCTGATCATCAGGAGGATTTTAAGGTGGATCCAAGTCATTGTTTAAGGTGGAATCAATGTCTAGTGAGACTTTTGAAGAGTCTAGAGTGCCAGTAGTGAGTTCAAGTGGGCCCTCACAAAACTTGACACTCCTTTCAATGAACAACTCATGAGTTTTAGGATGGAGAAGCTTGTATCCATTAGTATCCTCTGCATACCCTATAAAGATACAAGATTAACTTTGAGGGTCCATTGCCTTGCATTTCTTCTTGGTAATTCGAGCAATTGTTGATGATCTAAACACTCAAAAGTGATCCACTATAGGCTTGTGACTATCCCAAGATTCAAAAAGAGTGATTCCTTTTAAGGCTTTATGTAGAACATGATTCTGAATATAGTATGCACAATTGATTGTTTCAACCCAAAATTGAGGAGTAAGAGACCTTGATTGAAGCATGGAGTTGGCCATTTCCTTCAAGGTATGGTTCTTACATTTGGACACACCATTCTAATAAGGATTATATGGAATTGTGTGTTGCATTTGAATCCCCTCTGATATGAAAAACTACTCAAACATGTTTTGACATAATCCCCACCATTATTAGTCCTTAAGATTTTGATGGAATAGTCTGAATGCTTCTCCACAAGTGCCTTGAAATATTTAAAGTGATCAAAGACCTCAGACTTCTTTTTGAGAAAAAACACCCAGGTGTACCTTGAAAAGTCATCGATGAATGTGAGCATGTAACTAGTCTTATTAAATGAAGGTTTTGGAAATGGACCTACTATGTCACTGTGGATAATTTTTAGCTTCTATTTGGCTCTCTTTGCTTTGCCCTTACCATATTTCTCTTTTGGGTGCTTTCCAAAAATGTATCCATTACATAGGCCATCTGAGAATTTGACTTTAGGCAACCCTAAAACCATGTCTTGATGACTGAATTGCTCCAGGTAATAATAGCTTAAATAGCCAAACTGTTAATGCCATAGTTTGCTCACTCGATCTGCATGAGTAAGTAATGAAATTGAGGGTTGATTTGGGGTAAATTGTGAGAAGGTATACAACCTAGACTGATGATTGGCCTTCCTATAAGCCACTACATTGTCACTATGTATCTCTTTGATAACCACTGAATCATGTGTGAACTCAAATCGCTTCCCCATACCTATGTGAGTGATTTGGTACACTGACAGAAGATTGGTGGATAGTGAAGCAACACACATAACATCATTGAAGGTCCCATCACCTACTTCAACTAATCCTTTACCTTGACTTCTGTCAAAGTGTCATCACCCATGAGATTTGAAGGCACATAACATGGCTCTATTTTTTAAAATAGATCCTCTAAGGAGGCCTTATGATATGAAGCACCGGAGTAAATAACCCAAGTCAAAGGCTGAGAAGCTACTACAACAAGTGCCTTTCCCTTGTTTTTACCCCTTTTATTGTCTTTAGCCTTTTCAAAATATTTTGCAAACATGTTCTAAGTTGAAGAATCAAGAACACTGATGTTATTCTTCTCAAGCATCTTAGTCAAGGTGTCAATCTTTTTTTTCATGCACTCAGATTCATCATACCCAAGTTTCTTACAAAAGTTACATTTGAGTTTCTCATTCTTAGGTTTCACACTTGAGGAGGACTCATTTGATGATGCCTTAGGCTTGGCATTTGATTTTTTATTCTTCTTATGCTCATGATCTGGTTTAGAGTATTTCTTTTCCTGTTTGCCACTACTAGAAAGCTTCTTCTTGTCCTGATTAACAATCAAGGCATGTGATTTTGAAGACTTTAGTGCACCCATTTGAACCAAATTATCTTTTTCCTTAGTCAAATTGATAACAAACTCATTGAATGATGGCATTTTCCAAGTGGATCCAAGTACATGTTTGGTAGCATGAAATGTAGAGATGAAAATTGAATAGTTGTGACCCAATTTTGCAAGCACAGATAGAATCAACTGGTCATCTATTTTCTCAATGACACATTATTTTAACTATAGTCTCAATGATTTAAACTTTGTAAATAAGTCTTGTAGGGTGTCATAGTCACTTGGGCTCAATGTGATGAGCTCATGATCTCTCATGATGTTCTGCACTCCAAAAAGCTGGTCTATAATGGTCTAGACTTCATTGGGAGTTTTTGTAGATTCAACATGAAACAAGAGGTCAGGAGACATTGATAGGTATAAGAACCCATAGGCCTCATCACATCTATTGTACCACTTAACATTTTTGCATCTGTAGATGGCTCAGTTTCCTCACCCATAGTGATATGATAGAGTCCTTTACCTCTCAAGGTGAACTGCATTTTAGACTTTCATTTGAGATAGTTAAATGGTGAGAGTGGTTCGATATTTAGATCCATTAGTATAGATTAGATTGAGACAATTTGTATAATTGAAATGAAAGCAAAGAACAAATTATACATAGTACAAGTACCCCCTTGAACTATCAATAAGATCCCCCTTAAGTTATAATGCAACACACGCTCAATAATAGACATCAAGCACCACCAAAAATTTATCTATGAGCAATTAGTGTGAGAGAGTATGGAGGAACGTCAGGCATAGCCGATAATGCATCTGAGAAGGAAAGTACAAAAGGTTTGAATTGAGTTTTAAGTCATTACACCATGGAAAAATGGATGTTACAAAAGGTTTAAAACAATATCACCAATGCGTATCTTGAAAAAATATGGACTTTCAAAAAAAAAAACATCAAAAAAGGAGCTACAGATTGAAAGTTATGGCACTTACAATTTCTTACTTCGCATATCCCTGGATCCTTTCCAAAAAAGGAAAGTTTGAAAAAGATAGAAATGGCAAAAAACTCAAGTAATGCTACTCCACAAACTTGAGCAATAAATACCCTCCAAAAGTTTGAGTAGGTCCATGAAGAGTAATTCAAGTTTCTTAAACTACTTTACTTGAAAATTAATCACCCTTTGAAGTAACAACCCTTCAAAAATCTGATTTGGTCTTCCCAATGTAATCTGGGTTTTCCAGACTACTTTACTTGAAAATTAATCAGCGTTCGAGAACCTGAGTAGTGTTGTTCCAAAACCATGGATTGGTCTACAAAGAGTAATTTGAGTTTCTTGGACTACTTTACTCTAAATGTAGTCAGCTTTCAAGAACTTGAGTAGAGTTGTCCCAGATCCCCATATTGGTCTACGAAGAGTAATTCAAGTTTCTTGAATTGCTATACTCGACAAGTAACTACCCTTCACAAACCTGAGTAAAGTACTTCCTCAAACTTGAATTGGTCTACGAGCAAGTAATCTAGGTTTTTGGATCTTGATTACTTAACTTCTCAGATTGCAAGTAAAGCAACTTCTAAAACTTGATTTGGTTTGCAGGCAAGTAATCATACTTATCAAACAACTTAACTTAAAAAAAGTGAAGTTACTCACCGTTGAAAGTTTGAGTTGGTCTGCTAGCTAAGTAACATCACTTCAAAAGTTTATATTAGTTAGTGGACTCTCTAAAGCATGCAACTTGAAGTTGATCAACTACTAAGCTGAAGTAATGACCACTTGTAGATCCAAGTAGCACAAAGGTTTGATGGCACATAAATTGAGGCAAGCCAAAAACATCCAAAATACTTTAGTTATAGAAGATTTGAAAGAGACCCATTTGATATTTTGACCCAAGTAAGAAAACCCAGAAGACATTTTTGCACAACACAAGAAGTATAGATTTTCATTGAAAATGAAAAATGGGGCCTTTAAATGCCAAAAAACAAAGAAATTTTAACTATTCCACAACTAGGTCAAGTTTACAGTTAATCATAAGGTTTTGACACCTTTTAAAACCAATGGTGTAGTTAGTTTTGAGATCTAAATCTCCAGTAGAAAGCTTTACATGAAGTCTCCAAAGAATCCCACTGAACCCTTCTTTTTATGTTGGAATAACGAATCTAGCAAGATTTCACCTCAAAGATTGTTGCAATACTAACAAAAATGGCTTTGATACTATGTTAGATTGACCATGATCTTGGATCCTTACATAGAATATTGAACAAATCTATGTATGTAACAATGAAATCATAGATCAATTACAAAGGAGGAAGAAGCTTGTCTTCACACAATAATATTCCAAAATATAGCTACTTGCATAAAATCATATTAACTTATTTTCATTGTCTAACCTTCCAAAAAGGAAAAGTGGAGTACATATAGATAAAATTAGGGCAACACGAGGAGCCTCTAATTTTCCTAATTAGGTAATTACATTAAAATATAATTAACCTATGCTGACCCTTTTATAACTAACCTAAGGAAACTCAAATGACATAGAATGGCCAGAAGACCATGTAAGTAAAACCCAATGGGAAAAATCACTACACTAATAGGTCACCATCCTTGGAGTAATAGATCATCTTCACAGTTGTTAGATGGATCAATTTTTACCTTCCTATCCTTATCCCAAAATAGATAATTCCATCTTAAGTCTAACCATTGCAAAATATATATCCTTTGATCAGCTTGCATCTACCTCAAATCCATTGCCTGAAGTCACCCGCTTGAAAATCACATCCATAGGTTGTAAAGAGTATGAATATAAAACATTTTGTGTAGGAGATTTACCACTCTCCCCACATAGTTATGGGTCCCCAACCATGAGGAAGACTAATCCCATCAACTATCAATTTGGATCAACGACCTTCTCAAGTGCCAAATTCTTATCTAAAGAATGCATTAAAGAGTCAGATGATTCATGGCTTATTCCTGATGAAGAGGCCCTTATCTCTCTACAAAAATAATATCCCTATGTCTAGAAGATGATGGAAAATATGCATTATAAAGGGAAAGGACTAGTTAAAAAAGTGCAAGGCAAACTTGAACCCATCATGGTTTAAGAGTATCCACAATATCTTGGCTAGGTTACAGACTATATAATGATGACCTGAACAATATCATTTTGGATACTTTTATGATCCTTGAGCCACTTCTCCCTAATGAAGACATTGAAATAGGTTCCATTTGTAGTCACTTCAAGGAGCTTGATGCCACCAACCTCTTCTCTGATACTACCATCTCCACCATCAATATTTCCCTCCATTATCCATCACTCATTGATTGGGATCCAAAATAGGAGCCTTCTTTTGACAAATTTAAAAATGATGAAGCAAACTTGGAATAAATAGGGGCTTAATATTTTATGCCATTTGGTGATCACAAAAGGGTGATTTTTTGTAAATATTTTCCAATCTACATATTTTAGGGAATAATAAGAATCCCATGATCAAAGTGATGAAGAACAATCTGAAGAGGAAGAGCCTCCTAAAGAACCAGATGAACTCCCACATGTATCATTTGAACTAGAATAATACTTTGATATTGACACAGAGCTTCTAGATTGTTTTGATTAAGATGTTCTAAAAATACCACTACCTCCTTATTTATAAGATCAATCACCCTCTCTTATTGAGGAAGTAATATAAGTCAACACTGGGATGGATCAACATCCCAAAATAGTCAAACTGGGGGCATCTTTGACACTCATATATAGTGAAGTTATCATTGAGCTATTTAAGTAATTTATCAACATATTTGCATGGAGTTATCTAGACATGCCTAGATTAGACCCCTCCTTAGTGGTACATCACTTGGTTGTGCATCCCAATGCTAAACTAGTCAAACATAAATTATGAAAGATGCACCTTAAAGTAGCACTATTTGTCAAAGAGGAGTTACAAAAGTTCTTGGAATCTAGTTTCATTCATCCTATAGATTATTTTGATTAGATTTCTAATATTGTCTTTGTGAACAAGCCATAAATCAGAATTCAAATTTGTAAAAACTTTTGAGATATAAAAAAGGCATGTCCCAAGGATGACTTACCCCTTCCAAACATTAACATGATTGTGGACTCAACAGTCAGATACGAAATGCTATCTCTCATGGATGGTTTCTTAGGGTATAATTAAATTAAAATTGCACCTGAAGATCAACACAAAATAACTTTTATCACTCCACGGGGGACATTTTTTTATCAAGTCATGCCTTTCAACCTTAAAAATGTTGGTATAACTTATCAATATGCATGACAGTCATTTGCCATGATGTGATGCACTACATAATCAAATATTATGTGGATGACATCCTGGGGAAGTCTCATTTGAGGTCTAAACATCATGTTGTTTTAAGAAGAATCTTTAAATGATTATGAGAGTACAAAGTTAGGCTAAATCCCAAGAAGTGTGTATTTGATGTTACTTCAAGAAAACTGTTGGGATTTATAGTTTCTAGACAAGGCATAACAGTCAACCCAACAAAAGTAAAAACAATCACATAAATGCCTCCACGTCATAATCTAAAGCAACTTAGGAATATTTAAGGCAAACTACAAGCCATTCGGTGCTTTATTTCTTAGCTTGACCTCTACCCTTTACCCGTCTTGTAAATAAGGGGACTACTTTTAAATGGAATTCACAGTGCTAACAAGATTTTGATATTCTCAAATAGTATTTAGCCAACCTATTTATATTTTCACCACTTATCTTAGGAAGACCCTTTCTCCTATATATCTTAGCAACATTATGTGCAATAGGTGCCCTCCTGTCATAACACAATGAACAAGGCAAAGAAAGAGCAATATATTATCTCATTCACACACTGATATCTTATGAGTTGAACTATACTCTAATTGAAAAGGCATGCTTAACCATAGTTTTTACCTTATAAAAGCTCGAACACTACATGCTAAATAATCAAGTCCAATTCATTTCCAAGATTGATCCTATAGACATCGAAAACCCACACATGATAGTTTCAAATATCACAAATCCCTTAGACCACCTCAGGACCCCCTCGGGACCAACCTTGGCCTCTTGACTACAAACCCACCTAACCCTATTCAGATTGACTTACTGGATAAACCCACCTTTTTAACTCAAATTCACCTCTACCCTCAATTGTTGATAGTCACCCTAACCATTGATGGTCATCCTGACCATTGACAGTCAGCTTCCACTGTCTAAACCACTAAACACCAACATCACTCTGACCTAATTTTCTATAATTAAATTGTCTAATTTATGTGTGATCCCATCAATGTCAAAGTTAAAATTAGACAACAAGTTAGACCTCTTATTGATGTCTTGTTTCACCTCTCCTTCTTTCCTATAAGAAGAGAGGGGTAGGAGGTGAATAGGGATCTAAAACTATGAAGAGATTTTGTATCCAAAATTTGTTTTGTAGGTGTTTTTCCAATAATCTAGCAATCCAGCCATCATGACAAAGAGCTGAAGTAATATCATCCATTGGCCAATAACCAAGTACCATTACTCTATTGAAATTTCCATAGGATCCATCACCTCAACCATTTATCCGATCAATCGATGAAAAGCTAAGTATCTATTTTTAATTATTCAGTCACTTTGTTTGTACTTCACAATCAACCCAACCCAAACTAATCTCTTAGAATATTGTTTTGGAACCTCATCAATCACCTTTTATTACCTAGACCCAACCCATAGTAACCATTGATCGTCACCCTGACCACCGATGGTTTGTTCTAATTTCCAACAGTTGCCCCAACCATCGATGATTATCATAACCACAAACGGTCACCTCAACCACTGATGGTCATTATGGTATAAAATAATAGCAAGCTATTTTCATCTACTTACCCTCAACCAAATCTAACTTTCTTTGTCTTTGCCTGTTCACAGAGCCCCAACCTATTTTTTGAACCATGCCCAACCTATTTAGCATTAATATTAACCCACTTATTACTATAATTAGTCAATTTCATATATTTCTTTATCAAGAATTTCTTGTACTTAATTTTACTATCTTTTATGATTTATTCAAGTACTTTATCTTTTGATTTTTGAACTCAATTGTTTAAAAAACATAGATTGATAGCTCTTGAGGAAGCTCTTGCTTCTGAGATCTAGCTAGCATTAGGTAATCCACCCAGCTATCTATCTAACCAACCATTTAATTTAGTGCTATCTTATTTGTAGTTCATTCCTCCCAAGCCAAAGAAGAGCTCTCTACAATCATCTGATTCAATGCGTGCACAACCAAATAGGTTTTTCTACCATACCCATATCTAGTTTCTTTCTTCTTCCTTTCTTGGAATATAAGTTAAAAGTCTCTAAACATTCTGGCATGCCCGATGGGACCCTTGAGTCTTTTCTTGGGTTCATAGTTACATCTAGGTGCTTTCTTTCTTATTATCTCTCTACTCATATGACGAAATCAAAATTTTATTTTGGGCTTACAAAATTAACTGCATACATTAGTTGCTTGCAAATCTAGATCACATAGTTAAATTAAAGCAAAGTAATCCAATTATAGCATCACTTTTGTTGCACACACTAAACCAAATTACCTACATCAAATCAAATATCAAACAACTTGACACAAGGCTAGACTAGGATTTCATCACCTAATGGTCATCTTACCTTTCTTGACAATCCTACTTGGAGGTGATTACCAAGGGGAGAACCAACTCAACCCTTTGGTTGAATATAAGCTCTAGAAATTGGTATATACTAGCTAAGCACCTGACACCCTTATTGCTATGGTGTGTGAAGTGAGGGGGTAGGCCCCAATACCAAACCATGTATTGATTTCCAATATAGACCCTTTTGAGATCCTAAACACAACTTGAAACCAACCATAGACTTGTTTTCTAGTACTTATTCTACAAGTCAATTTTAGTCACACAGTTCTTAAAGCTTAAGGCATAAGCTAAGAGAGAGATTAAAAGAATTTTAGGACTTAAAGTACTTTTTAGCATGTATTTAATTTCCTTGATCATTTCTTATCTTCTCTTTGTTTGAGCTGTGAGATTGTTTGTGTGTCACTTTCTCCCTTATTTTGCATGGTTCTAACTCACCAACAATGAAATAACCTAGCATAATAGAACCCATCACTAAACTAATCAACCTCTTCTACCTCCTCATCCATGGATTAGATATTAGATGAAAAAAGTTCTCCTCATCCTTCAGGGAGTCCCAATTTCTATCGAGTATTTGCCCAAGGGGATACAGACTTCACCACCTTCTTAGATAACAATCTCATGGCCCTTTAGCATTATCTCAACACCATACCCCTGCTTCAGTCGCACCTATAAACCCACCTTATAGCATACATTCCCACCTTATGGGAAAAAATTCTATTGCCATGGTCACCACCCAACTATTAACTACCCAAGTATCATCATCTACCAATAGTCCCTTAAATACTACTGTAGACAACCAACCTACCCAACAAACTAACACCCTTATGCCTTCCACACCAACTCCTTCTCTACCCTAGGAACAACCCAACCATTAACCACCTATACTATCCTCACCATGGGAATACCTAATACTAGAATTTCTAACCTTCCTTTGACTACCCCCAATCCATTAGTCACTACTCCACTTCAAAATCTTGTGGTGTCTATACCTTATACCTTACCACTAATCAATAAAAATGTCACCACCTTTCCTTTAGTTACAAACCCAACCATAGATCCTACCCAACCTACCTTAACCTCTCAATAGTCACCCATCACACCCAACCTAGGTTATAACCCTAACCCACAAGGGCATGTACCTCTACCCACTATTCAACCACCTACAGCCACCTACCCCTACATAGTATCCACCCAACCACTTGTGTCCACATATCAATATGTAGCTCCTCAACCTCCTACCAATTATCAATATGTCACCCAACCACAATAACAATATGCACCTTACAACCCTTTAGGTGCATAACCCCAAATGGATCTAATGATAATGTTAATGAATAAAATTACCACTCTAGAGTTATCCATTTCTAGGGCTCACAACATTTTATCATATGACCAGATCTATAACGAACCCATTCACCCATCTATCCCTATCAGGCCATATCCTTCTCAGTGGGATCTCCCAAAATTTACTATTTTTTTGAGCAAAGAGGACCCCCAACAATAGCTCAGGGCATTTAGGCATTCATGTTATTTAATTCCCTGTGATGATGCTCTCATTTTCTTCACCTTCCCTATGTCTTTATCAGGGCCAACATTGGATTGGTATAGTGCCACAACCAAACATTATCTCTTATCTTTCACCTAGCTAGCCCAAAATTTATTAGATCACTTTTCAATAAACATCTCCAAGAAAGTTTACATCATTGACCTTTAATCTATCTGGAAATTTGATGATGAATCTATTATTGATTTTGTAGCTCGTTGGAGAAGCCTAATCAATCAAATCTCCTTCTATTTACCCCAATCTAAACTGATAAAACTTTTTGCTCTGGCATGTGCTAAGCACGTCTCTTCTACATTGCATGTTCAGAGCTTTAGAACCTTTGATGAAGCTTTTACCATGGCACATAAGCTAGAAAATAGAGCCATTGATGAAGCAAAGTTAAAGTTGAAAAAGAAAAACTCTACCTACAAATCTAATGAGGCCTCTTACTCTAAACCAAGCAACCAAACTGACACCAATGCTAAAATCAAGGGAACTACAAATGTGGTTGTCCTTAAAATCACTCCTCCACCATTTGTCAATCAATCAAACTCTTATAACTCCTCCAAATAAAACATGAAGAATCAAAACTGAAACAATCTGAAGTAATTTACTCTACTTGGGGAATCTTATGCTTCAGTCCTAAAGAAGTTGTTGAAATCTAATATCATACAAATTCCTCCCATTGAACTCCCTCAACAATTTAATTCTTCTCATCTTGCACTTGGATGGTACAATGAGAATGACCTATGTGTTTTCCATCGAGTAGTGTGGCATGACATTAGTAGGTGTAATACCTTAAAAAATGTTGTCTAGACCCTCATTGACAATGGGGAACTTGTGTTGGACAACCCCAATGCACCTCCAAACCAAGCCCTCGACATTTTTAGACAACCTTTCTCCAATCATGCACCTATCAAAAATGAGAGCAACTGAGTTGAGTCTTCTCATGATGCCCATATCATCAATATGGTTCTTGAGATGCTCATTACTAAAGAACCTACCACCTAATCTACCTGTTCTTTGCCATCTCCACTTATTGAGATAAAAGAATTACCTTCTCTTCCTTTGGATACCCAAATCATGAAAGTAAAAATTTCACCTCCTCTACTTATTGAGGTAGTGGAGTCATCACCCCCTCCTTCAACTGACATACCAGGACAAGTGACCATCACTAATTTACCTCCTCCTTCAACCACTGAACAATTCACTTCCCCTTTGGAGATCATTACCAAGGAAGAAACCACCATATCGCCACCTCCCATAGAGGAACCACCCACCCAAACCTTGCATCCTTTAATTGAGGAAAAGGATGAGGTCACCATTCCCTTTTCTCAACCTATGGGTTTATCTTTCGAGCCCACTGTTCAGGGAACAAGACCGGTCTATAAACCATTCTCTAGACTAGTTCAAAGATTAGAATTTGTCTCCAAACCTAACATGGATCTAGCCAAATTTTGGAAACAATTGGGGCTGCCTTACATCACCAAACAAGAACCTCTAACCACATCTTCAAATAAACACACCATTAATTCTATTATCCAAACTACTATCATATCAGTCGAACCAATAAAAACCTCTACCAAACCATCTATTTCTCAACCATCCAAATACCCAAATCATCCTCTATCATTTCAACCAAACCAACTAATAACCTTGGTGTCTTCCCTACACATAACCTTAATCATCCATCCTTGAAACTGGACCTAACATCCCCAAACCCACCAACCAAACACCAAACCAAATCAACCAAGGAGCTAAAACCAGTAAAAGGCCAAAAGGCTAGGTTCTACCTCCCTTAACCTTGCCTTCTATTCTGGGGCTTCATCCCTCTACTTTTATTTGGAAGAAAATTATCTTAACTAAAACCTAACCATCGCTCTTGGTTACACCATCACTCTTGCTTTTTGACACACGCATCTGTACCGAGCCATCAATAAATAAGATAGTTACCTTGAAATATTATGCCTCCAACTTATCAACTTCCTTACCTAAACCAAAATCATTAATTAAGAATGCCACCTTACCCAAGACCTTTACCACCAAGCCTGTTTCAAAAATACTTCCATCTCACCAACCAAGGTCAAAACCTCTAGACCCTCACCACCTTTAGCTAAGTCTTACTCAACTATTTTCCAAAGGTTATTGCAAGCTTCATGCTTATCCTTACCTCCTATCAGACCATTTAACCCTCTTGGTCCAAAACTAGTATGGTATAATGATCACCAGGTATGCTCCTATCATAGGGCACTTGGGCATGACATAGAGAACTACAAATCTCTCCAAACCATAATCCATTGGCTATATGATGAGGATAATATATTAATAGATGAACCTCCCATGGCCCATTACCAGTTCAACAAACAATAACTAATAACCAATGCCTACCTACTCCCCCACTCTCACCTTAGAGTGATGGGGAACCAAACCAATCTCCTACCCCAACTCTTCCCTCTATCCATGTGGTCACATGATCACATGCTCAATAAAAGGATAAGGGGAAGGTGAAAGTATCCATCCCATGGGCATAACCATCTTTCACTTCCCAACCAAGTCAAATTTTAGCATTTTCACCTTCAACAAAACCCAAAGGTACCTCTCAATCGAACCCCTCCAAATCAATCAAAAGAGTGGTTCTCAAACAACTTCACCAAACCCCATCAAAGATGAGCTTATACAAATTGATTTCTACCTCACCTCATCATCGCTAAGCAATGATAGAGGCATTGAAATAAATAGAGGTCTAACCTAAAGACCCTCAAGCTCTGGCAACCTCTGTTGGCACTCTCCAAATTTCTAACCTTATCACCTTCAAGGATTCATAAATGCCTTCTATCCACCTTGATGACCCATATCCCCCTCTTTTAATCATTGCTACATCAACCAAACCCATATTGAACAGGGTATGATTGATGGAGGAGCCAATATTAACATCATCTCCTCCCATGCCTATGATCAACTTAAACTACCAAACAACATCATGTCTAAAGCCTCGGCCATCCTCTGATCCTTCAATGACACTATGGCCACTACTTTGGGAATTGTTGTCCTTCACATCCATTTAGGACCTCTCACACTCTTATAACTCTTTTATGTAGTGGAAGGTGAATTTTAGTATAATCTTTTATTGGGATGACCTTGGATCCACTCCATGGGTTGTGTACCCTCTACCCTTCATCATTGCATCAAATTTGAGAAAGGTTAGGTTATCACTATACAAGCCAACCCAAGTCCCTTTTCATCATGCAACATGAATTATCAACCCAATGACGTCCTCCTAACTCCATCTAGTACACCTTCATCAGCCAAAGACAAGCCCTCAACCACAAAAGATGAAGCCATATCTCCTTCAACCAATGAGGCATTTACTAGCTTATCAATCCCCTTGGATCAAATTCCCACCATAGACCACTTGGAATCAACATTCCAACATCTTTCGCTTGGGGAATATCACCTTCTGACCCTTGACGCTTTCTCTACTCCCCAAGAGTATGGGAAACTTGACCACCAACCTAGTTATTACCCCAATATCAGAACCATTATCCCTTTCAGACCTTTAAACTATCAAACCCATTTCATCTATGGGGGACTCAATAAACCCATTGGCACTTTTGTTACCTCTTTTTCACCTCGACCATTCACCTCTAGATTATCCTATCTAGATAAACCAAAATTTGCCAAAACATACCTCCATAGGGGTTCTTGGAAGGGATTTTGTCTTGGATGATATGAACACAGGGTGCATGAGTTGATTTCAATTGAGACTAGAAAGCCTCATGGGAAACATGGCCTCAAATTCATTCCACCCACAAAGAAAACCAAACCACCTATCATCACCATTGTTGAGGAAGACATACCTTCCTCACCAACCTTATCTTTGCCTAAGTGTGAGGATGATGACATCATCCCACATAAATTGTTTTTCATAAATATGATCAGCCTCAAACCCTTGACTTATCAAAAGGATGGGGCAACCGTAACCATCCCTATGACCCAACCTGAGATGATAGGAGATGATTGTCCTACCATTAATATCATTCAGTGTCAAGATGATGATTCCATTCTCACCTATCTTAGTACCTCAAACCCTTCCATCTAAAAATCCCTTCCTCCTAAGACTTCAACCATGTTGAATGAATGCATCATGGATATCAACTTGGGAACTCTAAAGAACACTCGCATTGTCAAAATTGGCCAGTCATTAAATTTTGAAAAACTTTGAAATTTTCTCTCCTTCCTGCAAGACCAAATTATAATGTTTTCTTGGTCTTATAATGACATGCTAGGAATTGATGCCTCCATCACTACCCACAACATAGTCATCAATCATGATGCCAAGCTCGTTAAGTAGAAACTTTGATGAATGCACCCTTACATAGCACTTCTTGTCAAAGAAGAGCTTCAGTGTCTCTTATCTATCAATTTCATTCAACCCATTGATTACCCCTAATGGGTCTCGACTATTGTACCTATCACCAAAGCCATAGGGGGACTACATAATTGTGTGAACTTTTGTGATCTCAACCTTTCTTGCTCAAAAGATGATTTTCCTCTACCAAGCATTAGCTAACTAGTTGATATTATAGCTAACCATGAGAAGTTATCTCTTATGGATGGATTATTGGGCTATAATCGGATCTTATTCACCCCCAAATATCAACACAAAATTGCCTTCATCACCCCATGGCAAACCTTCTACTATAGGGTCATGCCTTTTGGACTAAAGAACGCTGGTGCAACCTACCAATGTGCCATGACCTACATCTTCCATGGCCTTATCCATAAAATCATCAAGGACTATGTGGATGACCTTTTTGAGAAATACAAATGTCGTAAGAATCATTTGGTTGTTCTCAAGATTATCTTTGAGTGCCTCATCCATTAGCATGTCCTTATTAACCCTAAGAAGTGATTTTTTGGGGTCTTATCAGGAAAGCTCCTTGGCTTTATCATTTCCCTTTAAGGAATAGAAGTTGATCCAAATAAAAATAAAAAAATACTTGACATGCTTCCTCTAATCAACCTCAAACAACTCCACAATTTGCAAGAGAAGCTCCAATCCATTCATCACTTTATCTCTCAGCTCTCAGACTGATGCCAACCCTTTCACCACCTCTTGAAGAAGGATGTCTCTTTCAAGTGAAATGATGACTATCAAAAGGCCTTTGATTTACTTAAAAGGTACCTTTTATCTCCACATGTCCTCACCCTTCACAAATATGATCAACCTTTCTACATTTATATCTCTGCCATCGACCACTCCCTAAGGGCAATGCTTGCTCATCGAGATAAACATCATAAAGAACAAGCCGTCTATACATTAGTCACATGCTTTTAGAATACAAAACTTGATACACACATATCAAGAAACTTTGCCTATTTTTATTCTTCGTGGCCACCAAACTTTGCCACTATCTTCTCAACCATAAGACCTATGTCATCACCAATACCAACCCACTCAAGTATATGCACTCCAAACCATACCAAAACCAACATATGGCCAAGTGACTCATGATTTTAGCTAAGTTTGACCTTGAGTTTATTTATTAGAAGTCAATTAAAAGGTAAGTATTATTGACTAATTGGTTAAAGCACCACCAACCCCCTCCTCTTGAGTTACCTAATGAGTCCATCGCAACCCTCTCTCAAGAAGACTTCACCTATCAAGTAACCATGTTTTTTGAGGATCCAAGTGTCAACATGGTGGGGAGTCAACATCATCCTTATCCCCCTTCATGGTGAACCTCTTATTTTATCCTTAAAACTAGATTTTGAATGTACCAATAATATGGATGAGTATGAATCCCTAGAGATAGGCCTTCAAATTACGTTAGCCTTAAGATACAAAACTATCAACATATTTGGTGACTCTCAACTAGTGGTCAATCAAATCAATAGATCTTAACAGTGTAAGAATAATGTTTGATAATAGTATAAACAACTAATTGATCAACTCTTAACATCATTTCAACATTACCATATCCAAACCACTCCGTGATCTATGAATAAGTTTGCCAACACCATGGATTCCCTTGCTTCTCAGATCTTGTCTGCACCTTTTGACTCTAAGCTATCTATTATTATCAATAAACTTACCCAACCTTCTTATGTCAAACCATATTCTCCCACTATTCTAATGTAGAGAAGACCCAACCTGACCTTTGGTATCAACAGACCTTCAACTATCTCAATTTTGTCATCATTTATTCTGGTCTTTCAGGAATAGTCAAAGAGCATTTATCCAAAGTACCTCAAGTTATACCCTACTATGGGGAATTATTTATAAACATGGCTTTGATGGTCTCTTCTTCCATTGCCTACATAGTCATGAAGCCTCTCATGTTATCAAGGAAATGCACGATGGGATCTATGGGGACACTTTAGTGGCCTTGTCATGGTTAAAGGTATCCTTAGCCTTGGTTATTACTAGCCTACCCTTAACCAAGACTATTATGATTATGTGAAAAAGTGTGTCAAGTGTCAATAACATGCCAATTTGCATCACACACCTACTCATAGTCTCTGCATATCCACTGGTTTTTGGCCCTTTTCACAATGGGGTTTGGACCTCATTGGTGAAATTAATCCCCATTCTTCACAGTGACATCACTCTATCATCACTAAGACCGAGTATTTTACCAAATGGGTGGAAGCTATCCCTCTTGACTCAACCAAAGATGAAAAGGTTGTCAACTTCATCAATCATCACATTTTTGTTGTTTTGGTATTCCTCATAAAATCATCATTGATAATGAAAAATATTTTAAAAACAAATAAGTTCAAGGTCTTTGTGATGCATTCAACATCAAGTTAAGTTTCTCTTCACCCTATTATCCATAAGCTAATGGATAGGCTGAGGCATCTAACAAAACTCTTAACAACATCATAACTAAAATGGTCAATGCCTCTGGTCGAGATTGACATTTACACATCCCCTTCACCTTATGGGCATATTGTACTAGCATCTAAACCCCTATGGGTGCTACCCCATTTTCTATTGTGTTTGGAGCTGAGGCTATCTGAGCTCTCAAAATCCAAATTCTTTTTCTTTGCATATCTTTGTAAGATCTCATTTCTGAAGAAGATCATCATTAACATTATTTATCCCAACTTGAGCTAATTGATGAGCAACACTTAGCCACCCTTACCCATCTTTATGTCTATCAAGAGTGAATCAAACGAGCTTATAACAAACACTTCAAAGTGCAAGAATTCAATATCAAAGACCTCATCTTAAAGGAAAATATACATGTCACCAATATGGAGAAGAGCAAGTGGGTTAAGTTTAATTTTAATTGGCTTGGAACTTACATCATAACCCACAAGTATGGATTAGAAGCTTATCGGTTGTCCTCTCTTGAAGTCACCTAGAAACTAAGCCCCTCAATGCTTCACATCTGCATATTTTTTTTAATTACAGAAAGATCAAACTCACCTTTTGTCTAACTTAAGCTCATCCCTTGATCACAAACCACATTCATCTCCATATTTTAGGGGTAATCGATTAAAACTAAATCATGTGATTATTCATCACAATCATAGCCTAATCTTGAACAATGGGTATCACGACTCTACCCATGGCATGGTTCTCATGGTACTTTCCACCCCTTTTATAGGATGGATTCCCATGATCATTGTCACCTAACCCTATTCACACCTAATCAACCTTCTTGTGTTTTTAGTTTTGCCTTCATAAAGGTCAACCTTTAAGCCTATGTAAATGAGTCTATGTCATGCAAACTCAAAACCAATGTCATAACCAAAAACATTCATGGGTCATTCCTAGCATTTTTAGACTACTCCCTTGAAAGATAACTACTTGAAACATATAAAAAAATTGCTCGATATAAGGTAGACTACTCCCTTGAAAGACAACTATCAAGAATCCTTGAAAAAAGCAAACAAACTGAGACCACTCCTTTGAAGAATGACTGAGTAAAGCATTTATCAAAGCATAATAATTTATTGGAAACTTCTTGCATCGATCAACTTACCCAAACCTCCCAAGAAACAACAAAATAATCAAAAAACCCATTATCAAGCATAAAAAAAATAAAAGAATTTTGAAATCTGCAATCAACTCTCATTAGTGCAATAATTTTGAAAGCTGTAATATGCTCTCATAAGTAGTCTTCTCACATTGATCAATCTACACCTTATATGACATAGACTTGTTTATAATGACTCTTTGGTAACCCCTAGAAGAGGCATGATAGTCTCATAAGAAGGTTCCATTTTCATTCATCTCCCCTTTAAACACTATAAAGTAAGGGATTTTTGAGCTCATTTGACATTACATGATCAAGACAGATTTTTAAAACCAACTAACAAACACTAATGTGAAGCTTTTGAAGGGCTTATGTTCCTTAATCCAATCCCACTTCGGTTTATTTTTGTCCTTGCCAAAGAAGAAGCATCATGCCCTCTTCTTATCTTCTCATAACTGGTTGATATATTCACTTAGACATTTGTCTCTTGGTTATCTTCCCTTTCTTACATCTAGTGTTGTTATTCAACTTAATTTATGTGTTTTACCTTAAGCACAATGACCATAATCATAACCATATCACATCATATATCATGAGCAAAAACATACATCATTAGCATAAACCGTGTCTATAAACATAATCATAACCATCAACATCATATTAACATCATAACATCCATGAACAATAAAGCAATAAACCATTTTCACCACATGTCTAAATCAAAATAAGGAAGCATATACTCATTAAATTTTAGCATGAACAAACATCATCATAACCATAAATCTCATAAGCATCATCATCAACATAAATAAAAAGCCATCACATACCATATCCATATCATAACCATAATCAATGTAACATCATTAAATGACCAACATGAACATGATAACCATGAATCATAAGCAATAAACAAAGAACATATCTATAAATTTGAGTCTATAATCATAGATAAACATCACCATGTATACAATAAATATATATGTATCTCTATCAAAATACACATCTCACTACATCGGCTCCCAAGTTAGTATCAAAATGATATACAACAATATATAAATATCTCATAGCCATATCATAACTATGCCCCTAGCATACCAATATCTCTTGGGGCACCATTACTTCTTGGTACATGCCCTCTTAAGGTACCTGCCTGTCCCCCTATAAAAGTAGCCTACTCACCTGATGTCACCATGTTAGCACCATCTACCAAACTATATCTGTATTCACCCTATCGGGGCTTATAAAGATAACATCTAAAGAATATGGCCTCGTAATAGCATAGCTCCTCCACTATGGCTAGATACAGTGCCATGGGGATAGTACCTGATGGTCTTGTAGGTGTTGCAACTCTTCCTCTAGCCTATCTAAAGGAGTCTCTCTCCTAAGTAACCAAGGCTAGTGTAGCCCTAACCTGGTACCTCTCACCTATAATTGTAACCACTTGACCATGAACCACTACCAATTGACCTTATAGTGCTAAAAGGGTAGCCTATGTTATGATTAGTGTTGCTCAAACCTGATCTCTCTTCATAATAATTGCCTATACATATGGGGTAGCCCCCTGTGCCTATGCCTATTGACCTCTACTAGCTAGATCAACATCCATCATCTACCTACCACTATCATCACCTCTAAAATTAGCTACAACATAGAGTACTTGGTACCATGCTAGCTACCCATCTATAGAGCCTACATCATCTAGGTACCATGTTGTGATCAAGAAAAACCTATACTAGTCATGGCTCAAGAAGTAGAAGCTCTACATACTCCTACCTATATCTTAGGAATGAACCTAGGATACCCTAAACCAGGCCAAAATTTTGCTACACCCTATCAAATGGGATGATCTCTATGGGATGATATCTTAAGAATGATTCGGACAACAATTTAGATGAGAATTCGGGTGATGGGTCCACCACAATTGATGGCAGAACTTTTGCGAGCCATAACTTTTGCATCGTAGCTCCAATTGACTCACCGTTTGAACCGTTGGAAAGCTAATAATGAATGGAATGTTGTGAGATGGCATGGATCTATGCTCTATGAATTTTTACCCCATAAAACCCAACAAATGTGTCCTAAATTTCAATTTAGTAGTGCAGTCTAAAAATAGTAAGTTTCTAAAAATAGTAATTCCTCGAGTTTTGTATTGTTGTAAATCATGGAAGTCAAACCAATTCATCTCCATCGAGATTTGTGACCGAGATTTGTGACCTTCCACATCCTCCCCACACCTTCAAAAAATTTATAAATGAATATGTAACTCAAAATGGAAAAGGGACATCTCTTCTCAGAGATAAGCATATGTCTGGGTCTGCAAATTTGATCAATAAAACATCTCTTATCAGAGATAGCATTATTTGAATTGTTTTGTTCTTGTCTCTTCTTGTTTATTCTTGATTAATAAAATAATAGCTCCATGAGGCTCATCTCTATCCTCCCTCTCAATATGATAAATTGGCTCACCTCAAATGGGTAGCGATGTAATCTTATGCACATCCTCAGGTAAGATCATCATCTCACCAGTGGGTAGTGGGAAGATGTTAGTGGTGAGATCCCATCTCTCGATGAGGGATAATATCATCATCATGTCCTACAACACATGATAGTAATACAACATCACACCCAGCCCCACCTCCTCCATATGCACCCAGTCTGTAATAGTCATACCTTGATGAATCTCCATAAAGATTTGAGACACCTAATCTTGCATCTAAATCTACTCCCATGCCTGTAAAGTTTGATATCAAACAAACTTAGTTCTTAATACTATTTTATCCTACGCACTTACCCTCCTACAATTTATTCATATGACTTATCTCCAAATCTAAGTCCTTCCCCTACCTTATTTTTACCCTAATCAATCAACCTTCTATCTAGACCATTCCAACCTATACCCCTTAAAATGCTAGTGGTAACTTATAATATTACCCATCAACCTTGATCATTACCCTTGACATCCTTTATTTTTTGCTAGAATATTACCTAACACTTTAAACCTCAACAAGCTATCAAACACTTTTAAAAAATTAAAAAAAACATTCCCCATCCCTAGTCAACTACTGACAATCATGGTGACTATCGATGGTTAAGCGACTACTCATTGATGGCCATCAATCGTTAATGGTCAGCTATGACCATCGACGATTGGGTATGACCATCAATAGTCACTATGCATGACCATGGATGGAATACCTAAACCCTACCCACCCAAATACCCAACAAAAAGACCAAAATAAAATAAACTAATTACTGCCTGCTCCTACCCCTGCCCTTCCCTAACTAACCTACCCTAACCAATTTTGAGATTCACCTACTAATTTTACCAAAATGCCAAGCTAACCTACACCTAGGTCAAACCCTAAAAGTCACCCACCAAATAATGACAAAGCAACCAAATTAAACTTACAATGTATTTACAAACTCAAACCTACACTATTAATTTAATACAAACCCTACCTCATTCCTTAACCGTCATCGAGACATAATCTTGAGACTGGTTACTCGGCCTCATCCTCATACACCTTGCATCTTGGCTTGATCAACCATCCAATGCTTCAATCCACTCAATCCCACTCACCCACTCAAAAAACAATGTCAAACTCTCTACACAAAGTGTCAAGCATCAAAACACCAAAGCCAACTCATTCAAATGATAAATAGAGTCACTTTTGACTCTACCCTTTTAGGGTTTTAAACTTGATTGCTACTGGTCAAGGTGATTAATAATGATCAACTTCAAGACCCCTAACTATTGATGATTAATAGGTGAACTTTTTTTATTTTACTTCATGCAACAACTTTTTAGCTTACCAAACTCAATGCCCACCCATGGATATTACCTTCTCTATGTGCCTCAACCATAGACCACATCACCTTTATACTGACTATTTTGAAACAACCTAGCACATATTTTTACAACCTTACCTTGGTCATTTTGACCACACAAACTACTTTCCAAGTTGAATAGTTTTTTGAATTTGCACTACCTTACGCACACTCGATAACTTGTGTCTTCTCGAGAGTACTTCCTACATCAAATACCCATGAATACATCAGACCAATTTTTGTTTTACCTAAGAGTAATTCTTGCCTTAGATACCCATGAAAATATAGACCTTACCTAGGAGATTTGTGTTTAAGAGTGTTCCCAATTGCCATGCCTAAATGTAATCAGGTGGTCCACTTATCACTTATCCTTCTAGCACTGACCTTTATTTTTACCAACTATGACAACCTAGTCCATGCACGATCTTGGCTATCACACCTTTGTCACACTTTATGCACATGTTTACACTTTAGTGCCCAACTTATCACCCACCTTTCTCATCACCTTCACCACTCATCAAGTCTGCACTCAATTCTGTTTCATCCCATTAACTCTTAGTTTAAGGGGGAACACCTCTTCCCATCCTCGGGGTAACCATACCTTTGACCTGCACTCTATTTTTGTTTTATCATTTGTTGATACAAATTGTATAACAAAAAGGGGGAAAATGTAGATACTAGAAACCTACACATGATGGCTATGAATGTCGCAACTCCCCTAGACCACCTCAGGACCCCCTTGGGACCAACCTTAGACTCTTGATCATAAACCCACCTAGATTTAATCAAATTGACTTACTAACTAAACCCACCTTTTTAACTCAAGTTGACCTCTACCCTCGACCACCGATGATCACCCTAACCATTGATGGTCACCCTGACCATCGATGGTTAGGTTCTACTGTCTAAACCACTAAACACCAACATCACTCTAACTTGCTTTCTATAATTAAATTATCTAATTCATGTGTGAGCCCATGAATGTTTAAGTTAAAATTAGATAATAAGTTAGACCTCTTGTTGATGTCTTGTTACACCTCTCCTTCCTTTCTATAAGAAGAGAGGGGTAGGAGGTGAATAGGGATGCAAAACTATCAAGAGATTTTGTATCTAGAGTTTCTTTTACATGTGTTCTTTTAGTAATTTAACAATCCAACCATCAAAATAGAGAGCCAAAGTGATACCATCCATCAACCAATAACCAGGTAGCATTACTATGTCAGAATTACCCCAAGCTCCACCACCTTAACAATTCATCTGATCAACTGATGGTAAGTTAATTATCTATTTTTAATTATTCAATCACTTTGTTTGTACTTCTTAATCAACCTAGCCCAAAATAATCTCTCATAATCTTATTCTAAAACCTCATCAATCAAATTTTTATTTCCCAAACCCAACCCACTATAATTGTCAATAGTCACCCTAACCCTAGATGGTTTATCCCAACCATCAATGGTTGTCCCAACCATCAATAGTTACCTTAATCGCTGATAGTCACCTCAACTACCAATGGTCACTATGGCACAAAATAATGGCAAGCTATTTTCATCCACTTACCCTCAACCAAATCTAACTTTCTTTATCTCTACCTATTCATAGAGCTCCAACCTATTTTTTGAACCACCCCCAACCCATTTAGAATTAGTATTAACCCACTTATTGTTTTAGATTAAGGTAAAAATAGGTTTTGAAGGGACCCCGAAACCCTATACAACAAGGTGAAAGATAAACCATTTAGCACAATCAGGTTAACAAAAGAACCAAATTACAAAAAAGAACCGAAACCAGGTTTTACAGGGACCTGTTACCAATAAATATGACCAGTAAACGTAGTTGTCAAAACACTAATCTGAAATTTAACCAACTGGAACAACAAGCTGAACAACCTCCCAGACCAGTAACCAGTAAACCAAAAAAGTGACCAGTTCACTTACCCCAAAAAACCAATCAGCAAAATGGAACTTAAGATGAGTCTTTATAGTTAATATTTTTATTTTTTTTGCATGACCGAAGGTTCATAACTAGAGGAGGGACCAAAGGCTTAGACTTCTTTCTCTTTGCTACTATCCAACCTTCCTCTACCTTAGATTGCTCAGCAACCCATGCCTCAGAAGATAATGATTTTAGGGTTCCAGCAGGCATAAAATCCTTGTGAGAATCAAACCTAGTCTGACTCTTAGAATGATCCTCCAAATCCGGGGGAGATACCACCATCTCCTCCTCAGGCTCAGCTATATCACTAGCCACAGCCTCCGCCTGGGTTTCAATAGAATGATTCACCAAAGATTCCTCTTCACTTTCTGATTCAGACTGTGAACTTTCCTCAGTCTTAGACTCGGCATCAGATGTTGCTTCCAAAAGTTTTTTGTCAATGGAAAGTTCAGAGGCAACCTTAGGCCACCATAAAGGTAAACATCTGGGAAAGGATTTCCTAGCAACACAACGAGCAGCAATATGTCCTGTCTGGTGACACTTCCTGCACCAAAAAGGGATCCCCTCATAATCCAATATTTGTGTCTAGGTACCCCTTGGGGTTTCAATGCAAATCACCTTAGGAAGGCCCTTAGAAACATCCAGGTCTACCAAAAATCTTGCATACGTCGATTGGCAAGGATTAGTACTATCTTCTTCATATAAAAAATCCCCTATAACATTTCCAATGGTTTTAAAAACCCCTTCATGCCATAGGTGTATCGAAAGATATGGGAGCCACACCCAGACAGGGAGCTTGTTAAAGGATTCTGAGAGAGGATTAAAACCCTTATGCCAGGGTTTAGCCATAAGAGGAAATCTACCCTGCCAAGAAAAATTATTGTGACACAATATAGACTTCCTAGCTTCAGGGCATTGAAAGACTATTATAAAAAAACCCTAGCACAAGGAAAGATATGACCGTCTTTAATTTGCGTCCAGTTCTTGAAAATCCAGTTTTGTAGATCAACAAAAGAGGGCCAGAAACCACGAAAATGAAAAATGGCAGCACATGATGAAAACCGTTCTTTCGATTGGAATTTTTTTTTCGCTAATTCAGGTTCTAGAGATACCTTCAAAGGTTTTAAAACACTTACAGGCGTAGCGCAATTTGGCCCAGATGATGCATGAGGTAGAGCATCATGAATATCCACTTCGAAGGCTACTACATCCGCAAATGTTCTTCCCCCAGATCCGTACCCTGAACCAGGAGCATTGGCAGAATGTAAGATCGAAGTATCTCCTCCCCCCGCAGAAAAAATCTCTTTGGGGACATTTAGATCCCTCCCCTCACTAGCAAGTAAATCCCCACCCGTAATAGTAACCCCAGCCTCAATGGCTACCGGATTCCCAATAGATGATTTCAAATTTTTTGGAGGCACGTGCGTGCGCACAGGAGTAGGAGCCATAATTAACCCACTTATTGTTATAATTAGTCAATTTCATTGATTTCTTTATCAAGCATTTCTTGTCCTTAATTTTAGTATCTTCTATGATTTATTCAAGTATTTTATCTTTCAATTTATAAACTTAATTATTTAAAAAGCATGGAATGATAGCCCCTAAGGAAGCTCTTGCTTCCAAGATCTAGCTAATGCTAGGAAATCTACCTAGTTATCTATCTAACCAACCATTTACTTTAGTGTTATCTTATTTTTAGGTCATTCCTCCCAAGCCAAAGAGGATCACTTTATAATCATATGATTCAATATGTGCACAATCAAATAGATTTTTCTACCATACCCTATCTATGTTCTTTCTTCTTCCCTTCTTGGAATATAAGCTAAAATTATTTGAAATAGTAGACACCAGGAACCTACACATGATGGTTTATAATGTCATAACTCCCCTAGACCACCTTAGGACCCCCTTGGGACCAACCTTGGCCTCTCGACTGAAAACCCACCTAACTCTAATCATATTAACTTACTGGCTAAATATATATTTTTAACTCAACTTGACCTCTACCCTCAATCGTTGATGATCACCCTAACCATCGATAATCACCCTAACCATTGATGGTCAGGTTCCACTGTCTAAACCACTAAATACCAACAATTACTCCAATTTGATTTTCTATAATTAGATTTTCTAATTCATGTGTGAACTCATACATGTCAAAGTTAAAATTAGATATCAAGTTGAACCTCTTGTTGACATCTTGTTACACCCTCCTTCCTTCCTATAAGAAGAAAGGGGCAAGAGGTGAACAAGGATCCAAAACTATCAAGAGATTTTGTATCTAGAGTTTATTTTCTAGATGTTCTTTTAGTAATCCAATGATCCAACCATCATGATAGAGAGCCAAAGTACTACCATCTATCAACCAATAACTAAGTACCATTACTCTACTAGAATTGCCCTAGAATCCACCACCTTAACCATTCATCTAATCAATTGATGATAAGTTAAGTCTCTATTTTTAATTATTCAGTCACTTTGTTTGTACTTCATAATCAACCCATCCCAAAATAATCTCTTAGAATCTTATTTTGGAACCTCATCAATCAACCTTTTATCACCCAAACCTAACCCATAATAACTGTCAATGATCACCCTGACTGTCGATGATCTGTCCCAACCACTGGTAGTTTCTCTAACCTAGTCCATGCACAATCTTGATTATCACACCTTTATCACACTTTTTGCACATGTTTACACTTTAGTTCCCAACCTATCACCCACCATTCTCATCACCTTCACCACTCATCAAACTTGCACCCAATTTTTTTTACCCCATCAACTCCTAATTTGAGGGGGAAAACCTCATCTCATCCTTGAGGCAGCTGTACCTTTGACCTGGACTCCATTTTTATTTTGTCTTTTGTTGATACAAACTATGTAGCAAAAAAGGGCAATATGTAGACACAAAAAACTTGTACATGATGGTTCTGAATGTTGTAACTCCCTTAAACCACCTCAGGACCCCCTTTGGACTGATCTTGGCCTCTCGATCATAAACCCACCTAACTTTAGTTAGATTGACTTACTAGTTAAACACACCTTTTTAACTTAATTTTACCTTTACCCTTGATCATAAATGATCACCCTAATCATCAATGGTCACCTTGACCACTGACAGTCAGGTTCCACCATCTGAACTACTAAACACCAACATCACTCTACCTTGATTTTCTATAATTAGATTGTCTAATTCATGTGTGAGCCTATGCATGTCAAAGTTAAAATTAGATAGCAAGTTGGACCTCTTGCTGACATCTTGTTTTACCTCTCCTTACTTATAATAAGAAGATAGGGGTAGGAGGTGAATAGGGATCCTAAAATATCAAGATCTTTTGTATCCAAAGTTTCTTTTGCAGATGTTCTTCCAACAATCTAGTGATCTAGCCATCACAACAAAGAGCCAAAATGTTGCCATCCATTGACCAATAACCAAGTACCATTACTCTGCCAGAATTACCCTAGGCTTCATCATCTCAACCATTCATTTGATCAACCGATGGCAAGCTAAGTATCTATTTTTAATTATTTAGATACTTTGTTTATACTTTGAAATGATTCCAAACCAAACTAATCTCTCATAATATTAATCTAGAACCTTGTCAATCAACATTTTATTCCCTAGATCCAACCTATCCCAATTGTTAATGGTTACCTTAACCACCAACGGTCACCTCAACCACCGACGATCATCTCAACCACTAATGATCACTGTGGCACAAAATAATAACAAGCTATTTTCATCCACTTATCCTCAACCAAATCAAACTTTCTTTGTCTTTGCTTGTTCACAGAGCTCCAACCTATTTTATGAACCACACCCAACCTATTTAACATTAGTATTGACAATCTTATTGATATAATTAGTTAATATCATCTATTTTTTTATAAAAAATTTCTTGTACTTAAATTTAATATCTTCTATGATTTATGCAAGTACTTTATCTTTCAATTTTTAAACTCAATTTTTTAAAAAACATGGATTGAAAACCCCCAAGAAAGCTCTTGCTTCTGGGATCTAGCTAGTGTTAGGCAATCTACCCAGCTATCTATCTAACCAACCATTTTCTTTAGTGCTATCTTATTTGCAAGTCATTCTTCCTAATCCAAAGAGGAGCTATCTACAATCATATGATTCAATACTTGTACAACTAAATAGGTTTTTCTACCATACTCGTATCTAGTTTCTTTCTTCTTCCTTTCTTAGAATATAAGCTAAAATTCTTTGAAATAGATCCCCTCAAATATTTACTATCAAAATCCACCCTAACAGTTAGAATGGCTAAATGGATAATGTTGCTTAGTAATATGTCAATCAAAAGGCCATAAAATGACAAGTTATAGTGGATCAATAAGCTGAAGAACCACTTGAATCTGTAGATACCTAAAACTAGCCATCAATAACCTCTAATCAGGGTTTTGACTAATTTCCACCAAAATGCACAATTTGGCCAAAAAATATGTTAAAAGATGTGAAACTGACATATTCAAGTGTTGATTCTGGCTAGGGTATTACTAAATGGGGCAATATATTTTATGGGCCATCTACATTTAATTAGATCATTCTGAGTTAAAATGCCAATTTTGCACCTAGATGCTTTGGATTGATCTTTCCTATCAAATCTCTTGCACAAGACATGTGCCTTCATTATTTGTTTTTGGTAACATCCTAAATGGTATAATGGATCCAACACATCTGACATTGCCTTCCAATTTTAATTTAGTCAAATTTTGGACTAATAACAAGGCATTCTGATCAATTTGAGCAATTTATGCACAAAGTGCTTAAACATGCTGAAGATCTAATTAAACCAAATTAGATCCTAATCAAGAATTATATGGAAACTTGTTGAATAATTTGTTTTGAAAATGAATATTGAATATCTGCATCATCAGGTGACCTCATTTCTTGGAAAGACATCCCTAGGCCATGAATGCCATAAATATCAGGATTCATGCCTCCCATGCCTCATCAAAGTCCTCTATGCCTCTTAATTGATCCGCTATCCCAAATATTTATGAGATTATTTATCAATTTTAATTGCATAATAGGATTAATCCTTAGCCACACATCTCAATCCTGAGATGGATGGTTTAGGTTGAATCTAGACATTTTCAAAAATCTACAAATAAGAGGCCTTACCACATGAATTTTAACACATGATTATGCAAAGTTATAATGCAAAATTCATTACAAAGCTTCATGCAACTAGTGTTACCATGCCAAATTTATTCCAAGCCAATCCACAAGCCAAAGGTGCCAAGGAGAGAAAGAGGTAGCCAAGCTTCCATTGCCAAGGACTTCGTGAGCACAAAGCCGAGCAAGCCACTACTACAAAGGCATTTGGATCATCCAAGGAAGGTGAAGGAATTCTTGTTATTTTTCCTTAATTTCTAGTTGTGTTTGTCATTTGTTTTTGTTACTAAGCTCACCTTAGTAACTGTGGAGCAAAAAATTACTCTACGTTTCATTCTAATTTTTAGTTGTGCGCTGCAAAATTTAGTTCCCGCATACTTTGGTCCGAGATGGCAGAGTTTTGAAACAGAGCACGGACTCTATTTTCCTTTTTGATTCATTTTTGTCTAAGTGTCAGGATCAAGCAGAAGCTGACAAGTGTCGTTGTCTGAGGCATCCTTTCTCAAATAGAAATTGCCAAGTGTTGTCATCTGAGGCACCTTTTATATTTTCTATGAGTTGGTCAGAATGTGCCACGTATCTCATAGCGACTCAGCGGAACGTGCCAAGTGTCATCATCTGCAGTTTCATATCGGCACCCGCGTATCATCTCTTTTCAGCAAAATGTTTTAACAAGCTAAGTATCAGGATAAAGCGGAAAGCACCAAGTGGCAGTCGCAGAAGGTCTCAGTTTTGCTTTTCTAAAAGCAACAGAAGATGCCATGTACCCTAGTAGAAGAGAGTGGAAGACACCACGTGTCGAGATCTGAATTATCTTCATTTTTGCTTCACTGATATAACTTAGACCATATTGGGTCTTAAGTGTTGTTTTTAAAGCAAGCGAAAGCCACCAGGTGTCGTCGTTGTTCGTGTAAATATGAAATGAGACCCATTTATTTCTATGGTATAAACAGAGTAAAGTGGAGACCGCCACATGTCATATTTCATAGGTTTTTAAAAAGGTAGCTAAAAGAAGCGAAGACTACCATGTAACCCTAGATAAGTAAAGCAGAGATTACCATGTGTCCTTTAATGAAGCAACAGAGATTGACACATGTTCCTATATCCCTTTTAAAGTTACTTGGGTAAGAAATGTTGTGGGTCTTATTTTCTTTTAAACTGTTAAAGTTTCAAGGAAGCAGATTGCGACAAGTGTTAAAGGTGGAACACTCCTGAGCAAAGACACAAAAGAGTATAAGTTATGCAGAAAGTGCCGCGTGTCTTCGATAGGTGCTGCAGAACACGCCAAGTGTCATCTTGTGGTGTCTCCTAAAGTAATAAGAAGGTTTTTAAGAAAATGGCTAAGTGTTACCTAGTGTTTAAGAGAAGGGAGTGTCCTGTAATCTGTTTCAGCCAATGAACAGCCAAAAAACAAAGCATTTCAGAATCTATAAAATATCTTCAGTTAGACACTTCCAGTTTGGTTAGATTTCAATTGGGCCGTTAGATTGGGAACAAGAAGACAATCCAGAGTGAACCCAAGGCTATAAATAAGGGTACAGAGGAGAAGTAAAGGAAGAGAGATATTAGAGAGAATTTTTGAGAGAAATTATTGTAAAGAGTTTAGACTTTCTAGAGCTGTGACTAAGTAATATCATTTGTTTTTTTTCTATCTTCTTAAGTTGGAAGGTTTATGCAACTGTGTGTGTTTCTGTGCCTCTTTTGTGACTAGAGAATTAATGAGAAGATTGAATCCTATGCCTTTGTTGGTATTTTCTATGTCATTTGCAAAAGTAGTCTAGGCTGTAGACTTTCTAGAGCTTTGATTAGGAATGTCATTTGCTTTTGTCTTGTTTTCTTGAGTTGAAAGGTTTATATAACTGTATGTTTTTCTGCACCTCTTATATGACTAGAAAATTCAAATAAGAAGATTGAACCCTATGCCTTTGTTGACATTTTCTGTATCATTGCAAAAGTAGTCTATGTTATGAGCCTCTATTTCTATTGTTTCTATCTTTTACATTGATCATGCACTTGTTTGCTCTTAAATGTAAATGAATCCTACATATAGTCTCACTGTGCTCAGGATTAAGGTCGAATTACATTCAGGCGCATCACCATAGATTAGATTTCCTTTCTTTCATTTGTGTTTCTAATTAAAATTCGTATCCCTTTTCTCAGTATCTACTCAATATAAAGAACCAGCTTCTCAAAAATCTGGAGGTTGTTTCAAGTCGCAAGTCCCACATCTTGAAACTTACCATTGTTGGTGTTTATTACAAAGTGCAATTTTGAATCATCAACAGTTTTTGGCACGCCTGGTGGGACCAATATTTCAAGGAGTTGAAGAATTTTTGGTGTGTTCTTCAGCCAACCAACCTTTGGAGGTTTTTATTTTATCAACACCAACGGCAACTCTGAGTTGAATCAGTCGGTTAAGCAGTCCTGGTATCATTAATAAATCACTGTTTGGTATGTATAATTTCGTTACTCAGAACTATGGATCCTATGCTCCATATATTTTTGATCAACCTAATCTCTTTGCCAATCGACCCATTTCCACCTTCAAACAAGCACTACTGGGATATAAAAAGAATGTAGTAGAGCTTGACGCCAGAAGGGGATATGACCAAGAAACCCCTGATCATGTCATCCATCAAGTGAGAAATGCACTAGATTTGGTTAAGATTGAATGGGCTCTCATTGAAAGGGCCAATTGGCAAAGGCTTACAAATGAGATGTTGGATGTGTGTGGCTTGATTGCATTTTTAGAAGAGAAGCTGAGTATTCATGAGAGATAGACTTACCAAGTCTATCAACCTGCATATCCACTGCCACAAGTTTCATATCAGATATACGCAGGCCCTGCTCATGAGCCAAGTCAAATCTGTCAAGGTTCTTTCTTCAATAATGTCGAGTCTATGTTGGTAGCAAGGGAAGTGGAATCCAAACCCTCACTTCCCCCTCAAGTCCCTCCCACAATTCCTCAAGAAGCTTCTTGTTTTTCATCGCAGCCTTCATGCACTCCCCACTTCTATGATGATTCCTATGAGCTCCAAGAAAGACTCTTTCAAGATAATCTAGAGACGCAAGTTGAGGAATTAGAGGCAAAGATGAAATTGCTTAGAGAAAGAGAGATAGAGATTTCAGACCTTAGAGAGGAGCCTATGCCAAAAAATACCTCTTCTACCAATCCTCAGATCTCTCAACATGATGTCCAAATTCTGAGTTGGAAGAAGGAAAATCATGAACCAGCTAGGGATCTTGAAGAAGATAAAACTGCTACCTCTTCCCAAGGGAAAAGTTCTGGTCACAAGGTCATGAGTTGGAAACAAACAATGGAATCATGGGATAGAAAGAAGGAGGAGAAAGGTTTTGCTCAAAGCCTTGAAGAGGTTGAGGCTGCTCTTACTCATGATGATGATCAAGCAGAAGATCCTACATTTGAACACACCTCATCTACATCCTTCCAAGAGAGCTATCAAGCTACATGTGATATAGATGAAGTGATGTACAAATGGAAAGAAGAGAATCATTCGATTCTAGCTCAAGAATTATCTCCTCTTCTGCATATGTATAATCATCAGTCTTTTTCTGTATCCCTTTTCAAAGAGGAATATATTTTGGAGGAAGCAAGTAAAGAGGAGTATACTCAGTTCATGGCTAGTCAAGAAGATTTCATGAGTGCATATGAGGAGGAAATCACCATAGGTACATTCTTTGATGAACAAGAGGACAAGTCACAAGATTTTTCCTTAATCTCTAATGAGGAAGAGATAATTTCTAAATTTCTTCTCACTTTGCAAGAAGATATGGAGGAGCATGGACACTTCCTTGATCAAGTCATTGGGGCAGGTTACACTATTCTTCAAGGAGGGCATGAGCTGGCCAGATGTGGAGAAGACAACATTGAGACTCAAATAAGTATGCAGAGGGGATGCAAGCTTTTAGACTTATCCTTTCAAGAGGTTGAAGTCATCAAGGAGGATGATCATGCAATGGAACCCGGGAATGAGGTAGAAGGAGATAAGCTAATCAATAAGGTATATCCAAGGGCTTATGGTGATAAGCCAACATCAATCAATTTCTTGATGAGACACATCAGTATGAAGAACCAGCATTTGACAGGATTTCAAGAACAAGAAGAGTATGCATATAGTGGAAGCATGTTTGACTCTGATTCACTCAGATGTAGGCCAATCAAGGTGGCAAGCAAGAAGAGCAAGTCACCAGAGCTCCATCCCATTCAACCATCTGTCTGGCACCATAAGTCTTCTCACCATGAAGGAAACTTCAAAAAATTTCCTTTTGATCTAGGAGGGAGACAAATATACTTGGTTAGCTGTATATAGTAGTTTGCTTTTAGTTTTGTTGCTCTATTTTCCCATTTTTTCTTTCTCGATCTCTCTTTTAAATAAGTGTTCTTTGAGCACGTGGCCGTGACTCAGAATCTTTTCAAAATTTTCAAGACTCTCGACACATTAAGTCTCTCTCAAATCTCCATAATTCCCCAGATGTGTCTGATTCGTCAGTGCCAGAAGTGGAAGTTTTTTTGATCTAGCTTGAATTCCAATTGAAGGTTGCAGTTCATATTTCATAGAGTTTTTTGCACAAGGACATCAGTAACCTTGATTTAGCTTTCCAGGAGTATCAAAATAAGCAAGGGCTATTTGATGCTAAATGGTCTATTTATCATACGACCTTACTAAAGTTGTGATTGTTGCCACATTTTTATATGCGAGAAATTGTGGTTTCTTTTTTAGCAGGCTCAAAAGTTTTTGGGGTCACCAATAACTGTAGAGCAATAAATTACTTTATGTTTCATTCTGATTTTCAGTTGTGCACTACAAAATTTTGTTCCCACATACTTTGGTCTGAGATGGCAGAGTTTTGAAATAGAGCATGGGCTCTATTTTCCTTTTTGATTTATTTTTGTCTAAGTGTCGGGATCAACCAGAAGATGACAAGTGTCATCGTCTGAGGCATCCTTTCTCAAATAGAAACTACCAAGTGTCATCGTTTGAGGCACCTTTTATATTTTCTATGATTTGGTCAGAATGTGCCACGTATCTCATAGTGACTTAGTGGAATGTGCCAAGTGTCATCATCTGTGGTTTCATATCGGCACCCGCGTATCATCTATTTTTAGCAAAAGGTTTTAACAATCTAAGTATCAGGATAAAGTGGAAAGCACCAAGTGGCAGTCACAGAAGGTCTCAGTTTTGCTTTTCTAAAAGCAACGAAAGATGCCATGTACCCAGCAGAAGAGAGAGGAAGCCACCACGTGTTGAGATTTGAATTATCTTCATTTTTGCTTCACTGATATAGCAAAGACCGTGGTGGGTCTTAAGTGTTGTTTCTAAAGCAAGCAGAAGCCGTCAGGTGTCACTGTCTATGTAAATATGAAATGAGACCCATTTTTTTCTATGGTATAAATAGATTAAAGTGGAGACCACCACATGTCATCTTTTGTGGGTTTCTAAAAAGGTAGCTAAAAGAAGCAGAGACTACCATGTAACCCCAGATAAGTAAAGCAGAGATTACCATGTGTCCTTTAATGAAGCAGCAGAGATTGACACCTGTTCTTGTATCCCTTTTAAAGTTACTTGGGTAAGAAATGTTGTGGGTCTTATTTTCTTTTAAACTGTTAAATTTTTGAGTAAGCGGATTGTGACAAGTGTCAAAGGCAAAACACTCCTGAGCAAAGACACAAAAGAGTATAAGTTATGCGAAAAGTGCCACATGTCTTCGATAGGTGATGCAGAACATGCCAAGTGTCATCTTTTGGTGTCTCCTAAAGTAATAAGAAGGTTTTCAAGAAAATGGCTAAGTGTTACCTAGCGTTTAATAGAAGGGAGCATCTTGCAATTTGTTTCAGCCAATGAACTGCCAAAAAACAAAGCATTTCAGAATCTATAAAATATTTTTTGTTAGACACTTCCAGTTCGGTTAGATTTTAATTGGGTCATTAGATTGGGAACAAGCAGACAATTTGGAGTGAACCCAAGGCTATAAATAAGGGTGCAGAGGAGAAGTAAAAGAAGAGGGATATCAGAGAGAATTTTTGAGAGAAATTATTGTAAAGAGTTTAGACTTTCTAGAGCTATAACTAAGTAATATCATTTGCTTTTATTCTATCTTCTTAAGTTGGAAGGTTTATGTAACTGTGTGTGTTTCTATGCCTCTTATGTGACTGGAGAATTAATGACAAGATTGAATCCTATGCCTTTGTTGGTATTTTATTTGTCATTTGCAAAAGTAGTCTAGGCTATAGACTTTCTAGAGCTTTGATTAGGAATGTCATTTGCTTTTGTCTCATTTTCTTGAGTTGAAAGGTTTATATAAATGTACATGTTTCTGTGCCTCTTATATGACTAGAAAATTCAAATAAGAAGATTGAACCCTATGCCTTTGTTGACATTTTCTGTATCATTGCAAAAGTAGTCTATGATATGAGCCTCTATTTCTATTGTTTCCATCTTTTACATTGATCATGCACTTGTTTGCTCTTAAATGTAAATGAATCCTACATATAGTCTCACTGTGCTCAGGATTAAGGTCGAATTACATTCAGGCACATCACCATAAATTAGATTTCCTTTCTTGCATTTGTGTTTTTGATTAAAATTCCTATCCCTTTTCCCAGTATCTACTCAATATAAAGAACCAGCTTCTCAAAAATCTGGAGGTTGTTTCAAGTCACAAGTCCCACATCTTGAAACTTCCTATTGTTGGTGTTTATTACAAAGCACAATTTTAAATCATCAACAGTAACTAGGCATGAAGATGTCAGCTTAGTGTGTTTTTGATTTGGTTTCATTCACTAACATCATACTAATCTCCTCTTCTTAGTCAAATTCCTAGTTCACATAGTGGAATGCTCAGTGGGACTAGATGCATCCCACACATGAAGATCATTATGCAACTTTAAAATATTTATTTGGATCATTAAAACTCTTGCAATTTGATTTTCTAACTTTGTTTTTCCATTTTTATTTATCACGAGTTTACATAGTAACCATCATCAGTTGGCATAACCATCGTTGATCATTATTGGTATAACCAATTTTGGTTAGATAACTGTCATTGGTTAGTAAGAGTAACCATGGTTGGTTAGTAAGTGTAACCATCATTGGTTATTTAACTGATGTCGATCACTGTATTTTTCTTAAAAACACAAACTTGAGAGCTAATAGGCCATTTTAAAATGCTTGGTTTGGGGTCATACGGACTCCATTTTGGATGATTTTTTTTAAACCATGTGTTTTATCCTAAATTTTTAGAATTTGACATTAGTTTAGCTTCAAGATTCATATATTTTTCACAAAATTTTGAAAATCTATTTAAAATGTTTCTAATCTAACATATTTGCTTTTAGGGTGATGCCTTAAGGGTAGACAAGCAACCAATAGACTTGAAACTTATTAAAACATGATATTAAGACATCTTTGGCATGATTTTAAAATAAATAGGAATCTTGTTTTTGGTGCTTAATGAAATCATTTTGGGTGCTATTGCTTAAATCTTGTAGTTAGATTTCAAAGTTATAAATTAAGACCAAGGGGTTAAATGAACACCACCAAATCTTTTATTTGGGCTTAAAATCGAACACACTTATCATTTTTGTCTTCAATAATAAATAGAGGGGCGTTACGTGTATGCTCTTCCATTTGTCCCCTATAAAGAACTTTAGAATCAAAACCACCATTCCTATTACAAATAGCCTAGTCTAAATCTTAGAAATGAAGTCGTCTAAATCACTCCCCAAAAACTCATCAAAGTTTAGGTGACCTTGAAAATGACTCTAAAGTCTTTCTATTTCATGCTTTCTTTATTTTTATGCAAACTTGTCTTACGAGGGGGACTTCATCACCTCTAGTGAGTTATTTAGGGAAGCTTTGACCTAGAGTTTCACCTCATGGCATTGACTTCATTTGGATCCTAATTGGAGTTGCACATAGGACGTAGTGGCACTTTGGACATCGCACTATACTAAGTGAAGAATAGGATGTGGTGGTTGCAAAAAGGACTAAACCTTTTTACAACAAGCCAAGTGATAAGGACCCAAAATTTGTGTTTTTCTTTTGCATTGTTCAGCATGAAACTCATTGTGCAATTGATTCCCTTATAGATGTTCAAAATTTGATAGTTAGTCAACCCCACATTGCCATACCCTTGTTAGGATTTGGATGATTATACTTAGAGTATTTTGGTCATTTATCTTACTTGGTGTTTATAAGACTAAAACTTGTTTGTTTGTGTATAAACCATGTCCAAACCACTTTGTTTATATGTCACTCTTTTATCTAAAGAGGTGTTATGCTGGTCATTTTACACCACACTTGTGCCTTGAAATTTTTTAAACTTGTTTATATGTGTGTCAATTTGAGTTTTGGAGGGTAGTGTTATGACGCCCAAATCATGTCAAACCATTTTTTCCTTTTATTATTTTAGAACATAACATAGATTGCATCATTAGATCATGTGTATGCCATTAGGCTACTCAATTTGTTTCAAAACTAGTTTACCTTATATAAAAAACCATTTGTTTCAAACCATGTCATGTATATCATTTAGATCTTTGTCTTGTGTCGTCATGTTGTTCGATCTTGTCTAGCTTATTTGGTCAAATCTTAGTTTTCAAATGTTGATTTTTCAATTAGCCTTGTCAAGTTTGGATTCAAACATTGATTTATTTTTGTTTAGGCCTTAATTCATGGGGTTGATACACTGATCTTTCTCTTTTGGGTTATATAACTTCAATTAATCGATTACCCAAATTTGAAAACTATTGATGGTTTATTTGTTCAATGCCTATCCTCATCATTGTTTGTGCCTTTATTTGAGAGAACACAACCTTTTTCCAAAAACTTTTTGACTCATGCCTTATGCCAACTGATCATGTTTATGTTTGATTCTATGTGCTAGGTCTAAGTCAAAGATGTTTCCATACTTGTTAGATTAAATCAAAACACATCAACCTTTGTTTCAATTCTAGATTTTGATGCCATTTGGCCAAAAGTCCTAGCATATGCCTATTTATTTGAGCCTATATTTTTACTCCATTTTTGGATAAAAGACCTAGTAACTCAACTTTTCCCTTTCCTAGTTTAGACTTTGTTTGGAACACTTTGACCTAGACCTTTGACATGCTAGTTTTTATTCAGATGTTTGACCTTTTGTGTGTATGACATTTAACATTAAACATTTGATGTTAGACTATTTTATGCCAAGTCTTACCCCAAATCATTTTGGAGATACAGCTCCACCTTCAGACCACATTGGAGATACAACTCCACTTTCGACCAAGTTAGACCAAGTTTGAACCATTTGTCCTTTAGACATAGTTTTTTAGATTTTATAGAACTCTAAGCCTTTTTATTTTCAAATATTTCATCATTTATGTGGATATGTCTAGCTACACCTATGGTGGAGTCACGTACAATCCAAATTATGATAGAATGGCCACACAAAAAGACTTTTATGGCTTTAGTCAAGACCCCAATGATGATAATATGGTTTATGAGATAGATTTCTATCCACCTCATAATAATAATTCATGGGAACAAAGTTATGAACCAACTTATGATCTAACTTGAGACTTGGATTGGTATGAAGAGGCTTGTGAGGATGAATTTAAAGACCCAACTATAGATAATGTTATTTGGGATATGGATCCATGCCCCCTTTACAATAATTAGTACGTGGAACATAGTCAAGAACCAATTTATGAGCTAAATTATAGTGGGGATGATATGGTTTATGAGGAAGACTTGGATGCTTTGGCTTATGTGAGTAATCAAGCTTCACCACATCATACCATTTCTATTCCAAGACCACAATGTCAGACCATTTTCATATGAATACCTCATCCTTTGGTTTGTGCAAGCAATCAAGCTCCATAATGCCCCTTCATCATTCTAGGACCTAGTCCTTTGGCTTATGTAGGTAATCAAGCTCGAAACCACCCTATTGTTACCATTTCAAGACTTCGTCCTTTGGCTCATATAATAAATCATGCTCCCCAATGCCCTACTATTATCCAACCATAGGCCATTCCTCCTCCATTACCAATCCCATCCAAACCTTAACTGATCCAATCCTTCGAAGACCAAGCTGTGTTCAAAACTAGTATTTTACAACTCATTAGAAACCAAAGCCAAAAGAACCAACCAATCTTAGATTTTTCTATTGAATCAACCATTTGTGATAAGTTAACCTTTGGTGAATTGCCTGTTGATCTTATACTAGTTGTCAATGAGTCTCACACTGATGAGCCAATCTTTATCGAGTCACTTCCTAATGATTATAACCACCTTTGGGCAAATCATTACCTCAACCATGTGCCTATTTTTCAAGAGACTCCTATTGACAAGCCAATCTCTGAGGAGTTGTCTCTTGACCTTTTTCCCATCCTAAAGGATTCCCACTTTGACAAACCAATTTTTGTGGAGCCCATTATAACATTACAGGTTGTTACTTATCCAATACCAAGAATTTAACAAGACATCATTATAACATATTACCCATCAGATGAAGAATCAGAGTTAGGTTCAGGGTTTACTCTTGGACCGACATCAGATTTAGCATCAAAATTTTAATCAACATCAGTCTCAACATCAAATTTAGAATCCCTTGAGTTAGAATCAAATTCAGAAGAAGAATATGTTCATGGATGTTACAACATTGGTTATGCATGCCTTACAGATCAATTTGAATACATTTGTGATCCTTCTATAGTTTTTGAGGATGCGTACTTTAGCTTCAACATAAGTTATCCTAGTATATTCTAAAAAGATTGTGTAACCTCTCTCCATTCCATTACCATTCCACAAGCCATTACCATAAACCAAAATAGCCATAGTATTGACATTTCATCTCCCATAAGTGTTGATTAGGATTGATAGAATCAAACTTTATTGAATTACATCCATGGTGACATAGCATTTGAAGAAGAGCAAGAAGGCCAAGACAACATTCATGTTGCAAAAGAACACTCTCCTAGTAAAACCTTTTAAAAGGTGTTATAATACAATCAAAGTTCCAACTCAACATCTTCTATTGAAACTTTTTTAGAAGTGCTAGAAGATAATCAAATTCAAAAGCCAATGTTCATTAGTGAAACCATCTCAGAGGTGCTACAGGACAATCAAGACAACTTCATTGGTGAAAACCTCATTAAGGCACCAATAGCTAAGCACAAAAGTTCTTCACTACTTGATGAAGACAAAATCAAAGATCAAATCAAAATAGCTTCCTATCTACAGCCTAATCAGATGGTAGCTACTTTCAAGATGAAACAATAGAAAAATCTAGTGGTCCTATCGAGAGAACAAGTCTTCAGCCCTACCACAACCAAAAGTATGTTGAATTTGGCATCAAAAACATTACATGTGACTGAAATTCTTAATCTTCATTTGTTTCCCCACCATTATACATTCCATTATTATTTTCCATTCCATTTTGCAATCAAACCTACCATCTATTATTTACCCTTATTTACCATCCATGGCTGCACTTTCTTTTGTAGAGGATACAAAGATACCTTGTATCGATGTTTGAAGGAATCAAAATCAATGACTAACAAAGATAACAAAAGCATTCTCAGCATCCAAATATGTAGGTAGTTATTGATAGATTAGATATTCAAATGAGGTGTGGGCTAGCAATTAACATGATCAAGTATTTTATTTGTATCATTTGTTGATTAGGACATGCATCTCCCCATCAATAGGAACAATAAAATAGAAAACCACACCCAGGCCAAAAACATGTACCATACTATTTCATTGCCATGCATTTTCCATTGTTACATATTTGTTTACCATTATCACATATTCTTGTTATTTACCCTATCACTTGGGGGAAAACCCTCTTATCATTTTATAAATCCTATCATTCCATTCCTATCTAGACCAAAGCTTATTTTTAGTCATCCTACCTAATCCTATTTTGATCTTGGTTCATTTGGCTCTTCCTGTAGCTTTTTTGAGGGGATTTTGATCAAGTTTCATCAATTAATCCAATCCATGTTTCAATGACAGTCTATGAAAATAGTGTGATAGTTGATCTGGTAAGATATCTTTCATCCTATCAAGTTTGTTTATGTGAGCCTGATTATAACCGCCTATGGGCAAATTAGTGTCTTACTAGTCTTGCTACTAATTATAACTACCTATGGGAAAATTAGTATCATTGACCTATGTCAATATATCCTAGTTATAACCACCTATGGGAAAACTAGGGGAAACACTTATTTATCATGCATTGTCGCATCACCTTGCCATTACTATTTTCATTTGACTAGCCATTTGCCACTTTTGAGAACTTGTTAGGACCTAGTTGGTTTTTCCTCACCTTTTGTGTGGATTTAATTACTATGATTTGAGGTCATTTCAAGACTATGTAGGTCATGCTTAATTTATGTTGAGGTCACCTCAGTCCCCCTTTCCATACACTCTCACCATTTTAAAAGAAACCTAATCCAAACACTCTCATTGTTTTGTGAGTAGGTATCTTGTCATTCTCTAATGAGTTAAGATACCTCAAAAAAAAAAAACAATCATAACATTTCAAAAATCTAAAAACATTTGTCAAAGCCTAGTCAGTTATCTTTGATCCGCCTTACTAGGGCATTGTCATTGTTAGGATGCTTTCTTTTTGCTTTTCTTTTCAATCTTTTTGTTTGTTTGTTTATTTCAAGTTATTTGTCTATTTGTGTGTTTTTTTATTTGCTTTCAACACTGTTGCCTCAACTTAGTCTATATGTGTTCATTGGGTGATTACTCGAGCACATTATTCTTGAGTCCATCCATATTCATACTTCAACATTATCATCATGGTTTTTATCATTGGTTCATTATTTTTGAGTGTTTATTGGATCAAGAGTCAATCCTTATACATATTTTGACCAAGTCTTCATGGTGTTCTATCATGATGACTACCATCACATGCTATAAAAAAATTTAGCTTCAAGAAGGTCTATAATCAATGGAGCCATAGAAGTTTCTCCTTGGCACCTTGGTGAATCCTCCCACCCACCTTGATCAATATAACTCATTTGAGTTATATCATTGCTAATCAGGATGAGCATTTCCTTGTTGGTAGGTACAACTAAATCATTCTCATTGATCAATCTTATTTTTTATCCATCTCTTTCATCACTTTAAACTTGCTCATATTTAATCTGTATTCCAAGTTATATCCTTGAGTTATGCTTGTTAATCATCCCTTACTGGGGCACCATCAGTTTTAGCCAATCCAGGTCTGCTTAATGATTATAACCACCTATAGGCAAATCATTATTTTAACTTTAATTCCTAATTATAACCACCTTTGGGCAAATCAACATCCTTTTCTAAATTAATGCATGTAGGCATTTTCTCATTTAGATTAATCTCAACCATGAGTTAACTCCACCTTTCTTCTTTTTTCTTTTCGAGGGACCATCCATCAACATATGTGATGGCCACTCTCTCAAGGGGGCATCATCATAGGATTCCCAAAATCATTTGGAGCTTTGTTATTTAATCATCATCTTCTTTTTGGCATATAGATCATCTCTCATTATTTGAGAAGACATTGCTTTTCCTATATTTTTCAACATCTTCCCAAATAGGGGCAAATTGTAGACACCTAAAACTAGCCACCGATAACCTTCAATCAAGTTTTTGACCAATTTCCACCAAAATGCATAATTTGGCCTAAAAACACTAAAACGTGATAAAATATGTGAAACTAACATATTCAAGTGTTGATTCTGGATAGGGTATCCCTATATACCATCTAACTTTGATCAGATCATTTCAAGTCAAAATGCCAATTTTGCACCTAGATGCTCTAGATTGATCTTTCCTATCAAATCTCTTACACAAGACATTTTCCTTCATTATTTTTTGTTGATAGCATCCCAAATTGGATAATAGATCCAACGCATCTGACATTGCCTTCCAATTCTAATCTAGTCAAATTTTGGACCAATAACAAGGCATTTTGATCAATTTGAGTAATTTGTGCACAAAGTACTTAAACATGCTTAAGAGCTAATTAAACCAAATTAGAGCCTAATTAATAATTCCATGGAAACTTATTGAATAATTTGTTTTGGGAATGAATATTGAATATCTACATCATCAGGTGACCTCATTTCTTGGGAAGACATCCCTAGGCCATAAATGCCACAAATATTAGGATTCATGCCTCCCATGCTTCATCAAAGCCCTCCATGCCTCTTAATTTCTCCTCTATCCCAAATATTGATGAGCCTATTTATCAATTTTAATTGCATAATTGGATTAATCCTTAGCCACACATCTCAATCCTGATATGGATGGTTCAAGTTGATTCTAGACATTTGCAAATATCTATAATTAGGAGGCCTTACCACATGAATTTTAACACATGATAATGCAAAGTTATAATGTAGAATTGATTACAAAGCTTCATGAAACTAGTGATACCATGCCAAATTGATTCCAAGCCAAGCTAAGCCACAAGCCAAAGGTGATAAGGAGAGATGGAGGTAGCCAAGATTCCATTGTCAAGGACTTCATGAGCACAAAGCTGAGCAAGCCACTACTACAAAGGCATTTGGAGCATCCAAGGAAGGTGAAGGATTTCTTATTATTTTTCCTTACTTTTTAGTTGTGTTTGTCATTTGTTTTTATTATTAAGCTCACCCTAGTAATTAGGCATGAAGATGTTAGCTTAGTGTGTTTTTTATTTCGTCTCATTCACTAATGCCATACTAATCTCCTCTTCTTAGTCAAATTCCTAGTTCACGGAATCAACTAAGCCCCTTGTTACAAACTTCCTAGATGAATCTATAATGAGTTATTACAAATAAATTAGCTAGAAATTATATTTTGATGGCTCATTCACTATGTATGGATCAGGGGTAGGCATCCTTCTTGTCACCCCACAAGGTGACCTTATCCCAAAATCCTTCCACCTTGCCTTCTCATGCACTAATAACATTTCAGAATATGAGGCCTTAATAGTCAGCCTTCACCTAACCATTTAGTGGAATATCCAACATTTACAAGTATTTGGTGACTCATAGTTGTTGATCAAACAGGTCAATGATGAGTTCCATATAAAGAACAAGAAGTTACTCCCTTATAAGCAGTTAGTTGATCAATCAAAATATAATTTTTAGTTTATAACGTTTAAACAAGTGTCATGAGGGAGTAACAAAGCATATAACTCAGTGGCTACCATTGGCTCCCTTATTGACCTCCCTATAGATGTTTTGGAAGGGAATTTTCTTATTGAACATCTGATTTTACCTATGTACCAATCTATGGCTCCTTTCTAAATTTATGTAATCAATGATCCCAGTCTTCCCTGGTACCATGACACCTATAGGTACCTCCATCATAACATCCTCCCTCCTAACCTTAACCACCACCAATGTAAAACCTTATATTCATTTCACCTCCCATTACACAATCCTTGGAAGCATGTTTAATCATAGGGGCTATGATGGTATATATGGCAGGCAAATAAGTGGAATGGCCCTGGCCAAGAAACTCCTCCAAACTAGATATTATTGGCTAACCATGGAGTAAGACTCTTGTCAGGAATTACAACCCATCATGAGCCCTTGCCCATTTTCCATATGGGGCCTTCATTTAATTGGCAATATAAATATGACATCATCATATGGTCATAAGTTCATTATCATGGCAATAAAGTAATTTATGAAATGGGTAGAGGCAATGCTGCTGACCTATACTACAGGCCTTCAAATCTCTAAATTTATTCTTAATGAAATCATTTTCTACTTTGGCATCCCTGCCAACATCATCCTAGATAATTTTAAATCATTCAAAAACTATGAAGTCAAGGCCTTGTGTCAAAAATATCAAATCAAGCAACACTTCTCTCCCTATTATCCCCAAGGTAATGGATAAGCTAAATCCACAAACAAGACCCTCATCAAAATCTTGAAGAAAATAGTCAATCAAGTAGGAATAAATTGACACCTCCAACTGTATCAAGCTCTGTGGTCTTATCATACAAGCATCTGAACTACTACTAGAGCTACTATGTATGCATTGGTCTATAAGATATAAGTGATCTTGCTAGTAGAAGTAAAGCTCCCCTGCCTTTGAATCTCACTCTAGGGCATCATCACTAACCATAATTATAGATATGAATGCCTATAATAATTCAAAATTCTTAATGAAAAACATCATGAATCCCTTGATCACCTATGAGCATATCAAAATAAGCTAAAAATCAAATATAGTAAGAAAATACAATCTAGAGAAATTGAAGTCATTGACCTAGTTCAGAAGGAAAACCAAAAAAACACTAATGTAGATAAAGATAAGAAAGGGAAGTTTAAAGCTAATTGGTTTGGGCCTTATATAATCATTTCTAAGTTAGAATCTAGAACATATAAATTGGCCACAGTAGATGGTGAGGAGCTAGATGATCCCATGAATATCATGTATTTAAAGCATTTCTATACCTAACAGGCTCCATTATCCTTCGTCTATGAGTCCCCACTCATAGGGCATCCCTTCTTCACTCCATCTACCCATCACATCTCCTCAATAGTCTAATAAAAAAAAAAATGTCCAATGGTGAAAACCAGTTCTCTAGTGCCTTGGGTAAGTACCATGATGAAAACTAGTTTCTGGCATCATGGTAAAATAACCCTGACCCTGGTCTTAATAGTGGGCATATGTTATAAGTTTTTATGCAATAATAGGAGATAGAAGTTTTCAATCAAAGAAAAATCCATTACTTATTCAGTAGTGGGGATGTTTATTGGGGAAGTCCTCTAGAGTCTCTTATCCATCTCTATACCTATCACCTCATTATGTTCATCCCTTATCACACCACCCTATCACATCCTCTTTGATACGTATGTCTCCTTTTAGCCTCAAGATGAATTTCATCCCCATTTGTCCCTTGATATCCTAAAAACCATGGTCCCTACCATCCCACTAACATTGTCATTATGAAAGGGTCAAAAGATAGGTTATCTATTCTGGTGTATTGTATACATTATGATATCGAATCCTGAGGGATCATCCTAAACCCCATAGATGGATACTTTTTTGAATCGATTGGAATCTTGCTCAAACATATAATACTATTGGGCACAAACATACCCTACATGCATATCCCATAATTTCCATGAATCCCATTGTCTATAATCATTTTATCATTGTCTCATTATCCATTTGTATATCCTTGTCATTATCTCTATCTTTGGTCTATGTTATCTTATGATTGTCTTATGTGAATATGTGTATATTTTGAATGTGTGTGGTTGTTTAGTTAATCATGTACATATTAATTACATTGTCTTGTCCATTTTATTTGTTATCATCTTGTATATGTTTTATCTTATTAAGTTTTATGGGAACAAGGATGGTCTAGGTGACTCCCGACCATGTTTCAGCAAAGTCACTAAAAATGGAGTTCTCCCATGCACCTATTTTGATGTACCTTTGACTTCTCTTATGTCACTGATACATATCCAAATGGTGCAATATTAAAAAAGATTGTAAACATTATCAATGGCTTCTAAATTGACACCCATACTACTAATCTTGTTAGTTATCCCATCTGACCTATCACTATCATGCTTAAACTTAATCATCCCCCTATGCTATCACCCCTTTACCTCCAAAACCCTCTTGTCACATCTAAAACCTATAAACTTACTCCATCACCTCCATTTTGTCAATGTATCCTCCTTAAATCATTTGGGGAATAGTCTTTACCCATCATCCAACATCATCCAAATTTAGAACTATATTGGCCTGAGGTCTTTTTAGATTATATAGGTAGTACTTGGTCCTAGTTTTGTGTGTAGGGATAACTCAGCCACCATCCATCCCTCATCATCATCCCATCCTTAGACTAGTCCCTTAAAAATCACATGTCATTTTATGTAAAGTAGCTCTCTATCATCAATTAATAATTTTTATCTCCTTTATCCATCTTCAAACCCTCCCTAGCATGTGTCCTTGCTATGAGACTTATCATCGGCTTGAACCCATCTCATCTCAATCAATTTATCCCCTTGCCACTGAGGGCATCTTCAACCATATCTATGTCTTAGGGCATCCCAACCCCATTTTACCATCTTGATTTTATCCCTCCCTAAGATTTCTATTCGAGTGACCATCCAAATCGATTTTCCCTACATATTTCCTCAAGGGGGCATCATATCCTACTAACTTATAACATCATTGAACATTATGGTTCTTCTTTGAAAGACCATTACTCCTTTCACTTCACTCCACTCGCAATGTCATTTCAAATAGGGGCAAAACGTATGCACTAAAATATGTTCACCCTTCTAATTATACTAATTATGCTAATTTTTGTTAATTTAGTCTATTCCCATTTTTCCTAGCTAAATTAACTAATATCCTATTGTCCCCTTTCCATTCCCATTATCCTAAAAACCTTACCCAATCCCAAAAACTAATTAATCCCTTCATTAAACCCATAAATAAAACTTGTTACCCACTAACCTACATCCTAAGCCAACTAGCCAATTTAAAAATACAAAATAATCTACCTACCCAACCACCACTCTATTCTAGTCTCTCTTAGACCCCTAAACCCTATGGGATATTTCTAGAATTTGAGGATTCTATAAATATCCTCCGTTCTAGCCCACTTTCTCTATAATTCTCTAATTCTAGAGATCCCCATGGAATTAAAAATTCCATGGAAAATTCCTAGCCATTGATTTCTCCCTCCATACCTATATAACCAAGCTCTCCCTCCTTAAAAACAACGTGGAAAACTATCAAATTGCTGCTATCTTGCATCTAATAAAGTCATCTTGCATCCATCCATAGCCATTATCAAGCTCATTCAACCATTAAGAAGCCATTATCAACACCAAGCAAGCAATCCAACATTTTCAAATTTGGGCATCAAATAATCCATTTGCAATCCTGGAGTGGAGCCATAAGGAGGTAAATTGATGGTAAGAGTTTTCTTATTGTGTTGATTGCCTCTTTTATCCATTCCTACTAGTGTGTTTAAGTTTTAATTTTTTATTACTAAAATTGGTAATATAGGTTGAATCTAAAATATAGTGCACATGAGGTTTGTTTTTAAAACACTCATTTGGCCTACTACCATATGATACCACACCTAAAATATGGATGCATAATTGATTAGAACACTATGAAAAATAAGTTTTTAAATAGATTCAGACTAGTCATAAATGTATGTGAATTATCTTAGTTTTTCCAGAGTTCAGAAGAAACAAGAAGATAACATGAGAGAATTTGTGGCATACTTCAATAAATTTCTAAGGTTGATTCCTCGTGCTAATCAACCAAGACCCAATAATGTACTTTATCTATTTATTTCTACTCTTCATCCAAAAATATGTTTCATGTTGAAGAGCATAAAAGTATGTGATGTATAAGATGCATAATTTCAAGTGGTTGAGATTGAAGATGATTTGATCCTTTTTGGAAATTAAAGAGACAAGCTATTAAATATATTTCAAATAATTTGAATAATGAATGCATGATGGATCTTGTCATGAAGGATTTTTTTTTTTTTTTTAATGAATAATTCACATCTTCCATAGAAGATAATCCAAGATAAAATTCCTAATCATGCACAAAATATTTTTAAAAGGGAAGAATTGAAAATATTATTAGCTTCTCACAATTGTTTCAATTTTATAATCTTGATTGAAAAAAAATTGTCTAAAGAACCATTGATTGACCCGTAAGATGGAAAAAATGCTAAAGGGTATAATTTGAATTTTGAATAAAATAATGATGAATCAGAGATATTTCTCTATGAAGAAGAAAATACTCTTGCATCAAAAGAATAATTCTTCAACCATTATTTCAAAGAAGATTCTGATATTTTATCTCAAGAGAATAAAATCATTGAAGAACATGCTACAAGATTGTAATCATTCCCTTTCAAATAACATGAATGGAACCATGGATGTAATAGTCATAGACTGTTGAAAAATATATGTATAGTGATCATGATCGCAAGCATGTTGCACTTTTTGGAATGCTAAGTCTATGTATGAAAGGAGATATTGAGGTGTTTCATATAGATTTCGATGAAAATTATAAAGAATTTAAATTTCCTCTAATTAATTTTCAAAATAAATATTTGTGTTGCATTAAACTAGATGAGTCCAAGGTAAGAATCATTAAAGCATAAGAAGATGAATCAACATATATGTTGTAGGTTGACGAAGAAAAATTTGGTGTAAAGAAAATTTCAAATGCCCTTCTTGTAATCTTAGATTCTCAATCCACCCCAAAGGCATTCAAAATCATAGAAGAGAACAATGAAGAGATCAAGGGTCTTCCCAAGATGATTATTGAAGAGAAATAAATGCATAATCATAATAACATTATTGATGACCTTTCATGTAAGTTGATTCTTGAATCAACTTGGGGAAAAGATGAAAGATTTGTTCTAAAACATGCCACAAAAATGGTAAATGTTTTAAAAGAGCTACAAGAAAAAAATTTGGTTGATGTGAGTTGAATGGAATTCTAATATCCATCCTTATCATCTAAGATCACATTCATCAGTTTATATGCACTCTATTTCCTTTTTTTAACTAATCTCCTTCGACTTTTGGAGTCCTTATAAGTTCAATCTAATGTTACATAAAGGTACCTACTTCTCTAAACATGTTAATGGGTTTGCATAGTTCTATTGTTATTATTAGATCCTTGTAAATATTTATCGCTTCCTCCAAATTTTGTCTTGTTTTCCTTTCCTATTTTCCATTTTGTGTGCATATGTATTTTTAATGAATGCAACACTAGAGGAGTGTTCCCTTGTTTTCTATTTTTTTCCCTTCACGTATCCTTCTTGTGTTTCCAATGCCTAATGCTTAGGGTTGTCACTTAAACCTTAAAAAATTATAGCTATATTCTTGGGAGTGAGGTTATAATACACTTTTGTCATGAAGTATGACATCCATACAATGCTTAATCTGGAAACATTAGCAACAACCTTATTGCTGGTGTAATATTTCATATGTGCCTTCATTAAGTTAACTTAGATGTATTATTAAAGCTTATTATTAGTTTAAAATATTTATTTTAGGCTTATAATAAGTTAAAAATATGCAAATAATGCCATCCAACATTAGCCACCATTATAGGCAAATAATATATGCTGATTCTTGAGGCCAATATGATAAAAGAAGCAAGTATTGAATTTGCCATATATTCTCTTCTCATTTGTATCAAATATGACATTGTTATGAGAATAAATCATTTAGTATATAGTTATCCATTTAGTTATCCTCTAATCACCTTTATTCTATGTGATCTATTTCTTGATTCTCGTTTGATCCTATGTAGACCAAAATATGGTGCCGGAGGCATTGTAAGCTAACTACATAAGTAGTAGGATTAATGTAGGCATTTTTTTAAATAAACCTTTTATAGGTAAGTTTTTTAACATTTTAATCTTTTTTATTGTGTTCAAAATGTCCCAAAACATTGGACTGGCTATAAACATGAGGAGTGTTGTTTATTTTTTAATTTTTTTTAGGTTGTACGGCTTTCCTAACACCGTTGTTGTTGTTTCCTATAACCCCTATTGCCCCAAGAATAAACTATTGTTAAATTTGTCAATTGTGTGTATAAATATCACTTTGGGTTTCACTGAGGGAATATAATACCTGAATGCCTATGCGGTCCTAGACATAATCCATCACAACATAAATTTATTAACATACGGTTGTATGGGTCGTAGAATGCTAAGGTCTCTAACTTTAGGATATTACTATTGGGTCCAAACAATGGGAATTATCATATATCCCTGATGGCCACGAGGAGTTTGGGATACATTGATCCAAAGTATTACAAAATATAACATCTCACAACCAAAATTAATTTTTACATCTTTGACGTCATGCTTTTAGAGCTGTTGATTACAAATAAGGCCATCCACAAACACAAGGGTAGTGATGAGCTCATAAATGTTAGTGATTACATTGGTGTAGGATATTATTTTCTTTTATTTATTATATTTGGGATTATTTCTACACACATTTAAAGCTTGCTTAAATTTACTTGTCATAGGAAGTTACATTATATAGCCTTATTTTAGCTTGTGGGAGTTACTCATTTGACCGATTATTTTGGTGGGGGGGAGTTACTTTTCCTATTCCAGGACATTGACCACTATTATAGGGGAAGTTACACATTCATTCTCCTATTTTTACATCTTGCTTATTGATCTATTCAACCAATGTGGATTGATTAATCTTGTGCAATATTTCTCTTTCATTTCTTGCTCACCACAATGCTTAAGCTTGTACTAGTCTCTTGCTTGTGAATCATGCATTAAGTTGATCCAAAGATCTTGGTGAATATTCCATTATGGTATTAGAGCTATTCTGATATTTTAATACTTTGGTTTTTTTTTTAGTTTCTTATCTTAAATTTATTTGCATTAATCTAAGGGTTTGGGTTCATAGTCCATATTCGAGGGTTTACAAAAAATTTGGGTGTATTTAAAACCTCAAAAACCTTGGGGCGATTGAAAAAAATTATATGGGGCATTTTTTACTAAAATTAGGGGTATTACTATTTTTATGAGGTGGTTTTTGTATAGGTTTGGTACTTTACATAGGATTAGATCCAAAGTTTATAGAGGCAAGCACAAAGAGGCAATTTTTTACCATGCAAAAGTCTATTTTTATATCATCATCATGTTCTCAACCAATTCATAGCCACCTATAGTCAGGACATTCCATTATGCAATTATCTCTAGCATTGATCTCACATCAAGACATGAACGTGGTTTCATTTGTTTTGACTCATTTTCCAAACCAAACCAGTATGTAGCAAGTGCAAAGATACACCTTTTGCATTATAGAGGAGACTAGGTTACTGTTAGCCAATTTTTACACCCAAGTTTTGCATCTTTCTTTTGGCTAAGTGCATCATTCTTATTGTTTTATCCGCACAAAAAAAAATACCAAGTATTATTTCCTTTGGAAGCCTTTGTTTAGTCTTTTGTAAGTGTTATTTCAGTCTTTTTGCTCAAGTGTTATTTCTTTCGTCAAGGCTTTGCTTTGAGTTTTTGTCCAAGTCTCAAAGGAATTGTTTTAGACTTTTTTCAAAACAAAAAGGTCTGAAGGAATTGGTCCTTTTCAGGTTTTTTGAAGGGTACATTTCAGGAATGCCGAAGGAACATTTCTAAAGCAAAGTGACATTTCCATATTTCTGAAGGGACATTTTCATTTTGTCGAAGGGTCTTTTTTTCATGAAAGTTTCCTAAATAGGTTTTTTGAAGGGTACTTTGCGAGATTTTTGAAAGAAATGTCCCTTACATTTTTTTTGAAAGAATTGTCTCTTGCAACTTTTTCAAAGGAATTGTTTTGGACTTTTTATCCGAAATAATCTTTTCAAAGGATATTTTTCCCTGGGACATTTTCAAAATTTTCAAAGAACACATTTGAAGTTTCTAAAAGGTTATTTATTTTAGAGAAACAATATTTTCAAAGGGTTTGTTCTTTCAAGGAATTGGTCCGCTTCAAGTTTTTCGAAGGGACACTTCGCATTTTTTCAAAGGAATTGGCTTAAACATTTTTTTGAAGGAATTGTTTTAGAATTTTTGTCCAAAATAATATTTCTAAAGGGTCATTTCTCAAGTGAAGGAACACTTTTAAAAATTATGAAGGGTCTTTTTCTATGCAAAGTGCCCTACACACTTTCCCCTGAAGGGCCTTTTCTCAAAAAAGTGTCATTTTTGGGCTTTCCAAAGGGACATTTCAAGAATGTTTAAGGGCATATTTAGGCTTTTGGAGAGGCAAAATGAGAATTTTGAAGGGTTATTCTTAGAAAAAGTATCCTTCAAAAAGTTTTTGAAGGGACACTTGCAGAAAGCCTGAAAGAATTGTTTCGAACATTTTATCTAAAACAATCTTTCCCAAGAGACACTCTAAAAGGCCTAAAAGGACATGGATCAATCAAAATGGACCAATAAAAAGGGGCTCAAAAGGTTATTAATTTTAGAGAAGATGCTCATGGGAAATTGTTCAAAAAGATTGCCTAAAGGAAAGGCCCGAAGGAAATGCCTCTAAAGAAATGGTCCCAATAGAGTGATGGTTATATGGACGTCAACTTCAAGATGAGGGACTAGCCATTGGCATTCAAATGAGAGGATCCCAAACATCCAAGGGCTCACATTTTGCATCCAACAAATTATATCAAAAGGATCATCTCACCATTGATTAGATCAAGATCTGAGTCATTTTTGATGACCAATCAAAGAAGGAAGACAAGGCCAATAGAGTGAAAATGACTCTCCCTTATGCCATTACACACCTTAGCAAGTCAGTGAAAAGTTGTTAGCATCAAGACAAATCTAAAACAAGTGAACTCCCTTGTAATAACCACATTGATGCCATTACTCAAAATATCTTGACTCAGATGGGCAACTGTTGGAGAAGCATCTTTGAGAGAGCAGGCCAACAGTGTTCAAGGGAGGTGACATGGATCAATTAGATGGCCTGAATGAGCGTCATTGGTAAAGATGATTAAAACTAGAGATGGAGACTCCTAACAGTTTGATTCTTCTCTTTGGTTCCCAAAGGCCTCTTCCCTCACTTCCTTTTTAATATATATACATCCCTTATGCTAGTTTAAAATAACCCACACAATCTATGGTGAAGCCCTACTGAATTGATGTCATGTTTTTCCTTTAAACATTGGTACAAGTATTTTTATTTGAGGTTTTGAGCAATTTTTTTAGTGTGTAAGTGACATATAGTGACAACAAGTGATGTTTTTCATCCTTCTATGCTTTTTCCTTCACCCTTGAGCAAGAGTTCTAGGTCTAATAGGTCATATGGAGTGCATCTAAATGTATTGATTTTTTGCATGTGTATAACTATTCTTATAATGTATAGGTTGTCTTTTAGTTCATTTACCTTGTGTCATTTCATACATCTCACCTCTATACTGAAATACTTGTGTTAGAATCTTTAGAACTTGAAAATAGTCTATGCATTTTGTTGTATCATGCACTAGGGTATGGTATTCATGTGGAAGATAATATTGGTGCATCACCATTATTAGAATAGATTTTCTTTATGCAATTTATAACTCTTTTCCCTTCAATCAAACTAGTTTAGACAGAGGTTATTTTATAGAGATACATTCAGGGAGCTAGCCCTTTAAATCTAGAGGTTCACTTCCTCTATAGGTATACCCACATGCCTGGAAATGTCCCAACATTTCCCAAATTTGGAATAGGATTAAACACTCTCTTCTAAGGTGAAATATTTGGAGATAATAGTTCTAACACACTCAATGGGACAAATTATTGACATGTCAAGGTGAATGTTGGTCTTGACAAGCCTAAGGTTGTAGAAATATTCTTAATCCAACATTTGGTGACTCCAAACGATGAGAATCTCTAGTTTTAGATCAATTTTCCCACATTATACTTCATGGTCCTCACTAGGTCATCTAGGACTTCCGATCAAGCCCCTCTAGCTAAATCTGTTATTGAAGAACAACACTTTGAACCATTTCCAGTGCTTATAGATCCTTAGATAGGCAGTAACCTTTCCTAGCCTTTAACACCCAAAATCCAATTGACCTTCCTACATATGACCCTATCCCTCCCAATGCTACCAAGAGTCTCGTTGGTTTTAATGGAGAGCATCCTATTACCACATTTGAGCATATTAGGGACATCTAATTTTTTTGTAACTTCCATAATGTCACCTAAGCCAACATAGCCATTAGATTTCTTGTTATGTCTCTAAAAGGCAAGGTACTTGACTAGTATAGGACTTTGGAAGGTGGTTTCATTACAAGTTGGGATGGATTTGGGGAATTATTAGTAACTAGATTTGAGAATAAGAGTAACCATACTTCACTGATCCATCAGCTGAATGTGATAAAGAGAGGTCCATGAGAGATTTTAATGAAATATTTCAAAGGACATGGCATAGGTTGCCACCTGTCATGAGACCTCCTTTGAGATTTATGTTCCCCACTTCTCTCAAGGGTATTAGTAGTGATGTGGTAGTGATGTTACAATCAATGGGAGGATTCACTCTGCCAGATGCATATGAGATAGTTATTGAAGCTAAGAATAGCTTAATATAAGCTGGAAATCTACCTCTAAGATTTTCCATGCCTCTATTGTTTCATAGTTTAGTTGAATCTCTGAGCGTAGCACAAGTTTCTAACACCTATGTCAAGTCAAGAAACTTTCCAAAGAAGATGGATAATGTTGTGGATAAAGATGAAGAGATCTAGTCATTACGAGCTCAACTCAAGCAAGATCAGTTCTATGAAAATGATCCATTTAACCATAAATACTATCCTCAATAAGGCTAAGAGCTCCACCCCAAAACAACTACCAAGGAAGGGGACAAGGTCAACAAGGTTTTAATAGGCCGCCCAATGCCTATAATCCTAATTCCACTCCTTCCATGAAGGTTGTCATTCCAGTACATGCTAACTTGGGCCAAGGGGAAGATCATTTGGACTAATGGGGACAACCTCAAAGTTAGTTTATGTAGTATGGTGGGGAAGATAGTGAGGCTTTAGTGGCACAAGAAGAAACTACTCCTTACATGATAGTATAAGAAGGGAATCCTAGCCAAAGGGATATTCATGGAGAAGGTAGAAACCAAAGTGTAGGTATGATGAATTTTCGAGCTAAGGATGATTATGTGTTGAATCAAAGAACATCAAGTATAACCAATACAAGAGCCAAGAAGAGAGCTCTAGGAGATGTTTCAAGAGTACATGTGACTCTTAGTGATGCCTCTCTAAGGCCACAAAGTGTGAATCGTAGTGCAATACCTACTACCAGTCATGCCCTTCAACAAGGTTAGAATGCAAGTAAGATTGTCAAGCCTACAATGCAGCAGGTTCAAACTCTCTCATTACCTTTAAGAATGTAATAAAAGGTGAATAATTCCCCTCTAAAAATTATTTATTCTTTGAAGAAATCTAAGATAAGCATATCTCTTTGGGAAATCTTGCATATGCCTGGTCAAAAGGAGCTCTTACAAGAATAGCTTGAAAACATTCATGTAGCCCTTCAAACTTCAAAACACAATAGTGTGGCCCTTACCAATTCTCCAAGTCATGTCTTAGATCCCTCCACCAAATCTAAAAATCCTCCACCCTTCTACCTCATGCTCATTATGGGAGACAAGTTGGTTCACAATTGTATTATGGATAGTGGAGCTAGTACCACTGTCATGCCTAAGGTGGTCGCTGATAAGTTGGGATTGAAGTATGAAACACATAGTAAAGGTGTGTTGCACCTTGATGAGATTCCAACCAAGATAGTGGGATTGGTTAGAGGTTTGAAACTCTTTCTACATGATTTCCCAAGTTTTCCCATTTTACAAGACGTTGTGGTGGTAAACCTTCCAACTCATTTTGCTATCTGCTTGTCAAGAGACTTCACGACTAAGATAGGAGGGTACCTTTATATTGATTGGTATTTATAAATTTTAAAACAAGATATAAAACCAAGGTGACTATAAGGAATCAACCCTTAGCAAGGTTTAATATTGAGCCATACATGGAGACAAGTTCAAACCAAAATTGCCTAATTAGTAAAGAAGAGGAAGGTGTCATGGATGGTGAAGCATCCTCCCTAGTTGAAGGTATTTTTGAAATTTTCCTTGACAATTAAATCAATAAAACACATGGAATTGATCCATATCCTTTCATAGAAGAGACTGATTTGGGATTTTATTGTATGCACAAAAAGGATGTTTCAATCCCTTCACTCACTAATGAATATCATGAACTTGAAGGAATATGGGAGATGTTTTTTGATGGCAAAAGAAGCAAAGTAGGTGTAGGATCTGGTGTTATGTTGGTTTCTCCATCAAATAATTAATACTACTCCTCATATATATTCCACTTCAGTTGCACTTGCAATGTGGCAGAATATGAAGGCCTAGTTCATGGCCTCCAATGGGAAAAGAAGAGAGGGATTAAGAATTTGAAGGTTTATGGGGATAGTGAGTTGGTCATCCACCAAGTGAGAAATCAAGCTATATCCAAGAATCCCTTTCTTAAATCCTACAATAATAGGGTATGGGACCTACTTGAATACTTTAATACCTTCAACATACAACCCATACCAAGGGATTTAAATAAACATGCTTATAGATTGGCTGCCATAGGAGCACAGTTTGATGCAGTTGTTGATGTACAAAAGGAGAAAAATCAGTATCTATCAAGGTAATGTTGAGGCCTTCTATTCTAGATAATGAAGTGCCATGGCAAGTGTTTGAAAGTGATGAACACATTACACACTTCTTACAAAATGAGGCAGGATTCTCCTCAAAGAACCAAAAAAGACTGCATGATCAATATGAAGAACAAGTTATTTAGCTGAAGACAAACAAGATACCTAAGGGGATGATTAATTTGGAGAATATTTTAAATGAAGATGATCAAAATAAGAAATAAATAATGATCATGTCAATAAAAGAAGACAACTATGAGAGAGTCATGATTTACAAGGACAAGCTCCTAAAAATTGGTAAGGTATGTTCTTTGTCTGAGAGGCAGAGCTTTATTGAATTATGCAAAGAGTTCCATGACATCTTTGCTTTGAAATAGAAAGATATGAAAGGGTTTGATCCAAGTCTATCTCATCACACCATTGAGTTATAACCTAGAGCTAAACTAGTTAGGTAGAAACAAAGGCCTATCAATTCCAAGATAGAGGAACTCATGAAGAAAAAGCTGACCAAGTTGATTGAGTCTAGGATTATCTTTCCTATCAAACACTCAACTTGGGTGGCTAATCTTGTACCTATTTGAAAGAATAATGGAGAGATCCAAATTTATGTGGATTTTTGAGATCTCAATAGAATGTCTCCCAAGGATCATTATCCACTACCTTTCATGGAACAAATTCTACAAGTTGTTTCAGGTTCTCAATGCTTCTCACTTCTTGATAGTTATTCAGGTTAAAATCAAATACTGGTGAATGAAGAGGATCAGTTCAAGACAACCTTCACTACAAAATGGGGGAACTTTGCCTATAAGAAGATTTCTTTTGGTTTATCCAATGTTGGAGCTACATTTCAAAGGGCAATGAACATGGCTTTTAAGGGTCTGATCAATAAGTTTTTGCTTGTATACCTTGATGTTATAACTATTTTTTCAAAGGGTGCTATTGATCATATGTAACATCTAAGGTAGGTGTTTCATAAGTGTAGGGAGTATGGAATATCCTTTAATCCAAAAAAGTGCATCTTTTTTGTCCATGAAGGTAAGCTATTAGGTCATATTTTTGTAAAAGAAGGCTTGTCTATTGACCCCAAGAGGATTGAGGCTATTCTATGCTTGTCTTTACCTCAACACAAGAAAGGAATTCAAAGCTTCTTGGGGAAAATAATTTTTTTAAGAAGGTTTATTCCAGGCTTTGCAACTATGGTAAATCCTATCATAGCCATGCTTTGGAAGAACCAAGCTTTTGCTTTGACAAAGGAAGGTAAGAGTAGTTTTGAGGCAATCAAACAAGTAATTGCAAAATATCCTACTCTTTTGAACCCAAACTTTGCCAAATATTTCATACTCTATACCTTTACTAACTTGGATACAATCTCAGCTATGCTTATGCAAAATAATGATGAAGAGGTAGAGTAACCAATTTCATTCTTCAGCCAAGGATTGGAAGATTATGAGGTAAAATATACATTTATTGAGAAGCAATATCTAACAATGACAAGAGGATTGAAAAAATTTAGACACATGGTTTCAAACAACAAGATAAATGTCATTGTTTCTCATCCTAGCACCAAGGAGTTTCTCCTAAGAAAAGACCTTAATGAAAAGAGAGCTGGGTGGATTACAAAGGTGATAGAGTATGATGTGGATATTAAGGTTACAAACTTGGTAAGAGGAAAAGGATTATGTGAGCATTTAGCTTCATATTTCCAAGAGCCAAAAGAGGAAGTTTTAATCAACCAAGTTCAACCCCAACCAACTGATCACATATAAGTGCAAAGCTGGACACAAGACATCATTAGTTTTCTTCAAAATGGTGAGTGCCCCAATGACTTGAACAAGTCTCAAAGAAGGTATTTTAGATTGCAGACCATTCTTTACTATCATGTAGATGGTGTTATTTTTAGAAAAGATGTGAATGGTGTGTTGTTGAGGTGTGTTAACAATGATCAGTTTGATATGCTACTGGAAAAGTTTCACAATGGTGCAGATGGAGGCCATTTCTCTCCTAGGATGATAGTTGTAAAGATAATGAGGTTTGGTTACTATTGGCCTAGTCTTTTTAAGGACTACTACCACTAGGCTAAAAATTTCCTCAATGTGCCTTCTTTGTAGGCAAATAGAAACTTGCAGCCTTTCCATTGAATCCTATCCAAGTAGACCAGCCTTTCATCCAATAGGGCCTTGATTTCATTGGTATGATCAACCCTCCATTAAGTACTGGACACAAATAGATATTGACTACTACTAACTACTTCACAAGGTGGGTAGAGGCCATTGCATTGAAGGAGGCAAGTGAAAATTCTATCTTGGAGTTCTATGAGAGAATTATAACAAGGTTTGGAGTTCCCCATGTTATCATTTTTGATAATGCACTTGCTTTCATAAGTGCTAAAACTTTTGATTGGGTAAATAGGAATAGAGTTTACTTGAGTACCTCATCCAATTATTACCCTCAAGGTAATGGGTTGGCTGAATCTACTAACAAGAATCTCATCAAGATCATCAAGAGGACATTGGAGAATAATCAAAGAGCATGGCATAGCAAGTTCAAGACAACCTTATGGGCTAATAAGATTACTCCTAAGAGGTTAATTGGTAATTATCCCTTTGTGCTTATTTATGAAAGAGAGGCTAGGTTGTCTATATCTCAATAACTCCCTGCTCTATAACTTTTAAAACATTTAGAACTACTTGAAAATACTCCAATGGAAGTCAGATTGATAGAACTAATGCAGCTATAAGAAGTAAGAGACAATGTACACAAGACCATGGAACACCACCAAGTACTTATGAAGAAGTATTTTGATAAAAGAGCAAGTGTAAGAATATTCAAGGAAGGTGACTTGGTTCTGAAATGGGATGAGGACAAAGCAAAACTAGGCAGACACACAAAATGCAAGCAGAGCAACTCTTTCTAGTTGACCAAGATGAATGGAGAATAATTGCCTATCCCTATGAATGGGATACATCTAAATTTATACTATTAGTCCTTGCAAGTCTATTATAAATAGTAATTTAGGTGTGTTTCCTTTGGTTTGTTGTTGTGTTCCCTAAGTGCTTTGTAGCACAAGTGTGTTTCCTTCCTTTTGTTTGGTGTGAGTCTCTACCTTTGTGTGTATGAATCAATCTAGCTTCTGTTTTTGGGCCAAAATTCTATTCAAGTCATTTTTTGGTGCCTATATGGGTGACTCCATTCCCAATGGAAGGATTTAGGCAACTGGTCTTAGGCATAGCAGGTATGCCTCCCCTAGGAATAGCCAAGAATGTTAGTCAATTTTTACACTCAAGTTCTGCATCTTTCTTTTGGATAAGTACAACATCCTTATTGGTTTATCCTCACAACAAAAAAGACAAAGTGTTATTTCCTTTGGAAGCCTTTGTTTGGACTTTTGCAAGTGTTATTTCAATCTTTTTGCTCAAGTGTTATTTCTTTTGGTAAGGCTTTACTTCAGGTTTTTGTCCAAGTCTCAAAAGAATTATTTTGGACTTTTTTTTGAAACAAAAATGTCTGAAGGAATTGGTCCTTTTCAAGTTTTATAAAGGGTACATTTTAGGAATGTCAAAGGATCATTTCTAAAGCAAAGAGACATTTCCATATTTCCAAAGGGATATTTTCATTCTGTTGAAGGGTGTTTTTCTCGTGAAAGTGTCCTAAACATGTTTTCTGAAGTGTACTTTGCAAGATTTTTGAAAGAAATGTCTCTTACATTTTTTTTGAAAGAATTGTCTCTTACAAATTTTTTGAAGGAATTTTTTTAGACTTTTTGTTCGAAACAATATTTTTGAAGGGTAATTTTCTCTGGTGAAGTGTCCTTTGTAAAAAGTCTGAAAGGTACATTTCCATTTGACCGAAGGATCTTTTTCTCTTACAAAGGGACATTTTCAACTTTTCCAAAGGGAACATTTCAAGTTAATGAAAGGTTATTTCTTTCGAAGAAACAATCTTTCCAAAGGGTTTTTTCTTTCAAGGAATTAGTTCGCATCAAGTTTTTCAAAGGGACACTTTGCATTTTTTTAAAGGAATTGGCTTAAACATTTTTTTTAAAGGAAGGGACACTTGCAGAAAGCTTGAAATAATTATTTTGGACATTTTGTCCAAAATAATCTTTTCAAAGAGACACTCCAAAAGGCTCGAAAGGACATGGATAAATCAAAATGGACCAGTCAAAAGGGGCCCAAAAGGTTATTTATTTCATAGAAAATGCCCATGAGAAATTGTTCAAAAAGAATGCCCAAAGAAAATGTCTCTAAAGAAATGGTCCCAATAGAGTGACGGTTATATGGACATGAACTTCAGGATGAGGGACTAGCTTATTGGGTGAATATTTTGTCACCAGCTAACTGATGAGCAAAATAGGTCTCTTCAACCACAACATAGGGATATTGGTCATCCAGATGTGTGGGTTTACCACATCAAAAGGGGACAAATCTCTCCTCTCATCAAGGGGAGGTTCCCTTATAACTATGTGGAGCTATATACTGTGTGTGTGTGTGTGTGTGTGTGTGTGTGTGTGTGTGTGTGTGTGTGTGTAGAAAATAACACTCAGGGGTAGGATAACACCATCCATCTCTCTTTTTCAGAGATGATGTTGACAAACAAAGGAGAAATCTAGGATGGAAACACTGAAGGCACTTCTCTTCTTTCAAAAGTGGTCTTGTAGAAAACAGCAGGAGTTCTTTCAGAGAGTGACAAGGTACTGGTAACAAGGGCGTAGTAACCAACAGACTGAGGTGTTGCGCAAAGTCTCCACCTCGACTGCCCAAGAGTGAAATACGAAGAACAATGAGGGCACAAAGTCATCCCATGGTCCTTTACATAGGAATAAAAAATAAGAAAACACACTAAAGGCAATTGTAGATAGCACAAAGTCTTCCCACAATTGGCTTCAGGATAGCTTCTTGATTACTTCCACAAGTTCTGCTTATTTCATTAACTAGACAAGAATGCATTCAAAAGATAGACGTAAGAACAATCTCCTAAAATGACACAAGTTATAATAGCACAAAGTTTAAAAGTAACTTGCTTTCTCATTCAAACAAAGAAATATGATTAACAATCTGAGCTCAAAGTCTCAATAATCACCTTTCAATTTTGGCAGAGTTTTGCTTCTATAACAAAGAGATCTCCTTAGCATAAAATAAGAGATTACATTATATAGCAGCCAAGAAAGGTCTAGTGCTTTGTTCTATGGAATGGCCCATGTTGCATTCAATGCCTTGAATTCATTTTTAGTTTTGTCAAGGGACCATACTGGAACAGGGCGACTGCCTTAACTATGGTGTGTCAATTCATCTCAAATGTCTTCTCCTAGGCCAGAGTCATCTGGTCTATCACCTAATATCTATGTAGTTGGCCACTTTGCCTTTACTCCAAGGGAGACAAACAAGCCGCACCTTCAATGTTTATAGGCTCAAATATCTACTTTACGAACTGTTCCACCTACTGGAATAACTTTTGCACAGATATTTCTGGCTTTTCCCTCTTTCTGTTGTGATTTGAACTCTCAAGACTACATTCCTAGCTTTACTAGATCTTTCAGCTACTTCTCTCAGCGGTTCTTCCCTTTGGGCTTAAGGCCTTTGAATGTATTCTGGTCCATGCTAAAGCCTTTAAAGATCAACAATTATTTCATCATCATGAATTTGATGGCTTTGGGAATGTCACTCGACGTCTGGATCCCAATGGCTAGTTCATGGTGCTTAATCTTGACATCTTCAGGCCCGTCATCCTCCTTGGCAATTCCTTTAGCTTTCTTGTTTTGATCCTTCCCGAAGGGGAGGAATACCTTCAGCTTTGGCTGAGAGTCCCTCGCAAGGTACCTGCCCTTTAGGGTCCTTTGGGCTTCTTGGTCTATCTTCGGGTGGTCTTATTCCTTCAAACAAAATGTCTGAAGGAAATCTTCCATTGCCTTAGTCACTTTCTGAAGAAAACCTTACACTTTCAGCCTTTGAAATGGTCCATTTTGATTATCGCCTGCCTTCCACAAGGGTTGTTTGATCTCCAAGATTGCCTTTTAAAAAATTTGCAAGGGTCCTTTTGGCTCTTAAGTGCCCTCTGCAAGGGCACTTGTCCTTTAGGATTTGGGGCACTCCTTTGAACTGGCCGATTGAACCAACTTTGGTTTAATGGTTCAATAGTTCAATCTTGTGTTCCGCTCATTCACTTGACTGTTTAAACCAACTGATTTGAACCAACCGCTCATTGAACCTTTGAACCGTTGAACCCATTGAAATTTTGAACCATTTTGGTTCAAGGTTCAATGATTCAATAGTTCAAGCCTTGTTCTTTTCATTAAGTCTTTTGAAGCTGTTGAACTTGCTGAAGTGGTTGAACTTTGAACTTTTGCTGAAGCGCTTAACTCTTTAAGCATGTTGACATCATTGAACCTTTGAACCCGTTGAACCCTTGAACCTTTTAGAAGCAAGGTTCAATGGTTCAATCCTATTTTTGAAGCTTGTTGAAGTGTTGGGAACTTTTTTATTTCTTGCAGAGTCTATAAAAATTAGCCTACAGAGTCTGTAGAAACAAGCCTGCGGAGTCCATAGAAATCAACCTGTAGAGTCTGTAGAAATCAGCTTGCGGAGTCTGTTAGCTGAAAAAACTTGAATAATGAAGAATTTTGAAGGCTCAGAACAATTTTTGAGAAGGGAAGAGAGAATTTTTGCCTATAGGACCAAAATAGTTCATATGTTGTCCCAAAAATGAGTGACAAATTTTGGGAATAACAGATGGCTCCAGTTGGGGAACTTCCTTCAGTTGAAATTTTGGAATAGCTGAGAGGAGTAGAAACCAAAATATCTAGTGCATTTAATTATGCCATTGGACTATGGAGTCATGCTAACCAAAAATAAAGGTGCCAAAAATGAAAATGAAAAGCACAAAATAGAACTAAAGACTATAAAAATATACATATGTATAGATGATCTTATTTGATACTTCAAGAATTGAAGTGCTTCAGATGCCACCCACTGTGAAATAGTGAAAATGGCATTCTATCTTGATATATTAGCAAGAAACCATTTTCTCCCTAGAAGCAATGATTGGCAAATGGACCTCTACACTAGGAATCAAATTTTCTTTGCACTCTTTTTAGTTCTCTCTTCTTGCAAAAGAGTTTCTTTTCCTAACTTTGGCGCGCAGTAGTATGGTCCACTACTATAGCTTGTTGCTTTTTTGGTTTAGTCCATGATTTGATTGTCCCCATTAAATACTTGACAAACCATCAGCTCAACATCTCCTTTGGTGTGAAAGAGTTTAACACCTCTGTCTTGAGCTACCTTTAACCCGAGTAACAGAGATTCATACTCGACAGTGTTGTTGGTGTTGCTAAACTGCAACTTGTATGAAAATGGAAAAATATCTCCTTGAGAAGATATTAGAACAATCCAGCTCCAGCACTAGCAAAGGAATTGCTGCCATCAAATTCCAAGATCCAAACATCATCAAAAATTGATCTTCTATCAAATTTTTCTTCATTAGAGAGGGAAGATCCTTTTTCATCTGTAATGCGCCCTACCAATTCTTTTGATGTCTTATTTGAATCAATTTTTGGATCACCACCTACAAGAATTTCATCTGCTAAAACATAAACATCCTCTATGGTCAAGAAAAAGTTACCCATTCCTGAAGACTCAAACATAATTTGAGCTTTAGGGGCCAATGTTTGAGTGACCACATATTTTACCTCCTTTTCAAGGAGCAACATCTGCATGATGCCTTTGACATGGATCCTCACCTTAGATAGGTCCATGCTAAATTCTCCACCAACATCCTTACAAAAATTTTATCCAAGAAAGATGTCGTATGAGGCTGGGACGTCGGCCACTAAGACTGTCATCTTGATCTTCTTATCTGGGAATGTTGCAAATGCAAATTGGGCATCCTTGATTTGTCCCAGCAGTGGCACTTGTTTGTTCTCCATGGAGAAACATCTCCCAAACATCTTGGTCAGTGTGAGACCAAGGGATTTAGCTCCTTTGGCAAGCATGACATTGTCAGATGCACCTGAGTCTATGATGTAATTGTTTAGCTGATGTCCATTTATCAGTAGGGAGACATAGAATGGTTCAGTCCTTCTAAGAGCAATAGAAGGAGCAATGACAAGGTTATTTTGGGTGGATATGGGAGTCACCTTTGGAACAACTAGTCCTTTAGGGATGGTTTTATTCTTCACATATTCCACTAACCTATCCAACTGCTTAGGGTTAGATTGCAGGAATTCAAATTCAGACATTTAAATTTTAGTTTTCTTGGCATGGTCAATTATGTCAAATGTCTAAAATGAACTAGGAACAGAGGATGGGAGTTCATCCTTTTGGTTTTTGGGAGGGGGAGGACTGGTCTACGAATTTGAAGCAGAAGGTGTAGGAATGCTTGATGTATTTACCTTTTTAGCAATTACTGGGTCCTTTGGTTGGAAGGGCAGAGTGGTTCCCTACATAGCAATTGAAATTATAGGCTGAGTTCATTTCTCTATTCTTTCTTTATCAGCTTGCTGGGCTGACTGATTCTTGGACCGGGTGAACACAACATATGATCCATCAAATGCTTCACTTTTACTTTTGGGTTCATCCTGTTAATTTAGGAAACTAATGTTAGAGTCACCAGTTGATTCTTCTTGGTCTACAGTGAAGATATTAGTGTAATTTTTAGCATTCAATTCAGGATGGAAGGAGAAATTTGATTCTACTTCAAAATATCCAACTGTTGAATTAGTTGGAGGTGCTTCAATGGCAAGGTTCCCCCATGGGGGAGGAAGATGGTTTGGCTGCCCTTGATTTCTAGTAGCATTGCCTTGGTATGACTGATTGGGGAAGTTCCTCCTTTGTATATCTTTGTAAGAAAGAGCAAACATATCTTGGGCCACTTTTTTTTTCAAGGCTAGCAGTTCATTTGCTAGCTTTTGCACCATTGATCAGTAGTGGCCGTAGGTGAGTATTCAGACGATGAAGTGGATTTACCTCTGTTAGGATCTCTCTTTATCTTTCCTGCCAAGATAAAGTCATCTTTTACTTTAGTATCCAAATATTGAGCAGTAACAAGGTCTATGTGGCCAGTCCGTCTCAGTAGAAAACTCACTTCAGGCAACTGTGAGTTGATGAAGAAGCATTTGAGGTTTTTAGGTGTTGGCTGAGCAATGGTAGGAATCTGGTTCCTCAGCTTGACAAACTTTGCAATGAAATCCCTCATAGGTTCATGAGGTTCTTTCTACATCTATGTGAGCTGGGTCAATAAGGCATGTGCATCTTCTGCAGGCTTGAACCTTGCTTCAAACTTAGCTTTGAGGGTATTCCAATCGGTCATGGTCTAGGCCTGTAGATGGTAGAACCAATCTACAATAGTGCCTTGTAGTGTTTCCACAAAAAACCTAACTGCTACATCCTCATACTCCACACCTATCACACTGCAGGCTATGTTGAAGGCTACAATGTGTTCATCAAGGTGAACTCTCCCATCACTAAAGAATTTGGGGAAATTCTTCCTTGAATTGTGTGGTAGCTCATGTAGGGGTGGAGTTAGATTGAGTGGGCCAAAAGAGTTACCTCAGGGGCCTTGAATTGCCATTATATGGCTATGGAAAGGGGGGATAAAAAATCTTAGTGTGGTATGTACGAGCAAAGCTCTACTAGCAGAGGAAATAGAAGCTCTACCTTGTATTGGTGACCTAGTGTTGGTAGGAGAAAGACTCCTAGTTCATTGAAGGTGAGGTTGTGGAGGAAACAAATCAAAATTGCTCTACTGCACCAACTCAAAAATAGGGTCAATAACACCTTGAGCTTTCTAGCTTCTTGTATAGCGTGGAGCTGCCATATTGTAGATTAAAAATGGAAAAGAACTGGCCCTGCTTCAGCTTGGAGCTTGAGCCTCCAAATTTCTCATTCTTTCTAGTTGGCATGGAGCTACCAGAGAATTGACTTTTAAAAGTGAAACATTTGATCCCCAACAGCTTGGTTCACAGCTCAGAGTATATAATGGAAATGGATAAGGCTATAATGATAATTGATAAGACACAAGTGGTGCTTCAATCTGAAGCTTGAGGCTTCAAATTATGCAAAATTGTTGTGTCCCAAGTAGAGTCACCAAAAATTATTGCACGAAGCTAGGAGTAAAATTAATAATTAGAAAAAACTGGAACTACTCATTCTTCCCCAGTGGAATAAATGGATAAGGAAACAAACTAAAATTGCACGTTCAAATCCCCAGTAGAGTCACCAAAAACTATTGAGTTAATATTTTGTCACCAGCTAACTGATGAGAAAAATAGGTCTCTTCAACCACAGCATAGGGAGATTGGTCATCTAGATGTGTGGGTTTACCACATCAAAAGGGGACAAATCTCTCCTCTCATCAAGGGGAGGTTCCCTTATAACTATGTGGAGCTATATATATATATATATATATATATATATATATATATATATATATATATATATATATATGTAGAAAATAACACTCATGGATAAGATAACACCATCCATCTCTCTTTTTTTAGAGATGATGTTCACAAACAAAGGAGAAATCTAGGCTAGAAATACTGAAGGCAGTTTTCTTCTTTCAGAAGTGGTCTTGCAGCAAACAGTAGTTCTTTCGAGGAGTGACAAGTAATTGGTAATAAGGGAATAGTAACTAGCAGACTGAGGTGTAGCACAAAATCTCCACCTTGACTACCCAAGAGTGAAATATGAAGGATAATGAGGGCACAAAGTCATCCCAAGGTCCTTTACACAGGAACAAAAAATAAACAAACACACTAAAGGAAATTGTAAATAGCACAAAGTCTTCCAACAATTGGTTTTAGGACACCTTCCTGATTACTTCCATAAGTTCTACTTATTTCATTAACTAGACAAGAATGCATTAAGAAGACAAACGTAAGAACAATCTCTTAAAATGACACAAGCTATAACAGCACAAAGTCTGAAAGTAACTTACTTTCTCATTTAAACAAAGAAATATGATTAGCAATCTGAGCTCAAAGTCTCAGTAATTGCCTTTCAATTTTAGTAGAGTTTTGCTTCTATAATAGAGAGATCTCCTTAGCATAAAATAAGAGATTATATTATATAGCAGCCAAGAAAGGCCTAGCACTTTGTTCCATGGAAAGGCCCATGCTGCATTCATTGCCTTGAATGCATTTTCAATTTTGTCAAGGGACCATACTAGAACAAGGCAGTTGCCTTAATTATGGTGTGTCAATTCATCTCAAATGTCTTCTCCTGGGCCTGAGTCATTTGGTCTATCACCTGATATTTGCATATTTGTCCACTTTGCCTTTACTCCAAGGGAGACAAACAGGCCGTGCCTTCAATGTTTATAGGCACAAATATCTACTTTTCAGACTATTCCCCCTATTGGAATAATTTTTGCACAAATATTTCTAGTCTTTCCCTCTTTCTACTATAATTTGAGCTCTCGAGGCTACATTCCCAGCTTTACTGCCTCTTTCGGCTTCTTCTCTCAGTGGTTCTTCCCTTTGGCCTTAAGGCCTTTGAATGTATTCGGGTCTGCGCTCGAGCCTTTAAAGATCAATGATTATTTCATTGCCATGAATTTGATGGCTTTGGGAATGTCACCAGACGTTTGGATCCCAACGGCTAGTTCATGGTGCTTAATATTGATGTCTTCAGGCCCATCACCCTCCTTGGCAATTCCTTCGGCTTTCTCATTTTGATCCTTCCCGAAGGGGAGGAATCCCTTTAGCTTTGGTCGAGAGTCCCCCACAAGGGTACCTGCCCTTCAGGGTCCTTCAGGCTTCTTGGTCTATCTTCAGGCGGTCCTATTCCTTTGACTTCAATTCCTTCAGTCAAAATGTTTGAAGTAAATCCTCCACAACCTTAGTCACTTTCCGAAGAAAACCTTACACTTTTGGCCTTTGAAACGGTCCATTTTGTTCATCGCCTGCCCTCCATAAGGGTTGTTTTATCTCCAAGATTGCCTTTCAAAAAAAATTCAAGGGTCCTTTTGGCTCCTAAGTACCCTCTGCAAGGGCACTTGTCCTTCGGGCTTTGGGGCACTCCTTTGAACCGACTGATTGAACCGATCGATTGAACTAACTTTGGTTCAACGGTTCAATGGTTCAATCTTGTGTTCCACTCATTCACTTGACCACTTAAACCAACTGCGTTGAACCAACCACTCATTGAACCTTTGAACCATTGAACCCATTGAACCTTTGAACCATTTTGGTTCAAAGTTCAATGGTTCAATGGTTCAAGCCTTCTTTTTTTCACTAAGTCTTTTGAATCCGTTTGAAGCTGTTGAACTTACTGAAGCAGTTAAACTTTGAACTTTTTCTGAAGCACTTAACTCTTTAAGCTTGTCGACATCATTGAACCTCTAAACCCGTTTAACCCTTGAACCTTTTGGAAGTAGGGTTCAATGGTTCAATCCTTTGTTTGAATCTTGCTGAAGTGTTGGGAACTTGTTTCTTTCCTGCAGAGTCTATAAAAATCAGCCTATAGAGCTCGTAGAAACAAGCCTATGGAGTCCATAGAAATCAGCCTGCAAAGTCTGTTAGCTAAAAAAGCTTGAATTATGAATAATTTTAAAGGCTCAGAACAATTTTTGAGAAGGGAAGAGAGAATTTTGGCCTGCAGGACCAAAATAGTTTATATGTTGTCCCAAAAATGAGTGACAGATTTTGGGAACAACATAGTTATTGGCATTCAAATGAGAGGATCCCAAAAGGATCATGTTCTACATCCACCAATGTAGATCAGAGGGCTCATCTCACCATTGATCAGATCAAGATTCAAGTCATTTTTGATGACCAATCAAAGAAGGAAGACAAGGCTAATAGAGTGAAAATGACTCTCCCCTAGGCCATTGCACACCTTAGCAAGCTAGTGGAAATCTATTAGCATCAAGACAAATCTACAATAGGTGGACTCCCTTGTAATAATCACATTGATGCCATTACTCAAAATATCTTGATTCTACTGGGCAACCGTTGGAGAAGCATCTTTGAGAGAGCAGGCCAAGAGTGTTCAAGGGAGGTGACATAGATCAATTAGATGGCTTGAATGAGCATCATTAGTAAACATGGTTGTAGCTGGAGATGGAGAATCCTAATAAATTGATTCCTCTCTTTGGTGCCCAAAGGCCTCTCCCTCTCACTTCCTCTCTGCTATATATACAACCCTTGTGCTAGTGTAAAAAAACCCACGTAGTGTATGGCAAAGCCCTACTGAATTGATGTCATGTTTTTCCTTTAAGCATTGGTACAAGTCTTTTTCTTTGAAGTTCTAAGTGATTGTTTGAGTGTGTAAGTGACATATCATGACAACAAGTGATGATTTTCATCCTTTTGTCCTTTGTCCTTCATGTCTAAGCAAGAGTTTTAGGTCTAACAGGTGATAAGGAGTGCGTCCAAGTGTATTGAATTTTTGCATGTGTATAGCTATTCTTGGAATGTACAGGTTATCTTTCAGTTCATTTGCCTTGTGTCATTTCATACATCTCACATCTATACTAAAATACTTGTGTTATAATCTTTAGAGCTTGAAAATAGTCTATGTATTTTGTTTTATCATCCACTAGGGTATGGCATTCATGTGTAAGATAATCTTGGTGCATCACCATTCTTAGAATAGGTTTTCCTTATGGAATTTCTAACTCTTTTCCCTTCAATCAAACTGGTTTAGAAAAATGTTATTTTATAGAGATACATTCATGGATCTAGCCCTTTAAATTTAGAGGTTCATTTCCTCTATAGGTATACCCACATGCCTAGAAATGTCCCAACATTGCCCAAATCTGGAAGAGGATTGAACATTCTCTTTTAGGGTGTAATATTTGTAGACAATAGTTACCATTATGTTAACTCATTTTCTATACTTTCCAACAATTGTCTTTCAAACTGATTGGATGATCTAAACATTGATTATGCATTGAGGCCAAATTTGTTTTACTGGGTATCACTTTCCAAACCATGGTTTGGCTTGCCTACGAACCTGTCAGTTGTATGACATTTTCTATCTCATCCAAAGGCTGCAGTATCACACACATATTTGGATCTTCAAGTGTTGATCCTCTCTCTATTGGAGAACTACATGCATTCCTTCTTTCCTGAAACATGTAGGTGGCGACACCTAAGCTTCTCCTTACAAAGCTAAGTTAACAAAATATTTTGCCCTAAAAATATTTTTAAAACAAGCATATTTTCATTATTATTTTTTAAATAGCTTGGTTTATGTTTGCCTTCAAGTGAAAATATTTTCATTGAGTTGCATGCAAGATTGGGTAATGAAGTTGGTTAAATCGTTATATTACTTTAAGAGAGGTCTCTAGTTTAAATATGCCCACCTCTGACTTTTTGCTAAACCATTTTTAGTCAAAGAGCATTTAATCTTTTAATGTAAATTTAATCAAAATAGGAAACTCAATTTAGAGTGTCATTTTCTTAAAAAGTGATTGATTTTTCATGTTTTTTATATTGGACCTATTTGTTTTGTAATCAAACTAAAATTATAAAGTGCTAAAATCTAGGGGGTGATAAAAAAATAGTTCATGGGGGTGTTGCGTGACTCCTTTATTTTTGTTCTTGAATTCCTTTTTTTATACAACACAACTAAAATAATTTTATTTTTATAAAATAGATGCCAATTTAATTTCACCTTTCATACCATTTAACTACTACGAATGGAAATCCAAAATGCAAATAATTTTGATAAATAAGGGTTTACATCGTATAACAATGGGTGCTAAGACTAAACTTAATGTAGATGCATAAAAAATTAAGTGGTACAACTATTGTGACGAAGCCTATGGGTTACTATGTTTTTTAGTTTCTCCTGATATTATATTTCATGTAGAGTCTGATAACACCTAATGAAGTCTAGACCGCCTTGGAAAAGTTCTTTGGAAAGCTAGATGTAATGAGAGGGCATGAACTAGAGAACAAACTCATTAGTTTGAGTCCTAGCAATTTTGACACCCTTTAGGATTTATTTACTAAGTTTAAGTCCTTGAGATTGTAGTTGAAAAATGTGGGATAGAGAATAAATATAACAAACTTATTATTTTTATACTCTCGAAACTAGGGATAGATTATTTTGCATATCTCTACCTTCTATTCCACCAAAAGTTCTCTTAGAGCCATGGAAGATGACTTTGTTGCTAACTTGACTTGGGAGCAAGATAATTTGATACAAATGGGCACATTGAAGTCCTTAATACCACAAGATCTAATTGTTGGGAATGGGAAATAAAAGGCTTCAAACAAGGAGAAGAAACAAAAAAAAAGGATCATGAGAATAAGGATCAAGAAAAGAAGGAACAAAAACCAAACACAAAACCTCCTCTGCCAATGGTAAACCTATGAAAAAGAGGGTTAAGTGTGACTATTACAATAAAAATGGGCACGATGAACACAAGTGTATGAAGAAATAGATTGACCACCTAACTCATATTCTAGAAAAGAACAACATATATGTTCTTAAATATATCAAACAAAATTTATCAACCCAAGATTCTTCTAAGGCAAAAGACAAAGGTAAAGAGAAACAAAAGGATAATGCCTTAGTAGCAGTTACAACATTGAATTCTTCATGGGTTATTAACTCGAGTGATTTTCATCATATGGATTCTTCACATGTTGAGTTCTCTTCCTTAAAGCCTTGTAGAATGTCTTATATCACATTGGGTGATGAAAATCCAACAATAATTGCAAGGAGAGGGTCTATTGAAGTGATTATAAGTGTTCCATCACTTTCATTTAATCTCTTATCAGTGTACTAGATCCCTCACATCAGTCAGGGCATGAGAGTTGAATTTTCTCCATATTTTATAGTCATTAGAGAGCTTCATAATGATTCTACAGTGGTAGTGGGAAGGGCATATCATTAATATCAGTTATAAAACTTCTCACACTTTTCACCTGAAACTTCTCCTATTGCATTACAAACTCACTTAGATGGAGTCAGTAAATTATGATATGAGTGGTTTGTCCACCTTAACTACCACTACCTAGAATAACTCAATCAGTAAGACATGGTCACATGTTTGCCTAGATTTAATTTTTCTAAGGGTCTTTATGAGGGTTGTACCCTTAAAAAGCATCCTAAAGATAAATTTAACTAAGGTAAAGCATAGATAGATACACAAGCATTATATTTGATACATAGTGACGTATCGGGGCCCTTCCCTAATCTTTCATTAGGGCTAAGTATGTTTTCACATTCATTGATGATTTCTCGAGATACACCTGGGTCTTATTCCTTTGATGAAAGTATAATTTTTTTGATGATTTTGGATAATTCAAGGCACTTTTTGAAAAATGATAAAATAAATTTATCAAGGTTCTTCAAACATATAATGGGGGCGAGTATGTCAACAATAGGTTTGATAAATTTTTCATAACAAAAGGGATTGATTTATAGCACATAGTTTCATAAAATCATTAATAGAATGGTGTTGTAAAATGCAAGAACTGGGTCTTAAAAGAGATTGCAAACTACATGATTCACTCCAAATCATTGACACCTTAGTACTGGGCATAAGCAATTGATTGTGCTTACTATATTCAAAACTAGGTTCCCTATAAAGCCTTGAAATGAATAACTCCTTTCAAAGTTTGGCACAGTAGGAAACCAAAAGTTAAGCATTTAAGGGTCTTCAAATCTCTAAGTATGGCACACATACCTAAGAAGAAGCACAAGGCTATGCCACCTCAGAGTAAGCCTTACATCTTTGTAGGATACCCAGATAGTGTTAAGGAATATCATCTTATTCATCTAAACACACATGAGTTATTTCGAGAGAAGTACTCACTTTTAGGAGAGTCCTACATACTTGACACTTGAAACTTCTCCCACTTCATTGGACTCACTTGGATTTGATGATCATTTTGATGATTCAGATCATCCTGAGCACATTCTAGAGGTTGAGGACACTTATTCCATTTTTGATAGCAAAACAAGTGATGGGGACTCCTCTCCATCCACATTTGGCCACACTTCAAAGGATGATTATTCTCTACTTAACTCACCTACTTCTAGTCTTCTTTGGTATATATAGACACTACAGATAATAGGTCCATGGGTTGGTGATCTTCAGATGATAGGCAAGCATATTCAGAGTTTCAGAGTGAGCTCCATGATTCCTATGTCTCTATCTCAAATCTGTAAACTTTTCAGGAGGCATCAAATATTCCTGAGTGGGATTTTGCCATGTATGATTAGTATAATTCCTTAATCAAGAATCAAACTTGGGACTTGACACTTCTTCCTAAGGGAAGAAAGATAATTTATTGTAGATGGATATATAAGAATAAGTATGTAACAGATGGGTCCATTGACAAGTTTAAGGTGTCATTGGTCCTAAAAGGTTTCTTACATGTGCCTAACATCAACTACACTAAAACCTTTACACCAGTCACCAAAATAAACTCTATCAGGATCACACTTGTTTTTGAAACCAATCAGTGGGATATTCATCAAATGGAAATGAAGAGTTCTTTTCTTCATGGTGACCTTGAGGAGGAGATTTACATGGAGTAACCATCGAGTTTTATTGAAGATTCTTCCTTTGTGTATAGACTTCATAAATCCATATATGGCCTAAAGAAGGCCCCTTGGGCTTGGTATGACAAGAGGGATTCTTTCCTTATTTTTGTAGGGTTTACTCAGTGCCAATCAAATTCAAACATTTATCTCTTATGATAAGATGATTTGATTTTGATTCTAGTTCTTTATGTTGACGATCTTTTGATCACTAGGAGCTCTTCCTCATCCATTGCAATGGTGAAAGAAGTTATTCATGATATATTTTCTATGATAGATTTGGGCTTATTACATTATTTCCTTGGGATCCACATTTATTAGTCTGACTCAAGGATTACTATTGCACAACCCTGGTATGCTCTTGACTTGCTTGATTTCATATGGATGATTATAAGCCAACTTAGACTCCCTTTCTATCTAAAGTCAAGATTGAGGTAGATTTTTATTCACCATTAGTCGATGCTAACTTGTGTTGATAACTTGTTGGTAACCTTATCTACTTGACACACACTAGACCTGAAATATCATATGTAGTGGGCATAGTCTCCATATTCATGTAGGAACCCCATGAGCTACATTAGAAAGCAACAAAGAGGATATTTCACTACATTCAAGGCATACATATTTTTGATATTTGTTATAGAGCTAGCATTGACATCGACTTGATTGGTTATATTGACTCAGACTAGGCTAGCGATATTTGGAATCATAAGTTCACTTTAGGTTACAATTTATTTGTGGTTCGGGACAAATTAGTTGGTCAAGCAAGAATCATAATGTTATTACTTTATCATCTACTGAGGTAAAATATATAGGGTTTTTTAATGCTACGATAGAGTTTATCTACCTTTAAGGGATTCTCATAGAGTTCAGTATCCAGTTTAGATAAACTACAATCATCTACCATGACAATCAGAGTACTATTTAGATTTGTAAGAATCTGGCCCAACATCAATAGACCAAACACATAGAGATTCACATGCATTTTATCAAAGAGCTCATCTATGGGTAGATCATTGATCTGAGATATTGTCAGACAATAGAGTAGATAACTGACATCTTCACCAAACCTTTCACAAAGAGAAAGTACCTTAACTCATGAGCTCTTCTTGGGGTTTGGGATACTGTAGTATCATCTTATGGGGGGGCTTCTAGTCCTCTTCTTATTTTATCTCTTTTATTTTTTTTGGGGGTGCGGTTCCCACAGGTTTTCTCTTTTTATCTCCTTTATGAGAGATTGCTTTATATATGGATACCTCATAAAGCCTAGTTTTTGGGACCCATTTATTTTACCCACCTAAGTTATGTTTAAGGGGGGTGTTGGTGTCAGATATTATTTTCCTTTATTTATTATATTTGGGATTATTCCTACACAAATGTAAAGCTTGATTAGTTATACTTGTCATAGGTAGTTACAATTTGTAGCCCTATTTTAGCTAGTGGGAGTTACTCCTTTAATCTTTATTATGGGGGGTGGGGGAGAAGTTACTTTTCTTATTCTAGGATTTTGACCACTAATGTAGGGTAAGTTACACATTTAATCTCCTATTTATGCATCTTTCTTATTGATATATTGAACCAATATATATTGATTATATTTTGTACAATATTTCTCTTTCGTTTGACTATTGAACCAATGTATATTGATTCTATTTTGTACAATATTTCTCTTTCATTTGTTGCTCATAGCAACGTTTATGCTTGTGCTAGTCTCTTACTTATGAACCATGCATTCAGTTGATTCAATGATCCTAGAAAATAATCCATTAGATTATGTTTTGCCTCACATTGACTCAGACAATTTTCTAAGCATTTTGTAAAATTCATTTCCCCCGTGAGGCCTTATGAGATAGATGTCATCACTTTTGTGTTTCCTATTCGTAGCTACAAATAAATTCTTTGTCTATGACCCATGGGTGCACCTCCAATGATGGATCCTTAGTTTCAAGTGATATCATGCAACTCTTCTACGCTTGTTTTTTTTGGGTTGCTTTGTCTGTTAAGAAGCCCAATACCCCATGTTTTCCTCCCCTAGGCATTCGTAGCAATTTCCTCAAACTAGTAAGCCCATGATCCATCATCCACTTCTTACTGCCACCACAAAACCCTACTATCCTTTGAGTATTTCCACTTTTCCATGGCATCTCTCTACCTTAGTCACCCCTTCTTTACCTCCACTCAACCTGTTGCCTACAAGACTAAAGTCACCCCTGACTGTAAGCCATTCTTCCATAATTTTTTTTAGCTTTTTTATTTCTTTTTTAATATAATTTAAGAACTCATTAAAAAAGTAAAACCAAAACATAAAATTAAAAACAAAACATCATTTGAAATGGGGTTTATTAAAATTGGCTAATTTTTCTTAAGGGAGGCTATTGCATTTTTTAATAAGGAATTTTTATTATCTAAGGGTTAATTTAAAGGAGGATAATTTTTATTATTGCAAGGAGGCTCATCTTTTTAAATACAAGCACATTATGGGTAAAAGGAGCAAAAATATTTTTGTAGGGAGACATTTACCACCTATGGTGACACTTTTATGCATTAGGCACATTTTTGGTGGCATTTTACTTTCCAATTTCATTGTTAAAGATAAGAGGGTGGGGACCAATCTAACAAGGGGTTAGACTTCTCACAATAAATTTTATTTTTGCATTTATGTGACTCTATATTTCATCTTCAACATGTTATTTTTCCTCTATTCCAACTCTATTTTGGGTATCAATTTTTTTGAACTGTATATTTTTTTGTGTTCTACATAACTGTGTAGTTCATATGTAATGCAAATGTATGCAATTTACTCACATTGCACAAGGTACCTAATATGGCCTCATTGCCAATACTCTATTGAAGGGAAAATATATCTCTTTTCACATGGCATTTTTTTGACAGAACTGCCTTTTTGAATATGTAGATAATTTCTTAATTTTTATTAAATTTTTGACACCTCAACATCATAATCATTCCTTATGGTGAGAACCTCTGTGTCCCCAACATATATCAGTGTCTACATATTAAAAGTAGTGGATTTTGGGTCACTCGTATGGGACATTTGGTTTGTTGTGAGTTTTCCCCATCTTGAGTAGTCAGTGGTTAATTTAATTTATTGCTTATATTCATGCCATTATTTTTTAGGCATATACCAGGGCCCTTTTCTATGTGTCTCGTTGTATTTTCTAGAGGCATTTTTTATTTTTCTATAAATAAGCACCTTGTTGACTATGTGTTCTTTCTTTGTTTTAGCACAATAACTAGTTTATATTCCTCTTTTATACATGGGTATCTTATCAAGAACATTTTTTTCAAACTCATGAGAATTTTAGTATGGTTCATCTTTTGATGACATTCATTAGTCTACTCTTCATTATTTTTTACACCTTCCTTGATAGTATGACCATATCCATGTTGCTAGTGACATTTGGTATCCCTAGCTTCTGTCAATATTTCAATGTTTTAAGTAGTGTATTTTTACCACTTGTATAGATATCATGAGCTTTTCACTAAGTGTTAACTCTTGTTCTGCACAAAATTATCTGAGTATGGATTAACACACCTTGTAGTGTCATGGATTCTATGTTTTCTAAAGCACTTGGTGAAATTTATTTAGTACACTGGCCAAAATATCGTTATCTCACTTCAAAGGAAGTTGGATTGTGTGTCACTTTGGACTTGTTTGTGTCCTCTCCTCTAGTGTTCACTTTTTTGTCACTTGGTACTAACTTCAATTCTTTGTCATCACCTTATGAGAGATATCCATTTCTAGCACCATATTCTATGTAATTAAAAAATTTGGGAGATGGGTGTGCATTACTTATTTGGTTGCCTTGTACCCACCCACTTTTTTGAGATCTATGTTTCTTCTAAGTGAGCCTCATATAGAGCACTAGTTTCAATTTTGACTTGGTGGTTACAATAGCTTAACACCCATGTATTCCTATAAGATGGATTGGCATTCATAGGGACATTTGACACCATACTATATTTTCTTAACATTTTTACATAGGTACCTCTTCAAGCCTAGTTGTTGGGACCTATTTTAGAGGATTATAAGCTTCATGTTTTTTTCTTTGGACCTCCCTAAGTTACACTTGAGGGGATTTATTGGTGCAATATTTCATATGCACCTTCATTAAGTTAACTTAAGTTTATTATTAGATCCTATAATTATTTTAATATCTTTATTTTAGGCTTATTATAAGTTATGATTGTACAATTAATGTCATATAACATTAGCCACCATTGTAAGCCAATAATGTATGCCTATTCTTGAACAATAGGACAATATAAGTGTCAATTTTTTTTTATATTCTCTTATGATTATTTGTGTCAAATGTGCCATTGTTATGTGAATAACACATTAAATATTTTGTTATCATTTAGTTATCTTCTTCTTGCCTACCCCTTGTGTGAGCAATGTCTCAATTGTCATTTGATCCTAGGTAGATCAAATTCTAATACTTGTGGGTTATCTATATAATATGTTTCAAGATATGATCCTCCTATATGGAGGATTTAAACAATATTTTCAATACATTATGTGGTGATTCCTTGTGTTCTACTTGCTTTTTTAATCCATCCAATAAAAGCATATAATATTATAAACATTATTTTGGGCATTTTGTGTATACCATGAAATTGCCTTAGTCTTGCCTCAACTCTGAGTGATGCAAAACATATAGATATGTTGAACTTGCCCCAAGTAATCTAGTAAATACTCCAATATTTTTGGATAGTGTTTATAAACCCAACAAATAAGAGTGTAGATTTAACAAAGAAAACAAGAACATAATGGAAGGGTAGCCTGGAGATTCTTCAGCTGGGTTGATAAATTTTCAAACTACGAGCACACCTTACACACTTACTAGATCATGATACATATTTTTAAAAATTGTATAGCTACCAAATCATTGGTGGAGTCCATTTTCTATAATTAATTATTTTCCTTTCCTATAATAATATATACTTTGGTCAAATACCATAGTAATTTAGGCATCAATTCTTCATGTTTTGCATTGTAATCAACTACAATGCCCAATTTGGAATGACCCAAGATGCAGTCCAAGATTTCATCAAATAGGTATGATGAAATCAATCCCATAATACATTATTCCAATTATATTTTGAGTAGGCTTGTCAAGGTGAATTGCACGATTATGACCTATAAAATCCACAAGGAAACATTGTAGAGAGGAATTGATCCAAATGTTCAAAACTCCTATGTAATGATCCATGTTTATTGAAAACAAGGTACCCTATGAAGTATATAAAATTTGATAATGAATATTGAGAAGAATATATACTAGCAGTGGCCCTAAAAGTGCAAGATGCCCTAAAAGGGATATAATATTTTATTTTCATAAGTAGGGTTTTGTAAAGCGTATGAGATTAAATTGGTGTGACCACTCACCCCATCTCACCTTTTGTGTGCAAAGGTTTAATAAATAGTACTCTTATATTTTTAGTGGAGGTGACATTGGAAAATGAGGTGGTGTGATTTTTCATACAACATGGCAATATGTTGTGTGAAGACAAGATGTTTCATTTCATGGTGAACTTGAGAGATGGTAAAATAGTGGGTAGGGAAAATTCATATAGAGAATCCAAGTGGTGAAATATTTTAAGGTGAACTAAGCAGTAATGGTGATGGGGAATGACAAGGTATTTTAGGTGATATCACACACTAGAGGGCCCATATCATACACCAAACTTGAATTCAAGGTAGCTAGTGGATTTACATGACCAACATTTATTAGAGAGGGGATCTTAGCTTACAGGGTGTTGGAATTTTTGATTGGTCATTTTTTAATTATCGATGAATCATGATCATGGATTTGATTGTGATAGGTCTCCACATCAAATGTGTAGCTCCAATCATCACTGTAATGCCACTGACATATGAACAAGACATTAAAGTTATAGAATATATATATATATACACTAATTATAAATATAATATATTATTATAGTCAATATAATTAATTATATATGTGTGTGTGTGTGCACGCGCGTGTGTATGGGGTATGTAATTTTTTGTATAGGGGATGTAATTTTTTGTTTTCATAAAGTAACATTTTGTAAAGTGAAGGAGTATAGATAAGTAATTGTACCTCATTTAAAACCTATGATCGCTGACATCATATCACCTTTTGTGCACAAAAGACTAAGCAAAAATACTCATATTTATAGTGGAGGTGATGGTGTAAAATGTGTTTGTGTGTTTCTTTATATGGCATGGCAACACACTGTAAGGGGGCAAAACATTTCATTTCACGATGAGATCGAGCAATAGAGGAATGGAGAAGGTCAAAGCCATACAAAATATGTAAGTGGTGAGCGATTTTAAGGTGAGCTAAGCAGGGATGGTGAGGGGCAATGTACAGGTATTTTAGGTGATATCATACATTCGAGCAAAATTCAAGGCAACCAATGGATTTACATGACCAACACCATTGAAAATGGATCTATAACTTTTAGGGTGTCAGCAACTTTGATTGGTCATTTTCTATTGTCAAAGGTGGATAAAAACATCATGCAAACTCATTGATTTGATTATGATAGGGCTCTATATCCGATGTGTGGCTCAAATCATCACTATAATACTTTTGATGTGGGCAAAACATTGAAATTATAGTCCATATTTATATAAAAAATACCAATAAACTAAAATTTACATATATATATATATATATATTCAACGACTTTATAATTAAAAAGAATTCAAAATAAAAAAAAGTTTATCCTATACTTATGATTGAGAGTCTCGTATTGAATTTTCTTAAGCTTATTCTTATTGAACTAGAATTGAATCCCTTACAACAACTCAACAACCAAAATGAAGCTATTTAGGTGACTGCACACTTACATTTCATTTTGGCATTACTAACTATACACTCTCACTAAAACTTGAAGTCAACTCACTTTTATTATTGAGTCATTGTGGCAATAAAATTGATTGTATCCCATTTTATGTTTTTAGACTTTAAAAGTAGATTTACTATTGGAAAGCTTCAAGATAACTTATATTAGAAAACTTATGAATATATGAAGGCTACATAGTAAGGTAATTAGTTGTTATTCATGGCTCATACTCAAAATAAATAACTAAACACGACACTCAATAACAAACATCAAAATTAAGCACAAGCATCAGCCCCCTAAAAATAGATTTAGATAAGATCAAACTTCTAGAAGCTGCAAGTTGAAACAACTTTATAACCATAACATTTAATCAATGCCATCCCCCCTACATAATGCCTTTCATGCATTTAATCATAGATCTGATTATTCATGTCTACCCTTATTTTATAGAGTCTACACTCATCATTCTACTTCCCAACTCTATCCCTTCAGCTCCTATTCTAACAATATTTTTTTGTAACGAAGTGTAGATTGAAGATACTATGGAAAATAAAATCTCAAAAGCTTTGTATAAAATAGCATAATTATATATTATTCATGCATCCCATTTTCTATCAATATTTTTCTGTAACAATTGTAGATTGAAGATACCATGGAAAACATGATTTCAAAAGTTTAGTATAACATAACATGATGTTATATAATTCATGCATCCCCTATTCTAACAGTATTTTTCTGTAATGAAGTGTAAATTAAAGATACCATAGAAAACATGATTTCAAAAGTTTAGTATAACAGATCATGATGTTATATTATTCATGCATCCCCTGTTCTATCAATATATTTTTGTAACAAGTGTAGATTGAAGATACCATGGAAAACGGGCTTTCAAAAGTTTAATATAACATAACATGATGTTATATTATTCATGCATCTCCTATTCTAATAATATTTTTCTGTAACAAAGTTTATACTGAAGATACCATGGAAAAAATGATTTCAAAAGTTTAATATAATATAATATGATGTTATATTATTTATGCATTAATCATAACAATGATTATTCATGTCCCTCCCCCTCATATTCTACAGAGTCTACACTTGTGCTTTCAAAATATATCTCAATATCCCATGTTCTAACCATATTATTCTATAACTAGTGCATATTATAGATACCAAAGGAATAGAGGATTTCAAAAGTATAATATAACATAGCATGATGTTTGCATTCAATATTTTACTATTCCTAATTATTTATAGGAGCCCAAATGGTGAAGGGCTAACCCTCTGTCCTAATTGTGGTAATACAAGTGGTCCATGCCCTTTGAGCACTATAGATGGATGTGACCTTCCTGATTATAAATTCCACTATAATTCCAACAAGCAACTTGAACTGGAAGCCCTGAATGGGAGCTCATATAAGATCCTAACCATCAATCCATTATAATTGCAAATATCATTTTGAGAAAATTATTGACCCATACTTAGTTTTTTTTCCATAAGCTAGGAAAGGCTACCATTGAAAGCACCACATGTGATAAGTAAGGAAGAATATGGAGAGAAGCTAACTCATAGCATCTATCAATTAATCATATTTTGAAATCTATCAATCAGTGATATTTTGAAATTAAACTAGAAAATCAATATCAGTTTATTTATTAGTCACTTTCAAAGTCAATCAAACATATTTCATACTTTCAAGGACAAATATTGAATACTAAATTGTTCAATTCTTTAGCTATATTATGTTATATCTATAAAATATCATTTATACACTAGTATTAATAATACCTAATAGAAATGGAGTTGTAGTATCCATACATTATTTGGAGGTTTGCACAAAAATATAAAATTATTCAATCCATCCATAGATCAAAAACCTAGAACATAAAATATATAAAGAGATTTAATCAAATAAATGTAAAAATTTAGAACCTGAAAAAAGCTACTGAAATGCAAATCTTAGGTTTTTAGTTAGGGCAAAAACTTATAATAAAAAATAATTTTAATATTACTTAACAGATATTAACACAATCCAAAATTATATATTTTGTTTCACATGATTCTTTATGATTGATCCCACATATAAAATAAACCACCTAAACATGTTCTCCATAAGGAATTTATATGTGCTAAGCAAAATTATGACTTGACCATCACAAACACAACTTTATCCGCTCCATTCTCTTAAATCTCATACCAATGTCATACGAACCTCTACATGCTAACATTTTACCTTATAAATATAAGGAAAATTTCCACAAAAACCAGATACCAATATGCATCCTACTCCAATCCATACACCCACACCCAAACCCTATCCCCCTAAATACTTATGGATATGACAATTTATTATTTTTACATATACAAATCCCAAATATATATGGACATGTAACCCCCTAAACACTTATGGAAAATATATATAGACATATGAACCCCTTAATACATACTGATATATGATTTATAATTTTGATATAGATAAATCCCAAATATTTATGGACATGTTTCCATATTGCTTAGCATTTGATGCCCTCATGGTGTGTTATGAACCTTTAGTAGCTAAGGGTAAACCCACAACATAATCATGAACCACACTCCTCTTCCCAAATAGTGAACTACCATGAGAACCTATATTCAGAAACCCTCCAATTGTGATCCACTTCTACTAAGTTATATGCAACAACTTTTATTATCTCCCCAAGCATATCCCTACTCTTTATAGATTATAATCATCATCTCCTCTTATATCCCTACCATGTATTTAACCTCTCAAGTGATCATGATAAGGCCCTGCTCTCTACATTCATTTTAATCATCGACTCCTCATTTATCCCTACCATACAGTTAACCTCCCAGGTGATTATGATAAGGCCCTACTTTCTATAGTCATTTTAATCATCAACTCCTCATCTATCCCTACCATGAAGCTAACCTCCTAGGTGATTATGATAAGGCCCTGCTCTCTACAATCATTCCAATCATTGAATCTTCATTTATGCCTACCATGCAGTTAACCTCCCAAGTGATTATGATAAGACTGTGTTATCCATCTAGGTTTACCAATTTAAGAATAGAGTGTGACATTATCATCATCACCTGCATCTTTTGTTCATTATAGGTTTGCACATTATATCTATTTGCACTTATTATAAATAAGGGAAAATGACAAATGTGGTTGTGCACATCCACTAGTCCTTTAAAAAAAATAAGATCCCATGAGCCCCTCTAATTAATAGCCTTTAGATGGTGAACCCCTTTCTAATAGGGTGTATCAGGCAAATAAATCCTAAAATATGAAGAGTTAAGTTATTGATATTTTTTCTTTGTAAATTCAAGAATGTTGAGAAGAACGTGGGTCCATTGGCACTTTTGAAATTGAATTTTAAGGAAGGAATTTGTGTTGAGAGGTGTTTTAACACAACCAACAATAGGCAGGAGAATTATTAATCCCTACCTCTCCTAAAAGGAGGGATTTATTGTAAGAAAATTGTATTTCCCAAGGTCTTAGTTACCAGGTCTTGGTATGTAGGGTAACTCAGTTAGATCGTTGTGACCATTCCATACGAGGGGTCTATTTAGAAAATTTTAGACAAATCATTACATTATGAATGTGTTTACCTAAAAAATCAGCATTAAGAATTTGACCATAACATACAGCTAATTCAAAACATGTCCACTACACATAAGAATGCATTCAACAATGTGTTTGCAACAATAGACAGAGATTGAGTAATCAAGACAAGCATTAATAATAAATTGCATTCATTGATACTCAAGCTCTAAAATACCTAATCTAACAAAGACACAAAATAAACAACAAAAGAGAGAAGGGAAGAGAGAAAGAGAAGAAATAGCTTATTGTAATGAAGATAAGAGTAAATACTATGAAAAAGCACATCCACTAAAACTAGTCCTTATTTGAGCTAGACCTAGCATAACTACAACCAAAGGAAGGTGAAAAAATCTAAGGGAAATGTTGACTAGGAGAAGGACAAAATATAACCACCATAAAATATGTGTAGGAAATGATTACTAGGTTTCATAGTACTCAAAGCATCAATATATACCAGTTAATAATGGGATTGACCATAGTCATTCATTCATAGACTTTACTTCCAATACAACAAGACTCAGAAAACTAATCTACAAAGTAGGAAACTATTGAAAGTAAATGGTCATAGCCTCACTATACTAAAATCAGCCCGTCCTTATTACAACATGGTTATTGATTTTATATAGACCTCTAAGTTCATGGAGCTCATTCTCAAAGTTTCTATTTCCTTGTTGATTGAGGAGATACAATTGAAGGTCTTGATTTTATAACATATATGAAGGCCCATGCCTTGTAGTTAGAGGCCACACCTCTTTAAATGTTTAAAATTATCTTTTATTTTCATTGTCCCTTCTTCACTCTTTACCATGCACACACCATGTGATGACTCATGACATATTGACCACTTTACATTCAATTGTACGGGTTAGTTATAATCAGATTCAAATATTAGTGGCAAATTATCATTGGTATTTTCTTGGGACTACAATTCCACCATGTCTTGTGCAGACTTATGCATTTAATTTAGAGGATAATTAAATGAATGAGCCATCCCTAAATTGATTTTAGGGTAAATAGATAAATTTACCCCTTTAATAACTTGAAATCTATCCCTTTTAGGACTTTGGTGGTTTTTATGGCCAGAGGGACCATCAAGTTTAAGATAGTGTTTTGTTGACATCATTGTCAGTGTGTCCTCTATCAATAGGTTCATGCCACATTGTTACTCCACACTCTTCCACTACTCAAGAGGGATTGATATGCACTAATTATATTTTGGTCATGGTGAAGTGGGATTTTACCATGTGGTGTCATCTTGTTCACTCAAGGCTCTGATGTGTTTCAAGATTGCATGGACCATTTGGGGTAGTGGGTCACTAGGATCATGGCACTTGGTAGCATCCCACTTATCTTCTCACCCAGAGGATTTTAATATGTATGGATTCACCTAGGGCAACAATTTTCTAGGATCATGCCACAGGGTAGCATCTTGCTTATCCACTCACCTAGAGGATTTTGTTGTGTAAAGAGTTTCTCGGGATAATGAGTTATCAGGGTCATGCCATGTGGTATAAACCCAATGATCCATAAAGTTAAAGGCTCCTTGGTGAATTTGAATAATTCAAGTCCAATGGAGTGGTGGAAATATGTCATGTGGCTCTGGGAAAGCTATTGAAGAATTGGTTAAGTCTTGAAGAAATTTTTATGAATGGGTCAAGGCCATCGAGAACTACAAAAGATCATCACATGGCTTCGGGAAATAAAGAGGTCACTTGTGGGCAAAAAATCAAAGGAATACAATCAACATTTTCAATTTTAAAATCCAATGGCTATGTAATTGAAATCAAAATGACTAAGTTTTCAAAATAAAAGCAATAAAGTGGATAAACTTGCGAAGAGAAAGTCATTTTAAATGAACTCAAATCCATTTTCAAAGCAAATTTCAACCATTTTTATAAAATTGACTAAGGTAAAAGTTGAACATAAGCAAAAATTTACCCAATTTAGAGAAGATTGAAGCAGAAATAGATAGAAAAGAGGGCTAATTTAATGGCATAAAGTAGTCCCTTTTTAGAGGAACCTTAGTAGATTAAGCCCATTTGCCAAAAATGACTAAGTTGTAATTGAAACAATCATAAACACTTAACCAATTCTCATTGAACCAAATAAAAAATAGGATAGATTGCTAAGGGAAAGACTATAGAAGACTCTAAAAATTTTAGATAATTTACATAACTCTAAGTCATATTTTCTCCAAAAGTGGATTTTTCAAGCATTTTTTAAAATATGATTTTAAAAAGATCAATATATTTAGACTTAGACAAATTCAATAAATATCTCAAACATGCAAACCACCAAAAATTGTCAAGGTATAAAGATCAATCAATAAAAGAGGTTCACCATCTTTAACTGAAAATGGGACATGTTTTATGAGAAACAACAATTTGAAATTGAACCATGAAACAAAGGGTCATGTAGACAACTCTTAAGAAAGGTTTCTATCTGATAAATTGAGTTACATATTTTTTATCCTTATAATGAATAACATATTTTAAATAGCCTTATTTTCCTTTAAATCCACAATGATATCTTCCATGGATATAATAATACTCTAGATCCTTGAATATGAAATGCTCCTCCATTTTTGGTTATTTATTGAAAAGTTTGCATGAGGGTTGATGTTATATAAGAAAGTGCTCCTACTCTAATTAATGTTGATGAGAACATATTTTCAACTTGTGTTTTTAAATACTAAGGAAATTTATTAAATTCCCTTATGTCGAGTCTCCATTTGCCCACAATGACCTTCATAGGCATCGATAATGTCTCCACCACTCCCTCTCATTGCCTCAAATTATGCATAATCTCACTCAAGTTTGTTCCCATTTCCAAAGTGCTTAGCCAAGTTTTTAAAATTTAAAGTCAAGCATCATGCCTCTCACACATTTGCTACTGAACCAACCTTTATTCAAAAGTGTAATGAGTCAAAAAAACTTATCAGGTTGATGTTAAATATATTTAGTGTGTACATGAATGTGATGTGTCATAGGTTGTTAGTGGGTAGTGTTGTCATCAAATTGTGTACCCTAGGACACTTTATGAAGCTCCCTTAATTTGATGTAACATTAAATCATCTCTCATGTTTGTGGGAACTTGTAAGAGAGATGAATCTCTAGGATTGAAAAGGGCTAGCTCCCTGAATTCTTCACTAATTGTCTATCACCTAACCTAATGCTTGTTTATGAAAAGAGTTAAGAGTTTGCATAAAATGAAAACTATACTAAAGAGTGGATCCACCAAGATATATTCCATAGACTATCATACTTCTACTAAGCAACAATGCTTTTCAAGACCAATTATATGCATTGAAGGATCCTAACATAGTGTTTTAATGTGAAGGTACCATACTTGGGATAATCACTAGGATACTTGACCTAGGGGAAGATTGCAAACCATAGAGACAATTTCATACTTGAAAGATAGCTTAGTACCTTCATACACTTCACATGACCTGTTAAAATCATAACTCTTGCTTAAACATGAAGGATAAAGGGAGTAAAGATGATACTATCACTTAGCTCCACTATACATCACTCACATACTTAGACAAAAAGTTCACAAACTTAGAATTAGACTTATATTCAATGTTAAAAGATAAAGTGTAATATCATATTAGTAGGGTTTTTCCATACTAACTGTGTCTCTTTATACAATAGCCCAAATGGCTTCATTTATATAACTTGGAAGAAGAGAGAGAGGAGATAAGTTAAAGAGACACAAGGACAAGTGTCCAAAGGTGAAAATTAGTTACAATTCATGTGGATGAGATAGAAAAGGAGTTATGCAACTGATTTACACATCATGTTATTCCCAAATAAACCTCTTTACCAAATGTAGCATAGCAATCTTCTTAATCATGTTTCTTGTGAAACTACCCTCATGATGGGATTTTAAGAGCACTCCAAGGCATGTTATGGACAAATGTCTCATGTATGATGAGGAGAGGGAGTTACAAAAATTATTTCACTTGCATTGGGAGTTTCCTTTATCATGAAATTCTCTTATATAAGCTTATCATTACCTTGCAGTCATGACCACTCTCTAATATGCATTCCTTGACACTTGGCACTAGAATATTTCAATCTTCCCCAATTGATCCATACCAAGGATCTTTTGACACATTTTGAGACACCTCACATGTGTGGCTTCATCAGAAAGATCATAAAAAACCACCAAACTTGAGTTTTCACCTTGTCCACTATGTCATTCTAGATGCTAGTTTAGAGAGGCTAAATAGAGAGAGCTAGTAGAGGCATTTTTGAATATTTACAAGGTCTTAAAATGGAATAGAGGGTTTCCTCAAGTCTCTAGATACTTCCCAAAGTGCTTGTCATCTCATGGTCATCTTCAAGACCTAAAAGACACAATAAAATGTCAAGAAAACTTAATTTTTGCACCACTTATATGGATTATGTACAATACAATTACATGGATTTGACCCTCATGGAGTTGGAAACAACCTATATTTTATCCTCAAGGTCAAATTTGTTCATCTATATGTACTTTGAGCCAAATTTCTCCAGTTGAGTCCTTATGGATGGTTTTCAAGGGTTTCTGAAGTGGTTTTCATTCTTAGCATTCGTTCATAGCCATGACACATTAGATTTCTGATCAAATGACAATTATGGCTCCTCAAGGACCTTCTTTAACTTCCTTGAAAGGTTCAAGGTCCCAGTTAAATCTTGGTGGAAGTTCTAAACACTTGAAGCTATCATTCGAGCTCATTTTTTGCTTCCTCATGGGGTCTGAATGCTTCTTAAGCCAAAAATGGCTCCTTGAAGACTTTATTTGAAAATTAAGGGTTGTAAAATCTCTATATATACACTATAAACTTCCTCAAACCATTATAATGGATTTTTAAAGGCTTGAAATAGAAATTAACCCCTATTTGGTTTTAGGCCTAGACCTTGTCAATAAGTCTACCTTCCTCTTTGAGTTCCTCTTGACCCTTAAATCATTTTATTTTAAATTTTATGGATTTAACACACCAAAAATACCTCAAAAAACATGTATTTATTACTTTTAAATCATATATTAGGTTGAAAATGTACATGACCTCCAATTTGGATTCTAGCCCTAAGGCTTTCCTTCACACTTGATTGCAACCTTTATTGTGTAGGGTGCCCTATTTGTTCTCAAGACTTATATAAAGGTTTATTAGGTTATTCCATGTGTCCCCCATATTATCTAACCTTTATTTGGCCTTTTTTCCTTGATATCATCAATTCATCACTTCTCCCCAAAACTGCCATTCATGTGCATGAAGGGATTGCCCCTGCTCTAAGACAAAATAGAGAGTATTAGGCATATTTTTTTGGGAAAAGTGAATATTTTATAAGATCCATAGGGTCATAATTACCAACTTTACCAAAGGTTTTTTTCCAATTCCATGTTTAGGGGGTCTAACCATCCCAATTTCTTCAAAAAAGAGGTAAAAAAACCTTATTTTTGCATGCTCTTGTTCAAACCTCCTCATGAATGCTCTTTATAAACCTATTTGATGAATATAAGGTGTTAATAAATGTTCCTTACATTTATTTAATTCTTTTTTAATCTATGTATCCACTCAATACCTCTCTCCTTAATATAATCTCATATTCACCTCTTGAAACAAGGCTTTTCTAACCTTGCCTGTACGGACTAAGTCCATTTTGCTTATGAGAAAAGGACCTTGGGTGGATTGAGGATGTCTTGGGCATGTAATATCCTTAATTTGATCATGAATAATCTATATTACACTATTTATAACTTCTCCTTCCCTCCTTGGGCATCAAACTCTCACATGTTCTTCTTTTGCTTAAGATCATGTCTGATTGTGACAGTGAACAGGGTATCTTTGTTGTAGACATATTTATTTGGAGGTTATAATGAAGGTTTAAAAACATTATATATTAATGTTTACTTACCTTCCCATTCCAATGTGAGTTCAACTCTGAACCTAGCACCTTGACCCTTAGGCTTTCCAATTGCTCACTGTCCTCTTGGACTGAGACAGTCCTAGGACCCTGCTTGTAGGTGATTTGAGGTTGAGAATAGCATCAATTTAGTCATTATTTATGATTTTAAAACTCCTTTAGATTACAAAAATCATTTTATTTGACATTGTTATCTCATTTAGCCCTAAAATGCTTTAAGACTCCTTTAAGTGCCATAATCTCACTTCACTGTCTGCTCAACTATAAGAGGCCATTTTTCCATTCATTTTATGTCTGTAGGTGTCTTCTAGGTCAATATAGACTTGATCATGGTGAAATTAATTTCATATAACTGTGTGTTTTCCTAAAAACCATGAAACTTTCCTTCACCTTATCCATGATAATGCCTATTTCATAAACCTTTACCTCTCTGCCTGTAGGTGATTCCTCACAGTCCTGTGTATGGACAGAGGAGTATGTGTTGGTGTTTAAAACATTGTACTTCTCCTTTTCTCATGGCATTTTAGCTTATCAACATCCTTTGAATCATTTACTATGATTTCCCATTGATGGCATGGATAGGATTGTCATATTGAATTGCGAAGTGAACTTTCCCTTAAAATCCTATAGGTGAAGACTGTCAAAAACTAGTGGTTTTAAGGTCACTTTTGGGTCTCCCAATGATCACTTTTCATTGCTCATTACCCTTCTAAACCCTGCATATTCATTTTCATATGATAAGACTACAAGCTGAACATAGCTATATGCATTGGGGCATCATTCAAGCATATTGGGAGAAATTCATAAAAACCTCTAGCTCTCTGATTAGTTCCTTTAGGAACAAATGTCCTGAAACTCAGAATTTTGCTATGTGATGATTCCTCCATCTTTAGTAGGCTATCAAGGATCACTAACATGATCTTTAAGATATCAACTTATTTCCTAAACCATCATGAGAATCCAACCTTGTCATTTTACTCCTATACAAGCTTCTATAGCTCTGTAAATGAAACTTGAATATGTGCATTGATTGTATATGAGGTGGAGAGAGGGAAATTGAGCACTAATATGCAAGGGTAAGGCCTTCCAATAACTTCAAGTGAAATTTTAACCCTTCAATTGGATAACCCCCATAAAGAATACCTAGAGATCATCTTGAAAACACATTTTCAATGTGAGAATCACTTGCCTAAAGGTGAAAAGGGCAAACAGAGAATGGAGGAGGTAGATAGTGTGCAAATTTAGGCTTCATGACCTCTTCCTTGATCATCAATTGCACTCTCTTACTTCAAAACACCTGAGACACTTTCAATTTCTTCACATAACATGGAAAAACTCCAAATTAAGGCACCTGTAGATGCAAATCTCTGAGTAAAGGCAACAAAGATGATCCAAAGTAAGAAAAGCCTAGAAAAGGCTTTCTTAGGCATTTGATAGCTTCCAAATCCAATATACCATGAAAAACTTGTGGAGAGGTATTATATAACCTTGAAATAATCGAATACATCAAACCGAAGCAATAAAAATTGAAACAGGTGTAAATAGTGACCCCCTCTTGGATTGAAGTACATAAAAGGCAATATGGGATTAAAATAATGGTTCATAAAGGGGGAGGCACCAAAATGAAACTTATTTTTATGGATGTGAAGTAAATTTGTGTAACTATTCATCCCCAAGAGCATTTCTTCCAACTCAAAATGTATGGCCCATAATGAGTGCTTGAAGTTGACCTTCCTTAGCATGTCAAGAGGAAATAGAAGAAAAATGAGTTAAAACTGAACATTTTTATGAAATATCTGAACTCTAAGCATTTAAATTAGTGTGGGAAGGTGAAGAGGCACTACACCCATATTTTAAGCTGCAAGTGAACTCAAGGAGTTTGTACAAGTGCCCAAAAGGACCTAAAATTAAGGAAAATTGTCATTTCTAGATCATAACTAATTCTATAACTTTCATATGACATATCCTAACATTATATTAGCTCTCCCATGTTTAACCACAACTTGGTGACAAATTTATTTCTTGGAAAAATCCATACATGTCATTAATTGAGCTAAAAATGTGGCCAAATGATCTTTTTTGCATATGAAACAAGGTGAAAGCTAAATTAATGACTTGGAAACACCTTAAAATATGTTAAATGCATCTTATGACATTTTCAACACAATTTAATCCTTTTACTATCTCTGACCAAGGTTGACTAATGTTGACTTTTGGTTGACTAGGCCACTACCAGGAGAATGGACTTCAACAAGGACTAGGGGAAGGATGAGTAAGACAACAGACCAACATTACACCCTATAAGACAAATGTTAACCTTCTTAAAAGTTCAAAAATAATATGTATTGACCCAAATTTGACTTGGGGTCAAATTTGGTCAACATTCTTGGTGATTCCTAGGGGTGGCATGCCAACTATGCCTAAGACCAGTTGCCTAATCCTTCTATTGGGCCATGGAGTCTCTCTAGTACTTATCCAACACTCAATTGCATTTTAAAAACACACCAAACTAAATAAAAACACACACCACAAGACACACTCAAGGGAAACACACATATGCTCAACTAGAGCACTTAGGAAACACAACCAAAGGAAAATACACACCTATTCTACTATTTACAAACCTACCTTACAAGGACTAATAGAAAATTTTTAGATGTATCCCATTCACAAGGATAGGTAAATATTCTCCATTCATCTTGGATAGTTGAAAAGAATTATTTTGCTTGCATTTGTTGATGATGTAAGGTCCACACCACAAGGCATCAAATTTTCTATGTCTACCTGGTTTTGCTCTGTCTTCACCCCATTTCAAAACTAAGTCACCTTCTTTGAACACTCTTTCACTTGATCTCTTGTCAAAAGACTTCTTCATGAGTAATTTATGATGTTCCATATTCTTATGTGCATTATCCCTTGCTTCTTGTAGTTGTATTAGTTCTATCAATCTGATTTCCATTGAGTATTCTCAAGTAGTTCCATTTGATGTGCAAGCCTCTAAAGCAGGAAGTTCTTGAGATATGGACAAGCTAGCTTCTTTTCCATAAACAAGTACAAAAGGAGGATTGCCAATTAACCTCTTATGAGTGATCCTATCAGCCCATAATGTTTTCTTCAACTCGGCGTGTCATTCCCTTTGATTGTTTTCCAATGTTCTCTTGATAATCTTGATGAGATTCTTATTGGTACACTCAGCCAATCCGTTACCTTGAGGGTAATAGTTAGATGAGGTACTCAAGTAAACACCATTCCTATTTGCCCAATCAAAAGTTTTATCACTTATAAAATCAAGTGCATTAGTAGAAATGATAGTATAGGGAACTCCAAACTTTATGATGATGCTTTCATAGAATTCCAAGATAACATTTTCACTTGCTTATTTCAATGCAATAGCTTCTACCCATCTTGTGAAGTAGTCAATTGCAGTCAATATTTATTTGTGTCCAACACTTGATGGAGGATTAATCATACCAATGAAATCAAGGCCCCATTGCATGAAAGGTTGGTCTACTTGGATAGGATTCAATGGAAGGCTTGCAAGATTTTGTTTGCCTACAAAAAAGGCACATTGAGGACAAATCTTAGCCCAATTGTAGCAATCATTGAAAAGGTTCGGACAATAATAGCCAGCCCTCATTATCTTCATTGTTGTTATTTTTGAGAGAAATGACCTCCATCTACACCATCATGAAACTTTTCTAGCAACATACCAAACTGATCATTGTTAGCACACCTCAATAACACACCATTCACATCTTTCTAAAAGAGAATACCATCTACAAGACAATAAGGAATGGTTTTCAATCTAAAATATCTTCTTTGATACTTGTTCAATCCATTGGGACACTTACCATTTTGGAGAAAGTCAATGATATCTTGTGTCTAACTTTGAATTGGTATGTGACCAGCTGGTTGAGGATGACCTTGATTGACCAAGACTTATTCCCTTGGCCCTTGAAGATTTGAAGCTAGATGCTCACACAATCCCTTTCCTCTTACCAAGTTTGTTACATTGATACCAACATCAAATTCCGTTACCTTTGTGATCCACTGAGCTCTTTTCTCATTGAGGTCTTTGCTTAGGAGGAACTCTTTGGTACTAGAATGAGACACCATGACATGTATCCTGTCAATTGAAACCATGTGCCTAATTTTTTTCAAACCTCTTATCTCAGCTAGAGCTTTCTAGAAATGCATACTTGACCTCATAACCCTCTAATCCTTGACTAAAAAATGCAATAGGTTGTTCAATTTCCTCATCATTCTTTTGCATAAGCATAGCTGAGATTGTGTCAAGGTTAGCAAAAGTATAGAGTATGAAATTCTTGGAAAATTTTGGGTTCAAGAGAGTGGTAAATTGGACAATTGCTTGTTTGATTGCCTTAAAATTGTTATTACCTTCCTTTGTCCAAGCAAAATCTTGGTTTTTCTTGAGCATGGCTATGATATTCTTCACTAAAGTAGCAAATTCTAAAATAAATCTTCTTACAAAGTTGATCTTGCCCAATAAAATTTACAAGCCTTTCTTGTGTAGAGGCAAAGACAAGCCTAAGATAGCTTCAATCCTTCAAGGGTCAATAGACAAACCTTCTTTTGAAATAATATTACCCAATAGCTTACCTTCATGGATAGCAAAGATGCACTTTTTTAGATTAAGAGATACTCTATACTCTCTACACTTCTCAAACACTTTCCTTAGATGTTTCATATGATCATTAGCATCTTTTGAAAAAATGGTTATATCATCAAGGTACACAAGCAATATCTCATTGATCAAACCCTTAAAATCCACATCCATTGCCCTTTGAAAAGTAGCTCTAGCATTATAAAAACCAAAAGGCATCTTCTTATAGCCAAAGGTTCCCCATTTTGTAGTAAATGTTGTCTTAAACTGATCATTTTCATTCACCAATATTTGGTTGTAACCTGAATAGCCATCAAGAAGTGAAAAATGTTGAGAACCTGAAACAAATTGGAGGATCTGTTCCATGGAAGCTAATGGATAATGATCCTTGAGAGACACCTTATTAAGTTCTCTAAAATCCACACAAAGTCTGATCTCTCCAATCTTCTTTCAGACATGTACAATATTAGCTACCTGAGTTGAGTGCTTGATAGGAAAGATAATCCTAGATTCAATCAATTTAGTAAGTTCTTTCTTCATGAGTTCCTCTACCTTGGGATTAATAGGACTTTGTTTTTGCATAACTAGTTTAGCTCAAGGTTCTAACTCAATGGTGTGATGAGCTAGACTAGGGTCAAACCCCTTCAAATCCTTATATTCCCAAGCAAATATATCATGGAACTCTTTACATAATTCAACAAAAGTTTGCCTTTTAGATGGAGAACATACCTTACCAATTTTCAAGAGTTTGTCTTTGAAGATCATGAATTTTTCATAGTTTTATTCCCTTATGGACATTCTCACTCTTTCCTTCCTCTTTTGATCATCCTCATTGAAAACACTCTCCAAGGTGACCAACTCTTTAGGTATTTTGTTTGTCCTTAGCTAAATGACTTGCTCTCCATATTGATTGTGAAACCTTTTTTATTATTTGAAGAAAATTTTGATTCATTTTCTAATAAATGTGCAATGTGTTTATCATTTTAACACACTTTACATGACACCTCATTATCTAGAATAGAAGGTCTCACAATGACCTTGATATGAGATTGATTCTTCTCTTTCCTTACATCAGTAACTATGTCAAATGTGCTCCTATGATAGCCAACCTATCAACATGTTTATTGGAATCTCTTGGTATAGGTTGTATGTTGAAAGCATCAAAGCTTTCAAGTAGATCCCATACCCTACACTCGTAGGACTTAAGAAAAGGATTCTTGGCTATAGCTTGGTTTCTCAATTGGTGTATGACCAATTCACTATCCCCATAGACCTTCAAATTCTTGATTTCCTTTCTCTTTGCCCATTGGAGGCCATGAACCAAGCTTTCATATCATACCACATTGTAGGTACAACTAAAATGGAATATATATGAAGATTAATATTGATTCTTTGAGGGAGAAACCAACATGACACCAGCTTCTGCCCCTACCTTGCTTTTAGAGCCATCAAAAAACATTTCCCATATCCCTTCAAGTTCATGATTTCCCAAGGTGAGTGGCTCATAGAGAATCAAATTAAGACACCACTACCACACCTGATGAGCAATGTTGATGTAATGGGGACCATTTATTCTCAACGAGGGAGGAATGATTCGGGCAACAATTCAGGTGATAATTCGGGTGACGGTTTAACCCCAATTGATGATGGAATTTTTGGGAGCCATAACTTTTGTACCTTAGCTCCAATTGACTCATCATTTGAACTGTTGGAAATCTAATAATGAGGAGAACATGGTGAAATGACATAGATATTTTATTGATGGATTTTGATGCCTAAAAACTCAATAGAAGTGCCCTAAATTTCAATTTTAGTAGTGCAGTCTAAAAATAGTGAGTTTCTAAAAATAGTAATTCCTCAAATTTTGCATTGTTTTAAATCATGGAAGTCAAACCACTTAATCTCCCTTAATATTGGTGACCTTCCACATCCTCCTCCTACTTTAAAAATTGGTATAAATGAAGATGTAACCTAGAAATGGAAATCAGACATCTCTTCCCAGAGATAAGCATATAGTGGTATTGCAATTTCGAGTAATAAAACATCTCTTCTCAGAGAATTCATTGTTACTATGTTATTTTCATGTTCTTGAAATATCTATCAATCAAAACTTCTAAGTTTTGGATCAGTGGTATCAGAGCGATTTGTTTTGAGAGTGTATGATCCTGAGGATGAGGTCAGGCTATAAGAAGTTTGGGTGAAAAATAACAGAGCGTCCAAACTATCCACCTATTCGCTCTAAATGACTTCAAATAGTAGATGACATCGAGAAATTTGATCCTTTCAAGGAAATGGTGAATGAAGCCCTCCAATGGAAACAAGCATAGATGCTGCAATAATTTGCCCAAATTCTCCAACAACTCCTGATGGGAAATTCTGGCTCCTCATCTACACTTCTTGGATCCTCATCCATGGAACATCTTTTCAGTACCCCAACACTCTTCAAGGTTCAGGTGAATTTTGATATTCCTACATTTGAAGGCAAAATCAATGCTGATGTAGTAGAAAATTGGTTGGATCAATTATCTTCCTATTTCTCTGTAAATAAATTCACCGATGGAAAAAATATCACTTTTGCTCTTTTGAAAGCATCATTGCCCATGAAAAATTGGTGGGTAGTGTACAAAAAGAGGTTCAATATAGATGACATTGGCCTTGAAGTGGAACCTACCTAGGATGATTTTGTGGAAGTGATAAATGAATAATATTATCCCATTGGAGCATATGATGATATGTACATACAGTGGCAACAACTTCACCAAGGTAAGGACCAATCTGTTCAAGATTACACAGACATTTTTCATTCTCTATCTGTAAGATTGGTCATATAAACAAGTGAGAAACATAATACTCTCAAATATTAAGGTAGACTACAATGGTACATATGGGGGGAAATGGAACTCTTCAATTTGGAAACCCTCGGTGAGGCATACAAGTTTACAGTGAAGATTGAGCAGAAGTATGGAAGAAAGAATATGAAGATTCAACTTTCAAAATGGGAAAGTGACAAAGAAGGTCAAACACAAGGCCAAAATTGGAAGCAAAAGGATTTTCAAGATAAGAAACCCCAAAAGGGGAAGGCTAGAAAATGGTGTGATTACTACAAAACTAGAACTCGCTCTAAAGAAGAATGTCGAGCCATCAAGTCACTGCTTTTTGAGTCACAATACTCGACATCTACTACTCTATCTCATACACAGCCTAAAGTCGAAGAGGATGAAGAAGAGATTATGGATGTTGAGCCCAACACCATCATCACTTCATCATAGACCCGTGAGAAAAGGCCAGATGATAAAGAAAGATTGTTTCACTCCAAATTATGGGTAAAAGGTAAGCCTCTACATTTCACTCTTGATAGTGGGAGTCAAAAGAATTTAATCTCTACTAAATTTGTGAAAAATCTAAATCTATCCATGAAGCCTCACCCAAAGCCATACAGTATTGGATAGTTGAGCCCAAGGAAAGACCTCTATGTCACCCATCAGTGTCTTCTTTCATATGCAATAAAACCTTTCCAAGATAAAGTCTTGTGTGATGTGGTCAATCTAGATGTTTGTGATGTACTCCTTGGTCAGTCATTCATGTATGATCAACATGGCATCTATGAATCATGAACCCAAAGAATCACCCTCACTCTTGGAACGTGACACTACAGGGTACCACCTCCCATATCTGTCTCTCTGATTAGTGCCAAGCAATGTAAGAGATTAGTGGAGAAGACAAAGCAATTCATTCTCATGGTGGTCAAACCACAAAAATCCAAGAAGGCTGATGTTGCAGTCCTGACTACACAATCAACACAACAACAGAAGCAGATGGGACAAATCACAGGAGAATATGATGACTTATTCAAGTCACCCATAGGAGTTCCACTACATTGCCAGGTAAAACATTCTATCGATTTGATCCCAGGATCACCTTTGGCTAACAGTCCTGTGTATCATAGATCAATTTTGGAGAATGATGAGATAAAAAGATAGATTCAAGAATTGATCCAAAAGGGTCACATCAGGCCAAGCTCTTCACCCTGTGGCAGCCCAATTATCTTGGCACTAAAGAAAGATGGAACATGGAGGCTTTGCATTGACTATCGAGCCTTGAATAAAATCACTGTGAAGAATCACTACCCCTCCATAGGATTGATGACCTACTGGACCAACTCCATGGTGCGAAGTTCTTCACCAAAATTGATCTCAAATATAGCTATCACCAAATTTCCATTGATCCCACTAATGTCTGGAAGACTGCATTCATATCTAAGGAGGGGCTCTTTAAATGGTTGGTTATGCCTTTTATCTTAACTAATGCACCTGCAACCTTCATGAGGATGATGGATGACATCTTGTGACCCTTCACCAAATCATTCATGGTTGTCTACCTAGATGACATACTCATCTACAACAGAACATGGGAGGAATATCTACAACATGTTTGTAAGGTGCTTCACACTCTTTAGGAGCACAAGTTGTATGCAAACCTTGATAAATGTAGATTTAGGATGAAAACAATTCAGTACCTCAGGTACGTTATAAATGAGGAAGGGGTTTATGTTGATCCAAAAAAGATTTGAGTTATTTGAGAATGGCCTACACCAAAGACCCTCATAGAATTTTGTAGCTTCTTGGGTCTTGCAAATTTCTATCATAGGTTTGTTCTTGGATTTTAACATGTTGCTTGGTCACTAACCCAAGTGACTAAAGGAGGAGCTAAAGCTACATTTCATTAGGGTGAAATACAACAAAGGGCATTTGAGAATTTGAAGAACAAACTTTGCTCAACCCCTATTCTTGCCTTGCCAGATTTGCATCAACCTTTTCAGTTGATGATAGATGCATCTAAATATGCCATGGGAGTTGTCATCATGCAACATGGCCATCCTATTGCATATCACAATGAAACTTTCACTGATACAGTCAAGAAATATCTAATGTATGATAAGGAGCTCTATCTATTGTGCAAGCCTCCAAACAATGAAAACACTAAATCTTGGGGAAAGAGATGATCATCCACACTGACCACAGACCATTAGAATTCATCTAGACATAGAGTAAACTATGAAATGAGAGGCATCAAAAGTGGGCCACATATCTATAGCAATTCCATTTGATAATCAAACACAAAAAGGGGAGCTCAAATACGACCATATATTGTTTGAGCTACCCACCAATTACTGCACTCACAATAGTTCTTGACTTGTGCGGACATGAGACTACCACTTGGGGTGCTCTATATGAAGAAGATCCTACCTTTGCTGATACATATTAGGTGATTAAAAAGGTAAACATGTTTTTAATTTCTATTTGCAATATAATGTCCTCTATCATATGGGGTACATCTGTGTTCTAGCTACAGAGCAACAGAAGATGATATGGGAAGCACATTTTAGTAGGACAGTTGGATACTTTGGTGTAGAAAAGACATTGGTAGTTCTTCAAAAACACTTATACTAGCCCCATATGTGAAAGTATGTGGAAATGTATCTCAAATATTTCACCCCATGTGTGATAGCCAAGCCATCAAATAAGAAGCAAGGATTGTACATGCCATTGCCAGAACCAACTAGGCCTTGGGAATCTGTCTCAATGGATTTTCTCTTAGGTTTGCCCACTTCAAAACATGGCAAGGACTATATTTTTGTTGTAGTTGATCATTTTTCAAAAATGGCTATCATGATTGCTTATAAGAAAAATATATCTACTGAAGAAACTTCTCAACTATATTTTAGTCATGTATGGCTCCATTTTGGTCTCCCCATGTCCATTGTCTTAGATCAAGATAACAGGTTCTTGAGCATCTTTTGGTCCACTCTATGGAAGATGATGGATACCAAGCTGATGAAGTCCACAACCTTCCATCCAAAAATTGATGGTCAAATAGAGGTGGTGAACCACTTGATTGTTCACATGATTCGAATGTATCACTTCAAACATCCACACCATGGGATGAGGGGCTTCTTTTCATACAACATGGATACAATCAGGCCCTACAGCTCGACCAAGCACAGTCCATTCCAAGTATACTTTGGGTTCTAACCCATGGCACCAATTGATATATTCATTCCATTCTCCACCATGGAATACACACCTCATGGAAAATCTGAGGCAGCAAAAGTAACAAAGTTCATTGATCAAATGCAACACATCCAGTAGCAAGTTCATGACATCTTGGAGAAGATGGATCAGAAGTATAATCAATGCCATGACAAATATAGGATTGCACACCATTTTGCTGTGGGTGACAAGGTTTGGTTACGGCTTCAGAAGGAATGACTTGCAGGCCCACACAGAAAAATTAGGCCTCTACAATATGGTCCCTACACCATCACCAAAAAAGTTGGAGAAAATGCTTTTGAGTTGAACCTACCAGCCTACCTTGGTCTGCATCCAATATTCAATGTGGAGCTCCTTAAACCATATCATCCACCTCTATTGGACACTTCAATCATAGCAGAACAAATAGACATTGATGAGCTTGATCCATAGAGTTTTTATCTAGTGGAGGAGGATCAAATTGTGGACACCTGGATGAAGATAACAAGAGGACGCTCTATTTTATTTTATCGGGTGGTCAAAAGGGCCAGCTTAGCCACCAAGATGAGTGGCTCATAGAGAATCAAATTAAGACACAACTACCACACCTAATAGGAATGTTGATGCAATGGGGACCATTACTTCTCGAGGTGGGAGCAATGATCTAGGCAACAATTCAGATGGCAATTTGGGTGACGATTCTACCCCAATTGATGATGAAACTTCTAAGAGCCATAACTTTTGCATCATAGCTCTAATTGAATCATCATTTGAACCATTGGAAAGCTAAGAATGAGGACAACGTGGTGAGATGTCATAGATATCCACTCGATCGATTTTGACCCCTGAAAACCCAATAGAAGTGCCCCAAATTTCAATTTTAGTAGTGAAATCTAAAAATAATAAGTTTCTAAAAATAGTAATTCCTCAAATTATGTATTGTTTTAAATCATGCAAGTCAAACCACTTAATCTCCCTGAAGATTTGTGACCTTCCACATCCTCTTCCTAATTTAAAAATGTGTATAAATGAAGATGTAACCTGGAAATGGAAATCAGACATCTCTTCCCAGAGATAAGCATATAGTGGTATTGCAATTTTGAGTAATAAAACATCTCTTGTCAGAGAATTCATTGTTACTGTGTTATTTTCATGTTCTTGAAATATCTATCAATCAAAACTTATGATTTTTGGATCATTATAGGCCAAAATAAAAATAAAAAAATTATATCCATTTGTGACCAACAAAATTCATGTATGGGCACACTCATTCATTATCCCTAATCACATGGTCACATTCATCCATTTTTACTTTAGTTAGTGTACCAAAAACACTATCTCTATAACTTGCATAAATCTCATGCCATTTACTCCTAAGCACATTGATGGTATGGTCTGTGCATCATTCTTGGAGCTTGACTATTTTACCTTAACCCCCCTCCTTTCAATCTAAATCAATCAAGCCCCTCCCTTATTTATAAAGAGGCAAAGAGAAGCTCTAGTATAGTATGTGCACTCCACATTAAATGAATGGTATGTCATCGCTTTTTTTTTATTATAGGAAATCTTTGGTATTATTCTCAACAATAATTAGTGTTCTTTCAAATTAGAATAGAGTAATTGATATACACTACTAAATATATGTAATATAATATAATATGACCTACCATATCTTTGACTCCCCAAGATGGGTATGGGTGTCCATCAATCATTTCATGATTACACAATCACCCTTATCTATCGAGTGTCATTCTTCAATTTAGGGTATCAATCAAGTGTTGTCCCATCCCTTAATTAATTTATATATTATCTATGCCCTATATAAATAGAAGGAAAACTTTCTACATTACTCACTAGAATGTGGGGTCCTCAATTTCCCTTATATATAGATATGGCAATCAAGTCTCTCCAATCTCTATGTTAGGCCTGTACCAAATAGATATATAATATAAATCATCAATCATTTTTCCCTCATCTATTATGGGGCATTTATCTTAGCCTCAACTATATATGGTCGATCTATATATAGGGGTGACCCATATATATAGAGAGAGGGGGGATAACCACCACCCACCAGTGTGCCAACTATATTATATATGGCATATCCCTATCCTAAATAGATAAAAGGGTAGAATGGAAACTATCCATGCATCACTCACACATCAAACACTGATGACTAATGCTATATATTTGATATTCATAAATCTATAGGGGCAGGGACACTAGTATATATACAGGGTCAATCGAGCACTCAATTGGTAAACCAATTGAGGGACCTATCTATATATGAGCACTTGGACACCCCTATCTATATCTAGAGAGGATGAGGCCCACCTATCTATAGATGGAGACTTGAATAATTTAATATATTAATTGATGGCCCCTTTCCTATATATAGGCACTTTCCCTTATCTATATCTGAGGAGGGTGAGGGGTTCGCAACCCTTATCCATATACAGGGCCCCCATCTATATATAGAGGGCCTCTTTATTTCTCTATTTAGGGGACTATATACATATCAATATAACATATTCCCCTTTTATATAGACTAGATATGGAAAAATTCCTTTATATAGATAAGAGCTGATCGGGAAGCCTATATATGGGTAACTCAACTAGATCGACCATTAGCCCTATGTAATCGAGGGGAAAACACTCGACAAAGACCTAAAGTTACTAGAGGTAGATTCACCATTCTACTATGTTGGATTGGATAAGCAAGAGCAGGTTTCAAACCTCTTGTCTTTAGGTCATGGGCTTAACGATTTGACCAATTACTGTACCCCACTTTGTCAGATACGAATATGACCACAATGAATCAATTCCATATTCATATCCCATATCTATATAGGGAAAGTCCCCACCAGTCTAATGAATCAATGTGAATCTTATTACATGTGTAATTGATCAGATCATTCAATTGTTACAAATAGGAATGAATGACATGGTGACACCACATTTCATCAATAAACAATGGCACGATCACGACCACCCCTACTGTATAGATATAGAGTTTCATTGGCATTGACATAGTATATAATTTAATTAGCATAGTATATATTAGCACACCCATCCCATATATATATTTAGATATATATTTAGAGTGAATAGAGATAGGGACCAAGGTCTATATATAGTTATGTCTATCCATTGAATGAGTTTATCAATTATCAATGCTACTACATTACATACATAATATTTATGGTATGACCAAAGTGACCCAACGTGCATAATGCCTGGCATGGCATGAATGTTGTGTGTGATGTAGTACATATATATATATATCATAGAATAGACTAATCTCATATTTATATGTAACATGATGTTGATGAGATGGATAATGAAATGGGTGTGGGTAGCATGATGTGATGGATAATGTCTTCCATATTGATACAATAGTTGGTTTTGGCCACTTGACATCATTGAATGGGTTTCATTATGTATGTGTTATAGTAGTGTGATGGGGCCCTTGAATATTTTGATGTCATTAGCTAGAACTATATAGCCTAGTGTGGCAGTGTGGGTGGTCTAGCACAGTAGTGTGATCCTCCCATGTTGAATTGAATATAATAATGCCATTAGACTATCCATATAACCAGTGACTGACATGAACCATATCTTTAGGATAACTTAGGGAATTGGTTTTCCAATACCAACCAAACTAATACTAAGTCTCTCCCATACCAAGACATTGATGTTAGAATCAAAAGAATACCAAGGTTGTCCTATACCCAAGAAAACCAATTAGTTGTCTCCTATCTCAAGACAACAACCCATGGCTCATGACTCATAGACAACTCATCTCATGTGTGTGTATCTCATATATACACATGACATGATAGAGCCTACATGTGACATGATAAAGGCACACTACCTATAGTGTAACACCATATAGATATATGGGGTTTGGTATCTTGTGTTGATTGTTGAGGTGCACTTTTGAAATCTCACGCCCCCATAGTTTAGATAGGAATTAATATATTATTGTTGTATTTATTTTAGCCTATAATCCCATAATATTAAGTTAAAAAGGCATAAAGGGGTGGTTGAATATGTGTGGGTCACCAATGCAACCCATGTTATCCCAATCATACCACTTTAGCTTGATTTTAAAGTAAATTTGGGTGATTACACATATATGTGCCCCAAATAATCTACATTTGTTTTGGTCACAAATGGATATGGTGCTTTTGTGTAAATTTTGGCATATGAGGTACTTAATCACATTGGTGACCTACACACACAAAACCAAAAACTATGTTACCCCATTCACACCACTTTGTCCTGAATTAGAAGTGAAATAGGGTGATCATGCACAAATGTGTTGAAATTGTCTCCATTTTCCCTAGTCACAAGTGCATATAGTGTTGTTGTGTCACTTTTGGCCTTTAAAGGACCTAATCAAAAGTAAAATTGGCATAAAGGGGTGGTTGGGTATGATAAATTCACCAATGAATCCTACATTTCCCCAATTACACCATGTTGACCTAGATTTGAAGTGGGTTGGGGTGCTCGTGCATAAATGTGCCCAAAATTATTTGCATTTGACCTGGCCACATGGATAAGGTGTGTATGTCACTTTTAGATTATAAGAGACCTAATTTTAAGTAAAATTAGCATAAAGTAGTGGTTGGGTGTGTGTTGATTACCAATGGGACCTACATTGTCTCAATCACACCAATTTGACCTCAATTCAAAGTGAGTTGGGTTGATCATGTATGTGTGTGTCCCACATTATTTGTATATTTCTTCATCATAAGTGGACATGTTATTTTTCTTTTGGTCTATAAACCCTCAAATTGCAAGTAAAAATGGCATAAAGAGGTGGCTTGGTGTATGTGGGTCATCAACACGAACTATGTTGCCCCAATCACACCACTTTTGATTGAACTCAAAGTGAATTAGAGTGATTGTGCATACATGTGCCCTAAATTACTCATATTTTCATGATCACAAGTGGATATGGTGTTGTTTTTTTTCTTTTGGCATATAATGGAGCTAATAATAAGTAAAATCAACGTAAATTAGTGGTCGGGTGTGCAAGGATCACAATGTGACTTACTTTTCTAGAATCACACATTTTTTGCTTGAATTTAAAGATAAATGGGATGATCGTCCACAAATGTGCCTAAAACTATCTACATTTGCCTTGGTCATAAGTGTATATGGTCTTTTTATGTCACTTTTAGCTTAAAAGGGACCTAATCACAAGTAAAATTGGCATAAAGGGGTAATTGGGTGTGCATGGGTCACCAATGTCATCTATGTTTCCCCATGCACACCACATAAATTCAAATTGAATTGGGGTGACCACACACAAATATGCCCCACATTTCACCCATTTACCTTGGTTAAAAATGATTATGGTGTTGTTTTTTCACTTTTGGGCTATAAGGGACCTAATCGTAAGTAAAATTAGCACAAAGGAGTGGTTGAGTGTGCATTAGTTCATAAACTTTAATTTTAACAACTTAAAACTCCTAGAAATGTCAAGAAGCAATTTGAAAGGTCCCAAAACCTTTAAAATGACTATATATTTACCTAAAATAGACATAAATTGCAAAATGTATGGCCTAAAATCCCTAGTTTGGATATTAAAATCTTTAAAATGACAAAGCACTGACTAGATTTGATTTTACAAAACTATCTTCCAAATCATAAGTCATGGAGCTATTAGAACAATGTAAATGTCAACTTATACTTAACATGTATTTTAGTAAACATCCCCCTACCTTTTAGTTGTTCACCCTCTTTATTTTTCTAAGAATTCAATATTGTAGGATATTAGGAATGTGAATGTGTTCCAAATGCATATGCATTCTTGTATGCACCCAAAATTTGTATGGTATGACATTCCAATTCGATGTCCAATGATGATGAAATGATCTCTTAATGTATGCTCAAAATAAGTTCTCTCTAACACCCTACACCTTATACCTCATTTTCTCTCTCCTAGGCCCCTCAAACTCCCTTTTTGTTGGCCTTCACAAGTATTTTTGGCTTGTTTTTAAAAAGAATTAATTAGTAACATAACTGCCCTACTGCATTACATAATTGCCTTAAAAATGATGGAACCATTACAATATCCTTATTGTCAGCACTAACAAGGTGGTTCCATATTACTTTAGGTTGATTTCATTACTTGGTAGGATAGTTATGTCATCATTATTGAGCCCCCTATAAATAGGGGCGTTCTGTTTCCTTTATCTGTATTCTAAAATTAGCTCCCAAAACTCAAGATTTCATGTGTTTTTACATGTTACATTTGTGTGTCTTATTTTTTTACTTTGAATTTGCTTCCATGCTAGCCTAGCTCACTCCCTCTTCTATTTTCAATCATTCAAAGTTTCTCCTAGGTTCTCTTCATAGTTCAACTCAATTAAACTCCTTCATGCAACCTCCATTGCTCTTCTACAAGTAAGTCAATTTTAGCTTTTTTTTATTTGAAAATTTTCATTTGAGCTTGGAGTTTTAAAGCTTTATATAGCTACAACCTGACTACCATTGTTTTGAAGCTCTACCTCTATCATTTTTATGATTGACTACACCATTGCAAGAAAATAAGTGTCATTGATTCTACAAGCCAATCTTTGTAAACAATGTACTCAACCGGTCACAGATCAGTTGCTCTTTGATTGGGATTGTATCTCTCTTTTTCTTCCCCCTCTTGTGATAATTATTGATTCATCCTCCATGTTAGAGAGTTATTGAAATATTTTCTTGGATAAAAGAGCTAGCATGCTAAGGACTACAACAACACATGTTACATGTTTTCAACTGATCTTTGCCTTGAACAGGTTAGAGGCCTTTTTTGCTTTCAATTTATTTTGTTTATTTGGATTAGATTAGTTAAATTCCTCTTGAATTAGATTAGATTTATATTTTAAAAAAAAGGTAATTTGATATAAAAATAATTCTTCTCTCTTGTCTTTGCACAAAAACATTAGTTAGTTTTTCCATTTGCTTGTAGCCATTCAATATATTTATTTTAGAGCATTTATATTTGATTTAAAACCCTATATAGATATTAGAGAAAAATACAAATATTTTTAGTTGTGATCACAATCAAATTTCAGTTTCAAAACAAGTTCTTATTCACACACACACACACACACGTAAAGAAAACCCTAGTCAAACCGAGGTAATCAATAGGTGTTGTTTCATTTCTGATTTTATTTGTTTAAGTAAATTAGAAACATTGTTTTTAGTTTACTAATTTATAAAAACAAAATTTATACATTCACTTTTATGCAAAATAAATCATTCAAATGCATTCATCTAGAAAGACTAAAAATTTGTCTTAGCTTACACATGTAAAGGAACTATTGGGTTTTGAGTGGTATTTATATTTTATATCCAAACCTTCTTTTGTGTTATTTGAATATTATTAAAAATGTAATTTGCATAATTAGATTCATTTATCCATCATTCATAAAATCACCAAAAAATATAATAAATTCACCTAGGTTGCATTTTAAAAAGTTAAAAAATCAGCATTTGCATAGTTAGAGTAGATCTCTTTCTTACTTTACATGCATTGAAAAATCAATTAAAAAATAAAAACAAAAATTCTTTCATTTCAGTTTCAATTACTTATCATTTTTTACTTTCAGTCATTTATTTTCAACAAGTAGTTAGCTTTCATCTCAATCAAATATTATAAAAAAATAACAAAAATAATCAAACTGCCAAAGCCTTGTCAATCCAAGCACAAGCACTCTAAAAACCTTACTTCAATAGTACAAAAAGTCCTTCATATAATATTTTAAAATCAAGCTCATACGCTTATACTTTGTCTTGTCTCATTTAGATGACACTTTCTGAGACACCCGGTCTTGTTAGATAATATCTTATTCCTAAGATCAGAGTACCTGGTCCTACAATCAACACACAATCTGATATTAGTGTCAAATTGAGAATTAAGGTTTTCTATGCTACACCCATTCCCTGACTCATCGTCAATACTCTTAGTTCCCTAGAAGAGTAAGAGCAAATTCCTAATCCACCAATTATCATCCTCCCCCAAAATAGAGATCGTCGATATAACACGATTAAGGGCTAGATCCTCACCTTCACCACACCCCCTTTATTCTCCTTGGATCTAGCCTCATCATATATAATTGACATTTGTGGATGACATTGACTAGACGTAATCAACCTGATAGATTTAATCTCATCCCTTGAGTCATTCAGCCTAACCATCCCTATTTTTTTAGTCATAATATTGATCAAGAACTTCACCTCCTTGTTATCTTAGACACTGAAGGACCTTGGAGCTTTGTTTATACTTAGCTATATGCTCTTAACGAGTAATTTGAAATTTCATAGGTATTTTGGTTGCGTCACAAGAACCCTTTTCCAATTCACATAGGAGAAGAGACCAATAAAGGTCAAGATGAAAGGAGGTAAGCCCACTAGCAATATACTTTTGTTATGTGGCAAAGAGAGCCCAAATGAGTTCATGCAATGGCTAGTTGAGTTAGAGACTTTATTTGAAGAAGAGAATGTTGAAGTCCCCGTGAGGGTAAGGGTTGCAAGTAAGAGGTTATGTGGAATTTCAGTTGATTATTGGAGAGTTCTCCAAGAGAGGAGACAAAAGAAAGGAAAGAGGAATTTGAGAAGTTAGGAACATATGGTCTCCAAGTTGATGGGTCAAGTTTTTCACCCAAGAATACAAGTAGAGTGGATGAAAAATATTCATGTATTGAGGCTTGAGAAATAAGACAAGAAAAAGGTTTCCATGAAAGGCAATATGAGAGGTAAATTGCCATGTGAGCAGCTCAAATCTATTTTGAGAAGTAACAAGAAGAAACATATGAGTGAGGAGAAGAAGGTTGACTTGAAGGACAATAAGAGAGAGAGGTTCTCATGTGAAGAGCCCAAATTTGATTTAAAAAACAATGAGGAATAAAGTTGTGAGCAGCCCATAGAGGGAGGAGTCCTCATGAAAGAGGAAGTAGGTTTGATAGTTATTGAATCGGAAGGAAGAGACCCGTTATTTGATGATGGACAGAAGCTTGAAGTATCATATAAGTGGGAAGAGGTAGAATTATCCTTGGTGAATGAAAGAAATGCATTTGTCTTTTCTCTTTTGAAGGATAGAAGGGTTGAAGACAACTAAGGAAATACACATGTTTCCATGAAGGAGATAATGAAAGTGGTTGAAGTGCAAGTTAATGCACATGAGGAGAGCATGGTTGTAGACCTTCCATGTGTGGAAGAAGGAAATAGAAATCAAAATGAGGAGAAGAAAATCATGAATATTTTTTTGGATGGGCGTTTGGGAGTTCATCAATTGAGTGGAAACTATGAATATAATGCAAAAAATGAAAGAGAGTTGAACAAGATGTCTTTGATACATGATGAAGTGGTTGAAGGAGTGTTTTTAGGAGCTCTTGAATCCCCCAATATGTTTATTTTATGTGTAGTTCCAACAATTAAGATGATGGTAAAGAAAATACGTAAGTCTAGTTTAGTCCAACATGCTCGATGTATGAGAAGCAAAGTGAGGAGATGGAACAGAAGATATTATTATTGCAATAATTATAGAGCTGGTTTGTAAGGACATGGAAGTAGTAGAAAAGTCTCTTAATGTTAACATGAAGACAACAGAGAGTGGAAAAATGATGGTGTAAGAATGTTCTCAAGAGGACATAATAGAGAGAGTTCATTTATAGCAGCTATAGGTGGGAAAGAAGACTCTCACAAGGGCAAGTGAAATAGATTGGCAAGAAGAAGAAGACCACCTCAATGGGACAATGATGGATAGAAAATGATATGCATCAATTATCAATCTTGAGAGATGGATATAGAGTGGAATGGTGGAGGAAAATTTTCAAAACTTGGTGATGGAATTTGGTCCAAAGAGCACTTGGACAAGGCAAGATGAAGAATTTCACTCATGCAGCACAAAGGCAAATAAGGAGATAGAGATGGTGGACATGTTTCTACCAATAACACTAAAAGGATGCAAGTGATGTTGAACATGTGGGAGTAACCCACATAGGTATTGGAGAAAAGACTCTTATGAGTCAAGGTATCCATTGTTCATATATGGAAAAGGAGAGTGCAAGGTTATTTACACATAGCATGGATGAGGTGAAAAAATAAGACAATGATGAGATGGGGTAACTGAGTTTGTTATCATCCCAAACAAGTGATGAAAAGTATGAGGTTGTAGCAGATTACAAGTTGAGGATGATGGTATGAAGGAGATGCTTCTACAAGCATTAGAATCATGTGGCAAAAAGGATGAAAATGATGTTGAGCGGATAGTTGGGCTAACATTCGAACAAGATATGGAAATTTTTTTTGAAGACATATTAAAGGTTGTAAATGAAGAAGATGATGTTGTTTCAAAGGTAGCAAATTTGTTTGACATGGAAATGAGGGCAGCAAGTGAAGAACATATGAGTATGATCTTAGAGATAGTAGTGGAGAATATGGGAGACGATTTTGATGCCCAAAAGTATGTGGAGTTATTTTACAAACAAGCTAAGGAGGAAGCAACCATGAGAAAAGAAGAGCTACAAGTAGAGAAGAGTGAGATGTGGAAGGAGCCAACAACAGGTTGTATAGTCATTGAGCAAAGCCTACAAGGATATAGGAGTAGGTGGTAAATCAATGGTGGGTTCAATCCCATAAAGGAGAGTAAGATACAAGAACCAACATCTTGATGGAGGTGGTTGGATGAAGGTGTGTTTCACCCCACAAGCAAGTGGAAAGAAAGGCAAGGAGGATGGACTAAGGGGGTGTAATCCCAAAAAAGAGAGATGAAGGTGGGTCAAATTCCACAAAGAGGCAAAGAAATAATAGAGCAAAGATGAAGATGATATATTTGAGACCAACAAGAAGGATCTAGAAATGGAGAAGATAAAAAGACAATCAGAAGAAGTATTGTGTTTGTTGGAAGGGGATGCCATTTGCACTTATTCCGTCCATCTGAGCGTGAACTCACAATTTCAAACCTCGAGTGTCTGATGCATAGGAATTCATCAAAACATTAATTACATGCAATTTTAATTTTTCATAGCTATTAGGGTTTGTGAGATTGGATAGGAATTGTTTTCTTGCACCGTTGTCAACCTAGACAAATGTGAATTGTTCAACTTAGTGCAGCAAACACCCACCTAGAACTTTTTATGACAGATAAAATATCATACACTTAAATAAAATTATTATAAACATCTTAGAACCCTAAAATATCATGCATATCATAATAATTAACGTGAGGTAGGGATCAAACAAACACATATTTTTTTTATTAATTTTGGAGCTTACAATATTCAACAACCTTTACAAACAAAGCAATTGTTCCAATAGGGACAATTTGGTTTACCCTTACACCTTTTTTTCCTTCAAAAGCTATATTCCCATTTTTATGTCTTTTTCCCCTAAAATTTTGACTAATCTATCCTAGGTATGCCTAGGCCCTCCAAAATAAGGCAGGTGTAACAAATTTCTATTTTTAGTAAAATAAAGAACAACTAACAACTCACAGAAACAGCGTGACAATTGTGCAAGAAGACAATTCCTATCCAATCTCACAAATCCTAATAGCTATGTAAAAGTACAACTCCATGAAATGAATGCTTTGGTAGATGCCTTTGGATCAAAATTTTATGTGGAGTCACAACGTGTGCACTCACATTGTTGTGGTAACTCTATTATTGTGGTAGTTTGACTTTCCAATCCTCTAATAATTATCTTATATCCAACCTAAGAATACTTTGAATTAATTTTATTTCATCTTGTTTAACACACACACACATATAATGTAAAAGCATATTATAAGTTCATGTAGTTATCTAATTTACATGGTTCATTTTTTATCAAGTGAAGATAATAAATATTGCCTTTGATGTCCTTGGTCTTCACTGGTTTGGTTTGGTCTGGGGTATTATTCCCAATGTTATGATACTAATTACTTTAAGACTGCATTAATTAATAGTGGATTTAGAGGCCATGATGACATTTGTAAGCAAAAATTTCAGGGACAACTTAATTTACGGGTGAAGTGTAAGGGATTGGACCAAATTGTATGCCTAACATTGACAAATCATTACACTAGTGGCACTATGCCAATTTTAGAATCCATGGCTCACAAATACCTACACTGTTCGATCTCAACTCCCTTGGGAAATATTCAATGTTACAAAGATGGTACTGGATTTCATGTTTCGCAATCGGCCAATCTTTCCATATTTTATTAGGGTTTAAGATTTGTAAAATGAAGAAATGGTAATGAATATTGGATATATGGATCACTTCATTGTATGTCAACTTATTCATAGCCACGTCCCACTTCCCACTTCCAACATATAAGGATAAGTCAGAAATTGCAATGTCGTTTCAATCTTGGATAAGGACAATAGTAGTAAATTTCAATTTTGCTTGGAACACCATGTTATGTGATGATTTAGGGACAATCTCTATAAATTATTGTAGCATTCAATGTTGGCTTTTGTTGTAATTATTATATTGAGATATTTTATGAGAATATGTAAACAATATTCTCTTTTTTTTTGGCAGTAAATTTGGAATTATTATAATGATATGTTTTCTCAAAGGTTCATTGATTAGAGGGGGAAAAAAATTGTTCAAATGAAACCTATAGTACCATGTCTTGGCAAGTTACTAATAACAGTGACAAATTATTTTGGGCTTAAGCATTAGGTATTAACAAAGTAGAAAATAACGAAGTAAAAGTTATTTCCTTTATCAATGGATTGAAATTAGATCTACAAAAATAAATTCAAGACCCGCAATGTTGAGGAGATTTCTTTATAATCATTAAGCATCGTAACACTATTTCCTGCTAGCATTTCAAAAGTACTCTTGAGGAGACATTTGCTCTTACTTCTCAATACAATAATATAATATTTTCTCATTATTATTGTGTCATGTCTCCTTTTTAGAATTAAGTCAGTTAGAAGACCCATAGCTTATACCTTATTTTTCGCAGGCTAAGGGATAAAGTTAGGGAAATAAATTAATGATAATACTTTAAGTTGCCCTAAGTCACTTTTATTTTATAATATGAAAAGTACACTTATGTATTATTATTTATTAAGAGGGCCAAAAATAATTATCATTAAGTGAATGACAAGTAATGTTTTATTAAAAGTATTTTTAAATACTTTTAAGATGAAATTATAAAAGAAGTAGTTGAGCTAAAAAGAGTAATCATTTATTATTCATTTTTGAAAATCAAACTCTGATCCAAAGCTTGAGCCATTGTGATCAATATTTTCATCTGAAGATGAAAACCCTCTGATATATAGGTGTGGATAACAAAAACCCTCTAATCCACTGAGGTGATTTCATTTAGGAATCATAATTGTGCTTGTAAATCAGGGATTAAATTTTAGTTTCAATGTGATTTTGGATTGCCATCATTTTCAACGCTTGTGAGGGTTTGAAATAATTTCTAGATTGTTGCATTAGGGTTTAGGTGGATATTTGTTGTTCCTAAAACCCTCAGTCAATGTTCCCTTGATTAGGTTGTCATAATTGTGCTTGTAAATCAGGGATTAAATTTTAGTTTCAATGTGATTGTGGATTGCCATAATTTTCAATGCTTGTGAGGGTTTGAAATAATTTTTAGACTGTTGCATTAGGGTTTAGGTGGAATTTGTTGTCCCTGAAACCCTCAATCAACATTCCATTGATTTAGTTTCAATGTGATTGTGGATTGCCATCATTTTCAACGCTTGTGAGGGTTTGAAATAATTTCTACACTATTGCATTAGGGTTTAGGTGGATATTTGTTGTTCCTGAAACCCTCAGTGAACATTCCTGTATGGCTATTTAGAGGGTGTTTTCCCCACATATATGATTGGCGTCAATTTGAATTGAGGATGGTTCTATGCCCTCATTGCTTCCTTTGTTGTTGGACATTCTCCTTGTCTCCTTGTGTCCTCTATGGACATTCTAGCCAGTGACACACTCTAAAAGGGACTATCATACATCTATAACATATTATACCTGTCATATTAGTTGGGGACTATTGTACCTTGTTTTCAAATTGTTGGACATTGATTGGTATTTATTGTTGAGTTTATTCATTTGATGTGAGATTTTTGCAGTAAGTGTTTGTTGTAATCAGTTTTGAATTATAATCAGCATCTTGAATAAATATTATAGTTCGGTTGTAATCAAATTTGAATTTTAAGTTTGCAGGTTGTTTAGGATTTATTTCCACTTGCTTAAACTCTTAAAAATAAAAAAAATAAAAAAATAAAGAGAAAAATCATAAAAAAGATATTACAGTGGTATCAAAGCCTTGATTTTACCAACCTACAGGGAAAAATAATATTTTGATTTCATATGCAACCCAATCCAAGAGAAATTAGGTATTATCAAAGAGAAAAATAAGGGCTCATTCACAAAAAAAAGAAACTGAGGCCATGGGGGACAAAGAACAGAGAGCTTCAGAGTCCTAAATATGACGAGTTATTTGTAGGAAATAATTGGTCAAGGTCAGAGAGATTTGAAAAAAAACAATCTAGAATTCATGGCAAGGTTAGTACAAGCTCTACAAAATATGAATCAGAGTAAGGCAAATCAAGGAGAAAGAAGCTCGTCAACTAATGAGTGAGCATCAATCAATACTCTTAAAACTTTCTGAGCGAAATTTCTACAAAATGAATAAGAACACCTAAAAGAGGTAGAGCCCGAACATCACACGTATAACGATTTTGTATCATGTCATGTTGAATATGGACTCGACATTACAGTGTAAAAATAATTGATTTTTTTAGAATTGTATGATCTAAGAATGAAGAATAGTACAAGGGGAAGAACTCAGCATGATCAACGTCGAAAAAACATTTGGCAGCATTTGAGTAAGATCACCATTCCTACTTATGATAGATCAAATAAGTTCTCTCTTAGGTCCTGGTTATAGAAATTATATACATATTTGCCTCTGAATCCTATGTATGAGGAAGAAGCTATTAAATTAGTCACACTTCATTTGGATGGAGTGACACATGAGTGGTGGTACCATGGTATGGTCACCCAAGGACATGGTTTTATCTCTACTTTGGAAGAATTCAGTCAAAGACTGACGAAAATGTTTGATAGGAAAGATTCATAGGTCCATTTCAGGGAGTTGGCCCAACTCATACAAGAAGGAATAGTGGACAACCACATTATTGAATTCCAGAGACTATCTGCGATGATACTAGATGTAACTGAAAGAAGACTTGTGGTCTTATTTGTTGAAGGATTGGTTGAACCACTTGTATGATGTAAAATTTTAACAAATTCACTAAGGATGCACAATTTAACCAAAACTTATTCAAACCTCACAAAACATCAAAAAGAGAGAATGAGGAAGCAATTAGAATTAATTTAAAATAGTCTTACCATCATTTTGCCTCCTTGAGTCTTCCCTCCAAGATCATAGATACTACTCCAAGACAATTGGATTGAAAGATGTTGGATTACAAGATGGTGTGGCTTCAAGATATGGATGTAAAATGGACTCAATGGGTGCACAAGATCAATGGTTATGGATGCAATATGACAAGCAAAGGATTATGAGTGCAATGGCAATGGCTAAGAGAGCATGGGGGATTCACAAGCTTGCAAAAAATTTCATTACCATGGCCAAGAGCTTTGCATAGTTTATATAGGAGTGAGGGAGGGTAAATGGATGGCCCAAATTCAAAGTTGGGTCTTTGAAGATCAAAGACTCTCAATTTTCTAAGGAATTAAAAAATTTCTCGAAGGGCATGTCATTAATGAGGCCTTAATTTAAAAATTCATTATAATTCCCTAGAAAGGGAAGTGAGGGGCTCAAGGTGGGTTAAGGAGACTTCTAGAGAGGATTAGGGGATTTAATGTGGTTTAAGGGAGATTTAAAGTGGGATTAGGAACTGTTGACCAGTTTTGGCCCAACAGGGCAAAAAACCGGTCCCCTTTTCCCCTGTTGTTCTGAGCTAGTTCATTTTTTGATTTTGCACAAGTTTGGGAATTTCTACGGACTCAGTAGTGAAGTTTTCTACGGACTCAGCAGGTCGAGGCAAGTTCTGACACTTAGGCACAAAATGGATCATTCCAAGTGCCCTTGCGGAGGGCAGTTCGGGATTCAAAAGCCCTTACGAAGGGCAGGGAACTTTGCAAAGAGGCCACAGAGAAAAGGCCGAAGAGGTAAGTTTCTTTCAGAAAATTGTCTAAGGCACAGGAAATACCCTTCGAAAGGGTCGTTTCCATTTTTCCCGAAGGGTACTTTGAAGGCAATCGAAGAAGCAAAGGAAGAAATCCTTCAGACTTTTTGTCCGAAGGAATTCGGAAGACAAAGATCTTGCAAAAAAGGACTAAGGCTAAGGCGAAGAATAATTTCTTCGAACTTTTTGTCCGAAGGAATTCCTTCGGACAAAAAGTCTAAAGAAATTCGGAAGAAGGTTGCGGGAGGAAAAGTCGACAGAAATCCGAAGGAAAGCAAAGTGACCGAAGACAATTCTTGTGGACTTTTTGTCTGCGGGAAAATTGTCCGCGAGGAAAAAGCTCGAAGGAGAAACCCACCGAGAAGATAGAAGACCGCCCGAAGGGTATGTGCCCTTGCGAGGGGCTCTTGCCGAACGAAGAGGATGCTTTCCAAAAATCCGAAGGGTCACCTTCCCTTCGAGAAGGTACAGAGAAAGAAGTCCACAGAAAAGGCCGAAGCAAGAACGCCGAAGAGAGTCCAAGGGGTGACGGGCCCGAGGACGTCAAAATCAAGCACAACAAACTAGCCGTTGAAAATTCAAAAGCAGTGATGAGTGTACGAACGTCATTTTCAAGGCTCGTGAAATAGCCGTTGATTTTGAAAAGCAAAATGGAAGAGCCCAAGGAATGCAGCGACCCGTCAAAAGATAGCCCCGAGGGCCAAAAGAGCCAAAAAGCAACAAAGCCAGAAACGGACAAAACAAGGAAGAAACAAAGTGCAGAAGCGGACAAATAGTCCAAGTGGCGAGGAGGAGGTGTCAACTCAGGGATTTTTTCCTACAGTTGAGATAGTGCTTGCCAAGTGGTCATCAGATGGTGCGAACAGCAAGCGGTGCAACCTGTTTTCTTCATTTCGCATTGATGGGCAGACAAGCCACAGTCTATTTGCAGAAAAGAGGCGCGGCCCATGCTTTCACATTAATGTTGGAACGCCAAAGTCAAAGTAGGAGCCGACAATCAAATGGTTTCCTCTTCCCAAGGCTCGAAACACACATGGACCAACTTGCCAAGAGCGCCAAAGTCTTTTCAAAAGAAGCGCCAAGTTCTCTTCTCCTTTTTCTATATATTGTAAACTTCTCATTTTTGAGAAGGATCCATTCTCTGAGCCCGTAAGGCAAAGCTCTGCCCAAAAATCTCTCGGGCTTGTAAGGCAGAACTCTGCCGGATTTTTACCTTGAATCAAGACTTGGCATTTTTACCTCCATTTGGACTTGCCTCAAGCATATTTCTATGTTTTCTTTTTGTGTTAAGTCATTTTCTTTTATTCTTCTCACAGATCGATTCCAGCATGTCTAGCGCATTGTGAAGTTTCTTTTCTGCAGGTCTGCCAGAAGTGTCTACAGTAGAAATATAGGCGCATGTGAACAGGCTACCAAAGTGTGTCTCAGAGCACCTTTGATAGTTCTTCCTCCCTGTATCTCTACAGACCCCTGACTCACTGATACAGAAGAGTTTCCCACATCAGATGAAGTGTATGGGCGCTTCTTGGTGAAAAGTGTATGTTCGGGTCGAGTGGGTCATCATTTTTGGTGTATCACCCTTTTTTTTTAAGTTTAGGTTTAGGTTCTGTTTTCAGCATCTTTCTCCCTTTTCATCCCCCCCCCCTTTTCCATTTTTTGTTAGCAGTAGGAAGTCCAGGACCTAAAAGATACATTAGAGGGAGCTAGCCCTATCTAGAGACTCTCCCCTCCAGCTTCGTCGGTCCCATAGGCGAGAGGGGAGTTTCCATTTTGACGTGTGGAAGGCAAGAGCTAGGCGTCCTGCCCAGGGTGCAATCCACTACGTCAACAGGAACTAGGTTTGTAGGAAAGGCTAATTTTAGCAATTAAAAATTGGCAAGTGGGGATAAATAGGATTATGATGTTAATAGGATTTTATCATGGTGGGTAATGGGGGATTATTATATTATGGGATATATATATATAAGGTTGGGATGAAAAATGAAGGGTGTTTAGACTATTGGCTAGGAAGGGGCTAGTTAGTAAATAAATTAAACATAATGGATGATTATTAGACGAAATTAGAGATAGAGAGAAGCGAGTAGATTTAAGTGCATACACCACTTAAGGGTCTGGTAAAAGCTTTTGGCCATTTGTCTTTTCAAGAAGCAATTAAGAGAGCATTGAACCTGGAATTATCAGATCCAGAGGGTAATTTTTTATCTATATGATAGCAAAGGACAACACCTTATGGGTAGCCAAGGGTATCACCTTATAGGCAGCGAAAGTTAGTGCCTTATGGGTAGCAAATAAGGCATTCCAGGAAGGAAGGTTTCAACAAAAGGAGATGCCAAAAGTGGGTAAAGAGATAGAAACAAGGAATGAGCTCAGAAGAAAAAAGATACACTTCACTTGCAAGATCTATGGGAACTCGGCCACAGATGTCTTGGACACAAACGAGTACACTATATTAAGATTGCATCTGATGGTGAATCAATATCAAAAGAAGTTGAATTAGAAATTGGAACCCATGAATTAGAACATGAAAACAAAATGAAAAGGTAGATACTTTAAAAGGTACCCTTGCCACAATATTTGGTGTTCCTAGATACCATCATTTTAGAGTTTGGGGAATTTTGCAAGGGCAAAAAGGTCATGGTGTTGATTGACAATGGAGCAACATACAATTTTATTGATGAAAGATCCGTAATCATGTTGGATTTGAAATCAAAGGATTTCAAAGGCTTCAATGTCACTATAGTTGATGGCTTCACCCTTCCATGTACCAAGAGAATTCAACAACTTAATCTTACTTTGGGAGACATTAAGTGATGACTTCTATATTGTGGGCATAGGAGAAATAGATGTCGTACTGTACAATGGTTACATTCTTTGAGAGAATTCACCCAAAATTATCAAACTATGGAACTAACGTTTAAATCAGACAGGAAAGAGGTTGTGCTCCAAGGCATGACCAATGAAGCTCCTAGAGTGGTCACAGCGAAGAGAATGGAGAGAGCTTTTAAAAGAGGGCAAGAAGCTTGAGCAGCGCATCGTTTGATTAATGCTACAAGTTCATCAACAAATATGAAATCCTACCACATGGACATTCAGTCTATTTTAGACAAGCATGACACAATGTTCAGTGGTATACCTCCAGGATTGCCACTAGATAGAGGATTTCAGCACATAATTGAGTTGGAACCAGGGCTAAACTTGTAATGATTACTCCTTATCGCCATCCAAGAGCATTCAAAGAGGAAATTAAGAAGGCAATCAAGGAATTATTGGAGATGGGACATCTAACTTAGTTCTAGTCCCTTTGCTTCTTTTGTTGTTCTGGTGAAGGATGGCACCATGAGAATGTGTATTTTGTATTGGGCTTTACACCAAAAACCATAAAAAACAAGTACCCCATACCCAAGGTCAATGAGTTGATTGATGAATTGCATGGAACTGTATATTTTTCTAAAATTGATTTGAGATTTGGCTATCATCAAATTCAAGTAGGAGATGGAGATGTACAAAAATAGTCTTCTAATGTCACTTTGGGCATTTTGAATTTTTGGTTATGCCTTTAGGTTTGACAAATGCTCTGACTACTTTCCAATCATGCATGAACCACATCTTCAGTAAACAGTTGAGAAAGTTTGTTTTGATATTTTTTGATGATATTTTGATGTATAATAAGACATGGGAAGAACATATGAGACATTTGGATGTAGTGCTGGAAATTTTGGAGCAATGGACTCTCTTTGCTAAGGAGTCAAAATGTGAGTTTGGCATGAGTGAAGTTTTGTACCTTGGCCATGTTATCAATGCCCAAGGAGTCCAAGTGGACCAACAGAAGATCCAATCCATATGAGATTGCCCTCCTACCACAATGTCACAATTGAGGAGATTATTGGGTCTTTAGAGTTACTACAAGTGGTTCATTAAAGGATTTTCATAGGTGGTTGTTCCATCGACTGATTTAATGAAGAAGGGAGCATTCTGCTTATCTGAATCAGCCCAAACAACGTTTGAAAAACTCAAATATATAATAAGTTCATACCCAATATTAGTTGTTCCACATTTTTCTATTCCATTTGTGTTAGAGTGATGCATCAGGGGAAGGGATTGGGGCAGTTTTGATGCAAAAGGGACATCCCATAGCTTTTGAGAGTTAGAAACTCAATGATACAGAGTGTGGATTCTCCATATATGGCAGAGAGATGCATCATGCACACATTAACGAAATTCATGAAATATTTAGTTTGTGACAAATTTATGGTTAAGACAGATCACAACATTTTGAAGTTTTTCTCAACCAGAAGGACTTGAATGATAGGTCACAAAAATGGGTGGGTAAACTTCAAGGCTATAACTTTGACATAGAGTATGTTAAAGGAAAAAAACGATGTTATTGCCAATATTTTGTCTACAAAACTATTTATATGCTCTTTGTTTGAAATCTCTATTGATTTGAAAGTTATTATAATAGCATAATATGCAAGGAATGTTTTCACTAATGATATCCTTGAGCCAAAGTACACGATGATAGGTATAAGGCGATTGATAATTTCATCCTTTACAAGGATAGAATTTATCTTGTGCCTGAATCAAAAGTGAGCAATAATGTCTTGAGAGTTGTACATAATACCCCTTTGGTTGGTAGCTCAGGGTATTTCAAGACTCACAAGCAAGTAAAGGATAGATTTTTTTGGAGAGAACTCGAGGAAGAGGTCCTCCAATACATAAGAGAGTGTGTTACCTACAAGCAAAACAAAGCAGAACATGTATTTCTAACTGGTTTGTTGCAACCCTTTATCAATTCCAAATAAAAAATGGGAGAGCACTTCTATAGATTTTATCATGGGTCTTCCAAAAGTTCAGGGTAAGAGTTGTATATATGTGGTAATGGATAGAATTACTAAATATGCTCACTTCGTTGATATTCCAACTAAATTTAAGGTGCCATAAGTTGTTGATTTATTTTTCAGAGAAGTATTCAGATTTCATGGATTGCCTAAGAACTAATATGTTCCTTAGTTTATTTTGGCAAGAGCTCTTTCATTTGACAAGAACCAAGTTGACTTCTAGTACCAATAACACCCTCAAACAGATAGGCAAACGGAGATTGTGAATAAGTGGATTGAAGGATATTTGAGGAACTATCCAACACAACGACAAACAACTTGAATCAAATGACCCTATATAAAGAAGCATTACTACAACACATCATATGTCCATTGGTATGACTCATTTCAAGGCTTTGTATGGTCATGATGTTATTTCTTTTGTAGATTTGGTTATTATAGATAGTAGAGTGTCAAGTACAAAATACTTGTTTGCACAAAGTCAAGAAATATTGGAGTCAAAGATAACTTCCGACAAGCACAAAATCAACAAAAATTTTATGTGGATCAACATCATATTGAGAGTGTTTGATGTTGGAGACATGGTTTTCTTAAGGGTATAGTCTTATAGACAATCTTCTCTCAAAAAAAGAGTTGAAAAGCTCAAGCCTCACTTCTATGGCCATTACAAGTTTACACAGAGGATTGGAGAGGTTGCTTATGAGCTTGAATTGCTAGATTACAACATAATTCATAATGTATTTCATCTTTCGTGCTTCAAAATGGCTCTAAGACAACACATCATTCCTTTGACAAAGTTACCTCCTTTAGATGATGAAGGTAAATTTATATTGGTTCCAAAAACTATTATTGATGTCAAAGAGAAGTTGAAGAACATGGACATAATAGAATATTTAGTGGGTTGGAAAGATCTCCCAACAAAAGATGTTATATGAGAAGGCGCAGAGATCCTTGACCATCTTAATCTACAATTGATTGAAGGCAAGCAATTTCAAGAACAACAGACTATTATGTCCCCTTTTTGGAATTAAGTTAGAAAACTCATAGTCTATTCCTCATTCCCTGTAGGTTAAGAGATAAAGTTCAAAAAATAAATTAATAATAACTCTTTAAGTTGTCCTAAAAACATTTATTTTATAAGATAAAAGCGACACTTATCTATTATTATTATTTATTAAGAGGGCCAAAAATAATTATCATTAAGTGGATGAAAAGTGATATTTTATTTAAAGTATTTTTTAATACTTTTAGGGTGAAATTGGAAAAATATATATATATATATATATATAAATGGAGAAATTGAACTAAAAAGAGTAATCATTCATTATTCATTTTTGACAATCAAACCCTAATCCAAAGCTTGAGATATTGTGTCATATATTTTCATCTAAGTACTAAAACCTTTTGATATACAAAGGTGGAGGATGAAAACCCTCTAACGCAAATCCTAATTAAATTTCAGTGTTAGTGTGATTAAAGATTGCTATCATTTTTCAGTCCTTGTGAGGGTTTAAAATAATTCTCAGACTATTACGTTGTGATTTAGATAAATGTTGTTCTTCTCAATGGTTGATGTTCCCTTCATTGCAATGTCATACACCTATGTGGCTATTTGAAAGGTATTGGTCCCATATCTATACTTGGCATCAATCTGAGTTAAGGACGGCGATACACCCTCCTTGCAAACTTTGGTGTTGGGCATTCTCCTTGTGCCCACTGTGGGCATTCCAACCAATAACACACTCCAAACAACATATTCCAGCTTATCATATTAGTTGAGGACTGTATCTTGTTTTCAAACGGCTGGGCATTGATAAGTATTAACTATTGAATTTATTCATTTGTGGTGAGATTTTTGTAATAAGGATTTGTTGTAACCAATTTTTAAGTTATAATCAACGCCTTGAATAAATATTACAGCTGGATTGTTATCAAATTTGAAGTTTCAATTTCCATGTTGTCGTTTAAGATTTATTTCAGCTTGCTTAAATTCAGAAAATTACCAAAAAAGTCAGAATAAAGATAAATCATAAAAAAGATAAAACATATTGGGAAGCTAATAAACCTGCCAGTTATGTTGTCATCTATTGTAACAGCTTTAAAAGACAAATAAGTCATGCTTGCATGAAATTTTTATTTATATGAAAACAAAAAGAATTTTTGTGTTATGCTATAGCAGGTGGTGGATTAACAGTGTTTTAGTGATGAGAACAATTCAGTGATTGGATATTTGTTCGATTGGACGAGCATAATTTTTTCACATTTGCAAGTATCATCTGGAGCTGACAGTGACAGATACCTTAGGAAGGTAACCAGTTTTCGCATTGATGGGTAATGTGGTGCTGCCTTGAATGGCACCTATGAGAGCCAAGATGCAGTTGCCAGTTCAAGAGGCAGTGCAAATTTCTGACAGTTATATGCGATTCAAAGAAGACATTGACAAGAAATCTGATAACAGGAAATAGGACAGCAAAAAATGCCTATAAATTGGTCTGTTCATCTTTGTATTAGTCTGCAGATTTTCGGACTCTTGCTTTTTCCTAACTTAGTTTCAGCTCGTTCTAATCAGGACAAAGAATTCGATCCTTTGGTCAGGCTTACGATAGACATACAAGCTTGGATGGTTGCACTAAATTCATTTGATTTTTGTGCTGTATTCTTTTTGTTTACAACTCCAGATAATCAAAAGGCAACATAAAACCATGAATTTTCAAGGCACATTCATGCAGCGATTGATATGCAGTATATGCAAACACGCTTTGATAAATAGCACCATCAATTGAGTGCGCATTCCCTAAGATTGGTAGCTTAAAACTGTTAATCACATTATACCAGAAAATATTTATTACACATTAGAAACCAACGTGACATGCTCCTTAGAATAATGTGCATTGAATAGCTCTGAAACGTTTTCAACTGTGATGAAGTCTTAGAAACAAGAGCAACATTGATATAAGCTGAAATATTAACTATGAGTGCTTAAGTGATAGAAATTTACACTTGAAACCTCCCCAGATAAAGAGGTCGGTATTCATTACGTTGTAACTGTGAAAGTAAAATGGTGCACCCCAAAGCCATAAGGTTTAAACATAACTTTGAAGGTTCCTCTAAAAGCAGTCCTGCTCAAGAAAGGGGTGGAGTACTTTTATGAAATAACAATGACAATTACTTTGGGCTTAAGCATCATAGATTAACAAGGCAACAAATAATGAAGTAGAAGCTATTGCCTTGGTCAATAGATTGAATTGGATCTGTGAGAAGAATTGCAAGAACCACAATGTTTAAGGAGATTCTTTTTATAATCATTAGCATTATAACAATATTTCCTGCTGCCATCTCAAAAGTATAAATGAGGAGACCTATGCTCTTACCTCAATATGATGATATAAGCTTTTCTCTTTGCTAATGGGAAGCTAATAGACCTGCCAGTTATCTAGCAAATAAGGGAATGAGCTTAACTCCTGAAGGCCATGGGATTGTTATTAATAATCTTGACCAATAGAAAGTCTTGGAAAACTTACTTTCCAAAGGTTTTATTTATTTACTAATCATGAATAATAAATGAATTGAATGGTGCATAATTAGTGCTAAAATATTTTATTCAATTCCCTCTTATCTGACAATGTTTCTTCACAACATGTGACATACTATAATATAGGACTTATAATTTTCACCGAGATTAGATTTTAAATGTGATGAGATGGCAAATTCAAGTTGCAGCACTGGCCTCGGCTTCTCAGAAAATCACGGGCTAAGGGGTGTTGTCTGATCATAGGATATTATGATAGAAAACATTTTTTGCAGTGGGCATCAACCCAACTTGGTCTTGTTGAGGACAGCAATCACTATTTCTATTTTTGTTTTGTTTATACTTTGTTTTCCTTTGTGCAAGTCTCCGATTATCAATGGAAAAAATTTTGTCCAATGTGAGGAGGGGCATGTCATCAAGTGGCCAACAAGTATGCCAACAAGATAACATTGTGAAGACATTTATAGCAGGCCGGTTTGTGACAAGGAAATCCCAGTAATTTTTCACATCCCAATCTAGCAGATTGCCAGTTTCATCCAGAATGTGGTGCAACAAGACTTGTCGCCTCTGCCAGGAGTAAAACAAACCACAGAATACATAGACGAAGAAATCGAGTTTTAAAGCTTGTTTCACTGATCCAGTGGCTTGTGAAAGGATACAGGCATGCATTACAGCTGGCAGAACAATCACTAGGCAAACAAGCATAAAGCTTCCATTATAGATGAATACATCCTTCCTGATTCTCTGACTTGATATCATACTCAGAACATGACAAGAAAAATGGTTTGTCAAAACTCGTCTAAAAAGGAGGGATGTCCAATGTGTATGTGATGGATCTTGCAAACCTGAGGAATGATCTAACCGATTTAGAGGATAAGATATTTGTTGGGCTGGATGAACAGAGTTTTGATAAACATTGTCTGGAGCTGATGGTGGCAGATGCCTAAGTAATTTCCTGGGAAAAGCCAGGGGAAATTAGTTCTGTCGTCAATGGGAAATAAGATGTAGTCTTAGATGGCACCTATGAGGATCAAGATGCAGTTGCCACAGTAAGGTAGTCGCACAGCTACTGGCACACGTGGGAATAGTGGAGACTGCTGTGGATTACATCCTCGTTTTGCTGGTTAATAATTGCTTCTTCTTTTTTTTTTCTGGTTATACTTTTGCAATTTGTCTAGAACTGGACAAGCATAATTACGTATTTTCATAATGCCCGATCTCAAGGACAAAATGTATTGTCTTTTATACAATAGTCCTATTTAAGGGCGAAATTTGCTCAGTGCTGGATATTAATGGCAGAAACCCAGTTCTTTTCATCATTGTAGATTCCTAACATGATATGGACTGGTTTTAGCAATGGAAACCCTAAAAAGCCATTCATTTATTTTACCCTTAGCAAAAAGGAAGATAATCAAAGACAGAACAATTGTTAATAGGATTACCAAAATCACTTTTCTACAATGTGAATGTTCCCTTGTACATATTGGCTTTTTCAACGGTTGCTGAACTGGGAATGTAACCAACAATCACACAAATCATATAATCATTGGGCAACAATGGCACGTGCAACTTGAGCTTGTTGGGTACTATGCATATGCAACCAATCATGGAATAGAAAGTCTATTCTGTGATGTGCTATTTCAAAATTTAAAGAAAGAAAGAAGAAAGCAACATAAACACAAGTTATTGTTGTTTTTCTTTTCACAGCAGACCCCTCCTGCGTTTGTAATCATTCACAGTTAATGTCAGGGTATGCCTCCTTCCATCGTTGCTTGGAACCTGGACTCCAGAGGTGGCCTCAATCCTCTGCTTTCTAGCCATAAAAGCTAAGTGAGCACCCTGAGCACCCCCAAACTTCTGCAATCCAGTAAGTGATATGGGAAGCTCAAAATCATGCAAACTAAATAACTTTGAGCCTTCAGCTACAGGAGCTTCCGTATCTACAAGCTTTCCAGCACCTGCAGCAGCTTCCAATGCCTTAGCTGTTGCAACTTCTCCTGCCTGAGATGCATCTGACTCCTTGTTTGCCTCTGTGTTTGCTTCGGTGGCATCATTCTTTGCACTGTAATAATTTTGCGATCGAGTCCAGCGTCGGGAGAAAGGATCGTACCCAGCCTCACCTGCTTTAAGATTAAAGTTAGCAGGTTTAATCATTGAAGCATTCTTAAAATTTTCAAATCTATTTTTCTTATTCATCTCTGCAAGCATTATGGCTTTTGCATCCTTGCTTTTTCTCTGAAGTGAAAAGACTTCTAATTCCTTCAATCTTGCTTTGATCCTCTCAACTTCTGAATAGTCATGTTTGCTCTCAGCAAGTTCCATCTCCTTCCTGAGCCTGTCTTTCTCAGCAGCCAGATTTGACGGCCTTGCAGAAGCCATCTTCTTTTCCTGCAGCATCTGCTTAACAGTTTCTGCAGAATAGACAAAATTATTTATTTCCTTCAGTGCATTGCTCTTTTCCTCTACATCAGCTCTACTTAAAATCCGGCCAGCGCGCTCTGATTCACGCTCCCATTCCTTAAACTCTTTCTCGAGAGGGGGTGAATCAGACACCCTCTCCATCTGCCATCTAGCTGCATTCATTTCAGTGCTCCAAACACAATTCAAGTACTTGTGGGTAATCCGATTCTCAAATTTGTATTGCTTGTCAGGATCAGTTGCATCCACATTTTTTACCATGCAAAGACGGTAAATGCGCTGTCCTGATCTCGAAATACCAATCCCAATTCTCACAAAACAGCCCACAATGATCTTTTCAAAGAATGGTTCCATGAACCACTTGGCAAGCTTTGATCTCCGGATTGTTATACTCTTAATATCTTCAAAGGTAGGAATGTTAGAATTTTGGCCTTCCACATCACTATCGTCTGAATCTCCACGACTACTGGGACTCTGATCCCTGTTACTAGACGACGAAGGGCTGACACTTGGACTAGCATGAGACTTTCTTCTACCAGGTGAAGAATCTCGTCCTCTAGATGAACCAGCAGTATCCCTTCGCTTTCGCTGCATGTCTGAATCTTGTGCCTTCTGTCTCCTTGCAACCAATTCATTTAAGGCATTTTCTTTCACTGACCTGGTAGATTTCACAGACGAACGCATTCGTGAAGATGGTGGCCCCACGTCTTTCCCCATCTGATTCCCAGTGTCAATTTGCCGAGCTTCCGCCCTCTTCCTCATCAAAAAATTGTCCCTCGCCTCTGCCCTCTCTGCCAAAATCATTTCCCTATCTAGTTCAGACATTTTTCGAAGCCGCTCCCTGTCTTCATCATCTTTGTACAAATCACTCCCAAATGACAATCCATCACTGTCTGAATCATCCCTCCGCCCTCCATCATCATTGTCTTTGTCACCAGAATCAAATCTCTTCTTCAAAGGCATTCTTGACCCAGATGCTTTTCTATTTGTTGTCCCAGCATCATCAGAATCATCGCCGTTATCAGAATTGGAATCACTGCCATCATCTGAAAAAGAATCAGACTGCTTCCTCTTTGCTGGAGTTCGACTGCTGTGCTTCCCATCATGGGCATTAGTTCGACCAGCTGCCTCTAGCAACAAATTTTCAAGATCCGCCATACTCTTGGTTGCTTTTACTACTACTGCAAACACAACCTTCAAAGAGCTTCTATACGTGTTTACAACCAAAAATAGTCATTTATCCTGACACGCAAGTAAACATACGAGTATTACAATATTGCACATAACCCTACTGGAGACACAACTTAACTTATATAATTGTTTGGCTAAAAGGAGTATTCCAAAACTCAATTTAGCCCTAATTTTGAAATCTACTCAGGCAAAACACTATATCTGTATAATTTGGTCAATTAAAACCCTGAATCTTTATAATTTGTTCAACAGAACCCTAAAATGTTAAACACGAAATACAAGTAAAAAGAAAAATAGCACAAAAATGCAAATAGCCCTACTGGAAAAACAACTAAAACCTTATCATAAAATCTGCTGAAGCATAATCATAAATCCGTATATTTTTCTCATTTGAAACCGTCAATTCGCTCAAGCTGAAACCATTAATTTACTCAAAAGAAACCCTAGCTTTGCAGGCATTAAGACTTTCTTCCTCTAAGCATCCCAGTTTATAGCCGAACCAACTGTTGAAAAAGAAAAACAGGCAAATGCAAGCAACTAAACGCCAAATATGAATTAAAATAAAAATTAAAAAACGGGATATGAAATATCTTCCCCTTAAACTACTTAAAATTGTAAAAAAACGGTTTAGCAATGAATCAAATTTAGTAAAAGAAAAAAATAATACCAAACAGAGAGACGAATCCATACCCGTTAGATCTGAAGGCCCGAATAATTTGGTAACCCGAATGAACTGATCGAAACGAAATATCCTGGATTTGCATACCGGGATAAAAACAAAAAATCCGAATTGAAATCGCTGCCTGTAATACGCATCTGTATTGTATTTAGGGTTTCATAGTCGTCTCGCTTACATTATCTTCTAGGTATTTAGTGAGTTATTGCGCCTTTTTATTGCATTATATTAAAAAAAATGAATATGATATTTTAAAAATATGAATATCATTTTTATAAATATGAATATTTTTTTTCATAAAAATGAATATTTTTTTCGAAATTCAATATATTTTTAACATCTTTTGGTAATATTTTAAAGGTGTAATAATTAAAAAACATTAACATCATTAATTATTTTGAGTCTCAAAATGATATAAAATCTCTATATTAAATAATATTGTAATTGGTCAGTTTACATTTATTATATCCTATCCTATTCAAAATTCAAATATTTAGTTCTAACATATAATTCCACTAACCTCCATTAATTAGTCAAATATGTAAATACGAATGCAAATATAATATTTAAGTCTCATCATTCACAGACAATTCAAAATTCAAAAATTTAAATTATCTTGTTTAGATACAATTTGTCTATAAATAACAAAAAATTGTAGAACAACAAATGTTAGATTTGTAGAGTGTCGGATTAGAATTAAACTGGACACAGATGTTAACATTCAAGCAGTGTTAAGTTATTCAAATGATCACATTCCAGGTAAGAAGGCTATAAAGCAACAAACGTCTCTCTCTACATTTTCACATACCTCTTCTCCCTAAACAGCAATGAAACCTACCCAAAAGCTCTCAGCATGGAGCATTTCACAAAGGAATTTCCATCTGTAGAATGGAAGGATGAGAAAAATGTTATTGTGTTTTGTATGTTACATTTTTTTTGTGTCTTCACATCTAGCTAAACATTTAGTGGTATGTTAATGGAATGATGAAACGTTAGCCACAGGGGTGTTGCTTGTAACTGAACCCACAATTATGTTCTTTTTAATTCATGTGCATGTTATTGTTATTGCATCTTCTATGATCATAGTGTTTTTGCATACTTTCACATATGATTCAACTTTTATTGGTATGTGTATGGCATCCATCAAGGTATTCATTCAAATATTAGTAAATGGTATTGTTTTTGTATCAACCCATATCATTTTTTGAATTCATAGCCATGTTGAAAGACGCTTGTTGTTACATCTCGATTTCACCATATGTTTTTTAACCTTGAAATCTATAGATTAATATGGTTATCATCTTATTATTATTTGAGCTTAATGACATATACTGGTTATGGGACAGTGATATGTTAATTAGTTTACATAATAGATTGATTATATGACAGTTATAATTTCTTATTTCTATACATTATGGATGTAGATTTGTTAGTTATGCATCATTAGTTGATATATATGATGACTTGGACTAACTGCCTACTTGTTGCGAGGTGGATGCATAATTGATCCTTCCCTTAGAGTATGACAGAGGGAGAATATCATCAGAGAGGATGGAGTAGACGGGATGATTGGAGGATGACAGAGGAACTATTGGTGACCCAGTGCACACACCACCGTAGAATAACATGTTTTATTCTTTGTTTGATTTAGATAGATAGCATGGTTTTTAGTGCTAATATATTCTTCTATGATCATGTCGTTTGATGCTTACACCAACCTGATTGTGTTATGGTATTGATTGTTGATATATTACTTTAACGAATATGTTATGTTTCAGTATTTATTTAATGTTATCTTTCAGCTATGTATCACATAAACATTGTTTTGTGTGGATTTCCTTGTTAGTAGTCATGCTGAAATTCGTATGGCAGGGTCATTATGAGTAATGTTAATTATTGTAGATTGTTAAATAGTCCTTCGTGTTCTTGCAATAAATATAAATATTGTGCAATTGATATTAGTCGTATGTTGCGTTGACTTTATCATATATGGACATCATTGTTTCTTTTATTGATGACTTGTTAAATATTGACAATGGTCTTTTTATAACCAAGTGTTATACTTACCTCATCATGTAGTCTTTATGTTATTTGAACTTGTCGTTTAGTTGACATTGCATGGGATTATAATGTTTATAGTCTTTAGTAAATTAGACTCATGATTGGAAATCAGAGTAAATAAGCTATGCATATATTTTTTTAAAGGAAGAATGATTATTCAATTATCGTTTGGAAACTTCGAGAGGAATTTAGGGTTTTTTATTGACCTTTGACTTGAGTTAATATTCTTTTTGGCAAAATTATTTTGGCACATTTTGGGGGTTTTCTATATGAAAGAAATTGTGAAGACAGTGAGAGTGGTTAGTTCACAACAGCGTGCAAGGCATTGAGTCAACAATCTTGGCTGGAAGTTTGGGAGAAACTTGGAGTGGTGGAAGAGAATAAGAAAGCAGAATGAAGGCAGTGGAAAAAAAGACATAACATGGAGGGCACAATACGAGAAGAAGAGGAAGGAGAGCTGAGAGAAGTTGGAAAATATATTCAAGCACAAAAAGAATAATTTGGAAGCTATTGCCAGGTTGGTGATGTAATTCCATTTGAAGGTTGTTAGGCTTGGAAAATTTTGGACATATTTTTTGTATGGTTTTTTGGTAGTCTATTGCTAGATATATACCTATGATAAGGATTTAGCTTTGTGGATGGCCCAGCCATCCACAGAACAGAACTAAATCATTATCCTTGAACCTAATGCCTATGCGAACTAGACTGTGTAAAACTTAATAGCATGGTAAATTAAATCTTATTTTTGAAATACTTTAAGCTTGTTGTTCAGGACTGTGTGAGGATAATATGAATAGAACAATATTGTGGCTTTTTGTGTTCTTTGAACAAACTTAAACCCTAGTCATGAAGTTGAGGATTCCTACAACCAAGTTTTAATATATATATGACTGGTTATATGTGTTAGTTTTGGAACCATAATGGAATTATGACAAACCATGACTTGGGTGGAAAATGTTTTTCCAAACCATGTATTTTCAGGAGAGTTTTGGTGTGTATTGTATCAGGATCTCTTTTATAATATGAAGTCGTTATACCTATTTTGAGATTTGGTTGCGTATGCAAAACATGGTCAATTTTGGGATGTTTTGGGCATTGTTAGAGCCTATAGAATTCAATTATGCGTTAAAGTTGAATTCCCTTTATTTTGAAAGAGGATTAAAAATACCACACACGCACACACACATATACATGGGTTTATATATATATGGTACATTTATACAGATACCTATGTATATATATGCATAAATACATACAGATTTTTAGTAATGTGTGTGTGTGTGTGTGTGTGTGTGTGTGTGTGTGTGTGTGTGTGTGTGTGTGTGTGTAAATGGAAAATAATTTTTGGAGTCATTTTAGTGGTTGAAACTTGTAGCTTGTGAAGAATGGTTTTCTTGCATACTCATATACCTTGTTTAGTTGACTAAGTCGGATTAGGGACTGTGTATAAGACATATCTAGGTATACTTTGATTGTTGGGTTATATGTCTTGTGAATTGATTGTGTTTTGGTTGTGCATGCTTTATATTTTAGAGAATCGATTATGCCATTTGGTTGTGCAAGTATTATTCATGTGAATCAATTATGTCTATTGGTTGTGCATTTAAAATATTTATATTTTGATTTCATGTAGTATAATGCAGACTGTATTATATATATAATACAGTCCGCATTATACTACATGAACTCAAAATACAAATATATATGTGCATCATCTACATACTTTGCTTTACATAACTAGTTGACTGGGTTGATTTAGCGACTGTACATGTGTTAAGTTTTGAGGTATACAATTGTAGAATGTATATGTATGCGTATTGCTTGTCAAATGTTTAAATCTATTGGTTTTGCATTGAGGTAGTATTCTTTGTGATAGTTTGGGCATTATTTATTCACTTGTGAAATAAGAATAAGAATTCAATTGAGCATGAGTAAATCACTTGTGAAGTAAATATGGACATTCAGTTGTGCATGAATTATTCTTGTAAGAAAATTAATATTGGTATTGGTTGCAATAAAACATTGTAATGTGATGTGTAATTAGTATGCATTATACCCTAATACTATGTACAATAGTTGTACACTTAGAGTATAGTGAATACATCCTTAATTGTGGTTGTACATTAATTTGCATATATACTTGTTTGAGGTATTTCAATATACGTAGTATAAATGAACTGTTTAAACTTGCAGTAAATCTAAAAATGGGTATTCTATGTATAATTATATGCAACTTGTTATGTGCTTTTAATTATTACTTCTACAAACTGGCTATGAGGAAACTAGGGTTATCATACAATATTAGTTATGATATTCAATATAAAGTATTTGATAGAATGTTACATGATCCTTTGAGGATGTTTTATGATTTACTTATTGTTATATTGTTGAAGTATGAAACAAAGAAATAGGCTGAAAGTATGCTTCATTTATGAATCTACAAATGAGTTTTATGTGGTTATTTGTAGTCTTGATATGAAATTACTTGGGTGGTATGTTTCTATAAATGATTGCATATGTTTGAGTTACTTTTGAGATTTGGTAACTTGTAGTCTTGTTATGAGATATACGTGGATGGTATATTCTATCAAGGACTATATTTGTCTTGTTTATTATTTATGTATTAAATAATATGTTTTTAGATTCATCGTATAACATTTGATGGACTAAATGTATGTATTTGATTAATTTTGTACTTATCATGTTTTATGTTTGCTAATAAAAAATAATCTGATTGAATCTATTGGTTATGTTTTACATAACCAAATCTTGCATTTATGGCACTAAATATACTGTGAGATGGACTTCACTAGCTTAGTGTGTGACATCAGTGCAAGATAAAGGTAATCTGATCAAGTGAGTTGTAGTCCAATGATGAGGATGATAGTGTAAAAGGTGTTGCCTAGCCATCCACCAAGGTACAAATCTCAATAGATACTAGTGTCATAAAAGACTATTAGTTTATAAATGTAGATAATATTGAAAACTTATGTGCAATACATATTGTGAGATTATTAATATGAAAAAGTATTTAGACTATTATAGTATAAAATAGTGTATCGCGATGTGTGCCTAGATATTATGTTTTCTTTTGGTTACTTAATTTGCAGTATAATATAGGGTATACTCAAGCGGTATAATCTCATACTTGTTTGATTAATATTTATAACTGTAAGCTTATTTATTTGTGTTTGAGTAGGGTGATCATGCACAATGTTCTATGATATTATGGGATGTCATAAAGTTATACAATATTAAAATATTTTATACTTAGATGGTACATATTATAATTGTTATGTCTAGACTCATATCTACGTAAATGTATGTGTGTTGGTTATTACTATGAGTAGTATGTTTTTCAATAGTTAGTAAGACATTATGTATACATGCATACAACCTTTGAGTGTCTAACGAATGCTAGGATGGAATAATATGTGTTTTATAGAATCTATACTTATTTTGATTACCCCTATGTTTAACATGTTGTGTGTTATGATTGCCAATAGGATGTAAAATGATTGAATCTTGGGGTTAAATTATGTTTAATTAGACATTATCCTTTATTGAGTATGATTTACATGTTGATTCAATATCTTGTAATAGAACGGGTTTTCCATGATACACTACATGTTTAGTTTTAGAAATCATACAACACACAAGTACTTGCTTATTTTTTTGGATTCCTGCACTGTCACTATCTACTCATTTGTGAAGGGAAGGTCATTCCCTGATGGGATTAGTGTGGGATATCATTGATCCATGGTTGGTCTGGAAAATCACTCGAATGATGCTCTCCCTCCCCACAATAGTGTTACTTTTAAGATAACTCTTGAGATTAACACAGATACTAGAGAGATCAAAGAACTCATGTTTAGGGGAGTCATGTATCTTATATAAACACATTGTATTGTGTTGTATTTATTATTGGAAACATTATTTTTAAATAAATATAATTACTTATTTACTATGGATTGACAATAGTGTCTGTGTATTATACCAATAATGGCTAGAGATTTATAATTACTTTATATGATTGTATTATGATGTGTTTTCATATATTGATAGTGATCAGTGATTGTTAGATGTCACGTACTTATTTATAGTTTTCACTCTTGGAGTTTTTTTGCATGATCACTAATTGGATTATCATGGTGTAATCTATTGTTAGCATATATGTTTTAAAAAAAAATAAAAATTATATTTTGCTAGTTAGCACCTAGCGGGGTTATTACACTTGTGTCAATAATATGTAAGGAAGTACCATGTTGGAAGACAATAGTGTTCTTAATAAGCAATAACCATTTTTGAAGACCCATGGCGGCCTTTTTTCTATTAATATGGTGTGTTAATGTTTCCATGTGCACCAACTTCAACCTATTCACCATGTTGGAGGGATGAAATGTTACCCACAACGTCAACATGCTTTCATTCCTATTTGACTCTAAATTTAATGGCATTTTAATGAAATATATGAAAGTTTTCTGAATTCATATTGTCATGTATTTTATATTTATATCATATTTTTATTTTCCTACACAACATGGGTTGGAAGATTGAATAATTACTACTATGTGGATGGAAGCCCTTAAGGTTTTCTGAATTCATGTTGTCATGTATTTTATATTTATATCACATTTCTATTACCCTGCACAACACGGGTTGGACGATTGAACAGTCAACCTATGTGGATGGAAGTATTGAAGGTTTTCATTTACTTTCACTCTATATTAGTGGATAGTCCTTACAAACTCCTTTATTACAAGGTGACTTTGAGTGCTTATAGTCAACAAACATATGTTCTCATTAGTAAATTCAAGAAGGCTAAAAAAGAATATATTTACAAAGTGACTTTGAGTGCTCATTATAGTCAATAAACATATGTTTTTCCATTAATGTGGCATGTTAATGTCATCATGCACACCGTCTTCAACATGTTCACCATGTTGAAGGGATGCAACTTATACACACCTAAACCCACAATGTCAACATATTTTCATTCACTTATGACTCAAGATTTACCAGTGTTTTAATACAAGCATTGGATATTTTCATTCAAATACCAATAAATATTATTGTATTTATATTAAACAAATTTGTTATGTGGATAGAAGACTAAACATTTACTGGTATGTGGATGGAAGCCCTGAAGGTTTTCATTCACATACCAGTAAAATTTAATATCTTTGTATCAAAATTAATATTCTCATTTTATATATTGTACACATTAGGGTGTATCAATCTCACCAAGATCACCCCGACCAAAATATCCTTCTACACTAAATGAAATAGTCAAATATAGAAACACAGAATCAAAATTCTAATTTATTTCATGTTTACTTCATGTTGATCATTCATTACCTTGATATTCATCATTACAATGTTACAATTGCATGCCCTCTATTTATAGCATGTGAGGGAAAGTGAGGAGAAATCATTTGACAATATGAAAATGGTTCAATTGCTAAATGAATAATTACCTACCATGTGCACAAATGTCAACATTGCACACCAACCCATTTGACTTTATTTTAGACATATAGGTTTGTAACTTTAAACCACATCTGGATAAAGCTGACTTAGGTTAAGCTCACCCACCTATTAAAACCCAGGTTAATCTCAACACTAAAATTATTACTCTTACATCTCCCCTTAAAATTAACTTGGGGAGAAGAGTAAACTTATAAAATGGGTCCTGACAATAAAAAATTGATCAGGTACGTATGTACAAATGGATAATGAAATGCTAAGTGTCCTTCTGGTAACCAATCCATCTTACTAGAATACATGGATATCAAGTCATTGTAACAATCAAGTCAAATAAGAACTAGTATTTTGTACGAGGCTCACTCAAAAATACACTGATCACAGAACTAGAAAAATGAGAGCCAAAACAATGGTCTCTCAAGAAACTAGACTACATTCGATAGTATGAAAGCCATCACAAAGTGTTGGATGAAGAATGGGGCCTACAAAAATCACAGAATATAGTTGACGGACATGTGTCTGAATTAAACAATTGTCTTTGGTATAATCTTTTGTATGTATTCAACCTATGTAAGCATAAGGATAAATGATAAAATGCAAAGAGCTACTCCTTTTAAGCATGTCAAAAGGTTTTAATATGAAGAAACAATCCTAGGTAAAAGTCTATATATAACACTGAATTGTAATTGTATATGGTTCCAATGTGATAGATATTAATGCATGTATTGTTCTAAAAATGGTTTTCCTATGTGTATTTTATCATTATTACGTGCACAATGAGCACTTTATTTGTTTTAGTCTGTTAATCATATGAATATATAGTGACTATTAAGTTTGTAATAAACCTGTGTTACTTTGCATAAATTTCTATTTGATATAGTTAATAAATACATTTAGTATGAGTATGGTATCGACCATGTCCCTTTGTTATTTTTTGCACAAGTTATCCCTAAATTAACATGTTTTTAAGGGTTTCCAAGAACCTATGAAAACAATGGTGTAGTGAGCGTGGAACTTTGTTGAAACATGTTGAGATGGTTGCCGAGACAAAGAGAAGTAGAGAGATGGCTTGATGAAAGAATTCAAATTTTTGCCAAAGTGGAAGCAAGAAGAATAGTTAAAATTACAAAAAAGTAATTGAGGAGCATATCTACAATGAAATCTATGAAATCTTTTGGTGCCAATTGCCTAAGGTATTAGTTGTTTGGTTATCCAGATTGGAGTACTATTATTTTCAGCCATAAATAATGAAAATTATAACCTGGTCAGAGAAAAAGCTAGAAAACCTATGAAATCTAGACATTGATTGGACCCTCATGGTAGATTAATGGAAAAAGACTATCATTAATGGGTATATCACTAAATTTATTGTGTAAAGCTACTTGGTTTTTGAAGATGTGCAGGATCAATTTATTAAGGGAATCTATAGGAAGTTCCTTTAGTGACTACTTACTCTAATTAAGATGTTGGTTGTGGAAAAGGCCATGATACCCATTCCTTCCAACATGGAGTAGTCACTCCATGTATTATTGGGATGCATGTGATGTAAGAGTACATGATGAAAAATTAAGTAGAGAAACTTGAACTTGAACCCAAAATATTGAGGATGAAAAGAGTTGGAGTGAAAAGAAGATTTTAGGATTAAAAATAGAACTACGATAATAGAGAAGATGGGATAAATTGAATAATCCAGACTTAATTGTGAGTAGGAGTAGGAATAAGGTAGAAGATGTTGAAGAAAGGGGAGCCCAAAGAGAGGCTTCACAAGGTGCAAGAAGTATAATAGATGCAAATTAGGAAAGAAAAGGGCCCAAAGAATAAAAAGACAAAGTTGCTAAAAGTGAGGAGATGAAGCAGAGTGAAGAAGAAGAAAGTATAATAAAAGTAACGCAATTAAAAGATAGAATTAGTTCACAAATGAGAGGAAAAATGTTTAAAGTAATGTAAAAATATTCACAAAAAGAGATTATGCAGAAGTGTGGAAGTATGATAGATTCAAGATCATAGTTAGGAAAAGTCAAGGATAGAGCTCATTCATTTATTGATTACACATCCCCCTAACCCAATTTATCTTTAGTGAAAATACCAAGTGCAAAAGAAGGGATGGGAGAAGTTGATTTGATTCATTTACAAATAAGTTTGGAAAACTTAGTATGGAGATAAAGAAGTCCATAGACAAGAATGGGTTGGAAGAGGTTGGATTTAATTTTGAGGCTAGTTTTAAAACACCAATAAAAATTGCACATAAGCCTATAGTGGTAGTGACCAGTGGGCAACAACTTATAATTGTAGTCACAAGTGTGTAGCATCTAGTGTTATCCATTACAAGTAACCCAAATATGGAGTACAATCTAATAATATTTATTATGTAAACACAATATGATGGATCTACAAACCCTGAGCAGTATATGTTAACTTGAGACATGAAATGGTAGGTAAGAGGAATCACTTTTGATGATGTAAAAAAGTGCAATATTGTATGAGATTTAATAGTTCATGCTTTAGAATTAATTTTCAAAATATATGTTAATAGTCTAGATCTATAGCAAGTTAAAGCACAATTAGTGGCAAAATTCAAAATGAAGAAGTGTGCAACCCAGATTATTCAAGACCTAAAGGAGATCTAACAATAAAGTGGAGAATTTATGTGGGACTTTGATCATAGATTCTTAAATGTGATGAATATAATTGATTTTGTCATGGAGGATAAAGATAAAACTACCTAGTTCACAAAAGGATTGTGTTCAAGAATCAAATTTTCTATTGCACAGTCTCAATTCGCAGCGAAGGCTGATGCTTGATTAGTTACACTGAGAGTATAACAAATTAAAGATTACAAAGATGTTTCAGTCACTCGATCCAAAGTAGAAACAAATATAGATGCTTTCATGAAGAGGATACATGAGATGCATAAAATCAATAAACCTAAATTGGGTTATGGTGCATGAAGTGGGGTCGAGAAGGACATCATAAGAATGATTGTCCTAAACTCAAGCCAAATTTATATGAACCTTGTAGAGTAGTGGGGCACACAACTACAAAATATCATCTACTATAATAGTACATACAAAAGTCCTAAAATTTGTACTAAATTTTTTGTAAGTTGACCAACCATGATAAAAAATAGATGTAGAGCCTTACAAGAATTAAAGGAAGGTATTACTAGGAATGTCTTCACAGTTGCAGCATAGCAGTTACCCATTATGTGTTAGGATGTGAAGTCACTATTCATAAATCACTATTCACAAGCACTATTCATGGTCACTATTCATGGTGATGTGGCCTAGTGGTGATGTGGATGGTTAGTGATGTGGCTAGGTGATAACTTGATATGACCCACAGTGGGTGGTATGGCCCACAAAGTATCTTTGAAATTCAAAAGAGGAGGTGAGAGAATGTGGGATGCATTTATTTGTTAAGTCACATGGGTTGGCTTGTGTGAAAGCATGTGAGGACATAATGATAGTGGATGACAAGTTTCTACTTTGGCATGTGCTTGTGAGCTGTAGTTGTATGTGGGCTCTTATTAGGTGAGCTCAAAAGTGAGAATCTTTTGATTCACACATGTGTGCACATGGAAAGTGGGAGATAAGGATCACTATTCTAGATAGAGATCACATGTGGAGTGGGGCATAGCACATGGGAGAGCACATGGGTGTGCACATGGAGTGGTCAAGTGGGCATGATGAGATTCCATTCAAAGGCTTTACCTTATACATGGAGGAACATGATTCTCTATTCATTAATGGTGCTACCACATGGAGTAGGGTGCAATTTTATCCTCTCTCTTTATTTTTATCTATGTTGTAAATGTTATTTAATAACATGAGCTCTTCTTTGTAAATTCATCCTATTAGAGGATCCATGCAAGCCTTGGGCTTACATGCTTAGAGGTTGAATCTTGTAGGCTAGGTTATGTTTGGGTTCACAACATGAATGCTTTAGGTGAAAGAATTGAGTGCTTGGTTGTTAGTACTAAAGGAGTTCCTATAGAGGAGCTATTGTAGAAGAGAATTTGATGTTGAGTTATTAATGAAGTCTAAAAATGTCATTTTTCCCATGGTTTTTTCTTGCACATTGCAAGGTTTTCATGTAATCTCTATGTAGTGTGTCCTCTTGCTTGTCTTTATGTTTATAACTTGTTTATTTCTATATTTAATTTTTTGCAGAATAGAAACTTTATTCCTAACATCTGGTATCATATCCATGGTGAAAAACTCCATGTGTGTGAGTGTTTTTTGTTGTTGGTTGGTTGTGTGCAAGGTGAAGTTACTGTGACAGGAGAAGAGACCAAGTGGATATTAAAGAAAAAAGTGTTTGTTTTTTGGTATCTCTTTATGGAGCAAGGTGGAGGATATCTTAGTATAGATCCTGATCTCTTCAAGTTGAGGAGAAGTCCACAAGAGAGTTGAAGAGAAAGCTTAAAAAGCATTACCAGACAAGTCAACAACCTACATAGTGGTCCTACTGGTGGAACAACTCTACAATTTGAGGAGTAAGTTGGACTCCTTTGGAGGAGGTGGTATACAAGGTGATGACTTTGTGGTTATTGGCAACAAATATAAGGGTTTTTTTGATGTGGTATCCTATTAACCACATGTTGTTAGCCAAGATGTAGAATAAGAATAAAAATTCCATGCAAAGGAAAGAGCTCCATATGAACATGAAGTTGTACATGTTTTGAAGTTGTTGAAGAAGAGGAAGAGGAAGATGAAGATGTAGATGAATAAGTGAGACCTGGTGTTCCTAAAAGGAGAACACTGATGTTGACCATTGGAATTAGGGTGTTGGAGTGTTGTGTATATGGTTATGGCATTGGCCAGGTAAACCGATGCATGGACTAATATTGGAGGCACATGAGTTGGTGTTTGGAAACATTTGGTAGAGCATGATGCATTTTAGATGCATTCTTGAGGTTCAAAAACTTGGTAGATGTAGTGATGCACTGAGTAGCATGATGACTTCCCTAGAGCAGTGATTGGTCCACTTATATCATGTTGATAGGTTGGAGGCTATGTGGAGAAGTATGGTTTTAACTTCAATGAAATATTTTCTCTTCACTACTATCAAGAGTGTTAATGCACTAGTTATTGTTCAGAGTTGGAGCAATTTTGTTCCTACATGGTTATCTCTCTTAGGGAGAGATAAATAAAAGTGATAAGGTAAAGGTGTTTTGGTTTTCATTTTAAATAAGTCATTGTACGGTTTTCCAACATATGTGTTGAGGGAGTACAAGATATTCACTAACTTCATGGAGAGCATGTGTGTGTTGTGACATGTTGGATGTAGGCCTCAATATGATCATTGTTTTAATGGCTCAGTGATAAAGATGCAATGAAGGTGGTATGTGGAGCAAACCAAAGATGGAGATGCACAAGGATGAGAAAGCAAGGAAGTACCCCACTTTTGCATTATGAGTAATCTTCCCAGGAGCATCCTATAAAATTGGAGAAGACATGTTGTGTCCTATGTATTGGATTCATTAGGAGTAGGAAGCCTTGTAATGTCATGGTGAGCACTAGCTCAGATATTCCCAAGTAGTGGGAGTTGTGAGCAATTCATAGCAGAATCCTGATTGGAGGATTGGTCAATGTGTGGAGAAGTGGTTGGCCACTTCAGTGCTATAATTTGCTATTGAGGAGCATATGTTAACAAAGCCAATCAGGGTAGATAAGTTTTAGTAGTGCAATAAAACTTCTACTAGGTTTGTGTCAAGGCAATAGAGGGCATGGATGTGTAGCTAGTTGCAGAATACTCAGGTGTGTTAAAGGCCTGTGTATATTGACTTTAAATGGGAGAATGTTAGGATATGAAGTCACTATTCACAATCACTATTCCTAGGCACTATCCATGGTCATTATGTTGGGAATACGAAACACCGGACCATAAGTGACCATCTGTGCTTTTCAACTCCTCCATCCTTAGCTTACTTTGATCTGCCATTGCTCTACTCCCACTCAATCAGAAACCCCTGAGAGTGACCTGTAACCAAACACAAAACCGCTTCCTGCAACCTTAGCTCTGATACCACTTGTTGGGAATACGAAACACTGGAAGCACACAATTGATTACCAAATACCAAGCAACTTAATATGCGGAAATAACTAGAATCAACAAGTAACTAGAATCCAGAAATAACACAAGATATGAGAGACAATACACAACTTGTATTAATACTCATACAGAAAAGAATACAATAAAGAAGATGTCACTTCTTCTCCACCACCTCTTCAGAGGCTTCCCACACCTCAATTGAACAATAATTATTTCCTCAAAGCTCTCTCTCTTATGTCCCAACACCCAACTCACACATTGAGTTGGTGTTCACCTTATACCTGTGCTCCACGCACTCCACAAGTGCTCCACGCACTCCACAAGTACACACCTGTACTCTAAGTAGATCTCTCCTGATACTGCTCCCTGTTGTGTTGCTATCCTATCTGATCTTCAACCTACAGATCAAGCTGGTTCTGCACACCTGTGAACCTTGACCTTGCACACACATACACCTGCATATCAATGATCTTACTTACCATGTAGATCTCCTATCGTAGCCATGCTCACCTGATGACCAAGATCATACACTCCTGAAGAACCCTACTGATTCTCCAATCCAGCACCCACCTTGGTACTGTGGCACTAGGAGGAACACACCATTGCTCTACCTCACACACAGAAGGAGCTTATAATTATGCTTTCTTACTCCCTAGCACAAGTTTACAATACAACCATGAGTCTATTATATAGATCTCATCCAAACAATAATTAGACACCTAGTACAATAATTAGATCCGCAGCTCTCAGTCTATAATTAGCACTAAGCATGCAAACACTTGGTTCGTCAACCAACTGCCCATAATATACTCACAGTTGAACCACACAGGCAACCGACGCCAGTCCCTGTCCACCTGGGGGTCGCCGACGCCGGCCGATCTCTGACCGACGTCGGTTGCTCTCCTACCTTATTCAGCCGACGTTAGTTGGCCTGACCAACACCAGTGTCTATGACACTCGGTAACCCTTCTGCACCCTCCTCCATGTCTACATCAGTGAAGCTTTTAGCTCCACAACTTAACAATCTCCCACTTGGAGATAAATAGCTGCACTGTACCTGTACCTGTACCCCGTCTAATCTGTTTCCTGGTTTGTATCCCTCTTCAAGCTGAATCTTGAAGGCCACCCACCACACAACTTGTGGTGTACTCCCTATCATCCGAGTACCCTACCGCATCCATTCCTACAATCTCATGTAGTGAAGTCCTGACCCTAAATAGCATGAATCCCTATTGCTGGTCTCTCTCAAGTACCTGAGAATCCACTCCACCGAATTGGCTCCTAACTCTCTGACAACACCCACTGCTTGGGCAAACTCAGGTCTATACTAGATCTCATGTGATTTTAGACACTGAACTGTCTAGCCCTTGGTGCACTTTGATTCTACATCCTGCAACTCGCCAACACCTGATTCACATCAACTCCCATTGGAGACAAAATCAACCTGTAATCTCCATGTCTCCCATGCCGAAGAATTTCGCTGCTCCAAATTCTTCATAGCAAACCACTGAACTAATCTTACCCTTAGCTCAACAAAACCTGTATGTCTGAACCTGTGCCAAGCTCATCCTCCACATATAGCAATAGAATGATGTTGCGACCATCATCCACCTGGTAAGTCAAACACAATGGTTACCCTGACATTGACTAAAGTCATGCTTCGTCCTCCACCTGTCAAACCCTGTACCATTGTCCTGCAGCTCCTCAAGACCACATGCCTGGCCTTCCTTCTCACGTGTCTGTTCTCTCTATTCTTCAACTAAGGAATCCATTCGTCTCTCAGTGCTAACATACCAGCTGGCAACCCTACCAAATCTCCATCTGGTTCTGCAATCTCTTCATGCCACGCTCCCACTATTTCCTGGATCCTTCCTGCTCTACAGTCAGCAACTAGTATAAAGAAGAGGAACAACGAATTTGAGGCTTACTTACGTCTTCAGTCCTCCATATGGGTGTTTGAGACTCCTTGACAGCTTGTTGTCCACTCAAAATTTGTTACAATGACCGACCTCGGCCACCACACAATCTGCATCCAATCGACATCAATTTATGCGCCTGTCCTGACTACCAACCTGCCGTCGTCGGTGTCCTCTGCTGCCGACGTCGGTCCTCCTTATCGACGTCAGTCTTACATACTACTGACGTCAATTTTCCTGTCGACGTCGGTACCTGTGTTTCTTGTGAGTGATGACTTTTTACCCGTGAGCTCTTTCGAACTAATCTCCATGTCCAAACTGCCCTGCTCAGAAGTATCCAGCCCATCCACTGGTCTCTATCCACCATCTCCTCCAAGAACACCAAGGCTTTCTAGTTCTTAAGTCTGTCAAATATATCTATCTTACGCTTAAGAACATGCATCTCCTTCTTGCTCATGTGACCAAGCCTACGAAGCCACGTCTCCGCAACAAAAGAAGAATCAGTAATATAAACAAGTAGATAAAGAGTACCTATTTTCTTACCACCAGCTAATTCAAGTGCATCCGCTATGAGAGTTTTCGTACATCTCCCATCACCCAACTCTTCTGAAGAAATTAGCCACATCTCCAAACTTGGGACCTGCATGACCTCCTTCAACACCCATGTGTTGGCCGCCTGCAATTTCAGCTTCACTTCCCCTTTGCCAATTATTTTGCAAGGCTCACCAGCTCCTCTATCTGGGGTTGCATGGAAAGAGGCAACCGAATCTGTAAGACAAGATTCAACTTTATCCAAGAAACCTCCCAGAGCATCCTGTGCCACATCACCTGCAACATCTGCTTCTTCAGTTTATCCATGCTGATCTTCCACAAACCAACAATTTCCTTTTACCTGCGCTTTCTTTCCATCGGACCATAAGTGACCATCTGTGCTTTTCAACTCCTCCATCCTTAGCTTACTTTGATCTACCATTGCTCTACTCCCACTCAATCAAAAACCCCTGAGAGTGACCTGTAACCAAACACAAAACCGCTTCCTGCAACCTTAGCTCTGATACCACTTGTTGGGAATACAAAACACCGGAAGCACACAATTGATTACCAAATACCAAGCAACTTAATATTTAGAAATAACTAGAATCAACAAGTAACTAGAATCCATAAATAACACAAGATATGAGAGACAATACACAACTTGTATTAATACTCATACAGAAAAGAATACAATAAAGAAGATGCCACTTCTTCTCCACCACCTCTTCAGAGGCTTCCCACACCTCAAGTGAACAGTAATTCTTTCCTCAAAGCTCTCTCTCTTATGTCCCAACACCCAACTCACACATTGAGTTGGTGTTCACCTTATACCTGTGCTCCACGCACTCCACAAGTGCTCCACGCACTCCACAAGTACACACCTATACTCCAAGTAGATCTCTCCTGATACTGCTCCCTGTTGTGTTGCTATCCTATTTGATCTTCAACCTACAGATCAAGCTGGTTCTGCACACCTGTGAACCTTGACCTTGCACACACATACACCTGCATATCAATGATCTTACTTACCATGTAGATCTCCTATCGTAGCCATGCTCACCTGATGACCAAGATCATACACTCCTGAAGAACCCTGCTGATTCTCCAATCCAGCACCCACCTTGGTACTGTGGCACTAGGAGGAACACACCATTGCTCTACCTCACACACAGAAGGAGCTTATAATTATGCTCTCTTACTCCCTAGCACAAGTTTACAATACAACCATGAGTCTATTATATAGATCTCATCCAAACAATAATTAGACACCTAGTACAATAATTAGAGCCACAGCTCTCAGTCTATAATTAGCACTAAGCATGAAAACACTTGGTTCGTCAACCAACTGCCCGTAATATACTCGCAGTCGAACCACACAAGCGACCGAAGCCGGTCCCTGTCCGCCTGGGGGTCACCGACGCCGGTGTCTGTGACACTTAGCAACCCTTCTGCACCCTCCTCCATGTCTGCATCAGTGAAGCTTTTAGCTCCACAACTTAACACATTAGTCATGGTGATATGGCTTGATGGTGATGTGGATGGTTAGTGATGTGGCTAGGTGATGACTTGGCATTACCCACAATGGGTGGTATGGCCCACGAAGCATTTTTGAAAGTCAAAAGAGGAGGTGAGAGAAAGTGGGATGCATTTCTCCACTAAGTCACATGGGTTGGCTTATGTGAAATCATGTGAGGACATAATGATAGTGGATCACATGTTTATACTTTGGCATGTGCTTGTGGGGTGTAGTTGTTTGTGGGCTCATGTTAGGTGAGGTTAAAAGTGGGAATCTTTTTATTCACACATGTGTGCACATGTAAAGTGGTAGACAAGGATCACTACGTTAGATTGAGGTCACATGTGGAGTGAGACATGGCACATGGGAGAGTACATGGGTGTGCACATGGAGTGGTCAAGTGGGCATGATGAGATGCCATTCAAAGGCTTGACCTTGCACATGGGGGGACATGATTCCCTGTTCATGAATAGTGCTACCACATGGACTATGGTGTAATTTTCTCATCTTTCTCTATTTTTCTCTATATGTTGTAAATGTTATTTAATAGCATGAGCTCTTGTTTTTAAATTAATTTTGTTAGAGGATCCATGGAATCCTTGGGCTTGCATGCTTGGAGATTAGATTATGTAGGTTAGTTTATGTTAGGTTCACAACATGAATGCTTTGGGTGGAAGCATTGAATGCTTGATTGTTAGCACTTAAGGAGTTATGGAGGATATGTTATAGAAGAGAGTTTGATGTTGATTTATTAATAAAGTCTGGAGCTACCATTTTGCCCATGGTTTTTCTTTGCACATTACAAGGTTTCCATGTAATCTTTGTGTAATGTGTTCTTTTGCTTGTCTTTCTTTTTATATCTTGTTTATTTATATATTTAATTTCTTGCATGGTAGAAACTTTATTCCTAACATCGTGAAGTAAGGACTCCCAACCGTGTAAGTAGAAATGGTGAGTGTGACACAAGGTAGTCCCGAATGGATGCCATTGTCACCTCAATATCAATATCAATATCAATCGTAGGGTCTGGTTGGATGGACACCACCATCACCATAATACCAGTATCAATATTCCTATAATAATGTGAGCCCATAACAACAACACACAAATTGAGCTCCTACATCACCTCAACATTAGTGTCATGGATATAATGCACAACAATAACATCAAGGAGGATTTGTTGGACAACATTCACATGATTAGATCTATCAACAAAATAGAGAAGGTTATAAAGAAGGATACAAAGGGGAATACTGAGGATGATATCAAGGTGGTTGTAACAATGATAATCATCGAGCTTGCCAACCCACCCAATGCTATTTTGTGGTAAGTACAATCATTTTATGTGAAATTATCCTATTGATCTTAAGAGATAGGTATATTACGTGTATTGTAGATTGGAAGGACAATAAAAAATGAAAGATTGCCTAATATTAGAGAAATAAAGAAAATAAAAGTTAGTACATAATGTAAACATGATTAATGCATAGCCTAAAGAAAACACAATTTTACAAGCAATTACTAGACAATAATGTGACAACAAGGTTTACCTGCATTATAAATGCCATAGGATCAAAAAATCAGAAAGGTGCAATGGGAAAAATATCCTGACCCTATGACATAGAAGGGCTTGATGTATCAAACTATGTCAATCCTCTAAGACATATAACAACAGAGTGCATCATAAGGAGATACTACAACCATTAACACATAGATGTATGGGAAAATTGTGTGAGCTATGAAACAGGAAGGTGTTGTCACAATAGTCACATATTTGTTACAATTAGGCAACACACTATGTAATGAAGATATTTCCTAGAATATTACAAATCGTTTGTATAATCTTATAAAGTGCACACATAGGGGACAAGAATACATACCGACAAGGTGGTATAGTATGTTAAAACAAAAAAATTGTAGGATGTAGACTCATGAATAGACATTGAGCTCGTAGGATATGAAATTCCTAATGCAATATTTGATTTTAGGAGTACTATTAATATGATTATGATATCTACATGGGAGGCTATTGGTAGGCCATACTTGAGCTATAGTCTTATCACCCTCAGTCTCATAGACTACATGTGGGTGGAACCAATTGGTCACCTCAAAGATGGGGACATTAGAGTTGTCGATTTAAGTCTGTATGGTGATTTTGAAGTCATTGACATGAAGACAATAGAGACCCATTACCCTACCTTAATTAGTAAGAAATAAATTTATGATGGTCAAATACCTATTAATATAGTGTGTAATCAATTAGAGGCTTATCAAGGAGACAAGATAGTTGTAATTCCTTTAAATAAATAAGAGCATAAGCCTTATATGATTTTGAATAAACCAAAGTCATCATATGCCTATGGTGATAATAGTTGGTTCAAAGTCAACACAAATACACAAAAAATGCACTATGATTTGTTGAGTGTCAGTTTTTGAACCTGCAATTGGAGCACATACAGACAATAAAGCAGCTATTTTTTAATCCAATAATAATAAAATATCTAGCTCCCTAGTTCCAAATTGAATATTGTACCTCTCCATCAATGTGATATCCTACTAAGTCGAATGTGGATTTTTTATATAATATAGGTGTAACAATAATGGATTACATATAACCTACTCCAGAGGGTGTTTTACTTTGGGAAATAATAATGTCAATAAGTGGTGATTCAGACACCCATATGTTGAACTAGGCTAGGGGAGATCATGAGATATGACCTATATGCATGGTGTTCATCACTAAATGTCAATTACTTTAATACTTTATGACAGAGGATCTTAATCCATTCATCTTGAGGTTAGAGCACCATGTGCCAGAGGTGGATCAAAGAGTCAGCACACTCATATTTTCACTGAAAGGAACTGGTGTGACTTGGTGGGTAGTGCATGGAGATCGGGAGATACACTTAAAGGAAGCATGTGAATTTTTACATGTGTGGTTTTAGTTACTGCTTATTATGAAATTAGAATGGTCATTATTTTAAGAAGGCTAATGTCCCAAGTTGTACATTCATCAATGTGTAGATAGATGATCTACAAAGGAGTTGAGCTAATGTATTGGGTACACATTTTTTATCACACACTAACATCACTCCCAATTACATGGTACATGCATCAAGATCACATGAGAGAGACTAAACATTGGGCATAAGTGTAGCAAGACTTTATTCAAACCTTTGTGTTTGAGGATAATAACCCATTGGTGCATAATGCATTACAAAAACTAAAAATATTTCTATGTTATAGCCAAGTAGAATATTTGGGAGCTGTAATAGAGTCATCATCACAACAAGAAGTAGTTCATGATTTGAATCTTGTGCTTCACATTTACAAGGCTAGTCAACAATAAAAAGATGTTATTGAGCCCTATAATAAAATAACATATGAGCTAATAGAATACAATGATAGTGACAGAGACCTAGATTTAGAAGGCTAATTTGAACTAGAACTAGAATCTAGACCAACAATTGACCAAAGCATGAAATAATTTGAAAAGAAAAGACTACACAATGTAAACATTCTAAAATAGGAAGGGGAACACACACTACAAAAAAATCTACCCAATGGATCAATGAAAGTATATCAAGAACCACTAAAAAATATTGAAGAAAACATTGAAACATAGTTAATACCTAATCTTATGACTATGGGAGACTACTGAGATTAGGAACAAATCTTAGAGGCTTTGTAGCTGTTATAAAACTATCAATATGTCTTCCCAACCAATTTCTCAAAAGTAAAAGGTGTAGATCCATCATTGGGGGAGATGCACATAGAATTGAAAGAGTGTGCTAGACCTAATAAAAATCACTCGTACAAACTAAACCCCAACATGAAGATAAAAGTAGAATATGAACTAGATCACATGTAATAAGTAGGAATCATTTATCCAGTTGAAAAGGTAGATTGGGTGAGTCCCATAGTTGTGGAGCCAAATAAGTTTAGGGAGATTCAAGTTTATGGGGACTACCACACACTAAATGGTGCATACATTAATGATCCATTTCTAATGCCATTTATATATGAAGTCCTAGATTCAGTTGTAGTTCATGAGGTATACTCATTCACAAATGGATTCAATAGATACCATCATATTCTAATCATAGAAGAGGACCAAGCTAAAATAACCTTTACAACAAAATGGGGGTCATTCACATATAAGGTAATGCCCTTTGGTCTGAAGAATGTGATGACATTTTTCTCTAGGTTTGTAGTAACTGCATTTAAGGATTTCATTCATGATTTTTTGGAGGTATATCTAGATGACTGGATTGTCTTCTCTTTATTTAAATAATATCTGTCGAAGTTGTGATTAATGTTATAATAGTGTCAAATTTTGTGCATTATTGAATTTAAAGAAGTGCTTGATTTTCACACCTTTTAGTGTTTTTCTGGGCCATGTCATACATAGTGATGGCATCTTGGTTGACCAAGCTAATATTACAATAATAATAGAGTTTCCACCCCAACCATCTCTATAGAAGTGTGAACCTTTCTGGGTCATAGGGGATACTCTAGAAAATTCATAAAAGGATACACAACCATATCTACACCAATGGAAAAATTATTGTGTAAAGATACACAATTTGGATGGACATCTAAATGCCAAACATGTATTGATTTCAAACAAAGGTTAGTTAAAACACCTCTTTTATTTTTTCTTGACTGGAAGAAGCCATTCCACTTACATGTAGATGTGTTTGGTATTGTAGTAGTGGTTGTCTTAGCATAGCCAGGGGATGGTGGGTTGGATCATCCCATATATTTTGCCAGTAGGAAGCTATCAACAATATAGAAATATTATATGACTACATAAAGAGAGGCCTTAACTATGTGTTTTCATTACAAAAGTTTTGACATTATCTATTGGCCACTCCATTTGATTTTTTCACAAACCACCAAGCATAATAATACCTGGTTAACAAGCCAATGTTGGGAGGATGGATCTCTAGGTGACTAATGTTGTTTCAAGAGTTTCAATTCTAAATTAATATGAAGCCCAATCAAAAAAATGTGGGACAAGATCATCTAAGTAGGCTACAAGATTGAAAATAACCATAAGAAATAGAGGATGAATCCCCATATGTGCACTTATTCAAGGTTGTTGTGATCCTTAATAATATGGAAGACATTGTGAACTTATTAGAGTAAGGAAATTTCCCTATGCATCATGTTGAAAGGGATAAAAATCAAATGGTCACATGGGCCATTCCTTATAGTCTCAATAATGGGTTTTTGTATAGGCTAGGAAAGGATGATGTGCTGCACAAAGTAACACTAGAGCATGAACAACCATAGCTTCTTGAAGAATCACATCAAAGAGTTGCAGGCAGTTCCTTTGTAGGTGAAAACACTACAAGGAAAATATTACATGGTGGTCTTTGGTGGTCAACCTTGTTTCAATATGCTCATAGGGTCCATAGGGTGTTGGACCCTATATATATATATATATATATATATATATATATATATATATATATATATATATATATATATATATATATATATATATATATATATATATATATATTATAATTATTTTAGTAACATGGAAAAAGAATGCAAGGGTGAGAGAATAACATAGAAGACCTGGGTATGGATATATCGTGGCACAAAAGAAGATGGTACAAAAGAAGGAAAGGTTGAAGAATAGTGTGGAAGACCTTAGCATGAAAGGGAGAGTTGTGGAAGATAAGGAAGCAAAGAATAAGGAACACAAAGAGTAAGACTCAGAGGAGTGCAAGACTAGGACAAGAGTGCAAGAAGTGGAGGTGATTACAAATTGGTTCATGTAAGTAGTAGGGAATAATGAGAGCACAAAACTAGTACTAGTTTGCAAAAAAAGAACACAAATATCTAGCATATAGAGGGTATATAGGGGCTATTGGGACAGATTCAAAAGGGACTTAATTGTAACAACTCCCGATGACTTTTCCTTTGAAATAGTCATTAGCTTGTCATTTTTTATGTATTAATGTTGAAACCTAAGAAAGGGGTTCGCTTATGTATAAATACCCTTCTCTCTTTGTTTAGAGGGGGTTATTTTGTTATCAATATTGTTGATATGTTGTTATTGTCAAGGAAAAGATCTAGAGAGCATGTACTCAATGAAGCACCTATGTAATCTTATCAATTTGATTAATGGAAATAATATTCAATGAACCTCAGTGTGTTGAATGTTTTTGGTGTTAAATTTGCTTTATGATACTAGTTATATGCAATGTGTAAATTCATCCAATGACTAACTCTAGAATAATGATAGTAACAATGGATAAAAATAGTAACTCAAATGCCTAAGTAAGATTCATCTAACCACCATCACATGGCATAATCAATGGGGATTGGTCCCTACTATGTGCCTAGATAAGCATGTGAGGTCACCCCTCACATAATATGCCAACATGCAATCTCATTAGTATCTTCATTTTATTGGGCAAACAACTAGTAAGTTATGTGAAGTTAAGGAAAAAGACCCAATATTTTGGTTCTATTGTTGGGACCCATTGCACTTGTTAGCACAATGGTATAAAAATGCTTGAATGGCTATCTTTTAAAAATGTTGAGCATTGGGTTGTTATCATAGAAGATAAATTTGTGTTCTAGTATCTTGAACCAGGAGTTTTTGTGCTTAGGTGGGTAGAATAACTATTAACCAAATTTGGCCCACATAAGGATCTTTTGCCTAGAAATGGTTTAACTAGATGAATAGATGTTCTAAATGGAATGAGTGGTCCAAGGGTGGAAAGAGAAGAACTTTAACAAAGCTTAGAGTGTAACTTGTTAATTTTAAGAAGCGGGTCTTGAGAAAATAAAATATCCAAGTAGGTCTCATGGTGTTCATAACATTAAAGAGCATGGACAAGTTTGATAAGGCCTCAAAAATTCATTTGAGCCTTGGAAATTCAAGCAAAAATCCAGGAATAAATCCAGAGAGATCAGATCATCATTAGGATGTCATGCAAAAATGGATGAGTCAATTGAGTTGTGCATTTTATAAGTTTGCTTAGAAAGCATCTCATGGTCGAAGGATCACATAGAATCAATATTTTGGATGCCATGAACATCTCTTACAAATTTGGTGCCTTCATGCTTTTTCTATCTCAAGATGTAGGCCTTTAAAGTTAAACAAGAGTGTAACGGTTGTGCAGACATCATTGATGGTCATGAAAATGTCAAAGTAAAGCTCAATAATTAACCATTTGATGTTCAAAGTGTGATGGTCACGTGAACATCATTGACGGTCATGTAGACATCATTGATGGCCATGCAGACATCAAAATAAATATTGGAAAATAACCATTGGGGTTCAAATATTGATGATTGTGTGGATGTCAATGATAATTATGCGAACACCAAATAATGAGCATGAAAATGTCAAATTTAAGACATGACAAATAACCATTGTGGTTCAAATTGTGACGATCGCATAGACGTCAAAGATAATCACATGAACATCAAAGACGATTGCATGAACATCAAATTTAGGCCTCATAAATTGGCCGTTTGAGTTCAAATGGAGCCAGATCTAAGGGCACATAGTAATTGTACCATGGAGATCTGATGGTGCAAAAAAGGTCAAAAAGCCAACATGCCAAGTCAATATCAATAGCTAATGAGTGAAGTCAACCCAATAGATTTTCTATTGGGAATCAATGTCACATCTCAATTTCACCCTATGACTTTTTAACCTTTAATCCGTTGATTAGTGTGGTTAATATCTAATTGCCATTGCTTTGTTTTAAGCATTTTGACATATACTGGTATGGGGCAATAATATTGTTGATTAGTATACATTGCATAACAGTTATATTTTGATTATTTTGTACATTGAGGATGTATAATTGTTAATTTTACATCATTGGTTTATGATGACTCAAACTAACTACCTACTTGTTGCGAGGTGGATACAAAATAGGTCTTACCCTCAAAGTTTGATGAGGGAGAGCATCATCAGAGAGAGACATCTAGATGGAGTGATTAGGGGAAATACCAGTGAAAAATGCTAGCGACCCTGCACACACACTCAGTAGATTTTAAATGATAGTTTGTATTGCTTGTGATTATTCATGTGTGTGGAATTAATGTTAGTATGCATTTAATTTCTTTAATTTAATTTACTTGATTTTTAAATTTAAATTTGGAAAATAATTATTAATTGATAAAATATATTAGGCACGATTATCTAGTAAATAAAAGGCAATTATTAGATAATTGTCCTAAGTAAAAATTATTTGCACAAAATTAAAATTAGCTAAATATACTAAAATAGAGATAAATCAATCTTAAACAACATGCACAAATTTGCTTTAAAATTAGGAAATAGATATAATCATTTATTTATTTAAAATAGCCTTTTAGATGCATACATGAAATTAGATTAAGGTTAGTAATTAATTATCCTTGTTTTATCTTGCCAACATGGTCTTATCTTGACTTAATTTGGAAATGAAGGTGATGAAATCTAGAAATAATATATTTAATTGGCCTATACTTGAGTTAACTAAGATAACTAGGACACATTAAACTATTTGAATATTTTAACATTAATTATAGAATTTGAAAAGAGAGATAATGTTGGGCTATGCATAGTAAGATAACATGAGATTAAAAGGCCATGCATGAAAAGTAAAATAGAATAAAAATTAACATGCATAGAAGGGGCACAAGGTTGGTAGTTTTATAAATAAATATTTTTAGAATTAAAAAAAATGGGAGTTTTGGGCGAAGGAAGGAAACAAGAACACACACAAGAGGAAGATAAAACACAAGGTAAGGAGAAAAAAATAAAGAAAGGAAATGGTAACATAAAAAAAAGAAAGGAAACAATAACATTTTCTATAACACCTGCAAGCAATTCCAGGTAAGGGTAAGATTAATCTTTCAAGCTTAAATCATTTATGGTTTTTATTCTACCTCTACTAGGTAATTGGAATGGTTGTGTTAAAGTAAAAATGACTCATTGTTATACATAGCTTTGTGTATTCTGGAAATGGTTATATCTTATTTTCCATAGCTATGCATGATTCAAAATTGTTGTTTAATTTTATGAACTATTTGCAATTAAAAGGATCATTTTATTGTGGTTGTGAGCAACTGGTTATTGGGTGTGATTCTTAATGGTTATGTTTTAACTTTTACCCTACATATTTTTTGCTTGGTTTACATCCCCCTAGTATAGTTTGCATTAGATTCTATAAAGCCTGCTATAAATACATGTCTCATACCTGTGATTACCTCTAAGGTTCTCTTTATACAAAAGTGATTGCGTTATATTTTTTAAAGTCTATGTTGATATTATTAGAGGTTGCTTGAATTGTGTGTAAAGTTGCGTTGGGGTTGTTTGTCCAACATCTTTAAAAGAGAAGTCTGAGTTTTGAAACCTGCATCCCGAATTAATAGTGTTGCATGTTGACTCTAGAGGTTGCATCTTATTTTCTTACCTGTGTGATGTTTTTCATACCAACATTTTAATTCGTTGATGTTTATGATGATAATATAGGTTGTGTTAATAGTAAACCTGGATATTTATCTCTATAAAAGGGTTCCTTATTAAATAAGTCATATTTAATTATTGGCAACATCAATTTTAATAGTGCTATAATTTTTGGTGTTGTTTTCCAGCTATAAAGAAGGCATCTCACCTTCTTGGACCCCATTTGTTTGGCGAGTTGTGTTTTTTATTGGCCTGCATGGTTATTTTGTTAGGGTGTGGAGCTAAAAACTTCAACTGTTTGCAGACACAATAAGAGGATGCTGAAGAACTAGAGGAACAGGCGTTGGCAATATAACCGACGTTGGTCATAGACAGTGGAGAAGGAAACCAGCGATGGCAGGGAGTCAGCCGACGTCGGCAGCACCAGACAGACAGGGACCGACGTCGGTCGCCTGTGTATTCCAGAACTGCTGTTGACGAACAGTCAGTTAAGTGAAGCGAGTGTTTGCATGTCAAATGACTAATTATAGTCACGAGCTGCATGTCTAATTATTGTAGTTAGATTTCTATTTTTGTAACCATGGGATTCTATTTAAAGACCCATGAGGCATGTATTGTAATTACCAAGAAGGCAAGTAAAAGCATTGAAGCAAGCAAGGTCAAGGAGATCTACAGGTGTAAGGTCAAGGAGATCAGCTGAAGCATTCAAGGAGGGATAATAACTCAGGCTATAGAGTTGTTGTGTTGAGCAAGAGAGAGAGGGAAGAAGGTCTTGAGGTGTGGCAAGCCTTTGAGGTGGAGGAAGAAGTGGCATCTTCCTTATTGTATTTTCTACTAGTTATATCTAATACAAGAGTGTGTATTGTCTCTCAAATTCTTTGCTGTCTCAAGTTTCTAGTTACTTTATCATTATGGTATAATTTTGTGTTTAATTGCTTATAAGAAAGTAATCAATTGTGCTTTCGTTGGATAAGGGGTCACCTAAAAGCTGGTATCAGAGCATATTGATTATTGTAGGTTATCCTGACAGTTGGTATCAAAGCTACGGTTCGCAAGGAGCAGGTTATTATTTTTTTATTACAGGTCATTCACAGGGTTTTCTGATTGAGTGGGAGTTCAACAATGGCAGAAGAAAGTAAGCTACGAATGGAGAAGTTTAACGGCAAGAATTATCAACACTGGAGGATGCAAATTGAGGATTATCTATATCAGAAGGATCTGTACTTACCGTTGGGTGGGGTTGCATGCAAGCCCATAGATATGAAGGATGAAGAATGGAGTGTTCTTGATTGGAAGGCTCTCGATTCCATAAGGTTGAGCCTTGCATCGTCTGTGATTTCCAGCTTATCACAGTGCAAGACAACGGAAGAGTTGATAAAGTCCTTGGCGAATTTATATGAAAAGCCCTCAGCTTCTAATAAGGTATATCTTATGAAGCAACTATTTACTTTGCAAATGCAGGAAGGTAGATCGGTACATACTCATCTCAGTGATTTCCATGGTTTGGTAAACCAATTAGCTTCAGTCAATATTGTTTTTGATGATGAGGTAAAGGCTCTCTTGATTTTATGTTCTTTGCCTGAAAGTTGGGACAGTTTGGTTATGGCAGTAAGTAATTTTGCATCTGCTTCTAAAATCTTAAAAGTTGATGATGTTGTGAGTGTGATCTTGAATGAAGAAATACGTAGGAGAAGCACAGGTGAATCATCAGGGAATGCTCTAAGTGTAGAAAGCAGGGGAAGGCAAAGGGAGAAGATTGAGCAAGGGAAATCAAGGTCGGGAAGGAGATCCGAGTCCAAAGGTATTACCTGCTAGTTTTGTGGAAAGAAAGGACATACAAAGAAGGAGTGTTGGTTGAGAGATAAAGAGAATCAACATGCAGGTATTGAAGAAGTAAATGATGCAAATATTGTGGTACAGGATGCTCTCATACTTTCTTTGGATGGTCAGGTAGGATCATGGATTTTAGATTCTGGTTCATCTTTTCATGCATCCCCAAACAGAGATTTATTTCATGAGTATGAACAGGGAGACTTTGGAGTGCTCTATTTAGGGGATGGTATGCCTTGTCAGACAGTTGGCAAAGGGAAAGTGCAGCTGAGATTGTAGATTGACAACACATGGGTGTTGAAGGAGGTCATGCATGTTCCAATTCTGAAGCAGAGTTTGATTTCTGTAGGAAGGTTGGGAGATGAGGGATGCACAATAACCCTCACAACAGACTCTTGGAAGGTTACCAAGGGAGCACTTGTTCTAGCAAGAGGTAAGAAAGTAGGTACTCTTTATCTATCTACTTGTATTACTGATTCTACTTCTGGTGTAGATTCGAAGATGTGGTCTAATAGGCTTGGTCACATGAATAAGAAGGGAATGGACATTCTTGATTCAAGAGGTATGTGTTCAGATTCGGAAAGCATAGATAGAGTTCATTGCAAGAAAAGAAAATTTGATGCTTTTGATAGGAACAAAGAAGCCTTGGTGTTTATAGAGGAGATAAAGGACAGAGATCAGTCACAGGGGCTGAATAAATCTGAGCAGGGCAGTATAGACAGAGGTTTGATCCAAGAAGAGCTCGTGGATGAAAATTTCATCACTTACAGGAACACACAGACGCCGATGTCGGTCACATGGGACCGACGTCGATCAGCCAGATACTGACATCGGTCATGTGTAGACCAGCAGGGTCGGTAGGTCAGGCAGGAGAAGTCCGACGTCGGTCATCAGGACCGACGCCAGTAGTGGGGGACGCCGGCGTCGGCCAAGGAAACGACATGGGCAGTCAGGGTCAGTGTAGGGAACTGACATCAGTCGGGAGCAGACTGGGAGATGGCTGATATCGGTCACTGGAACGGATGTTTGGGTGGATTAATAAGTCTCAAATACCCATATGGAGGTCAAATAAGGTATGTGAACCTCATATTCATTATTCACCTTCTTTATATTGCTTACTGATAGTCATGAACTAGGAAGATGGAAGAAGCAATGCAGGTAGAATCCAAAAACAGTGGGAGCTTGGCATGGATGAGGAGTGTGAGTCCTTAGAGTAGAGCCAAACAGGTATTTGTTGGTAGAGTTGTCAGCTGGAAGAAAGCACTGGATAGAGGGATGGATTCCCATTTTAGAGAAGAGAGTGGATGGACACGTGAGACAGAAGGCTATGATATATGGTCTTGATTAGGCTGCAGACAATGGAGGTTTGAGCATTGTATTTTATCTTTACCAGGTTGGATAATATTAGCTACATTATCCTGTTACTGTATTGTGTTACTTGTTGCAGGGTTTCATATACAGGGAGTTTTTTGATCTAAGGGTAGAGTTGGTTCAGAAGTATGTCATGAAGAATTTGGGAGCAACAAAATTCTTTTGACATAAGTGACAGGTTTAGCATCATAGGTTTGTGTGGTGGTTGGTCTTCAAGAGTGACTTTGAAGAGGGATACAGAGCCAAGGGAACAAAATAGATGGTGTACAGGTATAGGTACAAGTTACAGCTGTTTATCTCTAAGTGGGAGATTGTTAGGGTGTGGAGCTAAAAGCTTCAACTGTTTGCAGACACAATAAGAGGATGCTGAAGAACCAGAGGAACCGGCATCAGCATTATAATCGACATCGGCCACAGACAGTGGAGAAGGAAACCGACGACGATAGAGAGTCGGCCGACGTCGGCATCACCAGACAAATAGGGATCGACGTCGGTCGCCTGTGTATTCCAGAACTGCTGTTGATGAACAGTCAGTTAAGTGAAGCGAGTGTTTGCCTGTCAAATGACTAATTATAGTCATGAGTTGCGTGTCTAATTATTGTAGTTAGATTTCTATTTTTGTAACCATGGGATTCTATTTAAAGACCCATGAGGCATGTATTGTAATTACCAAGAAGGCAAGTAAAAGCATTGAAGCAAGCAAGGTCAAGGAGATCTACAGGTGTAAGGTCAAGGAGATCAGCTGAAGCATTCAAGGAGGGATAATAACTCAGGCTATAGAGTTTTTGTGTTGAGCAACAGAGAGAGGGAAGAAGGTCTTGAGGTGTGGCAAGCCTTTGAGGTGGAGGAAGAAGTGGCATCTTCCTTATTGTATTTTCTTCTAGTAATATCTAATACAAGAGTGTGTATTGTCTCTCAAATTCTTTGTTGTCTCAAGTTTCTAGTTACTTTATCATTCTGGTATAATTCTGTGTTTAATTGCTTATAAGAAAGTAATCAATTGTGCTTCCGTTGGATAAGGGGTCACCTAATAGCTGGTATCAGAGCTGGTATCAATTTTAATAGTGCTATAATTTTTGGTGTTGTTTTCCAACTATAAAGAAGGCATCTCACCTTCTTGGACCCCATTTGTTTGGCGAGTTGTGTTTTTTATTGGCCTACATGGTTATTTATGTAGACTGTGTTACATACTAAATGGGGTTGCATCCTATTTGACTATTTAGAATGCCTCTTAGATTGTCAATGAGGCTAGTGTTTTATTTGTCTTTTTAGACGACATCCCACTAGAGAACAAATAGCAAATGGAAAAACTTCTGAGCTATTAAGTATTATGGCATGTCTTTTTGAGCTGCCATACCCTTATAAATTCGTTTAGTGTAAAATCTTAGTGTATATAACATTCATAGAAACATCTAAGCCATAATGTACCTAGGTTGCAGTATAAACAATAGGTTGATAATTTTAAAGTTTTAATCAATTTCGTATTGAGGGCATTGCCTAGTAGAAGTGGCAATTGTATATAGTGTGAACTTTTCATACCAAGTAATTGCCTATAAAAATTTACAAGGGTAGAATATGAATTGAGTATCAAGTATTAATGCAATAATATACGTATTGGATTTAGATATTTTAGAGTATGTAAGGATATACATAGAAAGATACATGACTTTTGAGGATATATATATAATATCAGTCAGTATGATGAAATCGAACCAAATATGAATGTTTATTTTAATAAGTTTGACACCTGAATTAAGAGGAAAAATGATCCTAGTATAAAGCCTCTATGTAGGACGTGTAATATTTTAAGAAAAACACATTTATATTGGCGTCGTTGTTATTTTTTTAATGAACTAAGTGTATATGGATCCATAGTATAGCATTGATAGGGTTAAATGCTTGTATTTTTTTCATAAATAACTTGTTGTAATGCTATTAGGAATATTTTAATTAAATTCCTTTGGTTGATAAATAACCAACATGTTACTATTGGCATGCATGCAATGGGGGACTGCATTTAAAAACAAACACAAATGGTATAATCCTATGTGGATTGTGTTTGTTATATATGTTATAGATTTGTTTATATGCATTTGATGGGTGAATGAAAGAGTATGAATGACTGTTGATTTACATGCATTCATCATTGGAAGCTTATGTGTGGTTCATGTTTTGAATTTTTTAGTATGAGCAAGCATTTTGGACACAACATGTGTTATTTCATCCTAATTTGTCTCCGTTGTGATTATGTTTTCATCTTTTTATTATTATGCAGTATAAATCTATGATATATCCAGATTTTAAAGTCCTATTCTTGCTTGTTATATAATTAAAATGTAAGGTTGTGTGTGCAGATAACTTTGTGAGTGAAAATGAATGTTAAGATAGAATTATATGTATAGTATAACTTGTTCATTATAATTATGCTTGATTGATTAGAAGCATATGCTTTTGATAACTCCTTGAACCAAAGAAGTTGAACTTTGTCCCCGCTTAGTGCGAGTGCACAAGTATTTTATTAATATTCAAAAAAATCAAGTACATAAGGGTGCCTTTACTCTGTTAACCCTTTTACATTGCAAACATTGATTTATATAGTTTTTACCAATGACCGGTAAAAACAACTAATCCTATAACCAACTATATACAGGAAAACAACCCGTAAGGTAGTTCTAATTAATTAACTCAAAAATATAAAACTACCTAAAACTAAAACTAAGTTTATTTTATGGGGGTGTCTTTACTAAAAGATGCATGCCCCATTTACAATAATATTAATTAACCTACCAAAAATCTAACCTAATGTTAAGACTTTGGAACAAGTCCTAACAAACCCCCCTATGATCCAAAGTTGGGTCTTTGGACACATACCAAGCATTTTTCTAAATTTTTCAAATTTGATTTTGTCAAGGGGTTTTATGAAGATATCAGCTGTCTGATCAGCAGTTGGGCAATATATTGGATCAAGAGCTTTCTTTGCCACCAACATTCGTAGATAAAGGTATTTGACATCCATATGTTTTGTTTTGGCATGAAACATTGGATTCTTGGACATCTTGATTGCACTTTGATTATCAATGTATAACTGTGTAGGAGCAAACTGAGAAACCTAAAGATCTTCAAGAATAGGATGAAGGTAAACAATTTATCTGGAAGCATCCCATGCTGAAATATACTCTGATTCTGCTGATGAATTTGCCACTGTATCTTGCTTCTTACAACACCAAGCAATGGCAGCTAAACCCATATGCATAGTGCACCCTATGGTTGACACTCTATCATCCACACATCTGCCAAAATCTGCATCACAATATCCAACAACTTTGAAGTTCTTGTTGTGGCGGTATTCAAGGCCATATGTTTTCGTTTCCTGAAGGTAATGAAGTACTCATTTTGTTGCATGCCAATGAATTTCTATAGGCTCATGCATAAACCTAGATAAAATTCCAACTGAAAATGAAATATCAGGCCTGGTAGTCATCAAGTATATCAAACCTCCCACCAATTGTCTATATGTGGTGCCATAAAAAAAGGCACTGCTATCATCCTTAGAAAATTTCAAGTTACTTTCCATGGGAGTGAGGCAAGTTTGCAATCACTCATGCCAAACCTATCTAATAACTTAGAAATATACTTAGTTTGTGAAATGAAAATACTATGCTCTTTCTGAGTTACCTCTATGCCTAGATAGTAGTGAAGAAGTCCAAGATCTATCATCTCAAACCCATCTTTTAATTCCTTCTTCACAAACTTGTTATGGTTTTCATCATTTCCTATAATAAACAAGTCATCAACATAGAGAACAAGTATCACCATTTTCTTACCCTACACTCAAAAATAGAGAGTATCATCAGATTCACTGCGATGAAAACCAATGGATTTCAAGTATGAATCTATTTTCTCATACCAAGCCCTGGGTGCCTATTTGAGCCCATACAAAGCTTTTATCAATTTACAGACTTTGTGTTCGGCACCTACCTGTTCAAAACCCCGAGGTTGTTTCATATAGACTTCTTCTTGTAAATCACCATTTAAAAAAGCACTTTTAACATCCAATTGATGTACTTTACAACTATTTTGTGCGGTTAAGGCAAGTACCATACAAATAGTATGTCATTTGGTAGTTGGTGCAAATGTTTCCTCATAGTCAATACCTTCTTGTTGTGCATATCCTTTTGCAACAAGTCGTGCCTTATGTTTATCAATGGAGCCATCTGATTTATACTTAGTCCTATAAACCCATTTACATCCGATGGGTTTAACATGCGAGGAGGATCAACTAAAACCCATGTATTATTGTTAAGTATGGAATCATACTCACATTTCATTTCCTATTTCCAAACATGTTCAATAGATGCCTCCTCAAAAGTGGATGGCTTAGTGGAAGAAGTAGTAACAACCATAGCATAGTTTACCTATTTTCGAGAATTCCTGGGCCCTGTTAAACCAACTTCATTTGTTGTTAAGTCAAAAAAAGTACATTGAGCCCATTTTGGATACTTAGTCAAATTATTCAAATCAGGGACTCCAGAATTCTCATTATGTGCATTATTCGAAGGGGGACTTAGAGAATTTTCAACAATTTCTAAGTCATCAACCTGTGAACTTGTAGATGAAGGAGAGGAAAGTGAATGAATTTGAGTCTCATACCATAAATTCAAAGAGTTATCCCCATTATTCAAACCCTTATCTCTTTTTGTATTTTTCCTCTCTAATCTATCAAGTTGAGAATCAATCTCTGCAGTGTTCATAGTCCCAAACTCATCAAATATTACATCTCAACTCACTATGAATTTACCTGAATCCTATGCAAGCAAATGAAACCCTTTTTTATCTTAAGAATAACCAAGAAAGATGCATTTTTGACTTCGTGGTTCCAACTTAGTTTTGTGTTTAATAGGAACCAAAGCAAAACAAAGACATCCAAACACTTTCAAGTGTTTAACCTTTGGTTTAAATGCATACCATGTCTCATATGGAGTTTGTCCCAAAAGTGCAACTGTGGGGGACCTATTTCTCAAATACACTGCAGTACCAATGGCTTCAGCCCAAAATGTATCATCAAGTTATTTATAGTGTAACATGGCACGTGTTGTGCCCTCTAAAGTTCTATTCATTCGTTCAGATACTCCATTTTGCTGTGGAGTATAAGCATTACTATATTGTCCATGAATACCATGTTCTCGAAAATAATCTAAAAATTCATTAGAGGTATACTCACCTCCATTATCTAAATGAAAAGTGGCCAAATGTGAACCTATTTCTTTTTCAACCAAGTGTAACCAATCAACAAACTTAGCAAAAACTTCAGATTTGTTTTTCATAAAGAATACCCAAGTCATCCAAAAAAAGTCATCAATAAATAAGACAAAGTATCTACACCCACCAATGGATGACTGTTTCATGTCAAATACATCACTATGAACTAACTGTAAACATCTGTTAGCTCCCCAAGATGACTGTTTAGGAAATTTTTCTTGATTTTGTTTGCCCAAAACACATGACTCACAAAGAATACTATCTTTGTAAAAAGTGGGCAACCCATTCACCATACCATATCTCTGCAAATCCACTAAAGAGTGGATATTCAAATGTCCATAGCAGAGATGCCATAACCGCTGTGTAGACATAGTACCTGTCCCTATGTCAACAACTGCCGCAAGTTCTATGTTGGGAGGAAGCACTTTACAATGCAATCTAACCAAGTTTCCATCTTCATATCCTTTATACATTGTTTTATAATCATCCTTCACAGAATTGATGTAAATGAGCCCATTTTCAAGCACAATTTGATAACCTTTCTTTCGAATAGTTACCAAATAAAGTAAGTGTTTCTTCAATGTGGGAACATACCAAACATCCTCCAAGTATTTTATAGACCCAGTAGGAAGAAGAATTTGAATAGATTCAATTCCTAGTGGTGTATTCATAGACTTATCTGCTAAGGCAAATAGAGGGAGAGAAGCTTCCTTAAAAGACCAAAAAAAATCTCTCCTAAATGTCATGTGTTTGGTTGCTCATATGTCTAAAATCCATACATCTGTGAGCTCATCTCTAGCCTCATATTCAATATAATCAATGTGCCCCAAAGTAGTGAATACGGATTCATGGGCAACATTACTAGATTCATCATAGTCATGATCAGCATACTGAGCAGAGTTAGACTTAGTCACTTTTTTTGGCCTCTGAATTTTATCAAAAAGAATCCTAGATTATGAGGCAATGTGACCAAATTTTCCACATCTATGACACTAAATGTCTGATCTACCTTGACCTCTGCCCATATATGAGTTGTGACCATGTCCTCGATCACTTGTTTCATGTGAATGTGATTGATTAGATTGTTGATTATTTGAATGACCCCTACCTCTGTTTTGATATCTGCCTCCTCTGTAACCTCAACCCCCTCTATAATTGTTTCCTCTATTGTTTTGATGTCCAGATGAAGATGAACTAGGCTTTGACTCTAAAACATGGGCTTCTTCAGTTTTATTGGATTTCTTGGGTAGAGAGAGGTCATGTTGGATGAGAAACTCAACCAACTTATCAAAGGTGATGCTTGTGATCTTGTTAGAGACATGCAACATTTCAACAAAATTCCTATAGGACCCTGGTAGTCCTTTCAAAGTAGCAGTAACTATGAGGTCATCATCTAGTTTTCCAAAAACAGCCTTAGTGTACTCAGTAGTGATATTTTTCAACTTAGACATATATTCTCCCATATCCCCATCTTCATCTAATGACAAAGCAAACAACTACATATGAATATCTATCTTCTTATGCTTAGGTTTCTTATCATACAAATCTGACAATGTTTTCTATGCAGTGTAACTATGAGGAGAATTTTCAATATGAACATAAGTATCACGAGTACAACAACATTTAATGAGAGCTAAGGCCTTAGAATCATGCAAATTGAATATATCTAATTTAGCCTGCTCTGTTGGTAATGTGGGATTTTCATTCTTAACAATATCCCATGACTCATTAAAAACTAATGAAGCCTCCATCAATCGTTTCCAATTTGAATAATTGGAAATTGCTAGTCTATCACCATCTAAAAGCAAATTTTGAATTTTTGGCATCTTGAAATGAAAGCAATTGCAGTAGAGAAAAAATATGACAAAATGCAAAAGAGATGAAACAAATATCACACTCACTGCACAAGACACTGCTTCTACGGGGTTTTGCACTTAACCTCCGCGTAGAGCGCAAAAGAAAAAATAAGAAATTTTGATGGGTTTTGCACTTAACCTCACCAAAAATCAATGATTACACCCTTATTTTGCCAAATTACAACCTTATTCCACCAATTACACCCTTATATCACCACAACAATGTAAAAGAAATAGAATTGAATTCCCCCTTTTTCGATTTTTAAAAAAACACAATACAATAAATATATGTTTTACAACTTTCAAATTTAAAATGGAATATTCCTTTTACAAAAAAAGCATATTCTAAAGTAAAAATAACTTTTTCCAAAAGAAGGGATTTGAACCCTTGACCTCCTCCTTTGTAAACTTCTTACAAATTAAGCTTAACCAATTGCTCTAAGAGCATATTCAGAATATTATACTTAGAAATTTCTACTTATTCTAGATTTTTTCTGTGAGGAAAAATTAAAAAAAACTTACATGTGTGTAAATATATTCAAACTTTTCCCTTTTTCAGCCTTCTCAAGCAAGCTTCCTCCTGTGGGACCCAAGGCATAATTTTTCATATCCAAAAAACTTTAGAAACAACAAAAATAAAATTTCTGAGTTTTATTATAGTGTCATGTTTGCCTGGGACGCCATGGCAGCTCCTGGTAATTATATTTGCACCTATTCTCTCTCCTGGAGGCCATACAAATCCGTACAGGCAGTATAAAAAAGATTTTGACTGAGTTTTGTTAGATTTTCAAGGTATGTTTTGCAGGGAATGGATTCAAAATGAACTCAGGGCGTTGGAAGGCCGTAGAACTCAGTTTTTTTCAATTTTTTCATTTAGAATGAAAAAATAGGGGTTTTGATAATATTTGCAGGTGTTTTGGATTTTAAGAGGCTTGAGAATGAAATGAATTAACAATGGCAGCCATGAATAGAAATTTCAGAGGTTTTTCACAAGTAAACAGGCCGTACAAGTCCATTTGTGCAAAAAATTAATGAATTTTAATAACATTTAAATGTTAAAAAATTCATTTGTAATGTCAGAGGAGGAGTTTGAACACAATTTTCATGGAGTATGAATGATCAAAATGACCAGATTGTGGTATATGGAAAATAGACAAGTTTAAATGTAAAAAATATTTGAAAAATTAAAATAATTTAATAATTTTTCAAACATTTAAACCAATAAAATATTTCATTATATGGCATACCTTATTTCATGCCAAAATGATATCACGTGAATTTGACTTTTCACCTTGCCTTCCTTCGAATTCACCAAGCTCCCAAAATTACCATGCTCTAATACCACTGATAACTCCTTGAACCAAATAGGTTGAACCTTGTCCCCGCTTAGTGTGAGTGCACAAGTATTTTATTAATATTCAAAAAAATCAAGTACATAAGGGTGCCTTTACTCTGTTAACCCTTTTACATTGCAAACATTGATTTATATAGTTTTGACCAATGACCGGTAAAAACAACTAATCTTATAACCAACTATATACGGGAAAACAACCCGTAAGGTAGTTCTAATTAATTAACTCAAACATATAAAACTACCTAAAACTAAAACTAAGTTTATTTTATGGGGGTGTCTTTTCTAAAAGATGCATGCCCCATTTACAATAATATTAATTAACCTACCAAAAATCTAACCTAATGTTAAGACTTTGAAACAAGTCCTAACAGCTTTCATGTTTATGTGACTACTTATTGTAACTAATTATGTGGAAACTAGTAGTTGTACCTTAGAACCATGGACTAAGATAAAATGGGTTATCATGGGGATTGTTGTTTGGATCTATTGTAGTAATTTTGAATCTACAGTTTTATATGAATGAAAAACATACTTAGGTGGTATGAATTGTAGGCTTTATTCATGTGTGAGTTAGATTAATGCATGATTCATTCATGCATGGTTAAATTAAAAGTATTCATTGCTTATTCTTGTGTGTAGCTTATGAAATAATATTATGGCTAGGAAGAAGGAAATTGTATGAATCTTTGAATTAATTATGATCATTTTGCATAGAGGATGTAATATATATGAGTTTCGAATTATGTGTTATGTTATATATATTAAATTTTGCATTGATGACGCTAATAGGCAATGAGATGGATTCCACTATCCTATGTAGCTCCACCAATGTAGGATAATCCGATAAAGTGATGTGTGTAAAATTGACCAATCTAGTGATCAAATATTATTTAAAAACTTAGACCATGTATTTCACATGTTTGATTTGCATGTTGTGGGATATCATGTTAGAACGGTTTTCTTTTTGGTACATTGCATGTTTTTAAAAATCTTACAAGCACACGAGCGTTAACACCTCTCACTGGATTCTCACACCGTTATATCTACCTATCCATGAAGGGAGGGCCATTTTATGACAGGGGATTGTGTAAGGGATCAATGGTTCGTGGTTGGTGTGGTAAAGCACTCGAATGATGCTCTCCCTCTTCCACTACAGTATATCAAGAGATAATGCTTGAGATTATCTGGGATACACAAGTTGGCATGACTTGAGCTCTAGAGAGTTTGGTATCCATTATTATATTAGGTTGTATGCTTGAAATAATGTAATTGTATTATGCACTTGTATATTTGAGTAGTAGATGTTGTATTGTTAGACCAGTTGTAACTATGTCTTATTGTATTTGCTTTCTATGAAGTTGTATAAGAATTATATTATATGCAGTATTGAATTATAAGTACTATTGTTGTTAATTATGTTGTAAATGTGTTGTATTGTTTATTGTATGGAATGAATGTTATTTGTTTTTTAAAAAAAAACTACTGCATTTTCTAAGTATAACTTGAGGGGTTGTAACAATTGAAGAAGTAATTTTTGACAGGGCAAAGTAAATACATGGGATCAGAGTTCAAGCATGACCTAGGATGAACCGGAATGGGCACTGCAGGATCGGGTATCACCATTGAAGCTCTATAGAGGTAAAATAGGTCCCTTAAAGGCCTAGTGTAGACCAAAGGTTGGTGACTGAGTGTTATAAAAAGGACCAAACATCGAGCAGGGTTTGCATCTATATATTGAAACTATGGGATAACCAATAAATAGGATTGGTTTTCAATCTATAGTTAGACCCAGGTTCATGTTCTAAAGTAAAGGCAAAATAGGTCTTTTTGGGCTTAATACAAAGATCAAGACAGACTAAATGTCTGTCAAACTTTCATGGATATTGTGTCTAAGTGAAAACTGATAGATAGGGTTGGTTTTTGATCTATGGTAGACCTATGTTTAAGTTAATACAAACATAAATGTGATTATGGGGAAGTGTCTCATCTTTTGATATGGTCACATTTTTGATAAACACGTACCTATGATTATCTAAAGTAGATGTGGCATGAAGCTATCAGTTCCAAGATATGAGAAGTTTGTCCTCATCAGCAGACCTAGCAAATAAATAAAGACAATGGCCAATCAATTCTGTTACAAAGCTCTTAAAAGATTGATTCCTTCTTGATAAGATCATGACTCAACAACCTCGAATTGGTGTTAATCCATCATATCTTCTTCCCCTCTCTTCTCCCCCTTTTCTAAATATGTTCCATCTTATTCCACATTGTAGCTCTCTCTAGAAGTTTTTAGATAATAAATATCTAAGATTTTTAGAGAAATATACTTTTATGCTTTGGCTTGCTCAGGCTACATTGAAATTTTTATTGTAGCACCTTTTGATGCAATAAAGACTGAATTCCATCTTTTTTGAAAACTGAATTGAAGTGTGTTGTATGAATTCATGTATTGTAGTTAAGCGAATATATGCTTTCCTTGCCTATGTCTAAGTTTCCTCACCTTCATTAAGTGATTTGTAGTCCTCATAGGTTATTTTAAGTGCAATATATAGTTTATTGATTGGCTTGGAAGTGGATATATACCCTCTCATGCTAGTTTGATAGTGGTCAAGGCCTTATTATGAAATAATTATGTGGGATCGATCTTCTTTGGTATTGAATGTGTCTTATAGTGTGTCTTGTGCAAAGCATAAGTGTTCCAATTACTGGTGCATCACCTCAATTTATATGCTTTCATATATTGTTATTACTTTCTCTCCCCTTTTCAAGCAGTTATTAGTTTAGGTCTATTTTAGGTAATAGATCCAAAAAGAAGTCATCCTTCTCCAGAGGTTTGACCAAAGTTTAGGTGACCCATAGCCTAGGGTCATTCCCATGTTGGACTATATTTGTGTAAGAGGACATAAACAATCTCCTTACTTAGCTAGGGTGCAATATAAAACACCAAGAGTTCTAACACATCTAGTGGGACACATTAGATCTGGTCTTGGTGAAATTGCAGTTGCAGCAGTGTTCTTCATGAAGAATTTGGTGATCCCGAGCTCAAGTAATTATTTTTGAAAGCCTAGGTAGTTTCCAAGTAAGTCTATTTTTATTGCACTCTTCTGATGTTATTTTCATTGTTGTGTATGAGGAAAATCCCTATGCAATACCTCCATATCAGCCTTATCATGGATCATAATAGCCTTGTCATGATCTATATGAGCCTTTTTATGAACCTAATCAGCCTTACCAGGAGTTTTATCAAAGCTATGATGAGCCTTATCAAGTTTCCCATGATCCTTATTATCAAGAGCATGACTCTTACCTTCCTTATGAACCATATCAATCTCATGACTAGACTTCACCTTTCCCATATGGATTTAATGTTGCACATGAGCAACCTTGTCTCCAAGAAAGGATGGAGGATATAGAGCTCAAAATTATAGCATATGCAAGAAAAGTATGTTCAGATTCCTAGTATGAGGAAGTGAATGGTCTATTTCTAAATTTGTCTAATGATCTAGAAGAGAGGCATGAGTTTTGTACCTTTGTATTAGAGAAGATGAAGGCTTTGGAGATGAAACAAATTGAGTTGGATTAGTTGTCTGAAGAACCCTCTTGTATTCCTTACCAATCTTTTTATGTTCCTTATTCTCATGAAATTCTTAATGATGTCCAATATGAGCTAATGAAGCTTCCTAATTAGAGTCAAGAGCCTATTCAAGAAGCTATCCATATGCCTATGTAGGAGACTAAACTTTCTTATAGTCCCCCTTCTTCACCACTCATCCCTCAAGTTCAAGTTGTCAATGTGAACAAGGAGATTTAAAAATTTGATGAGGTGATGGCCAAGTGAAAGGAGTAGAATGTAGAGGTCCTTAAAATTTTCGCTTTCCCTTCTTTCTAAAACTCCATAAATGATTCCATTACCATCAATATCCCAAAATATGATCAGGATCAACCTTCCATGATTCATATTCCCTCTCAAACCAAAGAATTTCATCACCCTCCCACCATCTCCCTTCTTTAAGAGGAGCTTATTATATGGGAGATAGAGAAAGAGGTTGCAGCTGTAAGTCAAGTTCTTGGAGAATGTAAAGAATATGCTTCAAGTGTGTATGATGAAGATATCCTCATTGATACTTCACTTGAGGTATACATAAAAAATGAGGTGGTAGTTTATGTTGAATAAGTTATTTTAGGTATATAGGAAAGGTTGGTCTTGTTATGGAAGAACTCCATGAAGAACTGTTACTAGTTGAAGTCATGACTGAATTTGAGATGTCTCCACTTGAGAAAGATGAAGATACTTTTCAAACTGATCTTATCCAAGTTAATCAAAGTGAAGAAGACACAGATGATTTCTAGTTGTACTTTAAATCTCGATAAGAGATTGAAGAGCTTTGTAAGGATATTTTGCCCATTGGAGAGCATGTCATTGAGAAGTTTGAGCAAGAGTCACCTATTCGGGAACATGATGTTGATTGGGTTGACTATTCAAAGCTCCTTGAAGAGCTTGATGAACTCGTAGTAGATGATAAGAAAGATGAGGTCACTCAAGGACAATGCATAGATGAGATATCACTGGATAAGGTTGTAGTTGACAAGCAATATGAAAAAGATCTTGAAGTGCAAGATGAGTTCATTTTTGTTAGAGACTGGTTTGTTATTGATGACTCATTTGAGGAGATGCTAAGAGAGTTGGTAGGCAAGAAGAATCACTCATCAAAGGTTATGTTCAATAAACACCCTACTTTGCAACTTATATCATCTCTTAGAATGAGTGAGTTCAAAAATTTCCCTTTTGATCTAGGTGGATCATGTTTTGTCTTGGTTAGTTAATCTAGTTTACTTATATTTTGTCCCAAATAAGTGCTTTGTTTGCACATCTAGTTTGTTTAGTTAGCTTCCCTATTTTCATGTTTCTTTCCCTATTTTGGTGGAATCTATTATCTTTTTCAGTCAAAGAGGTTTCTTGTAGTCATTTTTTATGAGTCTAAAGGTCATGTAAATAGTCTGGTGTTTGTGCATAGCAGGCATGTTGCCCAATAGAGTTGCCAAAAATGTTGACCAAATTTGGTCCACATAAGGATCTTTTGTCTATAAATGGTTTTAGTAAATGAATAGATGTTCTAGATGGAATGAGTGGTCCAAGGGTGGAAAGAGAAGAACTTTAATAGAGCTTATAGTGTAACTTATTAATTTTGAGAAGCATGTCTTGAGAAAATAAAGGATCCAAGAAAGTCTCATGGTGTTCATAGAATTAAGGACATGGACACATTTGTTAAGGCCTTAGAAATTCATTTGAGCCTTGAAAATTCAAGCAACAATTTAGGAACAAATCTAGAGAGATCATACCATCATCAGGATGTCATGTAGAAATGGACGAGTCAATTGAGTTGTGAATTTTATAAGTTTGCTTAGAAAGCATCTCGTGGTTGAAGGATCACATAGAATCAATATTTTGGATGCCATGAACATCTCCTATAAATTTGGTGCCTTCATGCCTTTTCTATCTCAAGATGCAACCTTTAAAGTTGAAAAAGCAGTGTGATGGTCACGTGAACATCATTGACGGTCATGCAGACATCAAAGTAAAGCTCAAAAATTAACCATTTGATGTTCAAAGTGTGACAGTCATGCAAACGTCATTAATGATCATGTAGATGTCATTGATGGTCACACAGATGTCAAAATAAATCTTGATAAATAACCATTAGGGTTCAAAGATTGATGATCACATAAATGTCAATGATAATGATGCAAATGTCAAACAATAGGCATGTAGACATTGAATTTAAGACATGACAAATAACCATTGGGGTTCAAATTATGATGATCGCACATATGTCAAAGATGGTTACGTGAATTTCAAAGATGGTCGTAAAGTTAGCCCTCATAAAGTAGTTTGAGTTTAAATGGAGCCAAATCCAAGGGCATGAATTCAATCATACTGTGGGGATCTAACAATGCAAAAAAGGTCAAAAAGTCAATAGGCCAAGTCAATATCAACAACTAATGAGGAAAGTCAACCCATGAGCTTTTCTATTAGGAATCAAAGAAGTAATTTTTGACAGGGCAAAGTAAGTACATGGGACCAGAGTTAGAGCACAATTTGGGATGAACCAGAATGGACATTATAGGATCGAGTATCACCATTGAAGCTCTGTAGAGGTAAAAAAAGTCCCTTAAAGGCCTAGTGCAGACCAAAGTTTGGTGATTGAGTGTCAAAAAAAAAGACTAGACATTGAGTAGGATTTGCATCTATATACTAAAAATATTTGAAAACCAATAAATACGATTGGTTTTCAATCTATAGTTATACCTAGGTTCAGGTTCCAAAGTAAAGGCAAAATATGTGTTTTTGGGCCTAATACAGAGATCAAGCAAGACTAAATATCGGTCAGACTTTCATGGATATTATGACTAAGTGAAAACTGATAGATTGGATTGGTTTTGATCTATGGTGGACCTATGTTCAAGTCAATCAAACATAAATGTGATTGGGGAAGTGTCTCATCTTTTGATATGGTCACATTTTTGATAAATAGGTACCTATGACCATCCAAAGCAAATGTGGCATGAAGCTGTGAGTTTTAAGATATGATAATTTTGTCCTCATCAGTAGATCAAGTAAAAGGTGGCATGTAGTTATAAGGAGGAGACCTGGAAAATAGATAAGGACAATGGGCATTCAATTCTATTATAGAGCTCTTAAAAGATTGATTCATTCTTGATAAGATCATGACTCAATAACCTCGAATAGGTGTTATCCATCATAACTTCCCCTCTCTTCTCCCCATTTTATATATATGTTAATCTTATTCCACATTGTAGCTCTCTCTGGAAGTTTTAGACAAGAAATCTCTAAGATTTTTAGAGAAATAGACTCTTATGCTTTGGGTTGCTCAGGGTACATTGAAATTTGTACCATAACACCTTTTGATGAAATAAAGACTAAAATCCATAAATTTTGCAAACTAAATTGAAGTGTGTTCTATAAACTCATGTACTATGGTTAAGTGAATATATGTTTTCCTTGCCTATGTCTAAGTTTCCTCACCTTCATTAAGTGCTTTATAGTCCTCACGGTCATTTTAAGTGCAATATATAGTTTATTGATTGGCTTGGAAGTGGATCTCTTCCCTCTCATGCTAGTTTGATAGATTGTGAATGCCTTATTGTGAAATACTTATGTGGGACTGATCTTATTTGGTCTTGAATGTGTCTTATATTGTGTCTTGTGCAAAGTATAAGTGTTCCAATTACTGGTGCATCACCTCATTTTATATGCTTCCATATATTGTTGTTACTCTCTCTCCCCATTTCAATAAATTATTAGTTTAGGTGATAGATGATGCAGGGCCTTTGACTGTTCTGATACCAAAAATAGTGCACTGTTCTAAACTGCAAAATTGCAATATTGACAAAATATTTTCTCATGCAATATTATTTGGTTTCTCCTGAAATTTGGACAGTTTGCTCATGGGATATAAGGTTACAAACCCATTCCATCTTGGAGAAAACAAACCTATAGATTTAAAGATAAAATGCAATCTCTAGACCTATTCGGCTAGGTTCTGCATGATTATGCTCCTTTGTTTTTAATGAATTTTCCTCGGCTGTTTCAACCCATTCCATTTCAAATATAGATTTTACATGTTTGCAATTCACAGCTTCTGCCATCTACTGACAATGAACTTGTGTCAACCTATTTACCTGCTGGTATCTTAACGGTCAAATGATCGACCGAGTATGCACACACAGATGACACCTAATTGAGAAAATTTTGTAGATATTACCTTTATATACTATAATTCATTTCCCGATTAGGACTGTATAAATTTGTGAATGTATACAGTGTTGTCATCAAGATAACTCATTCCTTTTACTTCCCAAAGATATATATATTATAGAGCTTGTATAACATTCTAAGGCAAGCTCAAATTAATCAAAATCCCTCACCATGCAATAATCACAAATTTGCATTATCCATTATTTGAATCATCGGGCATTCGCAAACCCATCAATCCAAGTAAATTTGAAGCAAGCCCTGACATACCTTGTTATGAAGAGAATGAGTCGAGAAGACTTTGGACAAGATTAAAATCAACATCAACTGGCATCATCTCATCATCCTTGATCCCTTGGACATCAGTTTGCAACTTATTTTTCTCTCCAACTGTAACAGAATCTTCTGTGCAAACAAAGCTTTTGTTAATGTAGTATTATTTAGCTGCTCCTTCAAGACATCTTTGTACTCATTCATAAAAGTGTCACTGTACCCTTCAATATCTTTAGTCATGCTAGGCCCCTCATCTGTTTCTGCTAAACCAACAGACACACTGCTATCACTCTCAGCCTCATCGGAGGAAGCTTCATCCTAGCCTCGCTGAGAAAAAGGTATATACTGCGACCCATTGATTATATCAACATAGAACTGATACTCTGCCTCATAATCATGAAGCTTGGGCTCAACCTTCTGATTAGTATGATAATGATGCTTTGCCTGATTACTCTTCCTCTCTCCTTGAATGAGAGACTCTCCTTCTCTTTCTCTTCTTCTACGTCCTGCTCTCTCCTCTTTCTTAATGAATTTTCTTTTTGCTATATTTTATCTCCTCTCTAACTTCTACGCCCAACTTGGGCTCAGGAAAAAAAAATAAGAAACAATTTTTGATTTGTAACAACATACCCAGGTTGAAATATTTTCAACCACTCCTCCGTTATTCCCTCAATAGCCCCAACAATTTACTTTTTACCTTTATTTTTTTACAATTACTTCTTCGTAACAGCATATTAGAGGGAAAATACAAATTATTGAATTTGAATTTAATCATGACTTGTAACCATGTCTTGCCAAGAAAATGAATGTAGATGCTCCTGCATCATACTCTCCCTGTAGAAAATATTTGAACCTTAGTTCAAATGTCATGCTTCCTCCTCACTTTAGTCTTCACTAGTATACCTGGATCCCAAGGTCTTGTTGTCAATGCCAATTCTTGTGTTTGTTTGGAATAGTCTCTGTCCTTCATCTTCTTGCTTTTCTTCCTCTTTAGATATGTCTTTCTTCTCATTTCTTTCTCAGCTGTCATCTCCCACTTCCATACTTCTTCATATGTGTCTCCAAAGTTTTCATCTTCTATACCTGCATTCAAAACATCAAAAGCCACCTTAGAATCAAAATCTTTAGGCCATGAAGCCTCTTGGGTGCCTGCACATTTCTGCTCCTTGATCAAATTGGTCTTGACCTCTTTGCTTTGTTCTTGTCTTGTTCCACTCTTCCCAATGGTGTCTTCACCATGGCTTGTACCTTCATTCATCTCTCTTGAATAACCAAACAGTTCCTCCAACATCTTTAACTCTTCCTTTAGTGAGATCTCATCTACCTCACTATTCTCTTCATCAAACTTGGGCTCATCACTCACAAAGATTACTTTCCCTTTACCTCTTATCTCATCTTTTCTTAACTTGTCTTCACATAAACCAACTTCTTCAATATACTTATCAAATACAATTAAAGCACCCTTACCTTGTGTCTCCTTGTTCTTTTCAAACATGTGAACTGATTTCACATCTCCACTTTCATCATCCATCTTCTTGGAACTCTCTCCTTGCTGCATATTAGTCTTCATAGACAATTTCCATACCTTATTTTCCATAAAAAGATCATTAAATGATTCAAAAACATCATTATCCCATTCATTACAAACAATTGACTTACCTTTCATCTTTATATCTTCATGCTCTACCTCATTATTCTTTGAGAAGTTTTCTTTCTCATCTTCATTTTCTTGGCTGCTTGAATCACTTTCAATCCTCTTCCATTGAATTCTTGGTGTTGATGTCTCAACACTCACATCTTCACTCTTTGCCTTCTTAGGCACCCATACTTGTTTCTTCTTCTTATCATTTGTCTTCTCAAACCATGTAGGCATCCTGTATCCATGCTCTTGTACCAACACATCCTGTTGCTTGGGAGTTTGCTTCTTCCACCATTTAGGCATCACATATCCATGATTAATCGTAAACTTCACCTTTCTCTTTGCTTCTCTAACATGCATATCAACATCTTCATGCTTATAAGAAGAATCAATTTTTGAACTCACCTTTACCTCCTTAACGGGCTGCTCCATTAGTTCTTTGACTTGCATAGCTTCTTGATTATTTGTACTTTCTTTTTTCTTTATGCTTTGCTGTTCTTTTACCTCTTCTTAGATTTCAATGGCATCATGGAAGTCATCCTCATCTTCTACCTCTCCTCTTGCTTGTAGGGGTTCCTCAACACCTCCCTTATGCATTAACCAATGCATCTCTTCTTCTTTATCAACATCAACAAACTTACTTCTCTTTCCTCTTACACATTCACTTGTGTACTTGGAGTCTTCTCTTGCACCAATCTCTTCATTCTTCAGGGCCTTTCTTTTGACCTTCACAAGGCTACTCATACCTGCAATTACCCATGCCAAAACAACATTAGATACAAAAACAAGAGACCACAAGGTCCCTATGAGTGATCTCTTCACCAACACTCTCATATTCTCAAATGCTCTTCCTGGCACCTCATCTTTTCTTTCTTCTCTTCTCTTGTTCTCCACAATGAGAACCTTCTTCACAACTTCTTCCTCTTACTGCTCACTTGGCACCCTTCTTATCTTCTTCAAGCCTCTATGGGCTTCTCTCTTCTTGGCAATCTCATTTTGCCTTCTTCTCCTCTTCATTAAGAGATCTATTGGCCACTTCAACTTCTTCCTCATTGGCCATACCCATGCTTGCCTATTCAACTGCATCCAAGACTCATATTCATCTTTAATCTTAGCTAATTCTCTCTTCAAACTAACAATTCCTTTATCAATTACAAAACTATTCATACCTCTCTTCTTCCTCATGCTTGCTTCCTTCTTGGTACCCTCTTGTATCTTGCTACTCTGTAGTGCCTTCAACAGTACTTCCATTTCTAAGATCTTCACCCAAGTCTTTTCCACCTTGGTCTCTTGATCCCTTGTCTCACCCAAGCCTTTCTCCTTGACTGGTCTTTTGACAATTTCTAGGCCTTTTGCATCCTAGTCTTTTGATCCTTTTCTCAATCCTGTAGCAACTCTTTATACAACACTTCATGAAACGAAAATCACAAATCCAAGCTGACCTTGCTTTGGATCTTCCTCCTGATCATTCACTTGCTCTTCTTCTAGAGCTTCTCTTGGCTCTTCACTAAGGCTTCCTTGGCTTCTTCTCCTCTTAAGCCTCAATGGCTTTAAACTTCCTTTTCACCCGTTTACTTCTTAAACACAATAAATTCAAATCAAATATTAGAATTACTCATACCTTTCCTCAGCAAATCCCAAGAGCTTCAAGCTCTAATACCAAATGATGCAGGGCCTTTGACTTTTCTAATACCAAAAATGGTGCACTGTTCCAAACTGCATAAATTGAAATATTGACAAAATATTTTCTCATGCAATATTATCTGGTTTCTCCTGAAATTTGGATAGTTTGCTCACGGGATATAAGCTTACAAACCCATTCCATCTTGGAGAAAACAAACCTATAGATTTAAAGATAGAATGCAATCTCCAAACCTATTCGGCTAGGTTTTGCATGATTATGCTCCTTTGTTTTTAATGAATTTTCCTCAGCTGTTTCAACCCATTCCATTTCAAATATAGATTTTACATGTTTGCAATTCACAGCTTCTACCATCTACTGACAATGAACTTGCATCAGCCTATTTACCTGCTGGTATCTTAAGGGTCAAATGATCGACCGAGTATGCACACATAGATGACACCTAATTGAGAAAATTTTGTAGATATTACCTTTATATACTATAATTCATTTCCCAATTCGGACTATATAAATCTGTGAATGTATACAGTGTTGTCATCAAGATAACTCATTCCTTTTACTTCCCAAAGATATATATATATTACGGAGCTTGTATAACATTCTAAGGCAAGCTCAAATTAATCAAAATCCCTCACCATGCAATAATCACAAATTTGCATTATCCATTCTTTGAATCATCGGGCATTCACAAACCCATCAATCCAAGTAAATTTGAAGCAGGCCCTAGCATACCTTGTTGTGAAGAGAATGAGTCGAGAAGACTTTGGACAAGATTAAAATCAACATCAACTGGCATCATCTCATCATCCTTGATCCCTTGGACATCAGTTTGAACTTATTTTTATCTCCAACTGTAAAAGAATCTTCTCTGCGAACAAAGCTTTTGCTTAATGTAGTATTATTTAGCTGCTCCTTCAAGACATCTTTGTACTCGTTCATAAAAGTGTCACTGTGCCCTTCAATAACTTTTGTCATGCTAGGCCCCTCATCTATTTCTGCTAAACCAACAGACACACTGCTATCACTTTCAGCCTCATCGAAGGAAGCTTCATCCCAGCCTCGCTGAAAAAAAGGCATATACTGCAACCCATTGATTATATCAGCATAGAATTGATACTCTGCCTCATAATCATGAAGCTTGGGCTCAACCTTCTGATTAGTATGATAATGATGCTTTGCCTAATTACTCTTCCTCTCTCCTTGAATGAGAGACTCTCCTTCTCTTTCTCTTCTTCTACATCCTGCTCTCTCCTCTTTCTTAATGAATTTTCTTTTTGCTATATTTTATCTCCTCTCTAACTTCTACGCCCAACTTGGGCTCAGGAAAAAAAAAACAAGAAATAGTTTTTGATTTGTAAAAACATACCCAGGTTGAAATATTTTCAACCACTCCTCCGTTATTCCCTCAACAGCCCCAATAATTTACTTTTTACCTTTATTTTTTTATAATTACTTCTTCATAACAGCGTATTAGAGGGAAAATACAAATTATTGAATTTGAATTTAATCATGACTTGTAACCATGTCTTGCCAAGAAAATGAATGTAGATGCTCATGCATCATACTCTCCCTATAGAAAATATTTGAACCTTAGTTAAAATGTCATGCTTCCTCCTCACTTTAGTCTTCACTAGTATACCTGAATCCCAAGGTCTTGTTGTCAATGCCAATGCTTGTGTTTGTTTGGAATAGTCTTTGTCCTTCATCTTCTTGCTTTTCTTCCTCTTTAGATATGTCTTTCTTCTCATTTCTTTCTCAGCTGTCATCTCCCACTTCCATACTTCTTCATATGTGTCTCCAAAGTTTTCATCTTCTATACCTACATTCAAAACATCAAAAGCCACCTTAGAATCAAAATCTTTAGGCCATGAAGCCTCTTGGCTGCCTGCACATTTCTGCTCCTTGATAAAATTGGTCTTGACCTCTTTGCTTTGTTCTTGTCTTGTTCCAATCTTCCCAATGGTGTCTTCACCATGGCTTGTACCTTCATTCATCTCTCTTGAATAACCAAATAGTTCCTCCAACATCTTCAACTCTTCCTTTAGTGAGATCTCATCTATCTCACTATTCTCTTCATCAAACTTGGGCTCATCACTCACAAAGATTACTTGCCCTTTACCTCTTATCTCATCTTTTCTTAACTTGTCTTCACATAAACCAACTTCTTCAATATACTTATCAAATACAATTAAAGCACCCTTACCTTGTGTCTCCTTGTTCTTTTCAAACATGTGAACTGATTTCACATCTCCACTTTCATCATCCATCTTCTTGGAACTCTGTCCTTGCTGCATATTAGTCTTCATAGACAATTTCCATACCTTATTTTCCATAAAAATATCATTAAATGATTCAAAAACATCATTATCCCATTCATTACAAGCAATTGACTTACCTTTCATCTTTATATCTTCATGCTCTACCTCATTATTCTTTGAGAAGTTTTCTTTCTCATCTTCATTTTCTTGGCTGCTTGAATCACTTTCAATCCTCTTCCATTGACTTCTTGGTGTTGTTGTCTCAACACTCACATCTTCACTCTTTGCCTTCTTAGGCACCCATACTTGTTTCTTCTTCTTATCATTTGTCTTCTCAAACCATGTAGGCATCCTGTATCCATGCTCTTGTACCAACACGTCCTGTTGCTTGGGAGTTTCCTTCTTCCACCATTTAGGCATCACATATCCATGATTAATTATAAACTTCACCTTTCTCTTTGCTTCTCTAACATGCATATCAACATCTTCATGCTTATAAGAAGAATCAATTTTTGAACTCACCTTTACCTCCTTAACGGGCTGCTCCATTAGTTCTTTGACTTGCATAGCTTCTTGATTATCTATACTTTCTTTTTTCTTTGTGCCTTGCTATTCTTTTACCTCTTCTTGGATTTCAATGGCATCATGGAAGTCATCCTCATCTTCTACCTCTCTTCTTGCTTGTAGGGGTTCCTTAACACCTCCATTATGCATTAACCAATGCATATGTTTTTCTTTATCAACAGCAGCAAACTTACTTCTCTTTCCTCTTACACATTCAGTTGTGTACTTGGTGTCTTCTCTTGCACCAATCTCCTCATTCTTCAGGGCCTTTCTTTTGACCTTCACAAGGTTGCTCATACCTGCAATTACCCATGCCAAAACAACATTAGATATAAAAACAAGAGACCACAAGGTCCATATGAGTGCTCTCTTTACCAACACTCTCATCTTCTCAAGTGCTCTTCCTGACACTTCATCTTTTCTTTCTTCTCTTCTCTTGTTCTCCACAATGAGAACCTTCTTCACAACTTCTTCCTCTTGCTGCTCACTTGGCACCCTTCTTATCTTCTTCAAGCCTCTATGGGCTTCTCTCTTCTTGGCAATCTCATTTTGCCTTCTTCTCCTCTTCATTAGGAGATCTATTGGCCACTTCAACTTCTTCCTCATTGGCCATACCCATGCTTGCCTATTCAACTGCATCCAAGACTCATATTCATCTTTAATCTTAGCTAATTCTCTCTTCAAACTAGCAATTTCTTTATCAATTAAAAAACTATTCATACCTCTCTTCTTCCTGATGCTTGCTTCCTTCTTGGTGCCCTCTTGTATCTTGCTGCTATGTAGTGCCTTCAACAGTACTTCCATTTTTGAGATCTTCACCCAAGTCTTTTCCACCTTGGTCTCTTAATCCCTTGTCTCACCCAAGCCTTTCTCTTTGATTGGTCTTTTGACAATCTCCTAGGCCTTTTGCATCCTAGTCTTTTGATCCTTTTCTCAATCCTGCAGCAACTCTTTATACAACACTTAATCAAACACAAATCACAAATCTAAGCTTACCTTGCTTTGGATCTTCCTCCTGAGCATTCACTTGCTCTTCTTCTAGATCTTCTCTTGGCTCTTCACTAAGGCTTCCTTGGCTTCTTCTCCTCTTAAGCCTCAATGGCTTTAAACTTCCTTTTCACCTGTTTACTTCTTAAACACAATAAATTTAAATCAAATATCAGAATTAGTCACACCTTTCCTCAGCAAATCCCAAGAGCTTCAAGCTTTAATACCAAATGATACAGGGCCTTTGACTGTTCTGATACCAAAAATGGTGCACTGTTCCAAACTGCATAAATTGCAATATTGACAAAATATTTTCTCATGCAATATTATTTGGTTTCTCCTAAAATTTGGAAAATTTTCTCATGGGATATAAGGTTACAAACCCATTCCATCTTGGAGAAAACAAACCTATAGATTTAAAGATAAAATGCAATCTCTAGACCTATTCGGCTAGGTTCTGCATGATTATGCTCCTTTGTTTTTAATGAATTTTCCTCAGCTGTTTCAACCCATTCCATTTCAAATATAGATTTTACATGTTTGCAATTCATAGCTTCTGCCATCTACTAACAATGAACTTGCGTCAACCTATTTACCTGCTAGTATCTTAACGGTTAAATGATCGACCGAGTATGCACACACAGATGACAGCTAATTGAGAAAATTTTGTAGATATTACCTTTATATACTATAATTCATTTCCCGATTCGGACTGTATAAATCTGTGAATGTATATAGTGTTGTCATCAAGATAACTCATTCCTTTTACTTCCCAAAGATATATATATATATATATATATTACAGAGCTTGTATAACATTCTAAGGCAAGCTCAAATTAATCAAAATCCCTCACCATGCAATAATCACAAATTTGCATTATCCATTCTTTGAATCATCGGGCATTCGCAAACCCATCAATCCAAGTAAATTTGAAGCAGGCCCTGGCATACCTTGTTGTGAAGAGAATGAGTCGAGAAGACTTTGGACAAGATTAAAATCAACATCAACTGGCATCATCTCATCATCCTTGATCCCTTGGACATCAGTTTGCAAATTGTTTTTATCTCCAACTGCAAAAGAATCTTCTGTGCGAACAAAGCTTTTGGTTAATGTAGTATTATTTAGCTACTCCTTCAAGACATCTTTGTACTCGTTCATAAAAGTGTCACTGTGCCCTTCAATATCTTTTGTCATGTTAGGCCCCTCATCTGTTTTTGCTAAACCAACAGACACACTGCTATCACTTTCAGCCTCATCAGAGGAAGCTTCATCCCAGCCTCACTGAGAAAAAGGTATATACTGTGACCCATTGATTATATCAGCATAGAATTGATACTCTACCTCATAATCATGAAGCTTGGGCTCAACCTTCTGATTAGTATGATAATGATGCTTTGCCTGATTACTCTTCCTCTCTCCTTGAATGAGAGACTCTCCTTCTCTTTCTCTTCTTCTACATCCTACTCTCTCCTCTTTCTTAATGAATTTTCTTTTTGCTATATTTTGTCTTCTCTCTAACTTCTACGCCCAACTTGGGCTCAGGAAAAAAAAAAAAGAAATAGTTTTTGATTTGTAACAACATACCCAGGTTGAAATATTTTCAACCACTCCTCCGTTATTCCCTCAACAGCCCCAACAATTTACTTTTTACCTTTATTTTTTTACAATTACTTCTTCGTAACAGCATATTAGAGGGAAAATACAAATTATTGAATTTAAATTTAATCATGAATTGTAACCATGTCTTGCCAAGAAAATGAATGTAGATGCTCCTGCATCAATAGATCCAAAAGGAAGCCAACCTTCTCTAGATGTTTGACCCAAGTTCAGGTGACCCACAACTTAGGGTCATTCCCATGTTGGACTAGATTTATGTAAGAGGTGTTAGGTTGTGGAGCTAAAAGCTTCAACTATTGCAGACATGGAGAGGTTGTTGAGTTCCAGAAGTATCAGCGTCGGCAGTGTAACCGATATCGATTACATACAGAGCAGAAGGCAATCGGCATTGGCAGGGAGTCAACCGATGTCGGTCAGCACCAGGCAAACAGGGACTGACATCGGTCACCTGTGTGTTCCAGAACTATTCATTGCATGAACAGTTAGTTAGTTAAACAGAGTGTTTGCATGTTAAAGGGCTAATTATAGTCTCGAGCTGCGTATCTAATTATTGTAATTAGAGGTCTATTTTTGTATGCATGGGATCCTATTTAAAGACCCATGAGGCATATATTGTAATTAAGAAGGCAAGTAAAAGCATTGAAGCATTGAAGCAAGGTCAAAGAGATCTACAAGGTGTAAGGTCAAGGAGATCAACTGAAGCATTCAAGGAGGGGATAACAACTCAGGTTGTTGAGTTGGTTGTGGTTGAGCAAGAGAGAGAGGGAAGAAGTTCTTGAGGTGTGGCAAGCCTTTGAGGAGGAAGAAGAAGTGGTATCTTTTTTATTGTATTTTCTTCTAAGAGTATTTAATACAAGATTGTGTATTGTCTCTCAAATTCTTTGTTGTTTTAAGTTTCTAGTTACTTAATCATTCTGGTATAATTCTGTGTTTAATTGCTTATAAGAAAGGAAATCAATTGTGCTTCCTTGGAGGGGTTCCTAACAGTTGGTATCCGAGCTACGGTTGCAGGGAGTAGGTTATTGTTTGATTACATGTCATTCACAGGGGTTTCTGATTGAGTGGGAGTTCAACAATGGCAGAAGAAAGTAAGCTATGAATGAAGAAGTTTAACGGCAGGAATTATCAACATTAGAGGATGCAGATAGAATATTATCTGTATCAGAAGGATTTGTACTTACCGTTGGGTGGGGTTGCATGCAAGCCCACAAATATGAAGGATGAAGAATGGAATGTTCTTGATCAGAAGGCTCTGGGATCCATAAGGTTGAGCCTTGCATCGTCTGTGATTTCCAACTTATCACAGTGCAAGACAATGGAAGAGTTGATAAAATCTTTGGCAAATTTATATGAAAAGCCCTCGGCTTCAAATAAGGTATTTCTTATGAAGCAGTTATTTACTTTGCAAATGCAGGAAGGTGGATCGGTACATACTCATCTTAGTGATTTCTATGGTTTGGTAAACCAGTTAGCTTCAGTCAAAATTATTTTTGATGATGAAGTAAAGGCTCTCTTAATTTTATGCTCTTTACCTGAAAGTTGTGATAGTTTGGTTATGGCAGTAAGTAATTCTACGTCTACTTCTAAAATCTTAAAAGTTGATGATGTTGTGAGTGTAATCTTGAATGAAGAAATACGTAGGAAAAGCACAGGTGAATCATTAGGGAATGCTCGAAGTGTAGAAAGCAGGGGAAGGCAAAGAGCGAAGGTCGAGCAAGGGAAATCAAGGTCAAAGATGGGAAGGAGATCCGAATCCAGAGGTGTCACCTGCTATTTTTGTGGAAAGAGAGGACACACAAAGAAAGAGTGTTGGTTGAGGGATAAAGAAAATCAACATGAAGGTAATGAAGAAGCAAAGGATGCAGGTATTGTAGCACAGGACGCTCTCATACTTTCTTTGGATAGTCAGATAGAATCATGGAGTTTAGATTCTAGTTCTTCTTTTCATGCATCCCCAAATAGAGATTTGTTCCATGAGTATGTCCAGGGAGACTTTGGAGTGCTTTATTTAGGGGATGGTATGCCTTGTCAAATAGTTGGCAAGGGAAAGTGCAACTGAAATTGCAGATGGACAACACATGGGTGTTGAAGGAGGTTATGCATGTCACAATTCTGAAGCAGAGTTTGGTTTCTGTAGGAAGGTTGGGTGATGAGGGATGCACAGTAACCCTCACAACATATTCTTGGAAGGTTACCAAGGGTGCACTTGTTTTAGCAAGAGGTAAGAAAGTAGGTACTCTTTATCTATCTACTTGTATTACTGATTCTACTTCTGGTTTATCTACTTTAGCTGTAGATTCGAAGATGTGGTTTAATAGGCTTGGTCACATGAATAAGAAGGGAATGAACATTCTTGATTCAAAAGGTATGAGTTCAGATTCGGAAGGCATAGATTGAGTTCATTGCAGGAAAAAGAAATTTAATGCTTTTGACAACAGGGAAGCCTTGGTGTTTATGGAGGAGATGAGGGACATAGATCAGTCACAGGGGCTGAATAATTCTGAGCAGGGTAGTATGGACAGGGTTTTAATCCAAGATAAGCTCACGGATGAAGAATTCATCACTTACAGGAATACACAGACACCAACGTCGGTCACTTGGAACTGACGTCGGTCAGGCAAATACCGACATCGGTCATGTGTAGACCAGCAGGGTCGGTAGAGTCAGGCAGGAGAAGATCGATGTCGGTCAGACAGGAACTGACATCGACAGAGGGGACACTAGTGTCGGCCAAGAAAATGATGTCGACAGTCAGGGTCAGTGCAGGGAACCGACATCGATCGAATGCAGACTGGGAGATGGCTGAGATCGGTCACTGGAACGAATGTTTGGCAGACAGCTAGCTGTCAAGGAGTCTCAAACACCCATATGGAGGTCAAAAAGGGTATGTGAACCTCATATTTGTTGTTCACCTTCTTTATTTTATTTTTTGCTTATTGATGGTCAAGAACCAGGAAGATGTGAAGAGGCAATGCAGGTAGAATCCAGAAATAGTGGGAGCTTGGCATGGATGAGGAGTGTGAGTCCTTGGAGAAGAACCAAATAGGTATGTATTGGTGGAGTTGTCAATTGGAAGAAAGCACTAGATGAGGGATGGATTCTCAAGTTAGAGAAGAGAGTGGATGGACATGTGAGACAAAAGGCTAGGGTATATGGTCTTGAGTAGGCTGCAGGACAATGGAGGTTTGACCATTGTATTTTTCTTTACCAAGTTGGATAATATTAGCTACATTACCCTGTTATTGTATTGTGTTGCTTGTTGTAGGGTTAAATATACAGGGAGTTGCTGAGCTAAGGGTAAAGTTAGTTCAGAGGTATGTCATGAAGAATTTGGGAGCAGCAAAATTCTTTTGGCATAAGAGACATGGAAGATCACAGGTTGATTTTGTCTCCAGTGGGAGTTGTCAAAAAGTTCAGATGTGGCAGGGGACTTGGATGACAGGTATAGCATCATAGGTTTTGTGGTGGTTGGTCTTCAAGAGTGATTTTGAAGAGGGATACAAAGCCAAGGGAACAAACTAGATGATGTACAGGTACAGGTACAGTTGCAACTGTTTATCTCCAAGTGGGAGATTGTTAGGTTGTGGAGCTAAAAGCTTCAACTGTTGCAGACATGGAGAGGTTGTTGAGTTCCAGAAGTACCAGCGTTGGTAGTGTAACCGACGTTGGTCACATATAGTGCAGAAGGCAATCGGCATCGGCAGGGAGTCAGCCGACGTCGGTCAGCACCAGATAGATAGGGACCGATGTCGATTGCATGTGTGTTCTAGAACTGTTTGTTGCACAAACAGTTAGTTAGTTGAACGGAGTGTTTGCATGTTAAAGGGCTAATTATAGTCTCGAGCTGCGTGTCTAATTATTGTAATTAGAGGTCTATTTTTGTATGCATGGGATCCTATTTAAAGACCCATGAGGCATGTATTGTAATTAAGAAGGCAAGTAAAAGCATTGAAGCATTGAAGCAAGGTCAAGGAGATCTACAAGGTGTAAGGTCAAGGAGATCAATTGAAGCATTCAAGGAGGGGATAACAACTCAGGTTGTTGAGTTGGTTGTGGTTGAGCAAGAGAGAGAGGGAAGAAGTTCTTGAGGTGTGGCAAGCCTTTGAGGAGGAAGAAGAAGTGGCATCTTCTTTATTGTATTTTCTTCTAAGAGTATTTAATACAAGATTGTGTATTGTCTCTCAAATTCTTTGTTGTTTTAAGTTTCTAGTTACTTAATCATTTTGGTATAATTCTGTGTTTAATTGCTTATAAGAAAGGTAATCAATTGTGCTTCCTTGGAGGGGTTCCTAACAAGAAGACTTGAATAATCTCCTTACTCAACTAGGGTGTGATCTAGAACACCAACAATAACACTTATAGGATTATCTATATGAAACATTTTTTTTAGAGTTACCCATACACTTACATGCTTGGATTTCGGTGTATGCACAAGAATGCTCAAGAAATTTTGGATGTAAGGCTTCCTGGTCAGTAGAATGTCAAAAGGCCTTAGCTAGATTAGAAATTATGTGGACATGAGCGGTAGGTGCTTAGTGGAAGTGAATGCTTAAGATATATATTATTGAATACATGGTTTCTACATATTATTTTCTGGAAGAAACACAACTCAACTTTATGAGGGAACTACACATGAGGTACCTCAAGAAATTTACTTTAGAGATTTAGAAGCTTATGGTTTATTATGGGCTCGAGAACTTCCCCGTGGAAGGCTAAACTCTCTCTCATATGAGCAACATGACTAGTGGGGAAATGGAAGGTTATACATTACTATAGGATTATAAGTTTAGCATGAAAGTCATACAATGAGAACTACAAAAGCAAAATTATGATGAAGCCATGAATAAGGTTATGAGAGGCAATGATCCTAGAGGCAAATAAGAGGACACTAAAAGTGTCACAATAATTCAAATAAGGGTAGAAAGGCATGGTGAGTACACCCTAACCATGGATTTGTGTCCTTCACTAACATAGGTACATGTAAAAAAAATAGGATAAACATTGATAATAGAACCCAATCTAAATAGACCCAATTCCCCCACCATAGCATGTGCTCATACATTTGAGTTTGACAAAAAAATTATTAGAAATTGGGATACTAACAACATAGATTCTGAATTTGAATTTGAAACCAAACCCATAGAGGAGTCTCTATAAGTACAAGATCAAGTTAACAATCTATCATTGATGTCTAATTTTCTATTACAACAACCCACAATTCACCTTGGAATGCCTGATGGACCAAATCTAACTAGTGGAAAGACTACATGACTGATAATAATTAATTAACCTCCCTTAATGACCATTATTTATGGTGCACTTGTTGTTGTAGGAGGCATGGGAGGTAGTATCGATGCTGTTTTTTTTGGAGGATCATATAGCGGTGTTAGAAGTATTAACAAACCTCCCCTATGGGGTTCAGGAGGAACTGAATGAGCAACACAATAAGGTCCACTACAACCACACAGTGCACCTATAGTCTATTATGAGATGACACTTCATTTGCTTGAATATTGAGGTGTCAAAATGTGGTAGAACACATTCACAAGTGTGATCTCATTTGGTGAGTGTGGGGTATCACTTCTTCATAGTAAAAGTCCACTCAATTCACCACTGCTTATTAGATCATGCACATAAATGGTACCACAAATTTGAACCTCAACAAGCTTTGTGAATTATGAATTTTTGAAGATTGCCTTTCTTCAAGAGTTTCACATCCCTAAGTTTGAGAAACATAATATTCTTGCCTTAAAAGATATCAAGTAAGAGCTCATTGAGAGTGTGCAGACATATGATGTGTGTTTTGAAATTCTTTTATAAAAATTATCATTTTAGATTAACCCAATGCAACATGTTGAATGGTTTGTGGGAGGGTTACTACTCCCTTTTCGATGAGCCTTATTCCATAAGACTTTCATTGAACTGCGTAAGGCATTGGAAGCCACCCTTTGTGTTGAAGTCATGAAAAGTATAAATATGAGGATAAACCCTTTTATGGAGGCTCAGATTGTTATGATGGATTCTCATATGGAAAATATTATAGTCAATAATGCTCATGATATACATAGCAACCTTTGGTGTGTTGAGTATGAAGTGGAAAGCCATAACATAAATAATTATCCTTGGAGGAATGTTTGCATCATAATAAAATAGTCTTGTGAGATATGTCAAGAGGATCATGATGTAAGAATTTATCCCTTGTTACAATTTACTACTTAGTATAATGTGTCACTGTGTTGTAAGATATATGATGCATACTCACATGATACAAATGATTGTCAAGTCATCAATGAGATTCATGAAACATGCATGAGAGGAACTTGCCAAACTTATTTTGCTAATAACTAGAAGGCTGGTAGAGGTTGATATTTCAAGGGTCAAGGACATGGAAATGGACATAGAGGTGGTCATTTTCCACCTATAACTTGATATAAATGTGGATCTCTAGATAACTACTAGGATGACTACATGGTCGAACCTACATGTGCCTTTTGTTAAAATAAACATCGACTAGAAGAACGTCCTAATTTTTATGCAACCATTACCAAAGAATGGAATGAGAAAGGTGTTGGTATGATTCATGTTTAAAAAATTCCAAGTTCTCCATGAAATACCATGCCCTACTTCCCCACCAACTAGCCATAAGGTAAATATTACTACATGAAGTGGTGCACATTTCTAAGTGATTTCAAATCCACTAGCCTAAAAGGTTTAGTGTGAAGAACCTCGAATACATATCTACCTAGATGTTCAACAACAAAAAGAAATGTTGCATAACACAATGGCCTTGGTATGTGAAATACAATATGAAATTGAGTTTTTGAAGGAGAAGGATGTTTCCATGCACATTGAGATGTAAAGAGAGACTATCTCAACCGAATCTAGATAGGATGAATTTTGAGAGCTCAACAGACTACTTCTTAGTGATAACATCATTCCTCTCCTTAAGAACTATTTATGAAAATAAAAAACTAATATTTTGACAGATCATTTGAAACATGCACCATGATAAGAGGCTCATGTCTAAACCAATGTTGAATGTCACAAAGAGGTCATCATTAATGCATCCATTGATGATTAGTTGATACGAGATATACTGGTGGACGCCAATGTAGAAGTTAATATTCTCACAAAGGATGCCTAGAGTAAGATGGGAAGCCCCACTTTGTAACCTTCCCTGCATATTATATTTATGGGAAATAAGACTTGAGAAATGCTTATAAGTGTTCTTCAGGATGTCACCATCAACATCTTGGATGTCCCATTCATAGGTGATTTTGAAGTAATTAAACTTGCTGAAGCTGATGATTTCCTAGCCCTATTGGGTCGACTGTGGTGCTATGAAAATAATGTTGACTTGTGTTTCAAGAAGTGCTACATAAGCTTTGAGAATGATACCCAACATGTGGTATTCCTCTTAATAACAACCAAGGCCCTCCTTTTGTAAAAATAATTACTACTAATGAAGACCTCAATCACATCTATAACATTACAATATAAGGAAATGAGTATGTAAATCCTACTCCTGACGGAATGATAAAATTGGGAGATGCACAATCCATCTTTGACACTACCAACATTACTTGCAAATAATGGGCTCATGGTCCATATGATTTAATGGGATGAGTTTATGTTGCAAATAATTACCCCATAAAAGTTATTTATGCACCATAAGTTTATTTGTCTCATTGGTAGATGCCTATGAATGCACTACCCTTATAGTTAGAATAGGCACCTAAGTTTCATGGTTAGATGCATGTCTAGGATTACTTATAACTATTGGAAAATCAATATGTTTTTGAAGATGAATGCATGCACATGTAAAACTTTGTATTGTAGGGAATAGTTTCTCCATGGTGGTCTACTCATTGATATTAGTTGAGTGATTGAGAACAAGTATGCATAGCCATGCTTAGTATTTTCCACCATGATAATCATATTCACACCACCTTAAGTTACAATGGTATTGTTTCCTATTGTTAATCAGATTCACACTGTTATGAAGGTAGTTTTTGACCTTCACAGTCTACTAAAACATGGAAAAAATCCTAGGCTAGGGTGGCCTAATCAGTATGATCTAGGAATTTGATGCAAGAGAGGATAGTTAGTATGGTATTGGTTCCAAAATGAAAACAAAATGAAATAAACACACTAATATCTTAACATCTCTAAGCCTAGACACTAGGGAGAGCTTAGTTAACAAAAACAAATGACAACCACAACTAAAAAGTAAGGAATAAAACACAAGAATTATTTCACCTTCCTTGGATGCTCCAAATGTCTTTTTAGTAGTGGCTTGCTCAGTTTTGTGCTCATGAAGTCCTTGGCAATGGAAGCTTGGTTACCTCCATCTCTCCTTGGTACCTTTGGCTTGCAACTTGGCTTGGCTTGGAATCAATTTGGTATTATAACTTTGCATTATCAAATCCTTTGAAGATATTAGAGCATAATAACTTTGCACCAAAATAGCTTAGAAATGATGTTGTGAGGCCTCCTATTTATAGATTTTTGGATTTAATCAGAATCAACCTCAACCATCCATCTCAAGATTGAGATGTGTGGTTGAGGATTAATTCAATTTTTTGAATTAAGTTTGTAATTATCCTCATCATGTCATTGGAAAAAGGGGCAATTAAGAGCATGGAGGGCACGAGTCCTGATATTTGTGGCATTTATGACCTAGGGATGTCTTCCCAAGAAATGAGGTCACTTGATGATGTAGATATTTAATATTCATTTTCAAAACAAATTATTCAACAAGTTTCCATGGGATTCTTGATTAAGCTCTAATTTGGATTAATTAGTTCTTAAGCATGATTAAGCACTTTGTGCACAAATCACTCAAATTGATCAGAATGCCTTGTTATTGGTCCAAAATTTGACTGGATTGGAATTAGAAGGCGTTGTCAGATGCATTAGAACCGTATTCCCATTTAAGAAGTTACGAACAACAAATAATAAAAGCATGCATCTTGTAGAGCACCCAAGTTCAAAATTAGCATTTTGACTCAGAATGATCTAATCAAAGTTAGATAGCCCATAAATTGCATCGCCCTATTTAGGGATACCTTGGCCAAAATTAGCATTTGAATATGTCAGTTTCACATCATTTAGTGTGTTTTAGTGTTTTTAGGTTAAATTGTGCATTTTAGGTGGAAATTGGCCAAAACCCTGATTGGAGGTTATCAATGGCTAGTTTTAGGTGTCTATAGTTTGCCCTTGTTTGGGAAGATGTTGAAAACCATAGGCAAAACAATGTCTTCTCAACTAATGAGAGATGGTTTGTATGCCAAGAAGAAGATGATGACTAAAGAACAAATCTCCAAATGGTTTTGGGAAGCCTATGATGATGCCCCCTCGAGGGAGTGGCCATCACATTTGATGGATGGTCCCTTGAAAAGAAACAAGAAGAAAGGTGGAATTAACCCATAGTTGAGATTAATCCAAATGAGAAAATGCTTGCATGCATTGATATAAAAAGGATATTGATTTGCCCAAAGGTATTTATAATCAAGGTTAAAAGTCAAAATAATGATTTACCCATAGGCGGTTATAATCATTAAGACGACCTAGATTGGCTAAAGATGATTTTGCCCCAATTAGGGTTGATTAACAAGCATAAATCAAGGATATAACCTAGAATATAGATTAAAGATGAGTGGGTGCAAAGTGATGAAATAGATGAATAAAAGAATAAGATTGATCAATGTGAATGATTCAGTTGTACCTATTAATGAGAAGATGCTCATCCTAATTAGCAATGATACAACTAGAATGGTCATTAGGTTGATTTGATCAAGGGTGGGATGGAAGGATTTTCCAAGGTACCAAGGAGAAAACATATGTGGCTCCATTGATAGTAGACCTTACTGAAGCTAAGTTTTGTTGTAGCATGTGATGGTAGGCTTCATGATAGAATACCATGAAGACTTGGCCAAAATATGCATAAGGATTGACTCCTAATGATAATGTTGACATATGAATATGGATAGACTCAAGAATAATGTATGCAAGGAATCACCCAATACATACATATAGACCGAGTCAAAGTACTAGTGTTGAAAGTAAACAAATAAGTAAGCGATCAAACAAACAATCAAATAGAAAAATAAACAAACAAACAACTTGAAATAAATAAACAAATAAAAAGCTTGAAAATCAAAGTAAAAGAAAGCATCCTAATAATGACAATGCCCTAGTAAGGCGGATCGAGGATAACTAACTAGGCTTAGATAGGACAAATATTTTTGGATTTTTGAAATGTTATGAATGTTTTTAGAATTATGAGGTATCTTAACTTGTTAGAGAATGACAAGATACCTACTCAAAAAATGATGAGAGCATTTGGATTAGGTTTCTCACAAAATGATGAGAGCATATGGAAAGGGGGACTGAGGTGACCTCAACATGAATTGAGCATAACCCACATAGTCTTGAAATGACCTCAAGTCATAGTAATTCCATCCACACAAAAGGTAGGGGGACTGAGGTGACCTCAACATGAATTGATCATAACCCACATATTCTTGAAATGACCTCAAGTCATAGTAATTCCATCCACACAAAAGGTGGAGAAAAACCAACTAGGTCCAAAAAAGTTCTCAAATCTGGCAAATGATCAGTCAAATGAAAACAGTAATAGCAAGGTGATGCAACAATGCATGATAAACAAGTGTTGCCCTTAGTTTTCCCATAGGTGGTTATAACTAGGATACAATGGCATAGGTTAATGACACGAATTTTCCCATATGTGGTTATAATTAGTATCAAGACTGGTGAAACACTGATTTTCCCATAGGCGGTTATAATCAGGCTCACATAAACAAATTTGATAGGATGAAAGATATCTCACCAGATCAACTGTCATACTACTTTCATAGACTATCATTTAAATTTAGACTTGATTGATTGTTAAAATTTCATTGAAATCCCCTCTCAAAAAGCGCAGGAAGAACCAAATGAAGCAAGATTAAAATAGGATTGGGCAGGATGACTAAAAATAGGCTTTGCTCTAGATAGGAATGGAATGATAGGATGGCATGGTATTACTTTAAGATAATTATGGTTTTGATAATTGGGTTAAAATGATAGGAGGGTTACCCCCAAGTGATGGGGTGAATGGTAAGATCTATGATAATGGCAAATAGGCATATATAACAACGGTAATGACATGGCAATGAAATGGTATGGTACATGTTTTTGTCCCGAGTATGGTTTTTGATTTTGTTGTTCCTATTAATGAGGAGATGTGCATCCTAATCAACAAATGATATAAATGAAATACTTGATCATGTTAATTTCTAGCCCATACCTCATCAAAATAATTGCTCTATCAAGAATGGCTTCTAGATTTGGTTGCTGAGAATGCTTTTATGATCTTCATTGGTCATTGATTCTGATTCCTTCATGTATTGAGATAAGGTATTTTTGTAGCTTCTGCAAAGGAAAGTGCGACCATGGATGGTAAATAAGGAAAAATAATGGATGGTGGGTTTGATTGTGAAATGAAATGGTAGATGATAATGGAATGTATAATAGTGGGGAAACAAATGAAGATCATGAATTTTAGTCACACGTAATGTTGTTGATGTCAGATTCAAGATAATTTTGGTTGTGGCAAGGCCAAAGACTTTTTCTCTTAATATAACCACCAGATTCTTTTGTTTTTTGATCTTGAGAGTAACTACCATCTGATTAGGCTGTAGATTAGAAGCTATTTTGATTTGATCTTTGATTTTGTCTTCATAAAGTAGTGAAGAACTAATGTGCTTAGCTATTGGTGCCTTAATGAGGTTTTCAACAATGAAGTTGTCTTGATTATCCCGTAGCACCTTCGAGAAGGTTTCACTAAGGAATGTTGACTTTTTAATTTGATTGTCTTTTAGCGCTTCTGAAAAAGTTTCACTAAAAGATGCTGAGTTTTGCCTTGGATTGTCCCCTAGCATGTTCGAAAAGGTTTTACTAGGAGAGTGTTCTACTACATGAATGTTTTTTTGGCCTCCTTGATCTTCTTCAACTGCTATGTCACCATGGATTTAGTTCAACAAAGTGTGATTTTCTTAGTCCTAATTGACACTTGTGCGAGATGGAATGTAAATAATATGGTTATTTTGGTTGATGGTAATGCCCTGTAGAATGGTAATGAAATGGGGAGAGGCTGCACAATCCTCATAGAAGATACTAGGATAACTTATGTAAAAGCTAAAGTAATCATCTTAAAAACTATAGAAAGATCACAAATGTATTCAAATTGATCAATGAGGCATGTGTAACCAATGTTGTGACAGTCATGAGTATATTCTTCTTTTGAATCTAATTTTATCTCAAGGGACTCTGAATTTGATGTTGAAACTGATGTTGATTTTGATTCTGATGTCAGTTCAAGAATAGAACCTAACTCTAATTTTGATTCTTCATTTGATGGGTACTCTATTATAATGATGTCTTGTTGAATATTTGGTATTGGATAAGTAACAACCTATAACAACATGATGGGCTCCACAAAGACTGGTTTGTCAAAGTGAGACTCCTCTAAGATGGGAAAAAGGTCAAGAGACAACTCCTCAAAGACTGGCTTGTCAATGAGAGGCTCTTAAAAAATAGGCATATGGTTGAGGTAATGATTTGCCCAAAGGTGGTTATAATCATTAAGAAGTGACTCAGTAAAGACTAGCTCGTCAGAGTGAGACTCTTCGATAACTGGTATAGGATCAATAGGCAATTTACATAGGCTGACTTATCACAAATGGTTGATTCAACAAAAACATCTTGGATTGGTTGGTTGTTTTAGATTTGGTATTGGTATTGGAGGAAGAATGGTTTATGGTTGGATAATGGTAGGGCCTTGGGGAGCATGATTGCTTGCATAAACCAAAGGAAAATTTCCTAAGATGGTAACGATAGGGTGGTGTGGAGCATGATTTCTCACACAAGCCAAAGTACTAGGTCCTGGGATGATGAAGGGGTGGTGTGGAGCTTGATTGCTCACATAAACCAAAAGACTAGGTCTAGGAATAGTAATGGTATTCCTTGGATATTGCAGAGCTTGATGGCTCGTATAATTAAAAGGAGGGTTAGGGGTAGTCAATGATCAGATAGCAAAAAGATGTTGTAAAACTTGATTGCTTGAATAAGCAAAAGCATCCAAGTCTTCCTCATAAACCACATCATCCTAGTCATGAGTTGGATCATAAGTTGGTTCTTGACTGTGTTCCATGCACTAATTATTAAAAGGAGGGTATGGATTCATATCCCAAATAACATTATATGTAATTGGGTCTTCAAAGTCTTCCTCACAAGCCTATTCATACCAATCAAGGTCTCAAGTTGGATAGTAAATTATTTTGTGACTTTGTTCCCATGAATAATTAATATGAGGTAGATAGAAATCTATCTCACAAACCATATTAGCATAATTATGGTCTTGACTAAATCCATAGAAGTTATTTTGTGTGGCCATTCTATCATAAGTCAGATTGTAAGTGGCTCCACCATAAGTGTAACTAGACATATCTGCATAAATGATGAAAGCTCTGAAACAAAAAGGCTTAGAGTTCTTCAAACTCTAAAAAATGATCCAAAGGACAAATGGTTCAAACTTGGTCCAAATTGGTCAAAGGGGTGGAGCTGTATCTCCAAAAAGGTTTGAAAGTGGAGTTGTATCTCCAAAATGGTTTGTGAGAATATTTGGCATAAAATAGTCTAACGTTAGATGTCTAATGTTAAATGTCATACGCACAAAAGGTTAAGCATCTGAATAAAAACTGGCATGTCAAAGGTCCAGGTCAAAGTTTTCCAAATAAGGTCTAAACTAGGAAAGGGAAAAGTTGAGTTGCCAGGTCTTTTGTCCAAATGCAGAGTCAAAAGCTAGGCTCAAACAAACAGGCATGAAGTGATTTGATTTAATCTACCAAGTTTGGAAACAACTTTGACATAGACCCGACACACAGAATTAAACATAAACATGATCAATTGGCATAAGGCATAAGACAAAAGGCTCTTTGAGAAATTCTATATTCTCCCAAATAAAGGCATAAACAATGATGAGGATAGGCATTAAACAAACAAACCATCAATAGTTTTCAAATTTGGGTAATCGATTAATCGAAGTTATGCAATCCAAAAGAGAAAGATCTATGTATCAACCCCATGAATTGAGTCCTAAATAGAAATCAATCAATGTTTGAATCCAAACTTGACAAGGCTAATTGAAAACTCATTGATAAAAACTAGGTTTTGACCAAACAAGACAAGATTGGACAACATGACAAGGTAAACTAGTCTTAAAATAAATTGAGCATCCTAACAGTGTAAGCATGCTCGAATGATGTGGTCAATGTTATGTTTTAAAAAGACTCAAAAGGCTCAAAAATGTTTTAACATGATTTGTGTAGCATAACACTACCCTTTGCAACTCAAATGACACACACACAAATAAGTTTCACAAAATTTCAAGGCACAAGTGTGGTGTAGAACAACCAGCATAATGCCTCTTTAGACAAAAGAGTGATGTATAGACAAATTGGTTTTGACAAGGATTTATGAACAAATAAACAATTTTTAGTCTCAAAACATACCAAGCTAAAAATGGCCAAAATACATTAAGTATAGTCATCTAAATCCTAGTAAGGGTATGGAAAAATGGGGTTGACTAAAACTAGCAAGATTTTGATCGTTATAGGGGAATGAATTGCACAATGACTTTCACACCAAACAATGCAAAAGAAAAGCACAAATTTTGGGTTTGTATCACTTGGCTTGTTGTAAAAAAGTCTAGTCATTTTTGCAACCACTACATCTTATTGTTCGCTCAATGTAGTGTGATGTCCAAAGTGCCACTACATTCCATGTCCAACTCCAATGGAGTAAGTGAAGTCAATGTCAGGAGATGAAACCCTGAGTCAAAGCTTCCCTAAAAAACTTGCGGGAGGTGATGAAGTCCCCTTGAAAGCCAAGATGCATAAAAAATAAGGAAAGCATGAAATTGAAATGCTTTAGGGTCATTTTCAAGGTCACCCAAACTTTGATGAGTTTTTGGGGAGTGCTTTAGATGACTTTCTTTCTAAGCCTTAGACTAGGTTATTTGTAATAAGATTAGCACTTTTGATTCCAAGCATTCCCTATAGGGGACAAATGGAAGAGCATACATGCACCATTCCTCTCTTTTCCAAACAAAATCCAACTAAACAACTATTACAAACAAAAATTGACAAGTGTTTTCCATTTTAAACCCAAAATGAAATATTTGGTGGTCTTCATTTGACCCCTTGGTCTTAGTTGTAAACTTTGAAAACATTCACCAAAAACACCTAAGTTCTTTGTTAAACACCAAAACAAGGTTCCTAATTGATTTTTAAGCATGCCAAGGTGATTTAAACATGTTTTGAGCAAATATTAGGCTTGGTTTTGCAACAAAATTGTTAGCATGTCCTTTAGCTTTGAAGCTCTTTTTAACTTGAAACAATGAACTTTGAAAAAGTAGCTATCGGGTCTATATTTTTGGAAAAACATAGTGATCGACATTGGTTACTGTCTAACCAAGATCTAACTAATGTCAGTATTACTTGCTGATGTCAGTTAATGTGTAAAAACCATGGCAACCAAAAATGGCAAAATAAAGTTAAAAAATCAATTTGCAAGAGTTTTAATGGATCGAATAAATATTTTAGAGTTTCAAAATGATATCCTTTAAGTGTGAGATGCATCTGGTCCCATCGAGTGTGCCATTATGTGATCTAGGAATTTGACTCAAGAGAGGATGGTTAGTATGGTGTTATTTCCAAAATGAAAACAAAATGAAATAAACACACTAATAACATAACATCTCTAGGCCTAGACACTAGGGAGAGCTTAGTTAACAAAAGTAAATGACAAACACAACTAAAAGGTAAGGAATAAAACACAAGAATTCTTTCACCTTCCTTGGATTCTCCAAATGCCTTTGTAGTAGTGGCTTGCTTGGTTTTGTGCTCATGAAGTCTTTGGTAATAGAAGCTTGGCTTCCTCCATCTCTCCTTAGCACCTTTGGCTTGTATCTTGGCTTGGATTGGAATCAATTTGGTATTATAACTTTGCATTATCAAATCCTTTGAAGATATTTAAGCACACTAAATTTTCACCAAAATATCTTAGAAATGATGTTGTGAGGCTTCCTATTTATAGATTTTTGGATTTGATTAGAATCAACCTCAACCATCCATCACAAGATTGAGATGTGTGGTTGAGGATTAATTCAAGTTTTGGAATTAAGTTTGTAATTATCCTCACCATGTCATTAGAAAAAAGGGCAATTAAGAGGCATGGAGGGCATTATGGAAGGCATTGATGAGGCATGGAGGGCACGAGTCATGATATTTGTGGCATTTATGGCCTAGAGATGTCTTCCCAAGAAATGAGGTCACTTGATGATGCAGAGATTTAATATTCATTTTCAAAACAAATTATTCAACAAGTTTCCATGGAATTCTTGATTAAGCTCTAATTTGGATTAATTAGATCTTAAGCATGATTAAGCACTTTGTGCACAAATCACTCAAATTGATCAGAATGCCTTGTTATTGGTCCAAAATTTGACTGGATTAGAATTGGAAGGAACTATCAAGTGCATTGGAACCATATTCTCATTTAGGAAGTTACCAATAGCAAATAATAAAGGCATGCATCTTGCGCAGAAGATTTGATAGGAAAGAGCAATCCAGAGCACCTAGGTGTAAAATTGACATTTTGACTCAGAATGATATGATCAAAGTTAGCTAGCCCATAAATTGCATTGCCCCATTTAGGGATACCCTAGCCAAAATTGGCATCTGAATATGTTATTTTTACATCATTTAGCATGTTTTAGTATTTTTAGGTCAAATTGTGCATTTTAGGTGGAAATTAGCCAAAAGCCTGATTGGAGGTTATCGATAGCCAATTTTAGGTGTCTATAATCAGCAGATTGAGTGTCTAAATTCTAAGGGCTAACTCCCTTTGGTGTATCAATTAAGATCTCTACTCTATGCTACAAACTATTAGGGAAAAATGAGAGAAGGAAAAGGAAATAAAACTAAAAGAAAATCATATCTAATGATATTGATACACCTAAACTTTGATTGATCCACATAATTTGAGCTTCTAAAAACATTGATCAGACAATAAACAAACTAAATTTTTAACCCCAATTGACCCCTATGCATCAGTATTTCATGAAAAGGTTCTATCTTATGATCAAAGCTTGAGGGGAATGATGGAATGGGCCTAATTCAAGACACTAACCAACTACTTATATCCACTGAAACTTCAGCCAAAAGATATTAAACACATAACATAACTTACATAATCTAATTAGCTAGTAACTAGATAAGAATCAGGACTTAACAAGGAAGAAAATTCTATCACATATGAAAATCACTGACATAAATACACTATACCAACATCTTAGAGTCTAAAAATTGTCCTTCTATTAATCTGAAAAAGTTACACAACATAATTTTTTGGGAGAGTTTGGTCTTGCCAAAAAAAGGATACAATTCAAGGTTGAAAAGCCAATTTATATATATAAAGTATACAATAGCTAAGAGATTGGCATTGAAAATAGAAGAGGAGGTCAACTCAGTCCAACTTGTGCTATCACAACCTTAAAATAAAATCTATTTGTCTTATGCCTTGTATGAAAAGCTCTTTGGTATTGAAAATGATGGAGATCCCAAGTTTGAGTCAAAACTTCCATCATGCATGACTCTTTGCCAATCTCCAAATATAGAACTCCACTTGACCTACTGGAATGTAAAGAATAATTTTCTTTGCATGAAATCAATGCCAAAACTAAATTTAGAACTCCGCTTGAACTGTTGGAAATGTTAAAAGCTTTCAACAAGATAAACAAAAGTGCATGCATGAAATTCCATGTTGGCATAGAAGGGTTAAGGTGGACCCAAGCTTGACAAGTCAAACTCTTTCATGGAAAGCCATGCCACAATCTTCAAAGGAATATGCCTCTTGAACTACTTGAAGATGAGTTGGATCATTGAATGCATGAGATGACTAGGAGATAAGCTTGAGTTCAACAAATAATCAATTAAAGCTTGACCAATCAGCTATAGATAGCCTTTGCTTGAGTGGAAGAGGACCTTGATGAGTGAGAGGTGTATTCAGATTGAACTCCTTGTCTTTGTTCTAGTAATTTCTTGGTCTAATGCTTTCAGGCTCTTTACTTCTGTGCATGTATTTCTCTAGCATTTATTTGTCTGTGGCTATTTCCTTTGTCTACTTCTTTTGGCCTTCATTTTTTTCTCAAGATTTTTATTTTTATTTATTTTCCCATGGATAATATTTATTTTGGATTTTCTTTCAGGCTTTCCTTCAGAGCCTTTCCTTCAGAGTTGTTTTTATCTATTTCCTTCGAACAAAAAGTCTGAAGGAAATCTATGTCAGGCTTTTCCTTGAACCATTCCTTCGGACAAAAATTCTGAAGGAATTAGTTCTTTGGGATTTTGTCAATACCCTTTGGGCTTTTAAAAAATATCCTTCAGAATTATGATAGTGTCCCTTAAAATTTTGATAAGTGACTTTCTCAAAGGGAAAGTGATCCCTCAGCATTTGAAATAGCCCTTCGAGCTTTTGAAATGATCCCTTCAGATAAATTAAAGGTACCCTTCAGAACATTTAAAATGATCCTTAGGTAAAATGAGATGCACCTTTCAGACTCTTTGAAACCATCCCTTAAGAAATCTTGGAAGTGAACTTTCCGGAAGGGATTCTACCCTTCCAAAAAAACTATAAATGTCCTTTCAAAAATCTAAAGTGAACTTTTCTGAAGGGATTCCACCATTCAAAAAAACTGTAAATGTCTTTTTAGAAATCTAAAGTGTCCCAAATTTTTTTTAGGAACCCTTTCCTTCATTCATTTCCTTCAGACAAAAATTCCAAAGGAATTCTCTCTTCGAAACCTTTGCAAATTACCCCTTAGGATTTCTAAAACTACCCTTCCGGCTTTCCAAAGTGTCCCCTTGGGTTTTCTAAAACAGAATTTTGGCTTTTTCAAAGTATCCCCTCAGCGTTTCTCCAAGTGACCCTTTGGGTTATTTGAAAATCCCTTTGAAACTTTACAAATGGCCCTTCAGAATTTATGAAATGGTCAGTCATCTTGTTTATTTTCTTTAGACAAAAAGTCCGAAGGAAATCTTAAAATGGCCCTTCTTGAAGAAAATGACCCTTCATGATTTTATTATGAAGCTTCCAAAGAAATTGAATAGTCCACTTTCCCTTCTGAATTGCCTTTTTTCTGAAGGGCATATACCCATAGGTAGTTGGAAAGGAACTTTGGGAAAATGAACAAGCCCTTTAGAAATTTTGAAAATGCCCTTCGCGCTTTTGTAAATGGTCCTTTTTCTGAAGGGAATGAACCCTTTAGATTGTTATAAATTCCACCTGCCCTTTTGATGAGTACCCTTCAAGAAAATGAAAGTGTCCTTCAAGAAACTATGTGATGGTCCTTGGAAAAGTTATTTTAGACAAAAAATTTGAAATAATTCTAATACTTAGACAAAACCTAAAGTCTTCCTTCCATGAAAACTCAAAGTATTTCTTATGCTTTACAAAAACCCAAAGTACTCTGAATGTCCCTTTATAACTGCTCTAAGCAAAAGCAAATTGGCAATGACATGAAAAACTTCAAATGATAAGGGTGGCAATTTGACTTATGGGGTCAAAATTGTCAACATTTTGGCGATTCTACTGGGAAGCATGCTTACTATGCTTGAGAACTCAGACCATATACATAACATTTGAACTCATAAAACAATGGTAAATTTGGTCCATTACTATAAGTACAATTATTGATTGGAAAAAGACAACCTTCATCCTCTAAAACAAGAAGGGAAACACACAAAGCAGGGAAAACTAACTAAAAAGCAAATGTGCAAACAAGCACTTATTTGGAATAAAATAAAATGAAACTATTGTGCTTAAACAACACTTGGAGGAAAGCAAAACAAACTATGTACAAGGAGCTTTTCTCTTCAGTAGCAATGTTTTAGATGTATCCCATTGACTGGGATTGGAAGCTCCTGACCATCTATCTTTGTAAGCTAGAGATTATGTATGGGTCACTCCAAAGGGAATAAAACTTTGTGTGCCTTCCTGGTTTAACTCTATCCTCATCCCACTTGAGGACCAAATCTCCTTCTTTGAAACTTCATGAAGAAGCTCTTTTGTCAAAATCTCTCTTCACTTGTGATTGAAGAATCTCTATGGCTATCATGGACTAATTTATTATCTTTTATAGATCTATAAGCTCAGCATACCTGATCTCTATAGGCTCATTCTCCAACATCTCAAGTTGATGCATTAATTCTAAAATAGGAAACTCAAGAGAAATGGGTAACCTTGCTTCCTTACCATATACCAGCTTGTATGGAGAGTTGGCTATTGATCTTTTATAGGTGATCCTGTCAGCTCATAGAGCTGAATTCAACTTGAGATGCCATGACCTATGATTGTCTTCAATAGTCCTTATGATCCTTAATAGGTTCTTATTCATAGATTCAGTAAGGCCATTGCTTTGTGGATAATAGTTTGATGAAGTGTTGACATAAGTTCCATGTTGGATAGCCCATTGACTGATCCTAGATCCCACAAAAGCCATTGAATTATCAAAAATAATAGTTGAAGGAACTCCAAATCTAGTAAGCAAACCTTCATAGAAATCTAGAACATTGGTTTTATTTGCTTCTTTTAATGTTACTGCTTCTGTCCAACGTGTGAAGTAATATGTAGCAGTAAGAATCTATTTATGTCCTGAACTTTAAAGAGGATTTATGAGACCAATAAATTCCAATCCCCATTGGAAAATGGGTTGATCTACCATAATTGGTTAAAGAGGTAAGGTTGCAAGGTTCACTTTTCCTACAAATATAGCATACTATTTGCACTTTCTAACCCATGCATGACAATCACCAAATATACTAGGCCAATAGTACCCACATCTCATGATCTTAAGGGTTGTAGTTCTTGTGGAAAATTTCCTATACCATGTCTATCATGGAATTATTCAAGCAATCTCTGAGTTTGGCTTGGCTGTATACATCTTAGTAACATGCCATTGATATCTTTCTTGAACAAAACACCATCAATAAGCAAAAATGGAATTAACTACAACCTAAAATGTCTTCTTTTTGAAGCACTTAGATGAGAGGGATAAATACCATCTTGGAGATAGCTTACCAAGTCATGAAACCATCTGGAAGGTGAGGTATGACCAGCTGCAACTTCTTCATCATTTGACACCCATCCAACTTCATTAGTCTCTTGCAAGTCTTGAACTAGATGCTCACAAAGTCCTTTGCCTCTAATAATCTTTGTGACCTTAATTTACACATCATAATCTATTACCTTGGTTATCCAACCAGCTCTCTTCTCATTTATATATGTATTCAAAAGAAACTCCTTGATGCTTGGATGAGAAACCATTAGGTGTACCTTATTATTAAACAACAAGTATCTAAACTTTTTAAGAGACCTTATAACTGAAAGTACATGTTTTTTAACAAAAGAATACCTTGTTTCATACTCTTCCAAGCCTTAACTGAAGAAAGTTATTGGCTGCTCCAAAGCCTCATGATTTTGTTGCATAAGAATGCCTGAAAGGGTGTCAATGTAGCATATGTATACATAATAAAATCTTTTGTGAAATCTAGATTTATAAGTGTAGGAACACTAGCTATGGCCTTATTAATATCTTCAAAACCTTTTACTCCTTTAGACTAGCTGAAGCTCTGATTCTTCCTAAGCATGGTTGTAAGTGGCTTAGCTAAAATGGCAAAATCTAAAATATATCTCCTTATGAAGTTGATTTTCCCAAAGAAGCTTTGCATAGCCTTTTTGTGCTTAGGCAAGGAGAGTGCAAGAATGGAGTCTACCCTTTTAGAATCTATGCTTAAACCATGCTTTGAAACAACATGTCCAAAAAGCTTACCTTCATGAACTGAAAAGACACATTTTTTGGGATTTAGAGATACCCTAGATTTCCTACACCTTTTGAACACTTGCTTGAGATGAACCATGTGATCATCTGCACTCTTTGAAAACATTGTTATATCATCCAAATAAACAAGTAAAAACTTGTTAATAAGGCCTTAGAATGCCATATCCATGGCTCTCTAAAAAGTTGCTCCAACATTAGATAAACTGAATGACATTTTTTTGTATGCAAACATCCCCACTTGGTTGTGAAGGCTATCTTAAATTGGTCCTTTTCTTTGACTAAAATATAATTTCAGCCACTATATCCATCCAAAAAAGAAAACCTCTTTGAAACTGGAATCATCTGTAAAATTTGTTCCATTGATGGCAATGGATAGTGATCTTTAAGTGAATCCATGTGCAAATCATGAAAGTCAACACACAATCTAATCTCACCATTCTTTTTCCATACTAGGACAAGATTTGACACCCAAGTTGAGTGCTTGATTGGAAATATAATAGCTGATTTTATGATCTTGTGAAGCTCATCTCTCATCAAAGGCTCAATCTTAGGATTGATGGGCCTTTATCTTTATCTCACTAGTTTAGTTTCAACTTCTAACTCAATGGTGTGTTGAGCTAAACTTATGTCAAACCCCTTGAGATCATTATATTGCCAAGCAAATATATCATCAAAACTTATACATAATTCAATGAAAACTTTTTTTTTGAAGGAGTGCATACCTTACCCAACTTTAAAATCTTACCAGATGTAATCTCTACACTGGCATAGTGCTCTTCTTTTGTTGACAAGGATGACTTCTCTTTCCTTAACTCATCATAACCACTAAAAATGTTCTCAAGTGTGACCAATGTCTTGGGCAACTTATTTATTTTTAGTTACACAATATGATCACCATACTATTGTAAATGCTTTGCTTGGTTTCTTGCAGAAAACTCAGCCTCTTCTTGCAAGAATCTCATAATTTGACTGTCATCTTCAAACACTTGCCAATTTTCATGATTATATGGAATGAAAGGCCTTACAACCACCTTTATATGTGACTAAATTTTATCAATTTTTATATTAGCTGGGATACTAAATTGTGCCCCAATGGTAGCCAGTATATCTGCATGTTTATTTTCACCTCTTGGTATTGCATGAATGTTAAAAGCTTGAAAATCTTCAAGTGAGTCACATATTATATGCCTGTAAGACTTAAGCAACAAATTTTTACATATACTCAAACCTCTTACTTGGTGAACTATAATTTCACTGTCACCAAAAAACTGTAAGGTGTTGACTTTCATCTTCCTAGCCCACTACAAATCATGAATTAGTGCTTCATATTCTGCAACATTATTTGAATAACCAAACTAAAACTTAATAAAAGAGAAATACCTTTCCTTTATTGGACAAACCAACATCATTACAGCTTTGGTATCATGTTTATTCCTTGCTCCATTAAATTACAATTGCCACAAACCTTCACTAGATTCATCATCCTTAATGATGGTTGGAATTGGTACATCATTCTCATGAAGGCAATACACACCAAGTCCTTCAATCAGCTTATAAGGATCATGCTCATGTAAAGTGGAAGCCAAATCATTAAGAAACAAATCTAGAACTCCATCCATACGTGATCCATTTTCTACTCCACTAGTTTCTAGTAAATCATCCGAGATGATATAGTTAGTGTTCACAACACTTATCATATATGACTATATATGGAAATGTGCAATAGGTTAAAAATGAATGGTTACCTTAGTATCATAATTGGTTATAAGCAACAAATAAGTCTAATTATCTGATAAATATCCCCCAATATTTGAGGTGAAGTCCGTTGAAAGGTACATAGCGAAGTAAGGAGGCAAGTCCACCACAACAACATCCTGTTGAATAGTAACATTGGGATAAGCATGTAACATCAATTTTAAATCTTTGATGATGCCTACCATATTTTTTGGTGACCCATATAATTTAACTACCCCCTTAGTGTTTGGCTCATAAATAAGGCCAAGCTTGTCTGCAATCTGTTTATGCATGACTGTACTACTAGCTACACTATCCACCATACAATTATGAACCAAAGTATCACCTACTATCAAAGAAAGGTAGAAAGGAGAATTTTTATTTGATTTACTTCAAATTTTTCCACCTTTTTCATCTTATTTATTTGATGTACTTGTTACTTAGTAGGCTGATCCAAATTAGTTAAGCCAACACCTTCTTTCTCAATTAGTTTTAGAGGCATTTTGAGAGCTAAAAGCTCTTGGATGAGCATATATTTTTGTCTTGGAATGGAAAGAGAATCCTACATGATAGTGATGATATTAGAATTATTCATTTGATCCACTATATTGAAATGAGATCCACTAACCTTTGATTGCACTTTCTAAAGCACTAGCTATTTATGAACTAGAGTTAGTTGATGAACTTTACTAACCTTTATATTCTAATTTTTCTAAGTTGTAGGGTTAGTAAATTGTTCTTTTGGACTCTTAGAAATAAAATTAGGATTACTTAAAGCCTTTGTCACCTCCTAAAGCTCATCAATGGCTCTTCTTTTATCTCTAATTATAGTTGCAACTTGACCACTTGAATTGTTAGTTTCAACACCCTGAGTAAAAGCAACATGATCATCCACTTGCCAATTTACATTAATGACATTAGGCTACCCTTTAACTTGTTGTGTCTCTCTTTTTGATGCCAAACTTGTATCTCGTTACTGACCTCCTTGAAAATAAAACTCTTCTTGTGTCATTTGTGGCATAGTGATGTTTTGTGATACCAAGGTTTGGTTTTGAACATCATTGAGATTTGAGGACTGCCAACCTAAATCTCGCATCAAGTTATTTGAAGGTGGAGTGGGAACTATGGCCTTTAAATTAGAATGAATTTTTAGATCAACAAAAACATATGGCTTAGCTTAAGTTATGGCTCCTTGTGTTTGATAAGGTGGTCTATTCTCTCTGAACCTTAATAAGGAGGCCTTTGATCTTTGAAGCACTGATAGGTGGTCTAATTTTGTTGTTGATAGGGCCTATTAGCTTGAAATTATTGCCTTTTGAGCTGCACTATTTCATTCCGAAAGGACTATAGCAAGTTTTTCAACTCTCCTATCTCACTAACTTGACTATTAGGGGATACAATTTGAGCTTGAGGTGATGGAATAGGAGCTAAAGATGGAATTTGAAGAATTTGAGGAGCTAGTACGTTATTCAATTCTAAGAAAATAGGCATTGGATACCTTATAAAAAGCTTACCAACTTATATTAAACTATTTTATACCCTTATTACAACCTCATAAGCATCAGGCAAGGTAGTACCACCCATTGACTGTATCATCAAACTAATGTCAGAATTAAGGGATTTTAAATAGTACAAAAATGTATATTTATGGGATGGCCTTATCAACACAGGTATTTTGGTCCATGTCTTTTGGAATCTAAGGTTAAAATCAGATATGAACTCATGAGGAGCTCTGTTTATGGCGGTTAATTGCTCAACTAAAGATAGGTGATCAGATTTATCCTCAAATTGCTTGACTAAAGCTGCATCTAATTCATCTCAAGTAGAAATAGAGTTTAGTGGGAGATTTATATACCATTGCAATGCTTTTCCTTTGAAGGAAGTAGCAAGTAATTTTATAACAACATTATTTTCAATAAAAATATGGACTAAATAGAGATTAGCTACATCTTGGATATGCTTAATAAAAGTTGTTTGATTTTATATTGAGAAGAATGGGATGCTCTTGAGGACAGACATAGGAATGTCATCAAAATGGGATAAATTCAGTCGACTACCTCTATTGAATGGAACAAACACCTAGTTTTTGATGACCATTTGGGTAGTGGGGTTTGTAGTGATTAGAACATTAGGATAACCAGGAGACAAATATCACTTTTGAGGATATGGTTTTGCCCTCCTAAACCTTGATCTCTTATATGATATAAATTCATAAGGAATACATTTACTTACTAACCTTTTGGTAACCTTTGGCATGAAAGAATTGCTGGAATTATGCTATGAGCTCTACAACTTGAAGACTTTTTAGCTTGTGATGAAGAAAGATATTCTCTTCTACTAGAAGCACTTCTCCTTAGCTCCAAACTTTCTTCAAATACACAAAGATTTCTTTGTGGTCCCACTGGATGTGCTAAAAAAATTTATGAATCAGACTCTTACCCTTGTGAAGGTAGTTTCAGACCTTCATAATCTACTAAAACATGGAAACAATCCTAGGCTATGGGTGGCCTAATAAGCAAATTGAGTCTCTAGATTCTAACGGTTAGATCCCTTTGGTGTATCAATTAGGATCTCTACTTTGTGCTACAAACTATTGGGGAAAATTCGGAGAAGGAAAAGGAAAGAAAACTGAAATAAAATCCTATCTAATGATGGTGATACACCTAAAATTTGATTGATCTACACAATTTGAGCTTCTAAAAACAATGATCAGATAATAAACAAACTAAATTTTTAACCCCAATTGACCCCTACACATCAGTATTTCATGAAAAGGTTCTATTTTATGATCAAAACTTGAGGGGAATGATGGAAGAGGCCTAATTCAAGGTACTAACTAGCCACTTATATCCATTATAACTTCAACTAAAAGATATTAAACATAGAACATAACCTACATAATCTGATCAACTAGTAAATAGATAAGAATCAAGACTTGACAAGGAAGAAAATTCTATCACATTGCAAATCACTGACATAAATACACTAGACCAGTACCTTAGAGTTTAAAAATTATCCTTCTATTAATTTGAAAAGGTTACACAGCATATTTTTTTGGTAGAGTATGGTCTTGGCAAAAAGAGGATACAATTCAAGGCTGAAAAGTCAATTTATATAAAAAAAGTATACAACAACCAAGATATTGGCACTGAAAATAGAAGAAAGGTCAACTCAATCCAACTTGTGTTATCATAGCCTTCAAATAAAATCTATTTTTATCTTATGCCTTGCATCAAAAGCTCTTTGGCATTGAAAATAATGGAGAGCCCAAGTTTGAGCCAAAACTTCCATCATGCATGATGCTACACCAATCTCCAAATATAGAACTCCACTTGACCTGCTAGAACGTAAAGAACAATTTTCTTTGTATGAAATCAATGCCAAAAATAAATTTAGAACTCCATTTGAACTGCTGGAAACATTAAAAGCTTTCAACAAGATAAACAAGAGTGCATGCATGAAATTCCATGTTGGCATAAAAGTGATGAGGTGGACCCAAGCTTGACAAGTCAAACTCTTGCATGGAAATCTATGCCACAATATTTAAAGGAATATGCCTCTTAAACTACTTGAAGCTGAGTTGGATCATTGAGTGCATGAGATGACTAGGAGATAAGCCTGACTTCAACAAATAGTGAATTGAAGCTTGGACCAATCAACTATAGATGGAATTTGCTTGCATAGAAGAGGACCTTAATGAGTGAGAGGTGCATTTAGATTGAAATCCTTGTCTTTGTTATGGTCATTTCTTGATCTAACACTTTCAGGCTCTTTGCCTATGTGCATGTATTTCTCTGGCATTTATTTATCTATGGCCATTTCCCTTATCTACTTCTTTTGACCTTCATTTTTATCCCAAGATTTTATCTCTATTTATATTCTCATGGATAATATTTATTTTGGATTTTATTCTAGGCTTTCCTTCTAAGCTTTTCCTTTGGAGTCTTTCCTTTGGAGTTATTTATGTCCGCTTCCTTCAAACAAAAAGTCCAATGGAATTCTATGTTGGGTTTTTCCTTGAGCCATTCCTTCGGACAAAAAGTCCAAAGGAATTAGGTCATCAGGATTTTGTCAATGCCCTTTAAGATTTTAAAAAAGATCCTTTAGAATTATGATAGTGTTCCTCAAAATTTTGATAAATGACTTTCCCAAAGGGAAAGTGATCCTTTGGCATCTAAAATAGCCCTTCGAGCTTTTGAAATGATCACTTTGGACAAATTGAAGGTACCCATTGAAACCTTTCAAATGATCCTTAGCTAAAATGAGATGCACCTTTCAGACTCTTTGAAATGATCCCTTTGAAAATCTTGGAAGTGAACTTTCCCAAAGGGATTCTACCCTTCAAAAAAACTATAAATGTCCTTTCAAAAATCTAAAGTGAACTTTCTCGAAGGGATTCTACCCTATGGAAAAAATATGAATGTCCATTCAAAAATCTAAAGTGTCCCTTAGAATTTTGCAAGAACCCTTTCCTCATTCATTTCCTTTGAATAAAAAGTTTGAAGGAATTCTATCTTCAAAACCTTTACAAAGTACCCCTCAGGAGTTTTGAAACTACCCTTTGAGCTTTTTCAAAGTGTCTCCTCAGGTTTTTTAAAATAGACTTTCATCATTTTCAAAGTATCCCCTCGAACTTTCTCGAAGTGACCCTTTGGGTTATTTGAAAAGCCCTTCGAAACTTTGCAAATGGCCTTTCAGAATTTATGAAATGGTCAGTCATCTTGTTTATTTCCTTCAAATAAAAAGTTCAAAGGAAATCTTAAAATGGCTCTTCCTAAAGAAAATGACCCTTTAAGCTTTTGTTCCGCACCTTTTGGAGAAATTGAATAATCCACTTGCCCTTCTGAATTGCCTTTTTTCAAAGGGCATATACCCTTCGGCAAAGTTGGAAAGGAACTTTGGGAAATAAAACAAGCCCTTCAAAAATTTTGATAATGCCCTTTAGGATTTTGTAAATGGTCCTTTTTTGAAGGGAAGGAACCCTTCAAATTTGTTGTAAAGTCCACCTACCCTTTTGACAAGTACCCTTTGGGAAAATAAAGGTGTCCTTTGGGAAACTATGTGATGGTCCTTAGAAAAGTTGTTTCAGACAAAAAGTCCAAAATAATTTTGATACTTAGACAAAACATGAAGTCTTCCTTCCATGAAAACCTAAAGTATTTCTTGTGGTTTGTGAAAACCCAAAGTATTATGAATATCCCTTTAGAATTGCTCTGAGCAAAATGAAATTGGAAATGACATGAAAAGCTTCGAATGATAAGGGTGGAAATTTGACCTATGGGGTCAAAATTGTCAACATTTCGCTAGAAGAACATTCAACATAATGTAAAAGCATTCAAAACACCAAAAAAAATTTCAACTGCAATTATTATGGGAAAAAATGTTCTTACCACAATTCTTATGGGTTCATGCATTCTATGGTACTATGCATGACTAGGCTAGGTCATGGTACATTCATCGAGAAAAGCATAGAGATATGGATAGCTAGGAGTGTATCAAACATGATCCACTTACCACATTTGCATTTTCTTCATCATGAATGGATTTGAATTTATCTTTGTAATCCATCTACCAAGTAGTTAAAGGGGACTATGCATTGGTTGAAGACTGGATACTAACCATGCATGGTACAACTAAAGACAATTTGGCCATCTTCCAAGAACCTGATACTTTTGTCAGGACTCAATTGGAACCTGACTCCCAATCAACATATTACCATCAAGAACAAATCCAAAAGGGCAAGCAAAAATTCATATATCAAGTTGATGAGGGTACTAGTGTTGATCTGTTAGAGCCATCATTTGACCTTGAGGCCTTATCGATGGTTTATGCACTTCATAAGATTTGTTAATAATGATTGATAATCACATTTATCTTCTATATGGATCATGAAGTACTCAAATATTTTGTGAATAAACCAGTATTACACAGATGGATTTTTTGATAGATTTTTCTTTTTCAATATTTTCAATTCTCTGTAATCATAAAATAAAGTAAAATTAATTTTGATCTAGACCATCTCTCCTACTTTCAATCTAGTGAACCAATGTGTGCCATAGAGGATGATTTACTTGATGTAAAACTCTTTCAAGTCACATGCATGCCTAAGGAATTAGAGGAAATTATAGCTTTTCTTACAACAAGCTCAATACTGGATCATCTAAACACTCAAGATACAAATTAAATTGGTCATGTGCAATACCCATTTCTAGCTTATTGGCAAAGACCTATATAAACTTGGTTGTGATGAAGTGTTGTGCTAATGTGTAATGCAACACAAGTATATGGGTGTCCTTCAGAAGGTCCATGAGGGTGTCACAAGTGGACATTGTGCTGGTAATGCAACAACACACAAAGTGTTACTAGCAGGATTATGGTGGCCCACCTTATTCAAAGATGTCAAAGATTATGTACACTAATGTGATATCTATCAATGTGTAGGTAAACCAGACCAATGAGATGTTGTGCCTCTTCATCTAATCCTTGAACATGAACCATTTGAGAAATGGGATATTGATTTTGTTGGGCCCATTCATCCTACCATAAGATGGACTGGCATATGTTATATTATTATTACTGACTATCTCACATGGTGGGCTGAAGAAGTGCCCATGCGTGATTATACTACTACAATCATTACCCAATTACTTTGGTAAAATAACATCACTTGGTATGGATTTCCATTGAACTTTACAAGTGACCATGAAACTCACTTCCTCAATGAGACCATGTTCATCCTCTTGGCTGAGTTCATGATTGCACACCATAAAACCATGCCATACCACCCTCAAGATAATGGTACAATTGAAGCCTTCAATAAGATCCTAGGTAATACACTGGCCAAGATTTGTAATATTGGTCAGACTAACTAGGATGATTAATTTTCTATAGTATTTGGGCTTATCTAACCACATATAAATGGTTAGATAAAAGTACTCTTTTTAATCTTGTTTTTGGCACTAAAGGAATTTTACTTGTGAAGTTCCTTGTTCCCTCTTTATGTATTGCATGAGTCAAAAAACTAGATGACAAGGAATCTCTAAAAGCATGCTTGGATGTTTTACTACAGCTGGATGAAACATGCTTTCTCACACATTAGAGTCAAGGATTTGAGAAGCATAAGCAGAAGGATTGATATGCTCGATATATAAAAAATAAAACCTTTTCTCTTGGTATGTAATATTAGTTTATGATTCCAAGTTTTTGTGCCACTTAGGGAAATTCTCCATCCACTGATATGGTCCATTTATTATCAATTATGTCTATCTGATAGGTGCTTGTAAATTAAATAGGTTTGATGGCCAATTCCTACTAGGCCATTTCAATTATAGTTGGTTCTAGCCCTACCATTTAATGTAATTTTCCTTTTGACAATAAGGTGTATGCCAATAGTTTAGTTTAAAACTTTGTTTTTCTATCAAATAAGCATGGCATAGAGTGTGTGCTTTTTATTCCATCTTACATTCTTCTTTTGGTTCTTATTCAATTTGGTCATGGAGGATCATACACATATTCTAGTATGGGGTGGATTTAAAGGTAAATAAGCTAGTTAAGTCATCAAAGCATAAAGGGAACAATCAAAAAACTGTGTGGGATTGTAGAGCTTAGTAGACAATACAACATGCAAGACATGACACTATAAAATGGTGCATTATATGGGGATGTACGTAAGAAATGGCATGTGAGGGATGTAGAAAAGGTAGAACGAGATAGATGCACATAGATGATAGTATAAGATACACAGGAAATAGCATGTGAAAAAGGAAATACAATGAAGATGTAAAAAAAATGCCATTATAATATGGGTTAAAATGAGTTCCCACCAAGAAAATGAGAATTTTAAATGTTTACAGTTGTCATGCACTATGGGAAAGGCATAACAACTCACCAAGGATGGGACATACATTTATCAATGATGGAGTGGTATGAATGCCAAACATGATAAATAGACACAAAGGCATGCCTTTTTAATCATTCATAATGGAAGTGATGGATGACGTTGTAAAAAAGAGTTAATACAACATGGAGGAGTTAATAAAAAAAATTGGGATATCCTATAAAACTCCATAAGGTTTCTCATTTCCAATTTTACAATTGAAAACTTGAAGAATTATAGAACTCATAAAAGTGAGAACCAATAATGAAGAATGTAACTATGCAATATTCTCATTTACAATCATAAAGAAGACATTAAGGCAACAATTCAAGCGAAGAGGGAGTAAAAATGCATCCATACAAGTAGGGAGAATAAGTTTTAGGTTATAGGTGTCAAATCTACCATTAGATGAGGTCAAAGCAGGAACTGAAGCACTTTAGATCTAGGGAAAGAGAAATCAAGATTTATTCATTCAAGAGAATTAATAGTCCACTTGTTAACCTTTAGGGAGCCTGATTGGGGATGCACACAAAGCAAAAGTTTAAGAGTAGAGATGCATTGCTAGTCATTCATGAGGTTGAAGAGTTCAAGAACATGAAAGAAGGAAGTTTCATGCTCATTCAGGAAGAAGTTACTAGTGAGAGTCATTTGCAAGGTGAGTACTTAGCAGGGTTAAGGGAAGAGACCCCCATAAAAAAAACACTATAAATGACATGCATAAGAAAGAAGGTTATAACAACATCACTTCTCTTTTTAATCTTGATCGAGGAAATTCAATACCCAGATATAGTTTTACATGTAGATGACTGGGAATCCAAGATTTCCACCTATCAGGTCTTAGACTACAATCACTGTCAGCGTAAGCATGATCATAATTTGCAAAGGGACTACTGTGTGGAGCATTATAACACTCATATTGATATTGCCTATGATCTCATGGTATAAAAATTGCTATAAGATGTGAGGGTGCTTCAACTCTTCAACCTTCCATATTTTGGGAAATCGATGGAGTCATTTCACTTTCTAATCTCATGCATTCATCAAGACTACCTCCATTTTTTTGGGTGAAGAATGAGGATTACCCTGACATGAATCAATAAGTAACAAGGTACTTTATTTTTTAGATGATCTCGTTGTATATCTTGAGGACCATGAGATAATTGAGAAAATGGTAATGACATTGCAATATAGAAAGGAAGGGCATGCCATGCATATTACAAGCCTTATAGATCCTATTATTTGAATAGCTACAAGATTGGCCATGACCAAGATAGGATGGGTAGATAGGTGGAAGGAAGTAGATATGGCCCACCTCTATGCCACCATATAGATGGCCAAAGGGATAAAGTACAACTACTCCTTGAAAATTAAAAATGATGATGAGAAGGTACACTGCTTGCCTAATTACAAGTTTCCTTAGGGCATAATATTGTTGTTATTTTTTGAAGAAATTTGTTTCTCAGAGTACTTAAGCAAGGAACTAAAGTGGTTTTATCCACCAAAACACAAATCCCCTACTGAATGGTTCAAGTAATTCAATTACCCCAATGTCATTAGACCCTCCCATAAGGCCAAGATGAAGGGTTGGTTTGATGGCATGAAGGAGGTATTTGGAAATGAATGGCGTGTGCCAAAGGAGTTGCCATTGGAGATAGGAACATATACTTAGTTTTTTTTTAAATCAACACTACTTTATCATGTGGATCTAGATGTCAACCACACAACTTATCAAGGTAGCTTAAATTGCCTTATACATTCACCACCATATACTTTATGGACACTATGAATTGCATTAAGGATACATGCCTTATGAATATTGGTGTAGATAAGATTGATGTTGAAACTCACACTCTTCATAATATTTATGTCTACCCAAGGAGGCATGTATATGTGGAGCATCACGAGACTAATAAAATTAATCTTAATCTATATAAGATAATCGTGTAAGGGAATATCTAGGTGATCTTCTATATTCTCAAGCCTCATAAAAGAACATTTGAAATCTAGTAGGAAGAAAAGGAACTTCTCCACCCTTAACCACTAGTGCACACAAAGTAAAGGGATCAAATGAAAGAAAAGAGGCCAAGGCCTGAGGGCACAAGTTCTAGTGGCACACAAGAAAAAACAAAGGCACCTCTAAATTGCCAAAGATAAACTTCACCACCAAGATGAACCCAAGGATATCCTATAATATAATATGACATCGCTATGACTGAGACTAAGGCACCCCAAGTGGACATTTTGGACATAGGTAAGGCTTCTCAATAAGAATAAACTATAAAATAACCCAGAAGGAATAGACTCCTAAGCATGGTGAAGAGCGGTCTACTGGGGAAAAAAAATAGACATTGAAATTCTATCACTTGATGAAGTAGATAGGGGAAGGCCCCAACATAAAGTACCTTGGTATTAATACTAACGAATATTGGGGAAAGAGTCCCTAAATTATTGACTTAAAGTGTGACCCTAACAAGAGAAAGGAACCTATACGAGAGGCTAAATAACAAAAATAATGAAATCAAGATATCATTTGTGTCATGTTTCAACAGGTCATGCCTAACCAATGTTTGTATTTATGGAACCTGTTCCCTAGAAATGAGGCCAAAAAACAAACCCAACGTGAGATATCCTTGCAGATGGAAGTGTACCACAATGAAAAATGACTAGAACTTTCAATGGTCACACCAACATAAGCCCAAAGGTAACCAATGTTCCAAAAACACTTTGGGTAAGTATAGTGATCTATTTCTTAATGCAAGTAGGTGCAACCCTCATCAAATTTGGCCTAGAGGTTTCTATGTAAAACATTCTTGATAATCATGACTTGGGCAGAGTTTGAGATAAAAACCTAGAAGGTCATTCAGGTGTACAAGGATGAACATGAAGAAAGGTGCAGGCTCGAGGCAAAAATTGAAGAACTCAAGTGCTAACTTGATGTAGCTAAGGCAACACGACTTAGGACTCTGGCCCTTTATCAAATAAGTTTAAAAAGTGAATCGATGTTTATAGATGGCATTCTTATTACTAGGGAAGCCATAAATAAGCTAAAAGGAAGCAGATATGGCCCACCTCTATGTTTCTAGCTAGATGACCAAAGGTATAAAGTATAACTACTACTTGTACTTCTATGAGAAAACTGAAAAGGATCTTGAGAAGGTGCACTGCTTGTCTAATAACAAGTTTCTTTGGGGCACAATTTTTTTATTGTTAGTTTTTGATGAAATTAGTGTCTCAAAGTACGTGGGCAAGGAACTAAAGTGGGTTTACCCACCAAAACACAAATCCCCAACAAAACTATTAAAGTAATTCAATTGCCTAGATGCCATCATACCCTACCACAAGGCCAAGATGAAGGGTTGGTTTTATGGCATGAAGGAGGCATTTAGAAATGAATGGCATGTGCTAAAGTAGTTTCCAACACATATGGGAATATATGGTTGGTTTGCTATAAAACAACACTACTTTCACATAGATCTAGATGACAACCACACACAATTTATTAGGGTGTCTTAAATTGCCTTATGCATTCACCACCAGATACTCTATGGAATCTATGAATCACATTACAGATTCAAAACCTATGAATATTGATGGAGATAATATTGACGTTGAGACTCACACTCTTTATAATATTTATGTCTACTCAGGGAGGCATTCATATGTGGAGTGGCATGAGACTGATAAAACTAAAATTAATCCATATAAGATAATCATGTAATGTAAGATCTAGGTGATCTTCTATACGTTCAAGTGTCAAAAAATAACATCCAAAAGCTAGTAGGAAGAAAAAGAACCATTCCAACCTCAACGACGAATGTGAACAGAAAAAGGGAGCAAATGAAAGAAAAGAGGCCAAGGCCAGAGGGCATAAGTTCTAGTGGCATGCAAGAAAAGTCAATGGCTCCTCCAAAATGCCAATAATAGACCTCACCACTAATATGAACCCAAGGATCGCCTATAGTGTAAGATGACATCACTACACCTGATACTAAGGTGGCCCAAATGGAAATTTTAGACACAGGTAATGCTTCTCCAAAAACATAAACTATTAAGGAACCCACTCCTAAACCCAATAAGGAATAGACTCTTGAGCATGGTGAAGAGCAATATACTAAGGAGATACAAATGGACATTGAATCCAGCACCTAATGAAGTAGAGAGAGGGGAAGGCCCCAACATAGAGGACCTTGGCATCAATACTAGTGAACAATGGGGATAGACTCACAAAATTATTGACTTAGAGTGTGAACCTAGCAAGGGAAAGGAACCTATGTGGGAGGTTGATCAACAACAAAAATAAAATCAAGAACATCTCATTTGTGTCATGTTTCAATAGGACATGCTCGACCAATGTTTGTATTTGTGGAACTTGTTCCCTAAGAATGAGGCCACATAACAGACCTAACGTGAGATATCCTTTCAGATGGAAGTGTACCACAATGAATAATGAATAGGTATTCCAACGGTCAACACCAACATAATCCCAAAGGTAATTGGTGTTCAAGACACACCTTGGGTAAGTCTCATGATATGTTCCCTAGTGTAAGTAGGCACAACCCTCATCAAATTTACCCTAAAGGTTTCCAGGAAAAACATTATTAACAACCATTACTTGGGAAATTTTCACAATAAATTACCTAGAGTTCATTTAGGTGTATAAGGAAAAACATAAAGAAAGGCATACACTTGAGGCAAAAATTGAATAACTCAATTACTTACTTGATCCGACCGAGGTGGCATGACTTAGGACTTTGAACCTTTGTCAAACAATTTTAAGAAGTGAATGGGTGTTTGTGAATGGCATTCCTATGACTGGTGAAGCCATAAATAAGTTAGAAGGAAGTAGATATGGCCCACCTCTATGTTTCCAGCTAGATGACCAAAGGGATAAAGTACAACTATTCCTTGTACTTCTATGAGAAAATTGGAAAGGATGCTGGGAAGGTGCATTACTTGCCTAATTATAAGTTTCCTTGGGGAAAAATTTTTTTGTTGTTAGTTTTTGATGAAATTAGCATCTCAGAGTACTTGAGCATCCAATTGAAGTGGGTTTACCCATCAGAACATAAATCCCCAACCGAACTGTTCAAGTAATTAAATTGCCTTGATGCCATCACACCCTCCCATAATGCCAAGATGAAGGGTTGGTTTGATGGCATAAATAAGGCATTTAGAAATGAATGGTGTATACTAAATTAGTTGCCAACACAGATGGGAATATATTCTTAGTTTGTTTTAAATCAACACTACTTTATCACATATATTTAAATGACAACCACACATAACTTATCAGGGTGGCTTAAATTGCCTTATGCATTCACCACCAGATACTTTATGAACTTTGTGAATTGCATTGAAGATGTGCACCCTATGAATATTGATGTAGATAATATTCAATATTCATAGGGTAGCAAATCTTGTGGCACACTCATTTATGGTCTTGAGGTAGTTATGCCTATGGAGTATATTATTCCTAGTCTAGGCATTGTAATGGTTATGGGGCTGGAAACAAAAATTAATGAATTTGGTTAAAATGGAGGAAAATTGATAAAGGGCAAAATGGACACAAGAGATTAATAAGTTCAATCATAAGGCATGTCATGATTGCAACTTACAATCTAAGTAATTTCATCCATAACAAGTGGTACTTGTTGGCCAAAATTCACTCCCTGCTTTTGCCTTTTCATTATGGCCAAGCACAACATTTAGATTGGTGTATTCCGATAACAAAATGTCAAGTGTGTGGTTTCCTTCAGAGAATGCTTTTATTCAGTCTCCTTGCAAGCATTATTTCTTTTGGTAGGGTTTTACTTCAATTTTTTTGCCCAAGTCTCAAAGGAATTGGCCACTTGCTTTCTCAAAGAACTGGGTCCATTTCACTTTGCCGAAGGGTCTATTTCTCAAGGAATTGGTGCAGTTTAATCTTTTCGAGGGGTAGTTCCATTTTTTTGAAGGGTCACTTTCAAGCTTCTTGAAGGACCATTCTCTTAAAAATTGTCTATTGTAGGTTTTCTGAAGGGTCTTTTTCCAAAGGAATTGGTGTACTTCAATATTTTTGAAGGGCAATTCCATTTTTTTGAAGGGCAATTCCACCTTTCTGAAGGGCAGTTCCATTCCTCCAAAGGGCATTCCACTTTTTCGAAGGGTTCATTCTTTGGGTTTGTTCTTTATTTTAGACTTTTTGTTTGAAACAAAAAGTCTAAAATAATTCTCCTTTGTGAATTTTTCAAAAAAAATCTTCGTTGCAACTCTCCAAAGGAATTCTTTCAGCTTTTTGTTTCAGACAAAAAGTCTGAAAGAATTGATCTTTGTAACTTTTTTGAAAGAATTGTTTCAGACTTTTTATCCAAAATAATATTTTTGAAGGGTACATTACGAATTTCTGAAGGGTCTTTTTATTCAAAGTGTCCTTCGAAAAAAGTTTGAAGGGACACTTTCAAAATACCCAAAGGGCCTTTTGCCTCAAATAAAGGTCCACTTTCATTCTTCTGAAGGGCATCTTCCAAGGAAGTGGTCACTTGAAAAAAGTCTGAAAGGGCAATTCCATTCTTCTAAAAGGTACTTCAAGTTTTAAGATGATCTTTTCCCTTGTAAAGTACCCTACACAAAATTTTGAAGGGTATTTTATCTTCCAAAGTGTCCTTTAGAAAAGTGCAATTGCTCCACTTCCAAATGTCAGGGGATCTAGCTCTACCAATTAGAGCACATATGATTACTTCTCGTATTAGCAATTAAACATGGAATTATACCAGAATGATAAAGTAGCTAGAAACTTGAGACAGCAAAGAATTTGAGAGACAATACACACTCTTGTATTAAATATTACTAGAAGAAAATACAATAAGGAAGATGCCACTTCTTCCTCCACCTCAAAGGCTTGCCACACCTTAAGACCTTCTTCCCTCTCTCGCTCAACACAACAAATCTAAACCCTGAGTTGATATCCCTCCTTGAATGCTTCAGCGGATCTCCTTGACCTTACACCTGTAGATCTCCTTGACCTTGCTTTGCTTCAATGCTTTTACTTGCATTCTTGATTCAATTACAATACATGCCTTATGGGTCTTTAAATAGGATCCCATGCTTACAAAAATAGAACTCTAGTTACAATAATTAGACACGCAGATCGTGACTATAATTAGTCATTTGACATGCAAACACTCGCTTCACTTAACTGACTGTTTGTCAACAGCAGTTCTGAAAATACACAGGCGATCGACACTGGTCCCTGCTGGTCTGGTGCTGCCAACGACGACTGACTCCCTGCCATCGCCGGTCTCCTTCTCCACTGCATATAACCGACGTCGATCACACTGCCGATGCCGGTGGCTCTGGTTCTTCAGCATCCTTCCTTCTGTCTGCAAATAGTTGAAGCTTTTAGCTCCACACCATAACAATCTCCCACTTGGAGATAAATAGCTGCAACTTGTACCTGTACCTATACACCATCTATTTTGTTCCTTAGGCTCTGTATCCCTCTTCAACGTCACTCTTGAAGACCAACCACCATGTAAACCTGTGATGTAATACCTGTCTCTTATGCCACAAGAATTTTGCTGCTCCTAAATTCTGCATGACACACTTCTGAACCAACTCTACCCTTAGCTCAGAAAACTCCCTGTATATGAAACCCTGCAACAAGTAACACAATACAGTAACAGGATAATGTAGCTAATATTATCCAACCTGGTAAAGATAAAATACAATGGTAAAACCTCCATTATTCTGTAGCCTAATCAAGACCATATACCATAGCCTTCTGTCTCATGTGTCCATCCACTCTCTTCTCTAAAACGAGAATCCATCCCTCTATCCAGTGCTTTCTTCCAGCTGACAATACTACCAACAAATACCTGTTTGGTTCTCCAAGGACTCACACTCCTCATCCATGCCAAGCTCCCACTGTTTCTGGATTCTACCTGCATTGCTTCTTCCATCTTCCTAGTTCATGACTATCAGTAAGCAATATAAAGAAGGTGAACAACAAATATGAGGTTCACATACCTTCCTGACCTCCACATGGGTGTTTAAGACTTATTGATTCACCCAACATCCGTTCCAGTGATCAATATCGGCCATCTCCCAGTTTGCTCCTGACCAATGTCAGTTCCCTGCACTGACCCTGACTGTCGACGTCATTTCCCTGGCCGACGCCGGTGTCTCCCCTGCCGACGTCAGTCCTTGTGACCAACATCGGACTTCTCCTGTCCGACCTACTGACCCTGCTGGTCTGCACATGACCGATGTCGATATCTGGATGACTGACGTCGGTGCCAAGCGACCGACATTGGTGTCTGTGTGTTCCTGTAAGTGATGAAATTTTCATCTGCGAGCTCTCCTTGGATCAAACCTTTGTCCATGTTACCCTGATCAGATTTATTTAGCCCCTGTGACTGATCTTTGTCCTTCATCTCCTCCATAAACACCAAGGCTTCCTTGTTCCTGTCAAAAGCATCAAATTTCCTTTTTCTGCAATGAACTGTATCTGTGCTTTCCAAATTTGAACACATACCTTTTGAATCAAGAACTTCCATTCCCTTCCTATTCATGTAACCAAGCCTATTAGGCCACATCTTTGAATCTGCACCAGAAGTAGAATCAGTAATACAATTAGGTAGATAAAGAGTGCCTACTTTCTTACCTCTTGCTAGAACAAGTGCTCCCTTGGTAACCTTCCAAGAGTCCGTTGTGAGGGTTATTGTGCATCCCTCATCTCCCAATCTTCCTACAGAAATTAAACTCTGCTTTAGAATTGGAACATGCATGACCTCTTTCAACACCCATGTGTTGTCAATTTGAAATCTCAGCTGCACTTTCCCTTTGCCAACTATCTGACAAGGCGTACCATCCCCTAAATAGAGCACTCCAAAATCTCCCTGTTCATACTCATAGAACAAATCTCTGTTTGGAGATGCATGAAAAGATGAACCAGAATCTAAAATCCATGATCCTACCTGACTATCCGAAGAAAGTATGAGAGCGTCTTGCATCACAATATTTGCATCCTTTGCTTCTTCCATACCTGCATGTTGATTCTCTTTATCTCTCAACCAACACTCCTTTTTTGTATGTCCTTTCTTTCCACAAAACCAGTAGGTAATACCTTTGGACTCAGATCTCCTTCCCGACCTTGATTTCCCTTACTCAACCTTCTCCCTTTGCCTTCCCCTACTTTTTGCACTTAGAGCATTACCTGATGATTCACCTGTGCTTATCCTGTGTATTTCTTCATTCAAGATCACACTCACAACATCATCAACTTTTAAGATTTTAGAAGCAGATGCAGAATTACTTACTACCATAACCAAACCGTCCCAACTTTCAGGCAGAGAACATAAAATCAAGAGAGCCTTTACCTCATCATCAAAAATAATATTGACTGAAGCTAGTTGGTTTACCAAACCATGGAAATCACTGAGATGAGTATGTACCGATCCACCTTCCTGCATTTGCAAAGTAAATAGCTGCTTCATAAGATATACCTTATTAGAAGCCGAGGGATTTTCGTATAAATTTGCCAAGGACTTTATCAACTCTTCTGTTGTCTTGCACTGTGATAAGCTGGAAATCACAGATGATGCAAGGCTCAACTTTATGGAACCGAGAGCCTTCTGATCAAGAACGTTCCATTCTTCATCCTTCATATCTGTGGGCTTGCATGCAACCCCACCCAACGGTAAGTACAAATCCTTCTGATACAGATAGTCCTCAATCTGCATCCTCCAATGTTGATAATTCTTGCCATTAAACTTCTCCATTCATAGCCTACTTTCTTCTACCATTGCTGAACTCCCACTCAATCAAAAAACCCTGTGAATGACCTGTAATCAAAAAACAATACCCTGCTTCCTGCAAACCGTAGCTCTGATACCACTTGTCAGGGGATCTAGCTCTACCAATTAGAGCACATATGATTACTTCTCGTATTAGCAATTAAACACGAAATTATACCAGAATGATAAAGTAGCTAGAAACTTGAGACAACAAAGAATTTGAGAGACAATACACACTCTTGTATTAAATATTACTAGAAGAAAATACAATAAGGAAGATGCCACTTCTTCCTCCACCTCAAAGGCTTGCCACACCTCAAGACCTTCTTCCCTCTCTCTCTTGCTCAACACAACAACTCTAAAGCCTGAGTTGCTATCCCTCCTTGAATGCTTCAGCTGATCTCCTTGACCTTACACCTGTAGATCTCCTTGACCTTGCTTTGCTTCAATGCTTTTACTTGCCTTCTTGATTCAATTACAATACATGCCTTATGGGTCTTTAAATAGGATCCCATGCTTACAAAAATAGAACTCTAGTTATAATAATTAGACATGCAGCTCATGACTATAATTAGTCATATAACATGCAAACACTCGCTTCACTTAACTGACTGTTCGTCAACAGCAGTTCTGGAAATACACAGGCGACCGACGCCGGTCCCTGCTAGTCTAGTGCTACCGACGTCGGCCGACTCCCTGTCGTCATCAGTCTCCTTCTCCACTGCATATAACCGACGTCAGTCATACTGCCGATGTTGGTGGCTCTGGTTCTTCAGCATCCTTCCTTCTGTCTGCAAATAGTTGAAGCTTTTAGCTCCACACCATAACACCAAAGGTCTAAAGGGCATTTTCAAAAGTCTTAAAGGCTATGTCTATGCCAAAGTGTCCTTCAAGAAAAATTACAAAGGGTATAGACACTCCTGTAGAGTCCATAGAAGGATTATTGAAGGGCATACTTGAGAAGTTCAAAGAGACACTTTTGAAAAGCCCATTGAAAGACACCTGTAGAGTCTATAGAAATATGGGTCCAAAGAGAATAAAAGGGAGCCCGTAGAAATATGATTACATGAACGTCAAACTTTTTCCTTAGAAAATAGCCATTGGGAAGTAATCAAGCTTGAAAATCTTGAAGACTTAAGGCTCCAAAATCCTAAAGTTGTCAAGCTCCAAAATCCCAAAGTAATCCAGCTTGAAGACTCTGAAGTAAGTGAGCTTGAAGAACCTAAATTAATCTACATAGTGTAAATCAAGATTCTTAAAGGACTTAAATTATAAAGACTTTATATGTTAACTAGTCACAAAAACCCAAATTACACTATGAATTACAAATCAAGTTTTTGGGACTACTCAACTTCTAAAACTTGATCCAACAGCTAACCCATGATTCCAAATATTTATAGTGGGCATCAGATGAATGAGAAGCTACCACATGGCATAAGTTGGGGTAACGATGGATTTTCAAAGGTAGATAGAGGATGATCTACAAGCATCCACACCAGACAGATTGATGGTGCAAATAAATGATCCTTGTCATTTATTACTGACCAATCAAAAGGCATGAGGTTGAGGGACTCCATGTAAGTTTTGATAGTTTTTCATATCCAAGGCCAAACAAAATGAAAGTGACTCCCCTCCACACCATTCAACATCTTTATGAGCTAAAGAGAAGCTGTTAAGCATCAAGACAAACTTCTAACAGGGGGATCCATTGGCAACAACCATATTGATGCCATTACTCAATATCTTGTTTCTGCTTGGCAACCATTAGAGAAGCATCTTCAAGAGGGTAGGACAAGGGCATTCAAGGGGGTGACATGGATCAATCAGATGGACTGAATGAGAATCATTGGCAAAATCAATTGCAGCAAACAATGGAGATTTCTAATAGAATCGATCCCTCTCTTTGGTGCCAAAGGCCTCCTCCTCTCACTTCTTTCTATTATATATATGGTCCTTTGGATAGTAAAATAGAGAGATCCACATAGTGTATGGCAAAGCCCTGCTGGAATGATATCACATTTTTCCTTCAAGCATTAAGTGCTAGTCTATTTTCTTTCAAGTTCTGAGCAATTATCTGAGTGTGTAAGAGACGTATAGTGACAACAAGTGATGGTTTTCATCCTTTTGTCCTTTGTTCTTCATGTCTGAGCAAGAGTTTTGGATCTAACTGGTCATATGGTGTGTGTCTAATTGTATTGAATTTCTGCATGTGTATTACTATTTTGAAATGTGCAAAGTTTACCTTTTAGTTCATTTGCCTTGTGTCATTTTACACATCTCACCTTTGTGTTGAAATACTTGTGTTAGAATCCTTAAAGCTTGGGAATAGTCTATGTATTTTTTTTTTATTGTACACTATAATATGATATTCATGTGGAAGATAACCTTGGTGCATCACCATTCTTAGAGTAGGTTTTCCTTTTCTATAATTTCTAACTTTTTTCCCTTCAAGAAAACTAGTTTAGACATAAGTGGTTTTGTAGAGACACATAGAGGGATCTAAGCCTTTTAATCTAGAGGTTTATTTCCATTATAGGCACACCCACATGCCTATAAATGTCCCAATGTTGCCCAAATATGGAAGATGCCTAAGCATCCTCATTTAGGGTGCAAGATTTGGAGACAATAATTTTGGCATGCCTAGTGGGACCTCAGTTCCTGGTTATTTACATGTTAAGGTGAATGTTAGTCTTAACAAACCTAAGTTTATACTCTTAATACATAATTTTGTGACTCCAAAAGGTGAGAATATTTGGTTTTAGATCAAGTTTCCCACATTATACTTCATGGTCCTCACTAGGTCATCTAGGACTTTCGATCAAGCCCCTCTAACTGAAGTTGGAGAAATAGGAGATCAAGAAGAAAGAAGAGAAATGGATAGACAACAGCCTTTTCTAGCCTTTAACGCACAAAGTCTAATTGAACTTATTATATACGACCCTATTCCTCTCAATGCTACTATTGACGCTATGGAATTGCATCCTTGACAGAAGATTGAACTTCTGTCTTCCATGCGGCACAATGGAGACTCCTCTCTTGCTTGTGGGTCTAGAAAATTTGAGGGTAGAATCTCTAAATAAGGGCTAGCTCCCTTTGATGCATTTATAAGTTATTCTAGTACTTTTTCTAATATATAAAAAAGGGGGGGTTGAAAAGAGAGAAAGATTACTGAAAATGGAACCTAGATTAATACGGTGATGCACCAAAAAAGTTTGATCTACTCATTTACTCACACTTCAGACTAGAAGAGGACATACATACACTTTATTCGATGAAAAGGCCAGATTGTAGGAAGCTTAACAAGGAGGATTAATGAAGACACAAAAAAAATGAACTTACCATAGGCACTGTAGGAAAACACACTATTTGGTAACACTCTTCTATCTCTACGCTCCAAATACAACACTTCGTGTTACCTGCAGAAATGGTGATTTATCTATACCAGGTATGTTGGTGTCAAACTTGTGAAAGCATCATGCTAAATGATTGAACACAAGGTTAATACTTAGACACACTCTGAGATATATCTAGCCAGATAGAGGTCAAACACATTCTATTGATTCAAGGTGAAAATTTTAGCAGGGCTTTGCCTTACAAAAATGAGAGATGCCTTTTTCAAATGAGAGTTTACAATATATAGAGAAAGAGAAAGAAATGGTGCCCCTTTCCACAAGTGGCCCATGCTGCATTTAGTTTTTTGGGAAGAGGAAGTCTGGTGAAGGAAGCCATGCTGTAGTAGTTTCCAGTCTTGACTTTGCTGCCTAGGCAAACACTCCTGCAAAAGTATGGGTCACTGCTCTCCATAATCGACAAAGCCATCCTTCCATTAAAGTTCACTCAACTGTCTGCCTATTAATGCCAAAAAAAGAGAAATGGGCTTCCCTCTTGAATGTTCGTGTGCTTTGATGATCACTTGGTGGCTATTTCATTCACAATAATAACTCCTTGTGCTGACACCTTCTTTTGCCACCTAGACTGTTTGTCTGCTTCTGCACTTGGCTTTTGTTCTTTCCCAACTTTTGTCCTTTCCTGACTCTTTGGCCTTTGTGAATTAATTCAGACAAAATGTTTGAATGAATTCCTTTGGGCACTTTGTCCAAAAGAATTCACATTGACTCCCATTAGATTTCCTTCATATTTATTCTTCAGACAAAAGTCTGAAGGAACTCCTTCCTTTTGCCTTAGTCTTTTACTCAAAGAAAACCTTACCTTTCAGCCTTCTCTTTGATCCCTTTGCAAGTGTTCCTTGCCCTCCGAAAGGGTACCTAACCTTTGGGGCTTGTTGAAAGACTTATATCTCTTTGAAAATGAGTGATTTCCTTTGCCAAAAAAGGCTTGTGCGATTGACTGCCCAAAGAGAAAAAAGGTCTTATACCAAACCAAAACCTGTAGGTCTTTAGATCTTTCAATTTTTTATAAGAATAGGACTTATTACAAAGAAAAGGAAATTCATAGAAAAGTGGGTATATGACTAAACTGACAGTTCAGAACAGTAGGGAAAGAAGGAGACTGACTTTTGGCCTATAGGACCAAAATGGTCAACAACTACCAAGGGTCTCCCTGGTTTCAATAAAGAGCATCCTATCACCCCATCTAAGCATATTAAGGACATTTTGAATTTCTATAACTTCCAATATGTCACATGAACCAACATAGCCATCAAATTACTTGCTATGTCTCTAAAAGGCAAAGCACTTGACTGGTATAGGACTTTGGAAGGTGGTTGCATTACAAGTTGTGATGACTTTAGGGAATTGCTAGTGACTAAATTTGAGAATAAGAATGACCACACTTTGTTGATCCATCAAATGAAAATGATAAAGAGAGGTCCTAATGAATCTATGGGGGATTTCAATGAAATATTTCAAATGACATGGCATAGGTTGCCGCCGGTCATGAGACCTCCTCCAAGCTTTATGTTCCCCACCTATCTCAAAGGTATTGGTACTGATGTAGCAGTGATGTTATAATCTATGGGAGGATTCACTCTGCTTGATGCATATGAAATAGCAATTGAAGCTAAAAATAGCTTGATACAAGATGAAAGACTCCCTCTAAGAGTTTACATGCCATTGTTCTCTCATAGTTCAGTTGAAGCTCCAAGCATTGCTCAAATTCCCAACACTAATGTCAATCTAGGAGCCTTCCCCAAGAAAGTGGATAGTGCTATGGACAAAGATGAAGAAATGTGGTCATTACTAGCTCAGCTCAAGTAAGCTCAGTTCTAGACAAGTGTGCCATCGAATCATCAATACTATCTTTAACAAGGCTATAGAGATCCACCCTAATACAACTACCAAGGAAGAAGATAGGGTCATAAAGGTTTCAATAGGCAGCCTAATGCTTATAATTCTAATCCCACTCCTTCCATGAAGGTTGTTGTTCCATTACTTTCTAATCTGGTCCAAGGAGAGAATCATTTGGACCAATGGGAACAACCTCAAGGTCAGTTTATGCATGATGGTGGAGAAGACAACCAAGCTTTGGCAACATAAGAAGAAGCTACTCCTTATGTAGCTTTAGAAAGTAAACCTTATGCAAAGGGATAACCAAGGAGAAGACAACAACCAAAGTGTAGGCATGATGAACTTCCAAACAAGAGATGATAATGTTTTAAATCAAAGCATGTTAGTTGTAACAAACACAAGAGCCAAGAAGAGAGCATTAGGAGAAGGTCAAAAAGCATGAGTAACTCCAAGTGATGCCTCTCTAAGGCCATAAGGTGTGACTCCTAATGCAGTTCCTGCTACAAGTCATACTCCTTAGCAAAATCAAATGCTACTTGGGATATCAAGCCTACAACACAGCAGGTTCAAACTCCACTACCTTCAAAAGTCTAATAAAATGTGAATGCTCCCTCTTTAAACATTATTGATTATTTAAAGAGTACTAAGACAAGCATAACTCTTTGGGAGTTCTTACATATGCTTGGTCAAAAGGAGATCTTACAAGAACAACTTGCAAACATTCATGTAGCCCCTCAAACTTCAAATCACAATAGTGTGGCCCTTACCAATTGTCCAAGCCATGTCTTAAATCCCTCCTCCAAGTTTGAAAAGCCTTCACCCTTCTACCTCACACTCATTATGGGAGACAAATTGGTCTATAATTGCATTGTGGATAGTGGAGATAGTACCACTGTTATACCTAAAGTGGTGGCTAATAAGTTGGAATTAAAATATGAGTCACATAGTAATGGTGTATTGCATCTTGATAGGACTCCAACTAAGATAGTGGGACTAGTCAAAGGTCTGAAGGTCTTCTTACATGATTTCTCAAGTTTCCCAATTTTTCAAGATGTTGTGGTGGTAGACCTTCCAAACCATTTCGCTATCTACTTGTCAAGGGACTTCACCACTCAGATAGGAGGGTACCTTTCTACCGATCGGTCTTTTCTAGAGTTTAAAATAAGATATGGAATCAAGGTGACTATAAGGACTCGACCCTTAGCAAGGTTTCATATTGAGCCATATATGGAGACAAACTCAAATCAAAATTGTCTATTTAGCAAAGAAGAAGAAGGTGTCATGGATGGTGAAGCATCCTCCCCCCTTGAAGGTATTTCTAATCTTTTCCTTGATAAATATAACACTGAAACACATGGAATTGATCCATATACTTTCATTGAAGAGAATGATTTGGGAGTTTATTTTATGCGTGAAGGGGATGTTCCAATCCCTTCACTCACTAATGAAGATCATGAACTTAATGGGATGTGGGAAATGTTCTTTGATGGCTCAAGAAGCAAAGTAGTTGCAGGAGCTAGCATTGTGTTAGTTTCTCCATCAAATAATCAATACTACTCCTCATATAAATTCCACTTCAACTTCACTTGCAATGTGGTAGAATATGAAGGCCTACTCCATGGTTTCCAATGGGAAAATAAGAGAGGAATCGAGAATCTAAAAGTTTGTGGAGATAGTGAATTCGTCATCCATCAAGTGAGAAGTCAAGCTACAACCAAGAATCCTTTGCTTAAATCCTACAAGCATAGGGTATGGGATCTACTTGAAGACTATGATGCCTTCAACATACAACTCATACTAAGGGATTCCACTAAACATGCTGATAGATTGGCTACCATAGGGGTATGATTTGATACAACTATTGATGTGGGACAAGAGAAATATCAATCTCATATCAAGGTCATTATGAGACCCTCTATTCCAGATAATGAAGTGTCATGACAAGTGTTTAAAATTGATGAACACATTGTACACTTCTTGCAAAATGAGGTAGGTTTCTCCTCAAGAAACCAAAAGAGATTACATGATCAATATGAAGAGCAAATCATTCCACTGAATATAAACAAGATACCTAAGGGGCTGATTACCTTGGAAAGTGTTTTCAATGAAGATGATCAGAAGAAGAAAGAAAGAGTTAGCATGTCAACAAAAGAAGAGAACTATGAAAGAGTCCTGATTTCAAAGATAATATTTTGAAAATTGGTAAGGTATGTTCTTAGCCTGAGAGGTAGGATTTTACTAAATTGTGCAAAGAGTTTCATGATATCTTCTTTTGGGAGTATAAAGACTTGAAAGGGTTTGATCCAAGTTTAGCTCATCATAATATTGAGTTAGAACCTGGGGCTAAACTGATCAAGCAAAAGCAAAGGCCTATCAATTCCAAGATAGAAGAACTCATGAAGAAAGAGCTAACCAAGCTGATTGAGTCTAGGATTATCTTTCCTATCAAACACTCAAGCTAGGTGGCTAATGTTGTACCTGTCCCAAAGAAAATTGGAAAGATCAGACTTTGTGTGGATTTTCAAGATCTTAACAAAGTTTCTCTTAAGGATCATCATCCACTACCTTCCATGGAATAAATTCTGTAAGTTGTTTCAGGTTCTTAACATTTCTCACTTCTTGATGGTTATTTCGGCTACAACCAAATATTGGTAAATGAGGATGATCAATTCAAGACAACCTTCACTATAAAGTGGGGAACCTTTGCCTATAATAAGATTCCTTTTGGTTTGTCCAATGCTAGAGCCACTTTTCAAAGAGTAATGGACGCGGCTTTTAAAGGTTTGATCAATAAGTTTTTATGTGTACCTAGATGATGTAACTATTTTTTCAAAAGATGATGTTGATCATATGAAACATCTAAGGTAGGTGTTTGTGAAATTCAGGGAGTATGGCGTATCCCTCAATCCAAAAAAATGCATTTTTTCTATTCATAAAGGTAAATTCTTGGGGCACATTATTTCATAAGGAGGCTTGTCTATTGACCCTGAAAGGATTGAGGCTATCCTAGGCTTATCCTTACCTCAACACAAGAAGGGACAACAAATCTTCTTAGGGAATATAAAATTTGTTAGAAGGTTTATTTTAGACTTTACAACTGTGGTAAATCCTATCACAACCATGCTAAAAAAGAACCAAGTTTTTACTTGGATAAAGGAGGGAAAGAGCAATTTTGAGGCAATCAAGCAAGAAATTGTAAGATCCCCTACTCTCTTAATCCCAAAATTTTCCAAGGATTTCATACTCTATACCTTCACCAACCTTGATACAATCTTAGCCATGCTTATGTAAAATAATGATGAAGAGATAGAGTAACCAATTGCATTCTTCAACCAAGGATTAGAGGATTATGAGGCTAGATATACATTTGTTGAGAAGTAGGCTTTGAAAGTGATAAAGGGATTGAAAAAATTTAGGCACATGGTCTCAAACAATAAGATACATGTCATGGTTTCTCATCTCAGCACCAAAGAGTTTATCCTAAGTAAGGACCTCAATGAAAAGAGAGTTGGCTGGATCACAAAGGTGATGGAGTATGACGTGGACATCAAGGTGATAAAATTGGTGAGAGGACAAGGATTATGTGGGTATTTAGCTTCAGATCTGCAAGAGCCAAAATAAAAGGTCTTGATCAACCAAGTTCACCCCCAACCAGTTGATCACATACCAGTCTGGAGCTAGACACAAGACATCATCAATTTTCTTTAAAATGGTGAGTGTCCCAATGGTTTGAGCAAGTCTCAAAAGAGATACTTTAGATTGTAGACCATTCCCTATTGCCTTGTTGATAATGTTCTTTTTATAAAGGACACAAATAGTGTGTTGACAGTGGTCAATTTGACATGCTACTAAAAAGTTTTCACAATGGTACAGATGGAGGTCATATCTCTCTTAGAACTATAGTCATAAAGCTAATGAGGGTTGGTTACTATTGGCCTAGTCTTTTTAAGGACTATTATCATTAGGCTAAGGTGTTCCCTCAAAGTGCCTTCTTTGTAGGAAAACATAAACTTACAACCCTTCCATTAAATCCTATCCAAGTGGACCAACCTTTCATGCAATGGGGCCTTGATTTCATTGGTATGATCAAGCCTCCATCAAGTGCTGGACACAAAAGGATATTGACTGCTACTAACTCCTTCAAAAGGTGGGTAAAAGTTGTTACATTTAAGGAGGTAAATGAAAATGCTATCTTGGAGTTCTATGAAAGCATTATAACAAGGTTTGGAGTTCCTCATGTCATCATTTTTGATAATGCACTTGCTTTCTTAAGTGCCACAACTTTTGATTGGGTAGGTAGGAATGGAGTTCACTTGAGTACCTCATCCAATTATTACCCTCAAGGTAATGGATTGGTTGAGTCTACCAACAAGAATCTCATTAAGATCATTAAGAGAATATTGGAGAACAATCAAAGATTCTAGCTTTATGGGTAGACATGATTACTCCTAAGAAATCAATTGGTAACTCTCCCTTTGTACTTATTTTTGGGAGAGAAGCCAGGTTGTCCATATCCCAAGAACTCCCTACCCTATAACTTGCACAATAGCTAAAATTACTTGAAAACACTCTAATGGAAGTCAAGTTGACAGAACTAATGCAGCTATAAGAGGCAAGGGATGATGCACACAAGGTATGGAACACCATTAAGTACTCATGAAAAAGTCCATTGACAAAAGAGCAAGTGCAAAAGTGTTCAAAGAGGGTGACTTGGTATTGAAATGGGATGAAGATAGAGCAAATCTAGGCAAAAATACAAAGTTTGACACATTGTGGAGTGGCCCTTACATTATCAACAAGTGCAAGCAAAGCAACTTATTTTAGATGTCCAAGATGAATGGAGAAGAGTTGCCTATCCCTGTGAATGAGATACACTTGAAATTCTACTATTAATCCTTACAAGCCATGTTTTGTAAATAGTAGCTTAGATGTGTGTTTCCTTTTGGTCAGCTGTTGTGTTCCCTAAGTTCCTTGTAGCACAGTGTGTTTCCTTCCTTGTGTTGGTGTGTCTTTGCCCTCGTGTGTATGAATCATCTAGCTTGTGTGTGTTTTTCCAAGAAGTTTTTTCAAGTTCTTTTGCCTTCCTTATGCATGACTCCATGCCCAATGGAAATATTTAGGCAATTGGTATTTAGCATAGCAGGCATGCCACCCCTTGGAATTGCCAATAATGTTGGCCAAAATTCAATCCTAGGTTTTGCCTTTTCGTTATGGCCAAGCACAACATTTAGAATGGCGTACTCCCACAACAAAATGTCAAGTGTGTGTTTTCCTTCAGAGAATGATTTTATTCAATCTCCTTGTAAGCATTATTCCTTTTAGTAGGGTTTTACTTTAAGTTTTTTGCCCAAGTCTCGAAGGAATTGACCACTTGCTTTTCTCAAAGAACTAGGTCCTTTTTACTTTGCCGAAGGGTCTCTTTCTCAAGGAATTGGTGCACTTCAATCTTTCTAAGGGGTAGTATCATTTTCCTAAAGGGTCACTTTCAAGCTTCCTGAAGAATCATTCTCTTGCGAATGTCTATTACAGGTTTTTTGAAGGGTCTTTTGCCAAAATAATTGGTGCACTTCAATCTTTTCGAAGGGCAATTCCACTTTTTTGAAGGGCAATTTCACCTTTCTGAAGGGTAGTTATGTTCTTCCGAAAGGCATTCCACTTTTTCAAAAGGTTCATTCTTTGGGTTTGTTCTTTTTTTTGGACTTTTAATCCAAAATAAAAAGTTTGAAAGAATTCTCCTTTGTGACTTTTTCAAAAAAATTAGTCGTTACAACTCTTTGAAGGAATTCTTTCAGTTTTTTATTTGGGACAAAAAGTCTAAAAGAATTGATCTTTGTAACTTTTCCAAAAGAATTGTTTCAGACTTTTTATCCAAATAAATCTTTTTGAAAGGTACATTACAAATTTTTGAAAGGTCTTTTTCTTTAAAGTGTCCTTCAAAAAGGTTCAAAGGGACACTTTTAAAATACCCGAAGGGTCTTTTCCTCAAATAAAGGTCTACCTTCATTCTTTCGAAGGGCATCATTCAAGGAAGTGGTCACTTGAAAAAACTCTGAAAGGGAAATTCCATTATTCTGAAAGGCACTTAAAGTTTCGAGAGGATATTTTCACTTGCAAAGTGTCCTACACAAAAGTTTGAAGGGCCTTTTATCTTCAAAAGTGTCTTTCAAAAAAGTGCAATTGGTCCACTTCTAAAGGTCCAAAAGGCCTTTTAAAAAGTCTCAAAGGGTATTTCTATGCCAAAGTGTCCTTCAAGAAAAAGTATGAAGGGTATAGACACTCCTGTAGAGTTCATAGAAGGATTGTCGAAGGGCATATTTGAGAAGTCCAAAGGGACACTTTTGAAAATCCCATTGAAAAACACCTGCAAAGTTCATAGAAAGATGGGTCCAAAAATAATAGAAGGGAGTCCATAGAAATATGGTTGCAAGAACATCAAATTTTCACCTCAGCAAATAGTCATTGGGAAGTATTTAGGCTTGAAAACCTTGAAGACTTAAGGCTCTAAAAGCCTAAAGTTGTCAAGCTCCAAAAGCCTAAAGTAATCCAGCTTGAAGACTCCAAAGTAAGTGAGCTTGAAGAACCCAAATTAATCTGCATAGTGTAAATCATGATTCTCAAAGGAATTAACTTATATACTTTATAAGTTAAGTAGTCATGAAAACCCAAATTATAATGTAAAGTGTAAATCAGGTTTTTGAGACTACTCAACTTATAAAACTTGATGCAATAGCTAACCCATGATTCCAAAGATCAACAGTGGGCATCAAATGAATGAGAAACTGCCACATGGTGTAAGCTGAGGCAAAGATGGCTTTCAAAAGTAGATTGAGGATGATCTGCAAGCATTCATGCCAGACAGATCGACGGTACAAATCAATGATCCTTATCATTTTTTGATGACCAATCAAAAGGTGTGAGGCTGAGGGACTCTATGTAGGTTTTCACAATTTTTCAACTCCAAGGCCAAACAAACTAAAAGTGACTCCCCTCCATGCCATCGCACATCTCAATGAGCTAAAGAGAATCTATTAAGCATCAAGACAAAATTCCAACAAGGGGATCCATTGGTAACAACTGTATTGATGCCATTACTCAATATCTTGTTTCTACTTAGTAACCACTGGAGAAGCATCTTCAACAGGTAGGCTAAGGGTGTTTGAGGGGGTGACATGGATCAATTAGATGGACTAAATGAGCAACAATTGAAAAATTAGTTCTAGTTGAAGATGGAGACTTGTAACAGAATTGATCCCTCTCTTTGGCACTAAAGGCCTCCTCCTCTCACTTTATTCTGCTATATATTCGACCCTTTGGCTAATAAAAAAGAGAGATCCACATAGTGTATGGTGAATCCCTACTGGAATGATATCCCATTTTGCCTTCAAGCATTAAGTACTAGTCTATTTTATTTTAAGTTCTGAGCAATTATTTGAGTGTATAAGAGACGTATAGTCACAAGTGATGGTTTTCATCCTTCTATCCTTTGTCCTTCATGCCTAAGTAAGATTTTTGGATCTTGTGTGTCTAAGTGTATTGAATTTTTGCATGTGTATAACTATTTTTAAATGTGAAAAGTTTGCCTTTTAGTTTATTTACCTTGTGTCATTTTACACATCTCACCTCTGTGTTGATATGCTTGTGTTAGAATCTTTAGAGCTTGGGAATAGTCTATGTATTTCACTATATTGTGCACTAAAATATGATATTCATGTGGAAGATAACCTTGGTGTATCACCATTATTAGAGTAGGTTTTCCTTTTCTACAATTTCTAACTCTTTTCCCTTCAAAAAAGCTAGTTTAGAGATAAGTGGTTTTGTAGAGACACATATAGGGAGCTAGCCCTTTTAATCTAGAGGTTCATTTCCCCTATAGACACACCCACATGCCTAAAAATGTCCAGATGTTGCCCAAATATGAAAGAGGCCTAAACATCTTATTCTAGGATACAAGAGTTGGAGACAATAGTACTATTATATGATAGTAGATTTAAGGCATTCCTAGAAAAAATGCAAATCAGATGGAAGGGACCCTACATTATTTATGAAGTCTCAAATCATGAAACCATTATGTTAAAAGATCTGTAGGTAACTATATTTCTAGGACTTGTTAATGGTTGTAGGCTTAAGCCTTATTGTCATTAATCTCTACCATTTTTTATTGATAATGAGAGAGGGTGTTGAGTATCACCATCTAGCTAATAATTTTATTTAAATTTGTTTGTGTTTTTTTTTAGGATTAGTGTGTTTGTATGGTTCAATTTTTGGATTGTAACACATCGTAATGGAGTTAGAATAGTCAACATTGTAGACTATGATTGATTCACAAAGATAGCCTGAAGGAAGGATAAATGGTAAGGGTTACACAATGGTCATCAAATAATTCTAGGAAGATGGAGATGATAAGACATGTATGATGAAATGATAGACAATAATTGTTCAAGACCATTGATGACAAGGCACTTAAACATATTACATCTTTCTTGAAGCAGATCACAGATAGAATGATAGGATGGGTCACAAAATAAATGGGATAGATAAAAGGATGTTGAGTCACATCAACTACCTAACAACACATGAATCAAATAATCTAGATAGAAAAGGGTAACTATCATATCAAATAGTAGCTGGTTGATATCAATTTAGGAGGTAAACTCGTGTGCATCCAGCTCAGTGCATTTAAACTAGTCAACTAGATGGATTTAGGTGTCAAAATCCATATAACAAAGGGCATGGACAACACAAGGACATTACACACTTCTACCAACAATCAAACCTTTTGATTTGTGTCTAGAGTAGTTATTTGTGTGTATATTCATAAATCGAGCCAGACTAATCGAAGGAAGTGTTTGAAGAAGGCCACTACAACAACCATGGATTGAGCTAAATTATTGATCCCACTTTTTAATGCATAAAAAGAGGAAATAGGGATTGACTTAGGCCTAAGTCAAACCAAATATTAGGATCTAGACCATTTTGACTTCATTGATATGGAAGAAGCCACTTTGTTTGCTCATGATCCACAACAAGTAGCACAAAAAGGAGCCCTAACTCTTCCACATCCATTGTGAGGCTTAGATGTGTAATGATTGATCAAATTGTCTACTACTAGATGAGGTAATTCTCACTTTGCTTAGTATATAACAAAATATCTATTCATTGGTCCCACTATGTCCTAATTTGGATCACTCCTCAGACCATGGCAAGACCAATAGGCCTCCTAAATCATGGTAAATCCCTACTACCATCCAAATCCATAGTTCCACCAATTCACTCTGACACGAGGTAAAAATATCCTACAAGGGTAGGTAAAAGAATACCCATTGATTTGATAGAAGATGCTTTGATGCTTGTCTTAGTTGAATGCATCACCAAGCAATTTTGACAAACAATAAAATAGGTGAAGTAGGTGAAAAAAGGTGTTATAGACATTGTGTATCGCATGATATGCCTACACAAAAATTTCAACTAGCCCAAGTTTATGGCCTCTAAGCTAACCAAAAACATTGAAAATATTATTGTTGGCACCTCACATACATTCAAGTACCAGTTTATGGTTTTACTTCTCTACTTCACATAGTGGAAATTAACAGAAGGGTCGGTCAACCCTATTGTAATTTTTTGGCTTGCTACCATATTCACAAACATTACATGGATGGTAAAGGGTAGTATTATGAACAATTTGGAGGTTAAATACATAGTTGTTGGAGGCCCTAACCATGATTAATTCACACCCTATAATACCCCAAGATATCATGCAATATCTTGGATGCCATGCAATATCTTAGACATCATGCATCGGTTACAAAGTTGCACAACAACATCTAAATCAAGGTGCATGAGTTTCCTAAAACAAATATGACTTCACTGCCATTATTAATTACTATGTTGGATGTTAAGACAAAATTTTTGTGGCATAAATCCCTCATTGTGAGGTTGGTGTCATTGTTGCAGTCCATTCTCCCAAGTACATACTAACCAATTCAACCATAGGTGCAACCTCATGCACAATCACACGCTCAACCACAAACACCACCACAGACAACAATGAATCCAACATAACAAGACAAAGGAAAGAAAATGGCACCAACATGGATAGCATCACCACCACCACCAAAGAAGAGGACATATCAAACAAAGTCCTAGTTGGACAATATACATGTTCCTAAAATAGCACTTGAGTTTGATTTGTCAACATTGGGAGTTTAAGAGTAGGAAGTCCTAAAGTCCATGCTTGAAGACATTAAAAATAATGTTTATGAGTATGAAGAAGAAAAATAATTCTTCTTCTATAAATCGGTGCACACTTATTAGGTGCAAAATTAGGTAAAAAAATAACTTTGGATGGATATCACTCAACCTATGCCTTTTATCATTATTGACATTGTAGGGGAAAAAGTAGCTCAACAAAAGTTGAAGGCCAAAATATTCCACAAATATCCAACTACAAGATCCTCTGTTGTGTAGTAATAATAATTGCTAGCACAAGAAATCCCACCATGATTGTTGCATAGACCTTAAATGCATGCTACATCTCATATGTCCCCAATGATTAAGGACATAACAATGTCCTTCACAAACACAATAGAGGCAACTGTAACATAGTAAGAACAAGAGTCTCATCAATAGATGCAAGGCCAACCTATGAAGAGGCAAAAGCAAAGCCTCAACCCCCCTCTAACATTCAAGAATAATAAGGCTATACACTAAGGCACAGTTATGAAATCTTCCACTTTGGAGTATTCACAATCACTCACAATACTAGATTCCTCAACTCCCATAGAATAACTTGAAGAAACCAGTTTACCACATTTGAATAGCTAGCAAGAAACTGTGCAAGAATAGGATGTTACAACAAAAGCACAAAAGGAGGTTGAGAGGGGGGAGAAAAATGAAGAGAATGAGAAAAGAAGTAAAATGAAAGGTAGTTGAGGAATAAGAACAATGCAAGCAATAGGTAGTTGCACAAGAGGAACAACGCCAACAACAAGTTATGGAGGAAGAATGTAGGAGACAAGCCTAAGAAGCAAAGGCTATAAAGAAAAGAGCTAAGGAAGTAGAGGCTATTAAATAAATCGAAGAAGCATAAGCTCATAAAGAATCAAAGGTGAAGAAAAAGGAACAAAAGGAGGTAACAAGGAAACATCAAAAAATGTAGGCTATGCAACAGAAGGAGGAGGCATAGGCACTAACATAGGCTTAGGAATAACAAAAGGCCAAAGGGGATCAATGTATCAAAGAAGAACAAACCAAGCAAGTGATTAAGGAAAAGGTATCCGAAGATAATTTAAGTCTATAATTAAAGAAAAGGCCAAAGTAGACGTAGATGCTAAGGTTAAAGTTGAAGCTAAAGCTAAAGCCAAAAAATACAAAGAGGCAAAATCCAAGGAATAATCCAAATGCATAAAACTATAGAAATTGGTGCCACAAAGAGGTGCATAGGAGGAAGCTTCACAACCCAAACCCTAAAGCACTAGATAATGATTGTTGTATGTTCCCACATCATCCACCCAGTGCACCACCTTTTATCTTCCTTTGGCACCATTCATGTTGGCTCTTGCAATTTCACCCACATCCATGGCCCTTGCTACCACTTTTCATGAAACATCTTTGGATGTTGCCCAACTACCACTCACCAAGAAAATTAAAGGCATAACTACATTCCAAGAGTCAATAGCATAAAAGGATTCAAACTTGGAGCAAGAATTTTTCCAATTAAGAGATGATAATATAGATTTGAGATGCCAACTTATAAATGCACATCAATTGATTGACAATAACTACCCCACATTGGTTACACAAGTTCTAGGTGGCCAAATGATGTTTGAAGAAAAGTATCTTAAAACTTTATTGGCATAACTCACAAAGGAATAAATGGCTACATAAGGGTAAAATATCAAATAAAAAATAGAGGCAATCTATAATCTTCTAGAGAAGTATGAACAGGTTTTGGATATCACTACACATCAAGCCAAGCAGATAACACAAGGTATGTTGAATTAGAGGAAACACCTTAACAATTTAGTGGTTGCCATTGATCCTGAGTTTGAAACAATATAAAAATCAAAAGCTATCATGGAGGATCAACTAAATACTTCTAAATCAATGAAAAACACCCTCAAAAATTGTTTTATTCAAGGGATAATACCATGCATAAATTATAGACTTGGCACAATGAGACTCTACATAATACATTTATTGGCCCCCAAGCTCAAAAGCATGCAGATCAATTGGATGAGATGATATTGGATATTCAACTCAAAATATCAAATGTTAAAGTATTAATCACATCATAAAAGATGTAGATGTTCAAAACTTGATGGTGATTCAAATCTTGTTGCGTATATTGATCACTATGGTGTGGGAAGTGCTAATAGACTAGAAGATGCTAAAATAAGATCTCTCATAGATTAATCCATCTATTGCCTAACTTGTGCATAAGCCTTAATTCATTCCACTAAGATAGCTATAACAAATGCTATAATAGAAGAAGATAATAACAAAGTTGTAACCAAAGAGACAACAACAACAACCTCCACCATCAGATTATGTGTAACCAACTAGTTCATCCACAACACAAACATAACCAACACAAAAACAACCTATTGTGCAAACACTTCAAATTATACCACCATCTACTTAATAGGTATTTTGCACTCCAATTTTGTATTTTTTACAAGTTTTGTATAATTTTATGGGATAACCTTAACCATTAAGAGTGAGGCTAGGATGGTTGAAAATTCATAAAGGGTAGCCACATGGTTATGATAGCCTATTGAAAACCCAAAAGGGCGCTAGGCTAATATACTGCTTAATAGAAAATCTTAAAGGATGGATAAGTAGTGAAAAAAGGGTGAAAACTAATAAATTACACCTAGAATGATAACCATGACTTTTGTTTACGGTTCATTCACTAAGCTTTAGAACATAATATATTACTACAACTTTATCTCGGGACAAGACAATGGTTTAAGTCCGAGGAAGTGATGGATGAAGAACATGGCCTACTAAAATCACAAAGTATAGTTGATGGACATGTTGGCCACTTTTGGCCCACATACTATATTTTTGACTAAGTGTGAGAAGATGGACATTCAAGGAAAAGTGGCAAGTTCAGAACAACATCGAGCTTCCAAGAGCAGACATCAAATAGCTTCAAGTTCTTAAAAGGAGAAGGCTTCTAGATTTAACAAGTAAAAGACCTCGAGATTTCTCTTATAAGACTTTGGGTTTGTCAAGTAGGAAGACTTTGGGTTTATGAAGGTGCACTACTTATTTCACTTTATAAGTTTTAAGTAATATCCAAAGTAAGTAAGCAGTGCCATTTGAGAAGCCTGACTTGGTCTTGGCTAGTGCTTTTCGGGTTCTCTCAACAAAAGACTTTAGGTTTGTGGGGTTGCCTTACTTAAAAGGTGAATTAAGTTATAAAGAGTCAAAATCTTGAAGGAATGAGTAAAATCAATAGTTTTGAAAGGAAAATAATGTAAAATAGTCTGCAAAAAGCAAAAAAGCTGAGGAATGTTAAAGTCAAATTGCCAACAAATCTGAAGGGCTAATTGATCAAGGATAAGTGGTACAAGGGCATCCAACTAGTAAAATACTAAAGGTTCATGGGAGTCTAGGCTCAACATATCAATGGATAAGAAAAGGTCAATTTTTCAAAGGATCCTAGTGGGATTTCGATGGCCAATCAGTAGAAAAGGACAAGGATTTTGCCTTTTGACTCTGATGATGTGGTCAATATCCTACATGCAAGATGCACATGTGGAAGGAATATGTCATTTTTAATGCAAGGATCAAATCAATCATGCCAAGTAGAGACATCCAGCTACCCACAACATGGCTCCCTCAAAATCCACCCAAGGGCAACTTGAATGTAGGATGGGCTCGAAGAGATTGGCGATGACCTCGAATGACTCATTCCATAGTCAAATAAGGATGACGGTGGTGGTTACAAGAATTTATGGCTCCTCTAATTCCTTTTTCTCATGCAAGCCCCTCTTCTCTCTTGTCCCCTTCTTCTATATATATAGGCTTCCAAGCCATTGTAAAGGGTTCCCAATTTTTAGAGTTTTTGTCATCTTACTAGAAGATGGATACCCATTGAGATGTTTACAAAAGTGTGATCCTTTGACTAGGCTAAACCCTATCAAAGTATTGTAATAACTACCTATTAAATGTAATGATACTTGATTTCCTTGCCTATTTCCTGTCTTTAATTAGTGCTTTAGTATGCTTGTTTCTTGGTGGGTTTGTGAATGCATTTATTCCTAGTCCATTAGCCTATTGCTTACCTCTTTGAAGTATTTTCAAGTTTTTCAAGTCCAAATTAGTGTTTTGATAGAACCTCTTCCAGCGTGTGTTAGCTTGACCCTGATATCATGCAAGCCCAAGTCACCTCATGACTAATATAGTGTGGGTTCAAGCGTAGATGAGTGTCTATTTATTTCTAGTACATCACCTGGTTAGCCCTCTTCGGAGCCCTTATTTCCCTTCTAACCCTTTTCCCCATGAAGTTTCATTTCATCATTAGTTTTAGGTGATCCACCAAGAGGAACTATCCTCTTTAAAAATCCTAAAGGCTCAACCTCACCATAGGTCACCCACATCATGAAGTTGTTCATGCTTATAACTGGAAGTGGGAGAGCCTAAAAAACTCTCCTATAGGGGTGAAATTCCAAGCTATAACAATTTTGGCATGCCCAGTGGGACTAAGGTCCAAAGTAGTGAAAGGATTTTTGATGTTATCCATCTACTTATCTACCTTTGGAGGCATTCTACAAACATTAATGACTCTATGTATCTATCAACTGGTTTGAGCAGTCCAATTGCCTAATCAACACATTTGGTATGTATAATCAACCATCTTTTGATCAACATGCATATTCCCTACCTTAACAACACACTTATCAAGCTAATAATGTTTATGTGTTTCCCCCAAGTGGCCCTCAAATGACCTATCAATCGTATCATGATCCATCTATACCAACACTTAGGCAAACTTTAGTGAGCCTTAACTAGCATGCACTAGAGTTGTGCTCACAAAAGTGTTATGGCCAAAATGTCCCTACTCACCATATTCATTATGTGAGGGATTAATTACAATAAATAAAAGTAGAATGGGCCACTATTGAGAGATAAAATTAGAAAAAACTCATTGATGACATGATGGATATATGTAGTCACATTCAGAGTGTTAAGGACAAGCTAGAAGGACTTGAGGAACAACAGGGCCGGCCCTGCCAAACTTTGGTGCCTACATATAGATCACCTCAACCTTCTTATGTGTCACTCATTCCTCCTCAAGTGACCATTTGAGGTGATCCTTCAAATATTCCAAGTTCCTCATATGTTTTGCAATCTTTTCCTTCTTAGAAATCTATCCAAGGGCGCTGTCAAAAAAATGAAGTGCCTATTATGGAATAGCCTACTATTTGGGTCTAAGATTTCATCCCTTTTCAAGAGCCTTCTTCTATTCCTGGCCACCTTAAGGAGGAGCTATTTCAAGAGAACATAGAAAATCAAATCAGAGAGTTGGAGTTGAAGGCAAGGAAGGAAGAGGAAACACAAAATTAGAAGATGAAAGTAGAACTGCTACCTTTCCCATCTTGGAGCCAAGTTACGCAACCAAGTAAATCCAAGGTCATTCAGCCTCCATCCCTCCCTCCTCAAGAGCCTCTATATATTCCATCTTGGAAATCCATTTAGAATAGTGGCCAAAGAAGGAGGTGGTGATTTTTGAAGTCAGACAAGGAGCCTTACATCCTCCACTCCTTTTCCTTCAAAATCCTAGAGACTTTCCTTGATGGAGAGCCATTCAAGAAGCAAAGTTTCAAAAATAAATGTTGAATGTGGTGATTGAAGATCCAAGTCAAGAGAAGGAGGAGTTAGTGCTTGAAGAAAATAACAAAGAGAGGTTAGCTCAACTCAATGAGCTTTCCCTACAAGATTTTTAAGACTCTTTCTCCCTCCCTCAAGAGCCACCAAAGAAGTTATTCACTAGCTAGAAAAGTTCTCCTTCAAGTTGCAAGCAAGGTGAAATTTTTCACCCTCCCACCATCTCCCTATTAGAGGAAGAACATGTTTTGCAAGGAATAAAAGAGGAGATTACAGTCAAGTTTGAGCCATCAAGGGAGGAGAAATTAGGTTTGGATTAGTTGTGGCATGGCTTTGACTTTGAGGAATTAGAGCCTAAATGCAGTATTGGTGCCTTCATTCTTAAGAAGGAATGTATTTAGAATTCAACTAAGATCAAGGAGGATTTTGTTTGCTCCCAAGAGCTTCCATTTGACATGGCTACAGATGAAGATGACCAAGGTGAAGAGATTGACATAGTCAATTAGTTGGATGACCATGTTAGAGAGGGCACAAATGAGTAGGAAGATCAAGATGAGGTATGACAGTAGTTGTACCATGACTTCATGGATCAAGTAGAGGTTCTAAACCAAATTATACCTCCTCTAGAGTCTGAGGACAAATTTTTAGATGAGGTTGAGGAATCCGAACAATCCCAAGATGAGTTGTCTATTGTAGCTAGTATTGATGTCTTCAAGAATGAAGGGGAATGGTTAGATTCAAAGCCATGAAGATATGCCATACTGGGCCTTAGATGGATTGATGAACTACCATACAACTCCCTTCAAAGCAAGCTAAACACATATGGAGTTGAAGTTGGCATTTTCTCAAATGATCAAGAGGAAGTTGCCTTTTGGGATGACTTAAAGCTATTTTGCTTAGACCTAGACAACAAACCAGGCACCAACTCAAAGGAACTGTCACATGTTCTACTTAATTCAAAGCACAAATTTGAGCAATCAAATGAGGAGATTACAAGAGCCCCCATAGTCCAACGTGAATCAAATTTGGAAGAAATGTACTAGTATGTCCACATTGGGGACATGTTTGTTCTATTTCTTCCATTAGAGGGCACACCAAAAGGTTTGAACATAAAGCTACCTGGTTCACCAATTTTGGTACCTCCAAAGTGAGGTATCTTTCATCTTGATTTTTTATAGGTGAATGATACTCATACTTTCCAATTTGATCTAGAAGGGAGTACTTATAAAGTGTAGCTTTGTACATATTAGGATAGATTTCATACTTTTCTCAAAGTGCCTTGTGCATATTTCCTTTATGTTCTATTTTTTCTTTCCTCAAAGTGTCCTAAGCATTTTGTTTTATTTTATTTTGTTCTATCCTCATTGCTTCAAGAGGAAGTTCTAGCAAGGGTTAGCCTTGTATCCAATTTTAGCCAGCGTTGTCAAAGAAAGCAATAACTTCATGCCTAATAGACTAGGCAAGGCAAGTGAGCTGGGTTCTACAAACACAACAAGCTTGCTTCCCCGCGAGTCACCATAAATGTTGGACATTTTTGGCCCACATACCAAACATTTTCCTAGCTGTGAGAAGATGGACATTCAAGCAAAAGCAGTAAGTTTAGAACAACTTCAAGCTTCCAAGAGTAGACAACAGATAACTTCAAGTTCTTGGAAGGAGAAGGCTTCAGGATTTAACAAGTAAAACACCTCAAGATTTCTCTCAAAAGACTTCAGGTTTATCAAGTAGGAAAACTTTGGGTTTGTGAAGGTGCACTACTTATTTCACTTTATAAGTTCCAAGTAATATCTGAAGTAGTGCCATTTGAGAAGCCTGAATTGGTCTTGGTTAGTGCTTTTTAGGTTCTCTCAGCAAGAAGAATTTATGTTTGTGGGGTTGCCTTGTTTAAAAGGTGAATTAAGTTACAAGGAGTCAAAATCCTGAAGGAATGAGTAAAATTGATAATTTTGAAAGGAAAATAATGGAAAATAGTTCATGGAAAGCAAAAACGCTAATCGATCAAGGAAAAGAGGCATAAGGGCATCTAACTAGTAAAATACTAATGGTTCATGGGATTCTAGGCTTAACAGATCAATAGATAAGAAAAGGTCAAGTTTTTAAAGGATCTTGGTGAGATTTTGATGGCTAATCAGCATAAAAGGATGAATATTTTGTCTTTCGACTCTAATGACGCAGTCAATAGCCTACATGTAAGATGCACAGGTGAGAGGAACATGCCATTTTTAATGTAGGGATCAACTTATTCATGTTAAGCAGAGACATCTAGCTACCCATGACATGGCTCCCTCAAAATCCACCTAAGGGTGACTTGAATGCAGGATGGGCTCGAAGAGATTGGCAATGACCTTGAATGACTCACTCCATAGTCAAAGAAGGATGATGTTGATGGTTGTAAGAATTTATGGATCCTCTCTTTCCTTTTTCTCATGCAAGCCCCTGTTCTCTCTTATCCCATTCTTCTATATATATGCACTTCCAAGCCATTGTAAAGGGTTCTCAGTTTTTAGAGTTTTTGTCATCTTGTTGGGAGATAGATTCCCATTGAGATGTTTGCAAAAGCGTGCTCCTTAGACTAGGCTAAACCCTATCTAAGTATTATAAGAACCACCTCTTGAATGTAATGAGACTCAATTTCCTTGCCTATTTCCTATCTTCAATTAGTTCTTTAGTATGCTTGTTAGTTGGTGGGTTTGTGAATGCATTTATTCCTAGTCCATTAGCCTGTTGCTTACCTATTTGATGTATTTTCAAGTTTTATAGGTCCATATTAGTGTTTTGATTGAGCCTCTTCCAGCATGTATTAGCTTGACCCTAAGATCATGTAAGAATAAGTTACCTCATGACTAATCTAGTGTGGGTTCAAGCGTAGACGAGTGTCTATTTATTTCTAGTGCATTGCCTGGTTATCCCTCTTTGGATCCCTTATCTCCCTTCTAACCCTTTTCCCCATGAAGTTTCATTTCAACATTAGTTTTAGGTGATCCACCAAGAGTAACTAGCCCCTTTAAAAATCCTAGAGGCTCAAACTCACCGTATGACACCCACATCCTGAGGTTCTTCCCATGCTTATAGCTGGAAGTGGGAGAGCCTAAAAAACTCTCCCACAGGGGTGCAATTCCAAGCTATAAAAGGACATATGTGTGAATTAAACTATTTTGTCTTTTGTATAATATTTTGTATGTATTTGACCTATGTAATCATAAGGATAGATGATAAAATGTGAGGAGTCACTCCTTTGGGACATGTCAAAAGGCTAGAATATGAAGAGACAATGCCGGGTAAAACTCTATATATAACGCTCACTTGTAATTGTATATGGTTCTAATGTGATAGATATTAATACACATTATTCTAAAATGGTTTTCCTATGTGTCTTTTATTATTATTTTATCCATAGTGATTAATTTGTTTGCTTTAGTCTATTAATTATATGAGTATATGCCGAATGTTAAGATCTTTGTTGGGTAGTATGAACGGTGTGTAGAATATGTAGTTGAACAATTGAAGAATGATGTTGGTAGAGTCCACACAAATATTGTTGATGATTCCACCATAAATAATCATAAATTCATCCCAAATAAATATGGATGGTGGAAGAATATGCTTGCAAGTGATTTGGTACCATGGATATAAATGATGAATGCAAGGAAACATTTGTATCATATGTAGGATTCTCCTACTTAAGTGAATTGGAGAAGGTGTTATGACTCTCATTCCCAACAAAATAAATCTCAGGTCTCTCATGTTGGAGTGAAATGCAAGATGACTCAAGACTCTCACGCTTGAGTAAAGTATCAGATGAATGCCCAAATATAGTAGTACCATGTCACTCGATGTCCTATGAGAGTGTAGAGTGAACAAAAACTGACATTAAATTGCTACATAATGGTCCCAAAGAATATTTGGAAGCACTTTCTCAATAACCAATGCCATGATGAGTAATCTAACAAACAAGTTAGATGGGGATACAATGCCATGTGTGTGTTTTCTAAGACCGCTATCAGAATATCCCATGGTGCAAATAACATGGGAACCAAAACCAGTAGTGTGCTTCTCAAATGAGGCAAAAACATCAAAATTATGATAAATAAAAGTGTGATTTATGACAAAGGTAACTACAAGTGAAACAAAATTATATATGGTTGATAGATAAAAATCTAGTAGGGCATCCAAGGGATGCATGCCAAAGTCAGAATTAGGAACTAAATGTGTAATAAGTGTAATAGTTGTGGGTTCCATATGATCATCTTGTTATTGCAAAAATTTAATATTGAGTTGTAATGGGTGAATAAGTGAGTCATGGTTTGCAAGTGTTGTGAGAAGGAGCACATTTTGTGTTGTGGATGCCTTGTGTTCCTCTGCAAACTGAAAATATCACCCTCAAATTTCAATTTATTATTTGATTGCTTTAGTGAGTTTACATCAGGGCACGAAGCCAGTGCAAACACAAAGAAAAAGGAGCTAAGAAATAAGCCTTGAATGTGTCTCTAGAGAATAACATAAGGCTCTAAGATAGGGGCCTTGAAAGATACAACACAAATAAGAAGGGAATGTGCCAAGAAAAGGGCCTTGAGAATGTATCCAAATAAGAATGCATGGAACTAAGAAAGGGGCCTTTAAGGAGACATGACACAAACTAAAAGTGTGTCAAAGTATGAATGTCCAATAACAAGAACAATGCACAAACCAGAAGTGCATAAAAAATAGTTATAAAACATTATTTTAAAGAGTGCCTTAATCCAGTGTTTATCCCCTAAAAATGAGATGGTGGCACTTTATAAGGAGTGTGATGCCAAAAGAAATCCCCGCAACAATGATATATGTTAACAAATTTTCAAAGTGGAGCACAACATAGGCTCATGAAATTACATATGGAAAAGGAAATAATTTGATAGATTTTTCTATTTAAAAGCGTACATCGTAGAAAAATATTCACTCTAAACAAAGGGGAGCTTTTGAAACTTTCCAAGGTAAACATTATAGCACTTGGGAGTTTTGGATATTCGATAAAAAAAAGGAGACCTCTCAAATTATGATGAAAATGAGACTTCCAAATGATGTATCATAAAAATGAATATACCATGGGGAAGAGATTCAAGTAAGCTTCATAATGCAAAAAAAATAGCTTTGCACACTAAAATATGCTCAATATATGATTGAAATAGTGCCAATATGTCTGCAAAAACTTGCAATGAAGGGGGGTCTATCAAAATGTGAACATGCATGAACAAAGATAAAAAAACACTAAATGGGTGTGTGGACATAGTAAAGACCACTATATTATAAAAAATAAGTGTTTTTATGGGGGTTATGACCTCCTGTTAGACTGGGGCCCACCTACTAGTCTTTGTCAAAAGTAAACGACCTTTGGGAGAGCTCATAGTACAAAAAATAATCTTTCCAGGGTCAATCATGTGTCCTTTCCACACATCAAAAAAATCATAAATTTCCCAAGCCAAACCCTCAACCAACCAACATAACCGCCCAATAAAATCAAACATCATTGTTTTAAAAAGCTTGTGAATGTCAAAAATGGTGACTCAATGGTTTGTTGACATAGTTTTCAATAGTTGGCCAAGGTGGTTGGGGGTATTAAATTTTGAGTCCAAATAAAACATGTTAAAAAAAGTGAGCCATGTACATTTTCAACACTACAATACAATGCCAAAACCAATGCAATTTTTCCATGCTTAAATTAAAATCATACAATGTTAACTCTAATGTCAAAAAGTGCAGGCCAATGGTTGGTTTGGCCTTCATGTAGTAGAGAGTTTGTGGCACAGTAGGGCATGTTTTTGTAGGTTTGGCAATAGGATGGATTATATGGTTGCATTAAGGAGGATCTATAGGCCTACAATGGGGGCGGGGGCGGGGGGAGGAATTGGGTTTCAACTAGGTAATTGAGGAAACATAGTGAGCAAAGGGATAAGGTGTAGAGTAAGACCTGAGGAGTAGGTGGCAAAGCTCAGGTGTGGAAATGGAGGAAAAGTGGATGGTGGAGCTGAGAACGGGGAAGATTTGTCATGGACTATTTGGGTGGAGTGTGGTCATAGGAATGGGTCAAATTATGGATATAGGATCAGTGTTGGGGGTGGGTGGATGGTGAGGGAGGTGGTGGGTGAGCTAAGTGAAGGGGGCACCAACTATGGTGGGTTATGGGTAAACGGGGAGAGGTTTTGGGTGGTAGAGCTGGCAGTTGAAAATGGAGTGGGTTGGGGGTTGTAAATGCACTCGGTGATGGAAGGTCGTAGATCAATCCTATAAAAAAGTAGTCATTATTATTATTATTATTTTAATTTTAATTTTTTGATGAAATATATCTATATATAAATTTACCAAAATAAATATAAAAATAATTCACAAAAGAAATAGGTAGTATGGAAGCATGTCATGAAGTCACACTAGGCATAACCTAGGAACCAGAAATAGAAACATCAAAAATAAGTAGGCCCCACCTAGGAACAAGTCATAATATCCTCATAAATAAAATTATTAAGTAGGCCAAAAGGTGGAGGATCCATATCATTAGGACCCCAGCCTGAGCTTTGGTAAGTTATTGCCATCTCGAATTGGTTCCCAACCAATAGCTTGAGCAGTATCCTTGTCATTTTCTTCTTCCTATGTTTGAGTGGGCAAAATGGATAGAGAGAGCCTGGGGAACTTATCTATCACATATGACTGACCTCTAAGTGGCACCCCCCAAGCATTTGGGTGCAGAGGAGGAGGAGGAGCATCCTAACCATCTTGCTTAACAAGGGAAAGAGGTGGAGGTTGCCACCTTTGTTACTGCCTAGGAGGGGTCATGCACTGGTACAGGGTACCATTGTGAGAGGAACACTGAGATCATCTACATCAGTGTCCACCATGAGGTGGTAAGGCAATTATATACTCTAGTTTGTGATCTTGAGGTAGAGATGTCAGAACTCGCACCATGGCATAAGGAGCATCTCCCCATTGGGTAAGAAGATCCTTAAGGTGACTAAGCTCAATGAAAAATTTGTTGGTTTGAACTTGAATCTACAAGAGAAGGAATTGGGTTTCAACTAGGTAATTAAGGAAACATAGTGAGCAAAGGGATAAGGTGTAGAGTAAGACCTGAGGAGTAGGTGGAAAAGCTCAGGTGTGGAAATGGAGGCAAAGTGGATGGTGGAGTTGAGAACGGGGAAGATTTGTCATGGACTATTTGGGTGGAGTGTGGTCATAGGAATGGGTCAAATTATGGATATAGGATCAGTGTTGGGGATGGGTGGATGGTGAGGGAGGTGGTGGGTGAGCTAAGTGAAGGGGGCATCAATTATGGTGGGTTATGGGTAAACGGGGAGAGGTTTTGGGTGGTAGAGTTGGCATTTGAAAATGGAGTGGGTTGGGGGTTGTAAATACACTCGGTGATGGAAGGTCGTAGATCAATCCAATAAAAAAGTAGTTATTATTATAATTATTATTATTTTAATTTTTTGATGAAATATATCTATATATAAATTTACCAAAATAAATATACAAATAATTCACAAAAGAAATAGGCAGTATGGAAGCATGCCATGAAGTCACACTAGGCATAACCTAGGAACCAGAAATAGAAACATAAAAAATAAGTAGGCCCCACCTAGGAAAAAGTCATAATGTCCTCATAAATAAAAGTATTAAGCAGCTAGAGCAAGGCTAGAAGGTGGAGGATCCATATCATTAGGACCCAAGCCTGAGCTTGGTAAGTCATTGCCATCTCGAATTGGCTCCCAACCAATAACTTGAGCAGTATCCTTGTCATTTTCTTATTCCTATGTTTGAGTGGGGAAAATTGATAGAGAGAGCCTGGGGAACTTATCCAGCACATCTGACTGACCTCTAAGTGGCACCCCCCAAGCATCTGGGTGCAGAGGAGGAGGAGCATCCTAACCATCCTGCTTAACAAGGGAAAGAGGTGGAGGTTGCCACCTTCATTACTGCCTAAGAGGGGTCATGCACTGGTACAGGGTACCATTGTGAGAGAAGCACTGAGATCATCTACATCAGTGTCCACCATGAGGTGGTAAGGCAATTCTATCCTCTAGTTTGTGATCTTGAGGTAGAGATGTCAGAACTCGCACCATGGCATAAGGAGCATCTCCCCAATGGGTAAGAAGATCCTGAAGGTGACTAAGCTCAATGAAAAATTTGTTGGTTTGAACTTGAATCTACAAGAGAACATTAGAAATCATAAAATACTTGCTCAACATTGCAACATTACAATCTGAAGAAGCATTATTAAATACAACATTATTTCTTTCTTTCCATAGCCAAAAGAGAATCTCCACTCTAAAAGTATGTCAGACTTGTGTATATTTAAAAAGCAACGTGGGTTTATATCCAAGGAGGATATGTTTTCAAAGAAAGAATTCAGGTTGAAAAGGTCTCAAGAGGTCATGAATCCAAGTCCAAACCCTTTAAGCTTTGGAACATTACCATAAAAGATGAGGGAGCATCTCTAGGTGGATATAGAAAGGGAAAGTGGGGAGGGAAACTCCTAATAAAACAAGATTTTGCCAATAGGTAAGACATGATATAAAATACACAAAGAAAAATAAACTAGCTTGGGCTCCACTTAAGCCCCACAAATAGTGCTAAAATGGAAGCCCCGCGTACTAACAAAAGAATGCAAATCCCAGCGGGAATTAAGCTTATCCACCATAGACAAGTGGGGAGTTATCCATCCATAGCCAAGTCAGGGGGTGTAATTGTGAAAGGGAGTTTCAACATACCACTTCCAATCCTTCCATCAAGGATGAGTGGAGTGAATATAAATTTTGTGAAACATGAAAGGTGACACGATGTTAAGTATTTCCTGGTAGGATTCTTGATCATAAGTGGCTGACTGTAATTTGGTTTTCACCTCTTCCCAAGATAGCCAAGAGTGAGATGACATGCAAAAAATATCTTGGATAGTATGAATGCCTCTATGAAACAACTTGAGAACATTAATCCAAGGGACCTCAGCCAAAAGAACTTTGTTGAAATTGATAACAGGTGACTACCATAGCTATTATTTTAATTTTAAACATAAAAAAACTTTGTGCAAATTTTTGATTTTTTAATATATAAAAAATAAAAAAACATTTTTATTAAATATAAAAAAATTAAACAAAATTAAAAAATGACTATTTATTTTAATTAAAAATGCAATAAAAAAGCCCCAAAAATAAAATAAAAACTAAACCCTTTTACTTGTCGATAGTTAAAATCGACCAAGAAATCCCAACATAATAGGAGCACCAAAAGTCATTTTTCCTCCAAACAAAACTCAATCCCTACTAAATAGACCGCTTCAGACACATCTGTATGGTCATATTCACCAGAAATGTCCAAATTCTCTAGAAAATTAACAATGACCAATAAGCTTGTTGAGTAGATCGAGAGCACCAGAGGACCAATTTGAGAGAAATGAAAAGTTGAACCAACTTTCTCAACTGCAATAAATGTTCCAACAAGGTTTGATCTGTTTCAAAACACAACATCAACTCTCAATTAAAAAATCACCACCAAGAAGCCTCTACAATTCTCATTTTCCTACTTTCAACACTGCGACTCTAATAAGCAACATAGTAGGATGAAGAACTAAGTGAGAAGGAGAGTTACAAGGTTAGTTCTAATATTATGTAGAAATTATACACACTCAGATGTATCAATATTGCCAAGAATACCTCAACCAAAACATCTTTCTACACTAAATGAAATAATCAAGTATGGAAAGACAAAATCAAAGTTCTTATTTATTTCTTGATTACTTCATATTGATAATTCCTTATTATAGTGTTACAATGCCTTTCCCTCTATTTTTTATTTAGCATTTGAGGGAAGGTGAGGAAAGATCATTTGGCAATGTGAAAATGGTTTAGTTGCTAAATTAATAGTTACCTACCATGGGCACAAATGTCAACATTGTCCACCAACCCATTTGACTTTATTTTAGACATGTGGGTGTGAAACTTTGAACCACACATGGGTAAAGTTGAGTTAGGTTAATGTAACCTAGGTTAAGACCCAAGTTAATATTAACACTAATATTATGACTCTAACATTATTTCCCATAATAGTGAATGTCATTATTTAGCTATTAAACTAAATTATTTTATAAATTCATGTTATTGTGTGTTTTGTATTTATGACGTAATAATTTTTCCCTGCATTCATGTTAGAGGGATGAAATTTTACCTACCTTAAACAACTACAATAATTTAACGTGTTATTAAGCATTTAAAACTATGTGGATGGAAGCCCTGGCATATTTCATTCGTATAGAAGTAAACATTTTTTTTTAATCTAAATTTATACTTCCATCCCCATCATAGTAAATTTTGACTAAGATATATCAAACCAACCCCTTTTCTGAATTCTTTTTATTGTGTTATTGGTATGTTCCTGCCAATTAATGTTATTGCGTTATTCCTTCACATTTTCAAAATTACAAATATTCTTTGACATAACTATTGTTGATATATTACTGAATATTTTCTGCTATGTGGATGAAATCCCTATTTTTTTCATTCAAATATGAATATATGTTATTATTTTTTTATCAAAACTTAGACTTCTCTAAATTATTATTTATGTGTTTTTATCTCTGTCATGCACTTATATTCCCTACTTACAACATTTATATTGTATAATTATTTGACAATTAAGGCCAAGCTTTATTAGTCCCTCCTTCAACCAATCCAGTGGGCTTACTTGAGAATGTAGACGTAAACCACTTGGTTTAAAATTTTGACCAGTAATAATTTTTGAGCAAACACATATAGTATAATTGCCTTTAAATTTTATGAAGGCATGGCATAAAATTAGTATGGGTCATTATATATAATAAAGTTCCATGCTGGAAGATGAGTGTCTCTATAAGACTAAACATTTATTGGTATGTGGATGGAAGCCATGAAGGTTTGCATTCACATATCGGTAAATGTTAATGGATTTATATGTTAGGACGCATGCATCTTTTAGTAAAGACACCCCCATAAAATAAACTTAGTTTAATTATTAGGTAGTTTTAATGTTTTATATTTATTAATTAGAATTACTTTATGGGTTGTTTTCCCATATTTAGTTGGTTATAGGATTAGTTTTTTTTACCGGTCATTGGTAAAAACTATATAAATACATGTTTGCATTGTAAAAGGGTTAACGGAGTAAAGGCACCCTTATGTACTTGATTTTTTGAATTATTAATCAAATACTTGTGCACTCGCACTAAGCGGGGACAAGGTTCAACCTATTTTGATTCTAGAGTTATCAGTGGTATCAGAGCATGGTTATTTTGGGAGCACGGTGAATTTGAAGGAGCAAGGTGAAAAATCAATTCATGTGATATCTTTTGGCATGAAATAAGGTATGCCATATAAAATAAAATTTATTCATTGGTTTAAATGTTTGAAAAATTATTGAATTATTTTAATTTTTCAAATATTATTCACATTTAAACATGTATTTTCTATATACCATAGTCTGGTCTTTTTTTTAATCATTCATACTCCATTTTCCTGTGTTAAACCTCCTCATTTGACATAAAAAATGAATTTTTAGCATTTAATGTTATTAAATTCATTGTTTTTTGGCCAAAATCATATTTGTACGGCCTATTTTCTGTTGAAAACCTTTGAAAATTTCCATTCATGGTTGCCTTTGTTATTTCCATTCATTCTCAGGCTTCTTAATAGCTAAAACATCTGCAAATGGTATTAAACCTCTGTTTGTGCATTCAAATTGAAAATCTGGAATTTTTTTGCATTTGTACGGCCTGTTGTACGACCTTCCAATGCCCAACTTCATTTTCAACTCATTCCCTGCATAAAATACTTTGAAAATTTACCAAAACTCAATCAAAATCTGTTTTAGCATGCCTATACGGATTTGTACGGCCTGTAGGTGAGAGAACAGGTAAAAAAATTAATTCCCAGAGCTGCCATGGCGTCCCAGGAAAGAATGGCGCTGGAATAAAATTCAGAAATTATTTTTTTGATGTTTCTAAAGTTTTGTTTCCAATATTTACTGTGGCTAGGTCCCACGGGAGAAGCTTGAAAGAGAAGGCTGTAAAAAGGGAAAAAGAATTTGAATTTATTTACTCACATTCACATGTATTTTATTTTTTTTTCCCTCATACACAAAAATCTGGGATAAGTAGAAATTTCTGAGTATAATGTTCTGTAAATGCTCTTAGAGCAATTGGTTAAGCTTATTTTGTTAGAAGCTTGCAAAGGAGGAGGTCAAGGGTTCAAATCCCTTCTTTTTGGAGAAAGTTTCTTTTTGCTTTGGAATATGCTTTTTTGAAAAAGGAATATTCCCTTTTAAATCAAAATATTGTGAAACACATACTTATTGTATTGTGTTATTTAAATTTTTGAAAAAGGGGCAGAATTCAATCATATTTATTTTTGAGTTGTTGTGGTGAGATAAGGGTGTAATTGGTGAAATAAGGTTGTAATTTGGCGAAATAAGTGTATAATCATTGATTTTTGGTGTGGTTACGTGCAAAACCCATCAAAAATACTTATTTTTTCTTTTACGCTCTATGCGGAGGTTAAGTGCAAAACCCCGTAGAAGTAGTGTCTTGTGCAGTGAATGTGAGATTTGTTTCATTTCTTTTGCATTTTGTCGCACGTTTCTCTACTGCACTTACTTTCATTTCAAAATGCCAAAAATTCAAAATTTGCTTTCAGATGGTGATAGATTAACAATTTCCAATTATTCAGATTGGAAACGATTGATGGAGGCTTCACTAGTGTTTAATGAATTATGGGATATTGTTAAGAATGAAAATCCCACATTGCCAACAGAGCAGGCTAAATTAGATATTTTCAATTTGCATGATTATAAGGCCTTAGCTCTCATTAAATATTTTTGTACTCATGATACGTATGTTCATATTGAAAATTCTCCTCATAGTTACACTGCATGGAAAACACTATCAGATTTGTATGATAAGAAACCTAAGCATAAGAAGATAGATATTCATATGCAGTTGTTTACTTTGTCATTAGATGAAGATGGGGATATGGGAGAATATATGTCTAAGTTGAAAAATATCACTACTGAGTACACTAAGGCTGGTTTTGGAAAACTAGATGATGACCTCATAGTTACTGCTGCTTTGAAAGGACTAACAAGGTCCTATAAGAATTTTGTTGAAATGTTGCATGTCTCTGACAAGATCACAAGCATTACCTTTGATAAGTTGGCTGAGTTTCTCATCCAACATGACCTCTCTCTACCCAAGAAATCCAAGAAAACTGAAGAAGCCCATGTTTTAGAGTCAAAGCCTAGTTCATCTTCATCTGGGCATCAAAATAATAGAGGAAATAGTTATAGAGGGGGTCGAGGTTACAGAGGAGGCAGATATCAAAATAGAGGTAGGGGTCATTCAAATAATCAACAATCTAATCAATCACATTCACATGAAACAAGTGATCGAGGACATGGTCACAATTCATATAGGGGCAAAGGTCGAGGTAGATCAGACATTCAATGTCATAGATGTGGAAAATTTGGTCACATTGCCTCACAATGTAGGATTCCTTTTGATAAAATTCAAAGGCCACAAAAAGCGACTAAGACTAACTCTGCTCAGTATACCGATCATGACTATGATGAATCTAGTAATGTTGCCCATGAATTTGCATTCACTACTTTGGGGCACATTGATTATATTGAATATGAGGTTAGAGATGAGCTCACAGATGTATGGGTTTTAGATACAAAAGCAACCAAACACATGACATTTAGGAGAGATTTCTTTTGGTCTTATAAGGAAGCTTCTCTCTCTCCAGTTGCCTTAGCAGATAAGTCTATGCATACACCACTAGGACTTGGTTCTATTCGAATTCTTCTTCCTAATGGGTCTATACAATACTTGGAGGATGTTTGGTATGTTCCCACATTGAAGAAACACTTACTTTCTTTGGTAACTATTCGAAAGAAAGGTTATCAAATTGTGCTTGAAAATGGGCTCATTTACATCAATTCAGTGAAGGATAATTATAAAACAATGTATACAAGATATGAAGATGGAAACTTGGTTAGATTGCATTATAAGGTGCTTCCTCCCAATATAGAACTTGCAGCAGTTGTTGACATAGGTACATGTACTATGTCTACATAGTGGTTATGGCATCTCCGCTATGGACATTTGAATATCCACTCTTTAGTGGATTTGCAGAGATATGGTATGGTGAATGGGTTGCCCACTTTTCGCAAAGATAGTATTCTTTGTGAGTCATGTGTTTTAGGCAAACAAAATCGGGAAAATTTTCCTAAACAGTCATCTTGGAGAGCTAACAGATGTTTACAGTTAGTTCATAGTGATGTATGTGACATGAAAAAGTCATCCATTGGTGGGTGTAGATACTTTGTCTTGTTTATTAATGACTTTTCTAGTATGACTTGGGTATTCTTTATGAAAAATAAATCTGAAGTTTTCGCTAAGTTTGTTGATTGGTTACACTTAGTTGAAAAAGAAATGGGTTCACATTTGGCCACTCTTCGTTTAGATAATGGAGGTGAGTATACCTCAAATGAATTTTTAGACTATTGTCAAGAACATGGAATTCATTGACAATATAGTAATGCTTATACTCCACAACAAAATGGGGTATTTGAATGAATGAATAGAACTTTAGAGAGCACAGCACGTGCCATGTTGCACTATAAACAGCTTGATGATAAATTTTGGGCTGAAGCTATTGGTAGTATAGTGTATTTGAGAAATAGGTCCACCACAGTTGCACTTTTGGGACAAACTCCATATGAGGCATGGTATGGATTTAAACCAAAAGTTAAACACTTGAAAGTGTTTGGATGTGTTTGTTTTGCTTTGGTTCTTATTAAACATAGAGTTAAGTTGGAACCACGAAGTCGAAAATGCATTTTTCTTGGTTATTCTGAAGAGAAAAAGGGGTTTTGTTTGCTTGCACAGGATTCAGGAAAATTCATAGTGAGTCGAGATGTAATATTTGATGAGTTTGGGACTATGAACACTGCAGAGATTGATTCTCAACTTGATAGATTAGAGAGGAAAAATGCAAAAAGAGATAAGGGTTTGAATAATGGGGATAACTCTTTGAATTTATGGTATGAAACCCAAATTCCTTCACTTTCCTCTCCATCTACAAGTTCATAGGTTGATGACTTAGAAATTGTTGAAAATTCTCTAAGTCCCCCATTGAATAATGCACCTAATGTGAATTCTGGAGTCCTTGATTTGAAATATTTGTCTAAGTATCCAAAATGGGCTCAAAGTACTTTTTCTGACTTGACAGCAAATGAAGTTGGTTTAACAGGGCCCAAGAATTCTCGAAAACAGGTGAACTATGCTATGGTTGCTACTACTTCTTTCACTGAGCCATCCACTTTTGAGGAGGCATCTATTGAACATGTTTGGCAACAAGCAATGAAATGAGAGTATGATTCCATACTTAACAATAATACTTGGGTTTTAGTTGATCCTCCTCCACATGTTAAACCCATCAGATGTAAATGGGTTTATAGGACTAAGTATAAATCAGATGGCTCCATTGATAAACATAAGGCATGACTTGTTGCAAAAGGATATGTGCAACAAGAAGGTATTGACTATGAGGAAAGATTTGCACCAACTGCTAAATGGCACACTATTCGTATGGTAATTGCTTTAGCAGCACAAAATGGTTGGAAAGTACATCAATTGGATGTTAAAAGTGATTTTTTAAATGGTGATTTATAGGAAGAAGTCTATATAAAACAACCTCAGGGTTTTGAACAGGTGGGTGCTGAACACAAAGTGTGTAAATTGACAAAAGCTTTGTATGGGCTCAAACAGGCACCCAAGGCTTGGTATGAGAAAATGGATTCATACTTGAAATCCATTGGTTTTCATTGCAGTGAATTAGATGATACTCTCTATTTTTGAGTGCAGGGTAAGAAAATGGTGATACTAGTTCTCTATGTTGATGACTTGTTTATTACAAGTAATGATGAAAACCATAACAAGTCTGTGAAGAAGGAATTAAAAGATGGGTTTGAGATGATAGATCTTGGACTAATTCACTACTATCTAGGCATAGAGGTAACTCAGAAAGAGCATAGTATTTTCATTTCACAAACTAAGTATATTTCTGAGTTATATAGAGGTTTGGCATGAGTGATTGCAAACCTGCCCTCACTCCCATGGAAAGTAACTTGAAATTGTCTAAGGATGATAGCAGTGCCTTTTTGGATTGTGCCACATATAGACAATTGGTGGGAGGTTTGATATACTTGATGACTACCAGGCCTGATATTTCATTTCCAGTTGGAATTTTATCTAGGTTTATGCATGAGCCTAGAGAAATTCATTGGCATGCAGCAAAACGAGTACTTCGTTACCTTCAGGGAACGAAAACATATGGCCTTGAATACCGCCACAACAAGAACTTCAAACTTGTTGGATATTGTGATATAGATTTTGGTGGATGTGTGGATGATAGAGTGTCAACCACAAGATACACTATGCATATGGGTTCAGCTGCCATTGCTTGGTGTTGTAAGAAGCAGGATACAGTGGAAAATTTATCAACAAAATCAGAGTATATTGCAGCATGGGATGCTTCTAGAGAAATTATTTACCTTTGTCGTATTCTTGAAGATCTTCAGGTGTCTCAGTTTGCTCCTACACAGTTATACATTGATAATCAGAGTGCAATCAAGATGTCCAAGAATTCAGTGTTTCATGCCAAAACAAAACATATGGATGTCAAATACCATTATCTGTGAATGTTGGTGGCAAAGAAAACTATTGATCCAATATATTGCCCAATTGCCGATTAGACAACTGATATCTTCACAAAACCCCTTGACAGAATCAAATTTGAAAAATTCAAAAAAATGCTTGGTATGTGTCCAAAGACCTAACTTTGGATCATAGGGGGGTTTGTTAGGACTTGTTCCAATGTCTTAACGTTAGGTTAGATTTTTGGTAGGTAATTAATAATCATTGTAAATGGGGCATGCATCTTTTAGTAAAGATACCCCCATAAAATAAACTTAGTTTAATTATTAGGTAGTTTTAATGTTTTATATTTATTAATTAGAATTACTTTACGGGTTGTTTTCCCGTATTTAGGTTATAGGGTTAGTTGTTTTTACCGGTCATTGGTAAAAACTATATAAATCCATGTTTGCATTGTAAAAGGGTTAACAGAGTAAAGGCACCCTTATGTACTTGATTTTTTGAATTATTAATAAAATACTTGTGCACTCGCACTAAGCAAGGACAAGGTTCAACCTATTTTGATTCTAGAGTTATCATTATATTAAAAGTAAGAATTTCATTAACATACTAGTAAATGTTGATTTAGATGTATCAAACAAAATCCTTCTATCAAATCATATCACTGTGTTTTCCATATGTTGATGTGATTTCATGTTTCTATGTTATTCATTCACATTTTCAACATTACAAATATTATTTCTCATAGTTATCATTGATATGTTTTCCATTCTATTTTCAATTACTTATATAATTTGTTGACTGTTGTAGATCAACATGAAGAATTCAAAGAAGAAGACACATTATGTTAGAAGATGACCATGTGTAAAAATTAAGAATAGAGGATTCATATTTCATTAAGTTATTGATGAAGATTTAATGAAGATGAGAAACCCACTACAAAACAAGCAGATAATGAAGTTGTTACAGACCAACCCTGTTCCAACCAGGCAAAGAAGGAAGCCAACACAAATCTTACCACCACTGTGTAGAAGTCATTACAATTTGAGTGGACAAAGGAAGATATGGAAAGTGAAATGAGAGACATGGATGATAATGGTTACTCCATGGATGACACTACAATAAAGTAGGGATTGAAACCTAGTACTTTGTCCAATTGGCTGAAAGGAATGATAACTACTAACAAGAGAGGGCCACCCACAATTTTATCATCTACAAAAAAAAGTGAGATAGTTCAATAGTGCAAGGACTTAGCCAACATGGGGCATGGGTTGGCCATCTCACATTTAAAGTCACACATTTCCCACATATGTGAAAGTAGGCCCAACCCTTTCAATGATGGGGTCCTTGGCAAGTCATGGTGGAAAGGCTTTAAAAATAGGCACCCTGATTTGTCAATGAGAATAGAAAAAGGACTGGTCATATATAATCTTATCATGTTAAGGCCATCCATAGTGATAATTTTTTTATGATAACTTAAGAATTTTGTATGCTGAAAATAATTATGGACCACACAAAATATGGAATTGTGATGAGATAGGGGTGTAGTTTGGAAGGAATTTTGCATGCAAGTCATCGCCAAAAAAGGGGTAAGGAGTATGTTATAAATAATGTCAAATAATAGAGAATAAATGACTATTTTATCATGTGTGAATTTATTTGGTCAGAGTATTATGGGGTTCTAGGTCTTATAAGTAAAAAGGCAATTGTACAATTTCATTTAAGGTTGTGAACTAGGTGCATGTATGGCTACCCAAGCCCATGCATGGATAACAAAAAAAATATTTATGAGATGGCTAAATCATTTATTGAGATTTATACCATAATGAGATTCATTTGATAATACACATATTCTCGTATTTGATGGGAATGACAACCATGTTACACTTTAATTGACTGAAGAGGCTAGAACTTTGGGGATAAACTTGCTTACATTGCTTGTACACACTAGCCAAAAATTGCATCCATTGTATGTAAGTGTGTTTGGTCTATTTAAGGATTACTTTAGGAGTGAGAGGATGTCATGGATGAATACACATCATAGTTTTGAGACAAAGAGACATGAATTGGCTATTGTGGGTAGCAAAACATCAAAGATGACACAAACTCCTAAGAATATAATATTTGGATTTAGAAAGATTGGTATTTGGATCCTAAACCATAAGGTAGTAGTGAATGAAATGACTCTAAGCGAAACATTCCATGTAGAATAGGATGAATTTATTGTTTTTTAAGATATAATGAGGTTGGTAGGGCTAAATGAGTAAGACCTTAAAGCTACTATGCATAAGATGGAGCAAATGCAACATGATAATGGTGTAGAAGGTGAAGAAGTTCAAACAAAAAATGTTGAAGATGTTATAGGTTAAATAAAAAATGTAAATACAAATGCAACAAATGTTGAAGGTGTTGAAAAGGCTACAAATGCAACATTCAATTTCAACCAAGACAGTTTAAATCAACCTATGCAATAAAGCCCACAAAAATAGCTGAGGGAGGATGGACAAATCTTAGCCAAAATTTTGAATTAATGGAAGTAGATGTCTATATGTCAATGTCATTGACATTGCCTTCTATCCCACTATAAACATTTCATTATTATACACTAGGTAGATAGTGGAGCGTAGAAGATGAAATAATTTATTTAGATGTAGATAAGGAAATAGTAGAAAATCCAGTCGAAGATCTAAATTACATCTAAAATAAAATTAAGTAACAACTTCAATATCAACATTTCTAAAATTTATAATGTAAAGGGTTACAAATAAATCATAAAATAGTGCACTCAGGCTGAGTTGACAATCACAAATTCTCACATTAGATGACTATCATCAAATGTTTATAGAACATGAGCCCCAAAAGGAGATTAGCGAATTGAATGCAAGGAAGAAACATGAAGATGATGAGAGGAAAGCCCTTAGGAAGGTTGAGAGTGGAAGAAGGGAACATCAAAAAATTGTAAACAAAATCAAAAGGAAAAATAAGGAGTGGGAGAAGCTACAACAAATGCAAAAAAAGGAGGAAAATAAAGAGCATGATAGAAGGGATAGGAAATTCAAGAAGGCCAAAAAATAGTTGGAGAGGTGAAGGCGTTTAAGCAACAAATTCAACCAATTACCTGAACAATATCACATAGTGAATGACATGATAAACATTATATCCCCAAGTGGTTCATGTGGTTTTCCTCCTATTTATGTTAACATAACAATAAATCCAACTAAGGACACAACTCTTGAAGGACCAATAAAAACCCCACATTTTCCAAATATGGGGAATGAAGGGCACTATCTAATTTTCCACCTTGGATGGTGTAATTTTTGTTTTACCTTAAATAAATCCATTGTTTTTATAGGTATTGATACAAGAGAAGTATATATTATGTAATTATTACATTCCATTTTTGGAAAGTATGCAATGTTAGTCTCAATTTATGACCCATAACACAAATAATTATTGGACTAATTGATCTGATGGGACAAAGGGAGATAAAAAAAACACAAAGTCCCCTGATTTTTAGTATCCATCTAGTTGAATCCAAGGGTTGAAAATTTTCCAATCATTTAACTGGGTGAGAAATTATAATTAACCATCAGAAGTTCAATCCACTTTGTGTTATCTAAGAAATCTTACTGATGTTTGATTAAGTCTTTTCTTCCTTGTTCACATTTGCATCACACTATAATACAATGGACAAAACATTCATCACAAAAAAAAGATAAAATGGGAGAAAGAGTAAGGAAATAAAGTAAGTAGTTCTTAACTAAAACAAGATTATTAATGTTGAAAATCAAAGGCACGCCTAATCACAATTATACCATTGTGTGTCAGGTCTAACTGTAGCACAAACTGGATAAACTCAATGGATATGATTATGAGGAATCAAATGAACATATTAACCTAAAATTTTATTAAATAAAAGTATATAAAAGTCATATAATTGATGCAAACAATGGTTTGACACAACTTCAAGTTAAACAAAATGGAAATTCAGAACCAATTAGATTAGTTATTACACAATCTAACTGCATATTCATTAGTAAATAAGCATTGAAATATCTTCTTAACATCAATTACTTATATTACATCAATAAATGAAGGACTTTATTAAAAAATAACATGAATTTTAAACCAGACTGGTATCTATTTTAATGTTATTAGAAAATCATTTAAGTGTGCCCTTTAGATAGATAATCACAACCTAAAACAAAACAAGAAAAAGAGAGGATTGAGCTTATCACAATTTCTACAAAGTTTTAGTGCATAACTTCTCTCCCCTCAAAATAAGAATGTAGACTACTTTATATAGAAAAAAGAATGGGGATTATCTCCAAGTAGCATAAGGCTCCCATCTCTAGCCATGATTACCATTCCAAACCACTACAACTGCATCCGATTAGAATATTCCCTCTGTTCTCAAAGGAAATACAAATTCTATTTTGTTTTCTCGCCATAGTTGTGACACCTATCTAATTAGAATGGTATCCACACTTCTCCCTTTTAGGACAAATACTTTGAATGATTATTCTACTAGGCCCACCTAGGAGAATATTCAGGTTAAGAGGCCACCAGTTTGGTCCATGTACCTCCCTTAACCAGCTAGATATCTCTAAAAGCCAACTTGATTGATTACTCTACTATTTTCCTCTATTTGGGCCATTCTAACATTTTGATAGGACATCAAATTTAATCATGTGCCTTTTATGATGATTCAATCAGTTAACATAGTTTGAATTCATCTTATTTACGTCCTCAGGTTCCACTAATCTACTTTATTGACCTTGAGCTCTTCTCCAGTGGCCATGCGGCTTCACATTCCTTTTCCTTTGCTAGGCTATTGGCTTTCCCCATCAGGTCTCAATTTGTCACTTAGCAACTTCTCATCACCCCCCAAACTTTACTTTGTTATTTTCCTCTGTCATCACCATGGCCATATAACTTCTTCTCAGCTTCTCAGGGTCTTCATGCTTTGGGATAATATTGCCAATGCCTTGAGATCCCAGTTTAATATTTTAATCACTCTGAGCTCTTGGACTCTTGAGAGGGTGCCATGTGGCATCTTCTCAGGGCCTCATAGCCATGGTCCTTTTCTGATGTCATTCAAATCCTAGGATTCTGGCTTAATACTATTATTTTCTCAAGGTTTTAAGGTTATGAGATTTTGATCGTCTGAGGTTCTAAGGATTTGAGGCTTTGTTAATGCCTTTAGTTCTCTATCAGGCCCAGTCACCAAGATTATGCCACATGGTGCAATATTAGAGCCTAGATGTTTGGGAATTTTTTAACAAAATAAATAAGTATTTGAAGTTAGCTGGGTATTTGGGTGAATGAGAATCTCGGTCATCCATAGGGCTCATGGAGAAAACCTGTAGAAAAGACAAGGCAACATAAAAACTAAGGCAAACAAAGTCATTAGTAAGTCAGCCCTAAAAAAATGAGAAAATCAACCAAGGCATAAAACAAAGGCCAGATTATGAGATTGAACACATAAGGATTTGTCAGTCCACAATAATGAACTCCCATCATTTTCAAAGTTTGAAAACTTTTTGAATAACTAAGTCTAAAATCAAATATCGATTGTGTCTTTATAATGGGGAATTATAAAGACTCAGTCACATTCAAATCAAAATAAAACATTTTATAGGTATAATTAGACTGGACAAATCAAACATGGAACTTCTCATGTTCAAAAGACTTGAATTTACACTTGGTTAATATCTACGAATTATTTAGATGACATAACCTCACATTTACAACCCTGTAAACCAAAAAATAGATAGAACAAGAGGGTCTCTATTTGAAATTTAAAAATGTGGCATGTTGGCCCCAACAAATGGCAACCTTTGTGGGGAGAATAATGCATCCACATTTATAACCTCGACTATAAATCTTCATACCTATATAACAAGCACAAACTAAAAATAATTTGTTACATAAAATTAGAAAGACAAACGCCCTAAAGTCTACTTTAACATGTGACATACTAAGTTCTAATTCAACTTTAAACCACCAATGTGTGTAAAAATGATTGGTTCTTTTATAGCTCTTGAATTTACATGACACAATTCAAACGTGTCTAATCAACCAAAACTTCTAAGATGGAGAGCATTGGTTATTCATATTGATGGGAATGGCATGGGCATTGCTTTACTACCAGGTAGGCATCTATAGCCATGATAGAGATACCTTTGGTCTTGATCAAAGATTTACTCCACTACCAACCAAGCTAAAAATCCTACAATGGAGATTGCCTAAATCACCCGTTCGAGGATGATTTAGATTATACATTTTTAACCAATTTCTTTCAAAACGTTCCTTAATTTTTTTTTAGTTCTATCCATTGAGGGATGGGAAGTAAGCCATGGGTATAATTATAGACTCGAAAAAATTAAATTACTAAGACAAATTCAAACTAAATCAGTGCTTCTATTTGCGTCAGTTATTTAATTAAGTGTAATTGATGGTTTAGATAAGAAAAAAAAATCTTCTAAATCCACAAGTTCTGCTTTGAATCACTAGCCTTTAGGCTTTTGAAAATGTACAAAATAATTACTTATAGTCTATGGAGTTGTATAAGAATGAATACTTACTATCTAAATTCTAAAATTTGAATGATCCTAAGGCAAAATAAGGAGCGGGAGAAGCTACAACAAATGAAAAAAAAGGAGGCAAATAAAGAGCATGATAGAAGGGATAGGAAATTTGAGAAAGCCAAAAAATAATTGGAGAGGTGAAGGCGTTTAAGTAACAAATTCAACCAATTACCTGAACAACATCACATATTGAATGACGTGATAAACATTTTATCCCCAAGTGGTTCATGTGGTATCCCTCCTATTTATGTTAACATAAGAATAAATCCAACTAAGGACAAAACTCTTGAAGGACTATTAAAAACCCCACATTTTCCAAATATGGGGAATGAAGGGCACTATCTAATTTTCCACCTTGGATGGTGTAATTTTTATTTTACCTTAAATAAATCCATTATTTTTATAGGTATTGATACAAGCAAAGTATATTATGTAATTATTACATTCCATTTTTGGAAAGTATGCAATGTTAGTCTCAATTTATGACCCATAACACAAATAATTATCAGACTCACTGATCTAATGGGACAAAAGGAGATTAAAAAAAAAAACATAATGTCCCCTAATTTTTAGGATCCATCTAGTTGAATCCAAGGGTTGAGAACTTTCCAATCATTTAACTGGGTGAGAAATTATAATTAACCATCAGAAGTTCAATCCACTTTGTGTTATCTGAGAAATCTTACTGATGTTTGATTAAGTCTTTTCTTCCTTGTTCACATTTGCATCACACTATAATACAATGGACAAAATATTCATCACCAAAAAAAAGATAAAATGGGAGAAAGAGTAAGGAAATAAAGTAAGTGGTTCCTTAACTAAAACAAGATTATTAATATTGAAAATCAAAGGCACGCCTGATCACAATTATACCATTATGTGTCAGGTCTAACTGTAGCACAAACTGGAGAAAATCAATGGATAGGATTCTAAGGAATCAAATGAACATATTAACTTGAAATTATATTAAATAAAAGTATATGAAAGTCCTATAATTTGTGCAAACAATTGTTTGACACAACTTCAAGTTAAACAAAATGGAAATTCAGAACCAATTAGATTAGCTATTACACAATCTACCTGCATATTCATTAGTAAATAATCATTGCAATATCTTCTTAACATCAATTAATTATATTCCATTAATAAATGAAGGGCATTGTTAAAAAATAACATGAATTTTAAACCAGATTGGTATCTATTTCAATGTTATTAGAAAATCATTTAAGTGTGCCCTTTAGATAGATAATCACAACCCAAAACAAAACAAGAAAAAGAGAGGACTGAGCTTATCACAATTTCTACAGAGTTTTAGTGCATAACTTCTGCCCCCTCAAAATAATATTTTAGACTACTTTATATAGAAAAAAGAATGGGGATTATCTCCAAGTATCATAAGGCTCCCATCTCTAGCCATGATTACCAGTCTAGACCACTACAAATGCATCCAATTAGAATATTCCCTCCATTCTCAAAGGAAATACAATTTCTATTTTATTTTCTCGCCATAGTTGTGACACCTATCTAATTAGAATAATATCCACACTTCTCCCTTTAAGGACAAATACTTTGAATGATTTTTCTATTAGGCCCACCTGGGAGAATATTCAGGTCAAGAGGCAATCAGTTTGGTCCATGTACCTCCCTTAACTAGCTAGATATCTCTAAAAGCAAATTGGATTGATTACTATTTTCCTCAATTTGGGCCATCCTAACATTTTGATGGGACATAAAATTTAATCATGTGCCTTTTATGATGATTCAATCAGTTTACATAGTTCAAATTCATCTTATTTATGTCGTCAGGTTCCACTAATCTACCTTATTGACCTCGAGCTCTTCTCCATTGGCCATGCAGCTTCACATTCCTTTTCCTTTGCTAGGCTATTGGCTTTCCCCATTGAGTCTCAATTTATCACTTGGCAACTTCTCATCACCCCGCAAACTTTACTTTGTTATTTTCCTCTGTCATCGCCATGGCCACATAACTTCTTCTCAGCTTCTCAAGGTCTTCATGTTTTGGGATAATATTGCCAATGCCTTGAGATCCCAGTTTAATATTTTAATCACTCTGAGCTCCTGGGCTCTTGAGAGGGTGTCATGTGGCATCTTCTCAGGGCCTCGTAGCCATGGTCCTTTTTTGATGTCATTCAAATCCTAGGATTCTGGGTTAATACTATAATTTTATCAAGGTTTCAAAGTTCTGAGCTTTCGATCTTCTGAGGTTCTAAGGATTTGAGGCTTTGTTAATGCCTTTAGTTCTCTATCAAGCCCAGTCACCAAGATTATGCCACATGGTGCAATCTTAGGGCCTAGAGGATTGGGAATTTTTTAACAAAAAAAATAAGTATTTGAAGTCAGTTGGGTATTTGGGTGAATGAGAATCTCGGTCATCCGTAGGGCTCATGGAGAAAACCTGTAGAAAAGACAAGGCAACATAAAAACTAAGGCAAACAAAGTCATTAGTAAGTTAGACCTAAAAAAATGAGAAAACCCACCAAGGCATAAAACAAAGGCTAGATTATGAGATTGAACACATAAGGATTTGTCAGTCCATAATAATGAATTCCCATCATTTTCAAAGTTTGAATTTTTTTGAATAACTAAGTCTCAAATCAAATATCGATCGTGTCTTTATAATGGGTAATTATAAAGACTCGGTCACTTTCAAATCAAAATAAAACATTTTATAGGTACAATTAGATTGGGCAGATCAGACATGGAACTTCTCATGTTCAAAATACTTGAATTTAGACTTGGATAATATCTATGAAGTATTTAGATGACATGACTTCACATTTAAAACCCTGTAAGCCAAAAAATAGGTAGAACAAGAGGGTCTCTATTTGAAATTTAAAAATGTGGCATGTTGGCCCCCAAAAATGGCAACCTTTGTGGGGAGAATAATGCATCCACATTTAGAATCTAGACTATAAATCTTCATACCTAGATAACAAGCACAAACTACAAATAATTTGTTACATAAAATCAGAAAGACAAAGGCACTAAAGTCTGCTTTAACATGTGACATACTAATTTCCAATTCAACTTTACACCACCAATGTGTGTAAAATTGATTGGTTATTTTATAGCTCTTGAATTTACATGACATAATTCAATTGTGTATAATCAACCAAAACTTCTAAGATGGAGAGCATTGGTTATTCATATTGAGGGGAATGGCATGGGCATTACTTTACTACCAGGTAGGCATCTATAGCCATGATAGAGAAACCTTTGGTTTTGATCAAAGATTTAATCCACTACCAACCAAGCTAAAAATCCTATAATGGAGATTGCCTAAATCACCCTTTCGAGGTATATTTAGATTTTACATTTTTAACCAATTTCTTTCAAAACTTTCCTTAAATTTTTTTTAGTTTTATCCATTGAGGGATGGGAAATAAGCAGTGGGTATAATTATAGACTAAAAAAAAATAACTTACTAAGACAAATTCAAACTAAATCAGTGCTTCTATTTGCGTCGGTTATTCAATTAAGTGTAATTGATGGTTTATATAAGAAAATAAATTCTTCTAAATCCATAAGTTCTGCTTTGAATCATTGGCCTTTAGGCTTTTGAAAATGTAAAAAATAATTACTTATAGTATATTGAGTTGTATAAGAATGAATACTTACTATCTAAATTCTAAAATTTGAATGATCCTCGTGCACTTACTCACCATTTGAAGTGACTAGCCCAAAATAGTCCAATAACACCTCGATTTCAACACACTATTATTTTGTCTTCTACTTCTTCTCAGACCTAGTTTTGATGCAATTTTGGTTGTGTACGTGCTTTGTTTTCTAGGTATAATTATAGTCAATGGGCTAAAAGAAGATATGAAATAACAATGTCAAGACACCACCTCCAATAGTGATTTCCCATGATATGGAAAGTAATTACCCCTAATTAGTTTTGCTTTAGAAAAACACACTAAAATGACACTAGGGGAACGAATGAAACAAGCCAACTCAAACAAGTCAGGGGGAAAGAAACATAAAAGGGCAAAATAAAGGAAATGAAAAAATAATATAAAACAAACTTAATCTAAGAAAGCACAAAACACTATACAATATATACATGCAACAAACCTCCTGACTCAATCTGAAATGGTATTGGATGGAATAGTTGAGAAGTAAATCTTTAGAAACTATTCATTGATTGGCAGATGCAAGTCATTCCCTCTAAATATTTCAATTTGAGATCATTTTGTCCTTAATATTCTACAACTTGATAAGGACCGATCCAAAGAGGACTTAGTTTAGAATGCTGACATTTCCTCTCATGGGCTTTGTCCCATAATAAAACCAAGTCTGAAATACGTAAATATTTTACTTTTGCTTTTATATCAAACCATATTTTCACAAGTGCCTAGTGATTGCTAAAATTATACATGGATTCATCTCTCATATCATCCATATGAATCAGGTCTAACATCCTTGACTAAGCTATCTCATTTTATTCCATGTAGTCATTGGTTAATTTATACATGGGTATTTTGAGTTTCATTGGAAATATTGGCTCCACACCATAAACTAACATGAAAGGGGAACTCTTAAGAGTTTTCTTATGTTTTATTCGATCAAACCATAAAGCATACTTGAGTATAAGGTGTCAATTGTGTGGGTTCTCCTATAATGATTTCTTAATGACATTCAATAGGTCCTTATTTGTGGACTCAATCAAACCATTTCCTTGAAAGTAATAGTTTTAAGATAACTTTAGTGTAATTCTATTTTGATATGCCCACTCAGTCAAATCAACTAATTGGAAGGCAAGCCCATTGTCACACACAAGTGCCACAGGGGTGCTAAACCTGATTTTAATGTGTTGTTCAAGGTATCTAATCACCTCCTTAGTAGTGTTGTTTTTTGTTGCTTTTGATTCAACCCATCTTGCACAATAGTCCATCTCTATAATAATGAATCTATGATCAGCTAAAAATTTTAGATTTATGAATCTAATAAATTCTAGGCCCCATTGATCAAAGGGACACTCCTCTATTAGTAGATAAAGGGGCATAACAACACAATTTTACCTTTTTGCAAAGGTTTGATAAAGATGATAAGATATTAGATGAGTATAAACATCCTTGAATAATGTTGGTCAATAATAACTAGCCCTTAAGATGTTGTGAACTATCACACTACCATAAATATGGTTGCTACCTAAGTTATCATGGAAAAAAGTAATGACATCCAGTGCTTCCTCTTTTGTTAAACATCTCAGGAAAATCCCTTCATGATTTATATGATACAAGACACCTTTCTTGAGCATGTAGTGAACAACCTTCAACTTTAATGCTTTTCTCTATGTCCTATCCATATTAGTTAGTGGAGAACCATACAACAAGTATTGAGTAATGGAGTCATACTAGGGATTGTGTTTTAGTTTAGAGTGATTCACTTTGGATAACAACAAAACCAACATCAATTTTAGATCTCAATCATGACAAACTTTTACCTTGAACCAACTTCATGAGCCATATCTCAATGACATGTTTTTGAATTTTTGAGACCCAATGTCTTCTTTCTCTGAGTTCATTCTACCCCAACATCATTTTGGTAGTAGGATCTAAAACCATAACATAAATTTTATTCCTCAAGATCTAATCTCTATATTTTTTTACTACCTTTACCAGTGTATAAGTTTACTTGTTTAAAATAGGGTATTTCAATTAAGATTCCTTCAAACTAGTGCTCATGAAATCTATGGCATGCTTTCCATCTTCCAGTTTATGAGTATAGATGACAACAATGGTATGCTTAGATGCAAATAAATATAAGTAGAAATCTTGTTTAATTTAGGTTGAGAAAAATAGGGGCCTGTATTATGGTGTCCTTAATTTCTTGAAATGCTTTATTTGAGGTAGGCATCCACTAAAATTTAGCCCCCTATTTTAACATGGCATTCAATGGTTTAGTTATCTCAACAAAACCTAAAATGACTTTTTGTAAAAAATTAATTTTTCCAAATAAAGATTTCAGTTCCTTCTTATTATTTGGTAATTGAATTTTAGACATGGCCTCAACTCCTTCAAGGTAAATTTGCATACCTTATTTCATAATTACATGACCAACGAGCTTACTTTCAATTTCACAGAAAATGCATTTCTTTGGATTAAGTGAAATACACAACTTATGACAGTGTTCAAAGATATTTTACAGGTGTCTTAAATGGTTTGCTCTATATTTAGAAAAAAATCGTTAAATCATCCATATACACAATAATGCACTTACCAATCAACCCTTCAAACACTATGTCCATGGATCTTTGGAAAGTGGCTCCAACATTGATCAAACCAAAGGGCATTTTATTGTAAGTGAATGTGCCCCACTTTATGGTGAATGCTTTCTTAAATCGGTATTCCTTGTCAACTAAAAATTGATTGTAGCTTGAGAACCCATCTAGAAAAGACATCATCCCATATCCGTTGACCTTTTAGATGACTCCATCTAGGTATGGTAGTGGATAATTATATTCATCTGAATCTTGATTTAAATTCCTAAAATCAACAAAAAGATGGATCTCTCTACTCTTTTTTATGATTGGGACTAAATTAGCTACACAAGTTGAATTCTGCATAGGAGAGATTATGTTAGATGATAATAACTTCTGAACCTCTTTCAAGATGAAGGACTCAAGAATAGAGTTAGTTGGTCTTTGACATTGTTTGAATGGCTCCTTATTAGGTTTCAATGGAATATTATGCATCATGACACTAGGATTAAACACCTTTAGGTCACCATAAGTCCAATCAATGATGTCTTAGTAATAGATTAATATACTTTATAAACTTTGTATTTCTTTATTGCTACGTTTTGGCCCTATAGTGATGTTTTGAGGTTGATCAAGCATCACCATGATAATAACTCATGACCTATAATTGGGGAGAACAAATCTTTCAAGTCTAGTTCTAGGCTTTTTAATTCGAATAACCTTTCCAATAATAGCATTCCAATTGGGATTTGATTGTCCTTAAGGTTTAGAAATCCATAAACATCACAACATTCTTCATTCAAATCACTCCTCCCATCCTCTTCAACCATTTGTGCATCAAAAGTATTGGAATTAGAAAGGAAATCTAGAATATGAAGTTCTTCACATTATCAGGTACATATGGACATGAAACCAATTTGATAGAATTTTTTTACAAATACATATTCTTCAAAGGTGTAAGGTTAGTAGTAGAAATAGATAGTGAGTCTACCATGGTGTTGTCAATTATAAGAATGAGATCAATGTTGAACACATTAAAGGATCCATTAAATCCCAAGCACGATGCCTATAATTCTTCAAATGAGAAAGCTTACATTGAAATTTACTCCTTACTTGATTGATGACTAGTTCAGAGCCACCATATACCTTTACTTGATGGATATAGTACCTTGATACAACTTACAATCCCAAGATTAGTGCCTCATATTCTACTATGTTATTAGTACAATGGAATTACAATCTATATGTAGTTATATGTTGTTTACCATAGGGATCAATAATTACAATACCTACTCCCGATCCTTGCTTAGACTATGTTCTATCAAAATACAAATACCACATACTTGAATTTTGGTCTTAGCTAAGTTTTTCTTTATTTTTTGGTTTGGTGGTCAGAGTATAGACACTTAAATTTATGGAGGTAAAATTTACTTATTCATTGACTGCATTGTATTTCCTAATCATCAAATGTATGCATGGCTCTCTATCAATCCTTATCTGATTTGCCATTATTCTCTAGGTAGCCACATGTGGAGAAGTCTATTTCCATATAACCATTAAGATATTTGGACTGATCTCTACTCATTAGCATGCAATCTGCATCTAGGATTTCAACCAGTTGTATGTCTATAAACTTTGCATTCTTGTTTAAGCATGTAGTTGCATATGAACATTCAACAATTCTCCTACAACACTGACTTTAGATTTATTTATTCTCCTTTCTTACAAATCCCTACAGGCATGATATTTGTTGAGGCACCTAAATAAACTAGGTAATTGTGTAAATTCTTGCCAAGATTCAAACTGTGAGTAAGAAGAGTGGAACTTCAGTATTGGATTTGTGTATCATAACATTGGTATTGGTTGTGACCTAATTATTGGGATGAGTGCTATTTTCTATAAGAGACTTAAGGATTAAATCCCTCTATTCAATAATTTATGCTAATTCATGGAGGGTTATATTAGATTTTATCCTTTCCATATCCTCTACTATGTTGTAGCTAATATTACTAGGGGTAGGTTGATTATTGCCTGACTTTGGTGGGGGTGGATCATTCCTAGATTTTGGGTTAGGAAGAGTAGTAACATTGTTAGGTGGTGTTGAGGTTGTCAAGGGTTAGTGTGCCCTACTCCTAAGGGTATAATTTCCCTTTTATAACTGTTGCACATGCTGAATATCATTATTATTCTCCTTAGGTTCATTATTTCCTTCGTTAGTAAAGTCTAACATCTCTAAACCATTATTGTGTTGGGTGATTTGAATAAAATATAAAAATCAAGGTGACCTATGGTATTCTAGTTATTTAGAAAAAACCTCATATTCATCAATCTCCTTTTGTAGGATTTTGAAGGCATTACAAAACTCAATGTAATTAAGTTCCCCATGTTGGGATGTGTTATGCACATGACACCAGTTGGGCAAGGTGATCTTTGTGATATTAATCTTAGGTATTTTATTATATGGAGACTTAGCTTGCTTACCTTGAATATTATTAGGCCTATAATTACATTGATAAGTGAAATTTAAGATAGAATTTCCACTGCTTGAACTACTTAATTATTTTTACAAACTAGGGAAATAGTTGTTCAACCACTTGACCATCATGTGAATTGAATGTAGCTCAGGCTTAGTTGATTTGTGATTAGAATTCTATGTGTTATTAGTCACAATTGGGACTATAGCTTGGTTATAAGATCGTGGCATAACCTCACTACCAACATAATTTAGAAATCCTAAACTTTGATTTAGAATAACATGGAACAAAGGGAGTTGATACGTGGTTGGGAGAGGTTGTAGCATTAGAACATTCTTATTTACAGGAGGGATTAGATTCAATGCTTGTATGTTTGGGAGGATGTTAGGAATAGGGGCTAACATTTATCCTTGTGGATTGAACTTCTTGTCCACTTTTTTTGCTTATGCATAGGCAAAGGGTAGATCCATGATAATTGGATCCCTCCTCAATAACATGGTTGTCCATGGGTTTAAGGAATTATTAAACATTTTTAATGTTAATTGATCATCTAGTCTATACAGGGTTTCCACCATACTATACATCTTTTGAAAGTGGGCATTGAAATTATGTATAGGTTCATTTGGCTCCCCTTTCATGTAAGCAAATTGTTGATATAGAACAATGGGGTCTACCATCTGACCAAACTAGGCTAAAAATGTGTTACTCAATTGATTCCAACTTATAATTCAATTCTCAAGAAATTTAAGAAACCAATCATAGGTCATATCAAGCAAGGTGAAATGGAATAACCTGCAGGTTACATCTTCATGCTCAACATTGAGTAACCTAAAGGCAGTTTTATAGGATGTGACATGTTCTTAAAAATTCTTCCTAGTGCTTTGAGGGAACCTTGAAAAGTAATTTTTATGGTTCTTAGGCATATCATGCATGTCCCATAGAACATTTATTGCAAACCTTGCTAACCAAGCCATGGGTGCAACAATGGGTGGGGGTCGATTTTGAGTAGGTTGAGAGGATGAAATGGTAGGGTTTGTTAAAGGGATTAGTTTCCCTCTAGTATTTTGTGCTTTCTTAAATATTTTTAATGGAGATAAAATCAATCTACCTATGATTGCTTTGGATCTAGTGATTCACTCAATAGGCTCTAAATTATTTAAGAAATCAAATATGAGTTAGAGATATTCAGACCAATAACTTTGAACTAATAAAATATGAAATCTAGAAAATTTGAAAGCTCACAACAGATAATAAATCAGAGTGACACAAAGTATATGTAATTTCAAAATAGACAGAAAGCATTGCCCTCCTTCTAGCACCAATTTCTGTTGGTGTGTGTGTTTGAAGCACAAAACAATGGAGAAAGCATAAATGAGGGGTAGAGAGACTCGATAAATAGAAAATCCTTTCAGCCCCCCATATAACACCAATTTTTGTTGATCTCAATTTATGACCCATAACATAAATAATTATTAGACTAACTGATCTATTGGGACAAAGGGAGATAACATCACATGGGACACAATGTCCTCTCATTTTTAGGTTCTAGCTAGTTGAATCCAAGGGTTGAGAACTTGACAATCATTTAGCTGGGTGAAGAATGAAAATTAACCCCCAAAAGTTTAATCCACTCCATGTTGTTTGATAAATCCTACTAATGTTTACTTAAGTCCTTTCTTCCTCATTCACATTTACATCACACTACAATACAATGGAAAAAAAATTCATCACAAAAAAATATAGAAGGGGAGAAATAGCAAGGCAATAAAGTAAGTGGTTCCTTGACTAAAACAAGATTGTTTATGGTGGAAATAAAAAACATGCTTGATCACAATTACACCATTGTGTACCAGGTCTAGCTGTAGCACAAACCAAAGCAACATAATGGGTAGGATTATGAGGAATTAACTAAACATATTACCTTGAACTTCTTTAAAAAAAAGCATATGAAAAGCTTGTAACTACTACACGTAATGGCTTGAAACATATCAAGTTAAATGGAATGGAAATTCATAACTAATTAAACTACCTATTACATAATCCAACTACATATTCATCAGTAAACAAGCATTACAATCTCTTCTTAACATTAATTAATTTTGTTTCATTAATAAATGAAGGACATTACTAAATAAAAACATGAATTTCAAACTAGACTGGTATCTATTTCAATACTATTATGAAAGCATTTAAGTGTGCCCTCTAAACCGACAATCACAAGCCAAAACAAAATAAGAGAAAGAGAGGACTGAGCCTATCATAATTTTTGTAGAGATTTGGTGCATAACATCTCCCCCTTAAAACAAGAATGCAGACTTCATTTTATAGAAAATAGAATGGGACTTGTCTCCAAGTAGTGCAAGGCTACCATCTCTAACCATGATTACCACTCCAAGCCACTATAACTACATTCAATTAGAATATTCCTTCCAGTCTCAAAGGAAATCCAAATTCTATTTTGTCCTCTCCACGGTTGTGACACATGTCTAACTGGATTGGTATCCCCACTTTTCCCTTTTGGGCAAAGTACTTGAATGATTATTATATTCGGCCCACCTGGGATAATATTCAAGTAAAAAATCCATCAATTTTATCTATATATCTCCCTTGATTATTCAAATATATTTAAAATCCAACTTGATTTATTACTATAATGTTTTCCTCAATTCAAGCCATTTTAATGTTTTGATGAGATGTCAAATTTAAGCTTATGCCTTTTATGATGACTTAGTTAGTTGACGTGGTTCGGGTTCATCATATTTATGTCCTTGGGCTCTCTTTTCCACTTGGCACTCACCTAAAATATCTTAGACATGTTCCTCAGCCAATTTAACTTCCTTTTGAGTCCATAGGTCGACTTGTCTACTTTGTTAGCCTTGGGCTCTTCTCCATTGGCCACATGACTTCTTCTTTGATTCGCATTTTTTTTCCTTTGCTAGGTTATTAGCTTTGCCCATAAGGTCCCACTTTGCCACTTGCTATATTTTTTTTTCCCTTAGGGTTTACTTTATTATTTTCCTCTATCATCATCGTGGTCACATGGCTTCTTCTCAGCTTCCTGATCTCTTCATACTTTGGGCTAATGTTGTCAATGCCCTGAACTCCTAGGTTAATGTTGTAATCACTCTAAGCTCTCAAGAGGATGCCAAATGGCATATTATCAAGGCCTCAGGGCTGCAAGGCCATGATCCTTTACCAATGTCATCCAAATCCTAGGCTTATGAGTTAATACTATAATACCCTTGAGGTTTCAAGGTTCTAAACTTTTAAGGTTCTGAGGCTCTAAGGCTTTGTTAATGCCTTTATTTCTCCATAAGGCCAGGTCATCGAGATTCTGCCACATGTCATGATCTCTTGACATGGAGGCTTGGGAAATTTCCAACAAAAAATGAAGTATTTTGAAGTCCCCTAAGCACTTAGGTGAATGGGATCATGCCATGTGGCATGATCTCGATCATCTGGAGGGCTTAGGGAGAAAACCTGTAGAAAAGACAAGGCAAAAAAATAACTAAGGTAAACAAATTTATTAGTAAGTTAACCAAAAAAATGAGAAAATCCACCAAGGCATAAAATAAAGGCAAACTTTTGAGCTCAAGCACATAAGGATTCGTTAGTCTATAGCAATGAATTCTCATCATTTTTAAATTTCAGAAACTTTCTAAATAGCCATGTCTAAAATTGAATATCAATCAAGTCTTAATAATGGGAAATTATAACTACTCGATCACTTTCAAATCAAAATAAAACATTTTAGAGGTATAATTAGACTTGGTAGATCAAACATGGAACTTCTCATGTTCAAAAGACTTGAATTGAAACCTGGTTAATATCTATGAAGCATTCATAAGGTAAAACTTCACATCTAGAAACTTGCAAAACAAAGACCAAATTGAATAGGAAGGTCCCATTTGAAATTAGAAATTGGGGCATGTTAGACCCAACATACAACAACTAATGTAATGAAATATATTTATTTTTATATATAATGTAATGAAGTGTATTAAAGTGCAAGTATTCAGTTTGATATGCAATTTTTTTTTTGTTATCTATCATTTATCTTATGAATGAATCATAAACTTAATGAAAGTTAAAAAAACTTTCACTTAAAATTTGAGTATCCCATTTATTCTCCACACTTGAATTTAAAATCTGTCGTCATTACCCATAGATAACAAACATGAACAACGCAAAGAAACAATAGAAACAATAAAGAGTTGAACATTACAAACTTTGCAACTTTTGAATAAAAAAATTGTATGAGCATTCCTAACTTTGAAAACATATATTATGCTAATTAACACAATGAAAATAAAATAAATATTCACAAACATAACAAGTGTCAAGAAACATAATGTTTATAACAATTTCATGAATTGAGCATCCTAGCCAACATTCATCCTTTACTACAATTCAACTTTAGTAAAAAATGAATGCACAAAAATAATAATTGACAATAAAATGTAAAACCAATCACCGACATTGAAAATAGAATGATAAACATATCAACATGTCACAATAAATATCAAGAACATAACAACATATCAATAAGATAAAAACATAATGGAAAATGTGAATGAATATTACAGCAACATATTAGTAACACAACAACATGATTCCACACTAGGATTTGGTTTAATACATATGATTCAATATTTATTGGTATGTGTTGATGTGGGTTTTATGCACACCAAGGGAACCTTACCAAGTATCCTCTAATGTTTTAGAATTTGTGAAGAAATATTCACTCCAAGGCATGAATTATGAGGTATTGGGTTTTGTAAATAATATGTTGGTGGAATAGCGATGAACGGAGCAGTTGTTTACCTTAAATGGTTTGGATATGATATGAATCTATATCTACTTGAGATGGGAATATTGATGATGGATCTAATATAAGGTGGGCCTAATCAAAATAAACTCAAAAAGAAGGAAAGGTAGGGTAGGAAAGAAGGTCTATAGATAAAATGAGATGAAACCTTTTTAAGCTGGCTCTTGAACTAAGGGTTGGACAAACACTCAAGAACCAATGTTTGTTACAAGCTACTATAATCATACCAAAAATAAAACATAGTTAAGAGTCCAAGGAATCAAGAATATAGTGAATTGTAGTGTATATAATCAAAGGTGTCATGTTTCTAAGATTGTAATTGCACATCTAGAAAGGGGTATTATGATTATTACACAAAAGAATTCAAATTAACAATAACACAATATGAATAATTGTATTAAAATAATACTCATTCACAATTAAAAGATATATTTTTTTGATGGAACTTCTTGTAAGATTCACAAGGTTGGAGAAGAACAAGATTTGCACATCAAGACCAATTGTAGCATAATCCGTATAATTTATTATTAATCTTAACAGCCAAAATTCTCCTCCTTTTGGGATTAGAAGGATACAAATATACATAGATTTGGGGAGGGGATGACTCATTCTCAAATCATAACATAAATTCACATCTCTAATAATATAAATCTATGTCAAAATCATGAAAAACATGCATGTACAAAAGTGTATACATAAATAGGATTCTTTGACAAAAATACAATATAATGCCAAATAAATTTGGAACCATCAATTGCAACTTAATTTAAACATGAAAAAATATATGCATACTTTAAGGTGGTGTTGATGTGGCACTGTTAGAAGAGTGAAATGGTTGCGTGATAATTATGGAGGCAGAAGTAGCCATTGTAGCCCCTCAAGGGATTAAAACCAATCATGTTGGAGTATGCATTACTGCGTATCCAAAAAATTGGGGACCCTATGACATTGTGGAAATAATTGTAGTTGATTGTGTGCTTGGTACTAACCACACTCCCTCTATGGATCTCAGTTTTTCAAATAATGCATGAACAGTTTCAAACTCTTTATTAATAATATCAAATTTGAGTAGGGTATGCTTATATCCTTTGATAGCCTTGACCATCAACCTTGTGTGCTCTACTTCTGAGGTCTTAAAATTTGTTCCAAGGGCTTCAACCTTAGTTACTCTATCTTTGTAAAAATTGATTGGTTACAAAATCTTATCATTAGTTTTATAGATAGTTCCCTCAACTTCCTCCTTAAAACCATTTATAACTGTTTTAAGGAGTGTTTCAAAATTGGGCCTGTTTACTAACTCTCCATTAAATTCTATCATATATGTGACCCATATATCTCTTATGATTTTTTAAGGCCTCAATCTCATGGATTGAAATAAATCCTATCAAAATCTTCATCTCATTATGCTAGTTAAGGGCACCATCCCTTTTTATAATTACATAACTCAAGGCCCATACAATATCTTGGTTGGACATCAAGTTCAAAGGAATAATGTAATACTTCTTGCACACTGAAATAAAAAGTTAAGCCTCTTTTCAAATTATTTCAACTATTTCCATAGTTTTAACACCTTCTCCCTCTCAGGCTGACTTTGACCCCTAGAGGCTTGAATATTATTCAAAATGTTGTACAACCATGTGGCTTCACTCTAGACACTATCTATAATTTCTTGAGGGGCGCGGATGATTTATTTCTATATTAGTTATTGTTGTGATTCCTCTTTAATCCTATACATCTCCTTCATTGCCTCTCTAACCAAATCTATAAAAGAACAAAAAGAAATGTATGTTTTATAGGGCTATTTGGATCTTTTTGGCCTTTTTTTACTAAGGGAAATAAGTTTTCCCTTTGTTCAAACTCTATCTCTTCCCTTGTACTTGTGTTCACTATTTTCCTCTTTCTCACCCTTTGAATTATACCACTTTGTTTATCAAATTAGGTCGAGATTGTGTATAGCTAGATGAAGATGAAGTTTTGTCTTTCATCCTTTTAGCGTTGTAGCTCTTTAGCCCATTGGGGTAAAGTAAGTTCCCCTTATTCTTCAGGTTAACTTGGGTCTTCAGAGGTAGAGGGTGGAGTGATCATTAAAAGGGGAGTTATTAATAGAGGTGTTAATGAATTACTTATTTGAATAGGGAATTGGAAAGGTGGCTGAATAATTATTTACCATCTTGATGCTTCCCTCTGAGAAATCACTTTAGCCACATATTTAGTCAAGGCTGGAGTTTTCACAACTATCATTGTGGCTAACTTTACATGTGTATATTGTGGCAATTATAACACCAATTGAGTTGAAGACTTTGGAGAGACTGGTGGCCCTTATGGATCAAAAGTAGAAATTGAAACTAAATTTTCAAAATAGACTCTCTTTTTTAAAGCCATTATTTGGGTTGATGTCAAAATAATAAAAGAATCAATTGAACTAGAAAATGGTAGCCTTGGAATGGTAGGTGGATTATCTATAATAGTAATATAAGAAGCAAAAAAAAAACTAACTTATTAACATTATGTCTTTCCTTTTCAGTGAGGATATGCTAGTCCAAGGCTCCATTTGGAGTTTCTTCCTCGTGCAAGCTTCTCAGGCTCATTGTTGTGGCTTTTTCTAGCTATGCCTCCTCTTCTATTTCATCTTGGGATCCTTCCTCACTTAACCTTGGTTTTGTTCCCTTCATTGCTTATGCATTCACTTCATCTACATCTGTAGGATAATCCACTAGTGATATTACATGTGCATGTTCTTCTTCCTTTTCTTCCTAATCAAGGGATCCTCTTGGAGTAGCAAGACCTAATGATGGTATTTCCTCTAGTTGTTGGACTTTGAAGGAGGTAGAGAAGAATCTCTATTTCCTTTGGTAGGTGATTATAAGGGGAATAAGAGGTGAGGAGGAAGATGAAACTAATAAAGGAGACACAATACTAGGAACTACCACTACAGGGGGTGGGGAAGGAATGAGAAGTGGAAAAACATTAGTGGAGGGAAGAATGGTGCAGAGGGGACTAGTATAATAGGGAATATTTGAGGAGATACTCCCTCACCGATGATGATAGATGGAGATGGACCTCATTGAGGTGTTTAAGGTGATGAATGAGTAGATGGAAGCAATGAAAAGCAAGCCTATAGAAACTCTGGGAGACTTACCATGTAGCCATTGTAAGTGGAGGGAGAGGTGTCAAAGAGAATGTGCCCATTCATCTATTCTAAGGATATACAGTCCTCTCCACTATAGTGGTTATGCATAGGATAATAGAAAATAAATAGTTGGAGAGTATATGGAGACTAAGAAGACCTCTACGAATCTCATTTCTAATATGGAGGTTCTCCTCCCTTTGACCTCTGGACTCTCCCTTTCATAGATTGGTCTCTTTTTTTTAAGAGAGGGAGGATAGTCTTCTTGTGCTAGATCCTATGGCTATGTTGGAGGCCATTGATGACTCTAGGCTTATTTTTCATGCCTTACCATGTAATTTGCTTCCTCTTTGGTCATCCATGGGTCATATTGCATGGCTTGGTTAACAATCATTGATATTTATTTATCCATCATGAGGGTCCAAACTTTAGAATCATCTAATTCATTCATACAGATAACAAAATGTTCATACTCTTGGCAACTATATATAATGGTCACTTAATTGTTATCCTTAAGGAGTTGAAGACAATTTTTTATTTTTCCTTTGGGGTCCCATTCCCTGAATTGGGCCACCTTTAAATTATAATGGGATCTTACCTTCCCCACCTGATTGAAATGTGCCCTTACCATAAAATAAAGTTGCATAATGCTTAGATGGATCTTATAGTAATAATAGTGATGTTTGAGGCCTAGATTATCACATATGTTGTTTTATAAATGGTGGGAAATATCTTATTCAACTACCTTTTCTGGGACATGGTTTGGTAAAAATGGAGGGGGTGTCCTTGTTCTTTCAATTTTGATTATGGTATAATCTAAATTGTACCCATAATCCCCAATTAGCAAAAAGCCACAAAGCATACAATTGTGCACTGATTTTACAGACATCAACAAAGCATGTCCTAAAGATGATTTCCCTTTATGAAACATCGACATAATTATTGACTCAACTATAGGGTATGAGATGTTGTCCCTCATGGATGGATTCTCTGGGTACAAGTAGATCAAGATAAAACCAAAGAAGCAACACAAGACTATGTTCCCCACACCATGGGGAACATTATGTTATCGAGTCATGCCTTATGTTTTAAAGAATGTTGGTGCCACTTATCAACATGACATGACTGTTATCCTCCATGAAATGATGCATGATATAGTTTAGGATTATGTTGATGTCATCTTAGCAAAATCGAGAACCCATGTCAGACATCATGACATTTTTCAAAGAATATTTGAGAGACTTTATGAATACAAGGTTCCTATCAATCATAGGAATCATGTCTTTGGCATTACTTCAATAAAACTGCTAGGATTCATTATATCATAGAGAGGGATTGAAGTGGATCCCTCTAAGGTCAAGGCCATCATAGAAATGCCTCCACCTACCAATCTGAAATAGTTTCATAGCCTACAGGGTAAAATCTAATTTATTTTTAGGTTTGTATCATAGTTAAAAAACAAGTTCCATCTTATTATGTACCTCATGAAAAAAGAAGTCACAGTTCAGTGGGATATTGAATGACATCAATCATTTTCAAAACTAAATGCATACTAGGCCAAACCACCAGTATTGAGACCATTGGCACTTAGCAAGCCATTGCTTCTTTATATATCAACAACATAACATGCACTAGGGCACTCTTGGCCGCTCATGATAAAAAAGGTAAATAACATGTGGTCTACTATTTGAGCTAGACATTTATAAGATATAGGCATAACTATTAACCTATTGAGAAATCTTGTTTGGCAATGGTGTTTTCTTCCCAAAATTTGTGGCACTTCATGTTGAACAATAAGACTATTGTTATTGTTAAGGTGGAACCTCTCAAGTACTTATTGTCTAAAGCAACTCTTATAGGCCACGTGGTTAAATGGGTTATGTTATTGAGTGAAATTGATGTTGATTACCATAATCAGAAAGATATTAAGGGACAAGTCATCATAAATTAACTTGTTGAAGCTCTTATCACAGACACTGAACCACTTACATTTGATTTTCTAGATGACTCTATCATGATGATAGAGGAAGTGGCTTGTGAATCTAAACATTGGAAATTATATTTTGATGGATCCTTTACATCTCATGGATTTGGAGCCAACATTTTACTAGCTACACCACAAGGGGACTTCATTCCCAAAGCATTTCATATGAACTTCAAATTCACCAACAACATGGCCAAATATGAAGCCCTTATTGCAGGACTTCATCTTGAAATACAATGGGATTGTTTCTATATGATATTCGCTTTCTACATTCAAAGAGAGAAATAAGAAACTAAGAAGAATGGTCTAAGGCTTGTATGTATCTGGATGAAGTCGTGCGCACCGTTATCCAGACATTGTGAGAACTCCTCTTTGGTTGTGGAGGATGACACCTGCAAAGGAAAGAGACTAAGACAAAGAAGGCGTTAGATGAGGAGATGGTGGGTTGCCAAGCAAAAGCTTGATCCCAGAAGCAAGAGCTTGAGGGATGTCAACCCACTTATTGATAAAAGTAATGTCTGATAAAAGGCAAAATGATAAAAGACTGAAATGATTGAAGACTGAAAAGGAAATGGAAGCAAATGCTTACCTGAATGATGCTGTCGGCCTGGTCACAGTCGCCAACGTCGGTGGTACTACCGGCATCGATTGTCAAGGTCTGCTGACGTCAATTAGTCTGCCAACGTCGGTGGGGGCAGTGGTCTCTGCGGCCGGCGTCGATCGGGTATGTGGTCTGTGGATGGGTCTGTGGTCTGTAGACAGGTCTAAAAAGAGGTTTGGACGGGTTTTCGAGCTGTTTGGATCGTCTGAGAGAGTCTAGTTTTGGTTAATGGTCTGTACAGAGGTTTGGGTAGAGTTGCAGGGACAATGGACATAGTGTATGGTCAGACAAAAGATAGAGGCAATAGAGAGACAGAGAAATAAGGATTTAGATCTGGGCTAACAGAGGTTGCAAATGGGCAGAATGCTGAATGATAGATGAATTAAAAGAAATACTAAAATAAAAATAGTAGCAAATACTTACCTCATATCTGTTGGAGAAGGAATGTTGCAGACTGCTTGTGCCTATTGTTGGTGCTACTTGTGTGGAGGCCCTGTTGCTGGTGGAGTGGCCGAGGCAGAGTCCCTGTTGTGCTTGTTGGTGTAGAAGCCTGTTGTGTGTACCTGAGGGAGAGAGTGAGAGGTATGGCAGAAAGATTGGCTGATTGATTGATAGATTGTAAGATTCAAGAGTTAGATGAAGCACAGGGGCGAAGGGGCGGATAACGGATGCAAAAAATTGTTATGAAGGGAACTGATGTCGACAATATTGCCGACGTCGGTCGACAGTTGACCGACGTCGGCGGCTAGAAGGCAGGAAAAAGGCAAAAAATAGCCTTTCGTCCATTTTCCCAACTGTCAGGTCAGCGGGTCGAGGGAAGAAACGGTCGAGATGGGGCTAAATGGACGCGAGAGGATGAAATGGGGGTCTAGGCATTAATATTGGCCATGTGGGGAATGAAGGGAATCCAAAGAAGGGCATCCTAGGGTGGTGAGGTGGCAAGGGAGAGAGAATTATTAACTTAAAATAAGATAATTATTTCAAATTAATAAGACATGGGTTAGGAGTGGTTAAGTGGACCAAAGGGGACTAAGGGGGGAGAAAGGACCAAGGGGTAGACACGATTTCAGTGTCTACATTTGCCCCTTTTTGTCTTGTTGGTTGTTCTTGACGAACTACAAGACAAAAACAGGAGTTGGTGGCCCCAAGTGTGGGATAAGGTAGATTTCGTCTTGTTGGTTGTTTAAGTGAACTACAAGACAAAAATAGGAAGAGGTTGGTTTCCCTGATTATGGATGAGGTATTCCCCCTCAAAGCAGGAGTCGAGGGAAGGGAACCTGAAATCAAGTGTTGATTTGACAAAGAGTGGATGAAGATGGTGACGATGGAGTGTGAACGCTGCAAAAGTCATGATTGCGCGTATACCACTTCACGAGATGGTCAGGTCAAATTGTCACAGGTCAAGGGTCGAGGAGTGCCAAAATTGAAGTAACTGGGCCCCAGCATTAGTCGTAGCTGATCGGGTTATTCAATCTAAGCTAAAGCTCCAATGGTCATCGTGTTCCAGGTATCCCAGGCTCAGAAAGTGCTCCCAAAAACATGAAAAAGTCACAAGTAGTGGGGATCAACCGGCTTGCGATCCTATACTTGTGAGGGTCAAAAATGTGGTCTGTGCACAATTTTGCTAACCAGTCATGAGGTAGCATACATGCAAAAATAACCAAGGCAAAGTTGTCTTGGAAGTGGTCATGGTTGGAGGAGATAGGCATGATCTCCAATGGTCATTGGTCGAGGTGGATGGATGGACGAAAGAATGTGGCTGAGCTAACCTCATAAGACGTCATGTGATCTGAGTGCTGCCTACATAGCCCTTGTGTGAAGGGCCTCAGGCCAATGTAGTTCTCCCTAAAAGGGAGGAAGGGTCAAAGTGGTCGATGGGTCTGGTCGAGGTCAAGACATGGATTGGTTTTGGATGAGGTCAAGTCATGGTCAAAGAAAAAGAGTTTGTCCATCAGAGAGATGAACAAACGGAGGTGGTCGAGCTAACCCCAGAAGACATCGTGTCATCTGAGTACTGCCTACATAGCCCTGGTCTTAGGGCCTCAGACCAATGTAGTTCAGACGAAGGGTCTTAGTGGTAGACAGGTGGTCAAAGTGGTCGATACACTAGTCTTGGTCAAGGTCAAGGTCGAGTGATGAAGAGAAAAAAAAGGGGTTTGTCCATCTGAGAGATGAACAAATGGGACGGCCGAGCTAACCCCAGAAAATGTCGTGTCAACTGAGTGCTGCCTACATAGCCCCGGTCATAGGGCCTCAGACCAATGTAGTTCGAACAAGGAGGCAAAATTGGTCGATGATTGGTTTGGTCACGTGTCGAAATGATGAGGAGAAAAAGATGTTACAGCCTATTCCAAATGGTGTATGTTGTAACATTGGCTGAGGGGTCTTTCATCCCTAGCAATTTTCCATATTTGTGACGGATGTATGCTAAAAATGAATTGAGGTCTATTTATGCTTCAACAAGTATTGGTTTATGCTTAACATAAATTATGTCTGGTCGATAGTTTCCATGTGTATTGTTTTCCATAGAAACTATGTGAAATGGACTATGATGATGTTGGTGGTCTGAAAATGTTGAGCTTGGTTTGGTTGGGTAGAAAAAAGTTTGGTTGAATGTGACCAAAGTGTGAAAGAAAGTGAAAGGCATGTTGCTCTTTCATTGACAAGGACCAGAATGACAGTATAGATAGAGGTTATTAGAACAAAAGCCCCGTTTATGCATTACATCGTTGGCCATGGTTGTGCTAGAGAAGTAATCGAATCACTTGATCTTAAGTGAGCTCGAAGTCCCTTAAGTATGTTGGGGTGATAGGATGAATAATGTGATATGAGAGGATGGGGTAACCCTTTTTGGTGGCAGGAAGAACCTTGCCCCTTTTATAGGTGACCCAAGAACGACTATAGGCATGTCCATGACTTGATAGCTTGTCAATCATTTTTTTTTGGGTGCAGACTGATCGATGCGGGAAGTCTGCATTGGGATGTTGTTTTGCTTGGTGGTCATATATGTGAAGCTGATCGATGTGGGAAGCTTCAAAAAGAGTGCTATCTGTAGCAATATTTAGTCATAGCCATCCTTCGAGGGAGTGGTCTATACTTTGCTTTAAATGCTTTTGATATGTCTTGTTCTAGCTATCCTTCAAGGGAGCAGTCTAGTAGTACAGCAATTATGTAGCTGTCCTTCGAGGGAGCAGTCTACATTTAGAGTTTATGACCTTTGATATGATAGGTATCCCATTTTGATATGTTTTGTTGATTGAAGCTTTTAGCCATGGATGGGCCTCTAGAAGTTTAAGGGTTCCCTTTTATTAGGACAAAGCATTACTGCTTGACAAAAAGGGTTGATGAATGTTGGGAATCAGGGTTGAAAGGAATAGGAATGACAATGACAGAGGGTTGCTCAAGGGATGAGCTCAAGTAAAATGTCAAGTGATCGAGTACTCGACTAACAGTAGAATGGTCGTAGATGCAAGGCATAAAAGGGCTCAAGTTCTGTTAAGTCCTTGGGCCATGCTTGTGCGTTATGATAAGGTTCGAGTCGATTAGGAGTGGATTTACCCCATTTGGCTCTTCAAGATTGGTCACGTGTTGATGTTGGATGTGAAGTTGGTTGATATAGTCGCTGATTGGTCGAGACTGGTTGAAAGGTTGGTTGAATGTTTGGTCGAGGTCATGATTGATGATTGGTTAGTGTCTGGTCGATGGTTTGGTCAATGTCTTGGTCGAGATTTGGTCGAGGTCTTGGTCAATGTCATGATCGAGGTTTGGTTGAGGTCTAGATTGATGATTGGTCGATGCCTGCTTGATGTTTGTTGATATTTGGTCGATGGTTGGGTTGAAATTGGTATTAGGTCGATGATTGGTCGAATTTGGTCGAGACTAGTCGAAGCTTGGTTGATTGATTGGGTGAAAAGGTTGGTTGATTGATTTGATTGAGACTGGTCGAGGCTGGGTTGAATATGTAGTCGAGTTTTGGGATTAAAAGAGTGATTGATATTTGGTCGAGACTGGGTCGAAAGGTTGGTCGAGGCTTGGATGAAAGTTGAATTCCCCCAGCAGTTGGGAAGAATGTTTGACATTTTGGTCAACGTCAGATGAGGCTTGGTGGTTAGATTGACTGTGTTGATGTCGAATAAGGGGGTTAAAGGCAGCAAAGGGACCATAGTCTGGCATGGAGATCCCGATTTAAGTGATGAGGTATGAGAAGCATGGGTCGGTATTGATGATTTGTCGAAGGGGTGGTCAAGAGGATCCTTGATGAGAAGGTATCCTTTCTCTGATGTTGATGAGTGACAGCTTTAAGAGCACAACAACGCTCAGTGTCATGTGCTGGAGTGTGATGATAGTGGCAAAATTTAGAGTTGTCGAACCAAGATGGTCTTGATCCGAGAGTCGATGAGTGGGGTAGTGTTGAAGGCTTGTTGATAATGTGGTCGCGAAGAAAGGTGTCATTCCCCAGACATTGGCGAATGACAACCTTGAGGGCACAACAATGCTCAGTGTCGTGCCCAGGCATGCGATGATATGCACAAATCTGAGTGTTGGTGAACCAGGGTGGTTTTGGTCTGAGAGATTGATATGGTTTAAGAGGTGGGAGATTGATACGAGAAGACTGCAAAAATTGCCATAACATCAAGGCATAAGAACCTGCTAATGGGTATGTGTGTCTTGTTGCAGTGGGGGTTGATGACTTTGGTTTAAGAGGCATTGGTCGATGGATTGGAGGAGATATATGTCTGATGGGTTGAGAGAGTAATGGAGGTGACTTGCCTCTGTGAAGTATGGGAGTATGAAGCACTCCTATTAAAGTGGACGGATGCGGGCCCAAAATTGAAGGTAATGACGAAGGTGGGGGAGGAGTCCTCTGGTGTAGTTTAGTGGCCTTCTTTGGTTTGGGTTGAGAGCCACTATTGTGTGAGGTGAGGTTAGACACGGGTTTGGGTTCAGATGTGGATGAAGGTGAGTGAGATGTAGCAATCTCTGGCAAAAGGCAAGAAGAAACTGTGATGGGGTCTTCCTCGATCGAAATGGGCAGAGAGACTAGGTATTCTCTTGGTGGAGAAGAAATAGGAGAGTGTGACTCCTTAGGAGGGCAGAGGGCATGGATGATTGTTCCCTCTACTTGTGGTTGAGGAGTAGGCAAGGTATGGTCCTCCATTGGTAGGAGGAAAGATGAAGGTGTGGCTAATGGCATAGGTATGGTCAAGGCGTCCTCCAGTATAAGAGAGGTAGATGGAGGACTAATAGGAGAAGAAAGTTCTCCATCCTGTGATGGACAAATAGGAGAAGAAGACTCTTCCACTTGTGAAGGAGGTTGGTCAGGGACAAGAGGTGAGACCGTGTTGATCGTGTGTATGTCATGCTCGTGGGAGCTATTGGTCAAGGTCTGGACATTGCTTTGAGTAGGTAGATGATTTGGGAATGGTTGTTTGAAGATGTCGATGTGTTGGTTGGATGGGGCATTTAGGTTATCCAAAACAAGATCCCCCTTGTCGATCATGTCTTGGACTAAATTTTTGAAGGTTCAGCAATTATCGATGTCATGGCCGTGGACGCGATGATAGTGACAGAAGTCGGCCTCCCTATACCATGTAGGGAGGGATTTTGAAGGGTCTAATTGAGGTGGTCAGATTGGAGGGAGATTGAGGACCCCCTGCTTGACAAGTTTTTCCAAAATGAAAGCGTATGATTCTCCAAGTGGAGTGTATGAACGCTGGATGTACCGTTGTTGGAATTGTTTGGTGATGCTTAGGGATGTAGAAGGTTGAGATTGATTAGTTGTTGTTGAGGATGGTGATCTAATGACCACAGTGTTGGCCACTCCTTTGGAATTGGATTGGGAAGAAGAAGGTTTGGAAGAAGAAGGGTTAGCAGTTCTTGCGTTAGTATTACGCAATTTGACCTTATCCTCTTCAATGGCACAGAGTTCGAGCTTTCGGGCCATGGTGAAAGCTTCGTCGAAGGTGCAGAATGTTTGAATCCGTAAGGTAGAAGAGATGTGCTTGGCACATGCTCGAGAAAAGAGCTCGATGAACTCAGGTTGAGGCAAGGAGAAGGAGAGCTGGTTAATCAAGCCCCTCCAACGGGTGACAAAATCGACTATTGATTCGTCGTCAAATTGCCTGATGGAGTAGAGGCATGTGATTGAGACTTGTTTGGTGATGTTGATAGAAAAGTGGTCAAGAAATAATTGGGCAAGTTGAATGAATCAAAAGATAGAATGTCTGATAAGAGAGCTATACCAGTCAAGGGCGGGGCCAGAAAGCGATATGGTGAACGTGCGTAGAAGTAACGCATCGTCGTGGGCTATAAGATAGCAGGCATGTCTGAATGCCCGTAGATGTTGTTGTGGGTCTTTCTTACTCTAGAAGTGAGTAAATTTGGGAAGCTCCCACTGGTTGGGATATGGTCGGATAAGGACGGAAGGATGGATGGGTTCATTACAAATTTGCTCATACGAGAGAGCATTGCGTGAACCAGAAATAGAGGTCTCGAGATTGGACATTTTGTCCATCAGCATTTTGATGAGATCTGCTGATGGATTGGTGGATGGGGTGCCCCCTAGGTTGTAGGGCACTTGAAAAGTGCTAGAAGGGGCATACGACGTAGTCGGTTGCGCTTGTAGGGGCGCAACGTATGTGTAACTAGTCGCAGGGACAGAAGTGGAGACTAAGGGTGGTTGGGTCATGAAGGTAGAAGGCATAAGTTGACTGGATATCACCAAAGGTGGTTGTGTGGCAGCATTGACAAAAGGAGAGGTAGACACTCCTGCATTTATGGGCGCAAGAGTGTGAGGGGTCGAGACAATCAAGTTCTGGTATGATGTAGAACTTGGTTGAATTGCGTATGGTTGAGGGGGTAATGGAACCCTGATGGAAGTCGGTCTAAAAATAGATGGGAAGGCCAAACTTTACATATTGGCCATGGTCGGGTTAATGGTTGAGGAAAAAGGCTGGGTAGCGGGTGGTGTTAGTGTCATCGCCACTTCACTCGAAAAGTCTCGCGTTGGGTTTCTTGCGAGATAGTTTTGGAGGGCTTTGACATTGAGGTCCAAGAATCTTTTGAAATCTTGGTCCCCTTCAGGGACGATGGGGGTCTGAGTTGGAGTCAGTCGAGTAGGAGATCTTTCGGTCTCCGAGTGGAACTCCATTAGGGGACTGGTTATGGATGGGGAAGACGGAAGCGGTTGATGGCTAGTGTGGTCAAGAAGAGCCTTGGTTAGACTGCGCGTCAAAACCATTCAAGGCAAGAGTGGTCAGGTTCTAGAAACTATGTTTTTTCAGTTTTAGAAACTCAGAATGTGGTTTTTGGCAGAAAAAGGGTCAGGTTTTAGGCTGCTATTTTGGGAAAAAGGGACTGTGACAGTGATCGACGTCAGTTGAAAAATCGATGTCGGTGAGAAAAATGGCTGATGTCGGTTAGATAACTGATGCCAGAGAGGGAAGATGGCCGACGTCGGTGGTAAAGTCGATGCCGGTGACTGTGGTTTCCAGAAACTCAAAAAATTTGAAGATTCTTGGAAAGAAAAGGAAGAAGAACGTCCTCACTAGCTCAAAAAAAACCAGGTGGGAACAAAAAAATAGAAGAACACAAGCAGGTCCTAAGCGTTAAATCTTAAGAATCAACTTTTAGAATCCTGTTGGCTTATGCCTTAAAGTGATGTTTGGGAGGTTGGCTATTAGAATGGGTCCTCGAAGAGGTAGTCTATGGATGGTTTCAGGTTTGTTTAGGCACTCAAGATTTTGGGTTAGGTTTCGTACATGGCCTGGTGCTAAGGAGCAAGCTCCCCTCACTTCACGAGCCCAGTGATAAGCTGGTCTCGCTTAGCCAAAATATACTTTCCCTAGAGATTAGACTTTGCCAGAGAACAGAGTGGGCTTTCCCCTTGGTGATGAAATCCAAGTAGGATCGCCGAGATGGGTAAGGTATCTGTTGGGTGATGAAATCCCAGTCGGGCCTTGTCTCAGGTGAGTTTGATGTTTGATTTGGTGCAAGTGGTTTAGTTGTGTAACATAAAGTGGACTAAGATTAATTCAATATGCGGTTATTAATTACTAGGTGTGGACTAAGAAATGCAAGCAAGCAGAAATGACATGCAATGTGTTTTAAGCCCAAGTCAAAATGTTAAGTTCGGATGAAAACAAGTTGAGAAAGGGTCGAAGAATATGACTTTTGACTAGTTTGAAATGCAAGAAAAGAAAGAAAAGTTCTTTTGATTCCTGCTTATGGTGTCGTTTAGAAGAGAAGAAAGAGGTGAAAATGGAGAAACCTAATGCACCTATATGAACAAAAAGAAAAGGAACCCAAGGAAGGCCCTAAGGTCCCACCAGGCGTGCCAAAATGTTTCTATATGATATTCGCTTTCTACATTCAAAGAGAGAAATAAGAAACTAAGAAAAATGGTCTAAGGCTTGTATGTACCTGGATGAAGTCGTGCACACCATTATCCAGACGTTGTGAGAACTCCTCTTTGGTTGTGGAGGATGACACCTGCAAAGGAAAGAGACTAATGTTAGGACTTGTTCCAAAGTCTTAACGTTAGGTTAGTTTTTTGGTAGAAAATAATTACTATTGTAAATGGGGCATGCATTTTTTATAAAGACACCCCCATAAAATAAATAATCTTAGTTTAATTATTAGGTAGTTTTAATGTTTATGTTTATTAATTAGATTTACTCTACGGGTTGTTTTCCTGTATTTAGTTGGTTATTGGATTAGTTGTTTTTACCGGTCATTGGTAAAAACTATATAAATCCATATCTGCTTTGTGAAAGGGTTAACGGAGTAAAGGCACCCTTATGTAATTATTTTTTTTTGAAATTAATAAAATACTTGTGCACTCGCACTAAGCGGGGACAAGGTTCAATCTATTTTGATCCTGGAGTTATCAGTGGTATCAGAGCATGGTTGGGAGCACGGTGAATTCGAAGGAGGAAGGTGTGATTTCTTTTGGCATGAAAATAAGGTATGCCATATAGTTTGGTTTAAATATTTTGAAAAATTATTAAATCATTTTAATTTTTCAAAAATTATTTATATTTAAACCTGTATTCTCCATATACCACTGTCTGGCCTTTTTTTTTTTTGGATCATTCATACTCCATTTTTTTTCTGAGTTCAAGCCTCCTCATTTGGCATAAAAATGAATTTTTAATATTTAATGTTATAAAATTCATTGTTTTTTGTCCAAAACCAGATTTGTACGGCCTTTTATCTGAGAAAAACATCTGAATATTTTCAAACATGGCTGCCATTGTGTTTTGAATTCATTTCAGCGCCTTTTAAGTCCAAAACCTCTGCAAATCTTGATCAATTAGCATTCAAAACCTCTGTTGTTGCATTTTTTATTGAAAATCTGGAAAAACCAGACTTGTACGGCCTGTTGTACGGCCTTCAAACGCCCAGGCTTGTTTTTGATTCATTTCCCTGCATTAAACACCAAAAAAAAATTGCAAAAACACTGTGTAAATATGTTTTAGCAACCTGTACGGACTTGTACGGCCTAGGAGAGAGAAAGCAGGTGAAGAAATTTTTTTCCAGATCAGCCATGGCGTCCCAGGCAAGCATGGCGCAGTATAAAAGTTCAAAAATTTATTATTTGCTGTTTCTATAGTTTTTGGTTCAAATATTCGCTGGGTCCCATCCGGGAGAAGATTGAAGTGCAGGGTGAAAAGAAAGGGAAAAAGGAATTTATTTATTTACATTCTCATGTAATTTTTTTTTTTTATTTTCCCTCATACACAGAAATCTGGTATAAATTTAAATTTCTGAGCATAACATTTTGTAAATGCTCTTAGAGCAATTGGTTAAGTTTATTTTGGTAAAAGCTTGCAAGGGAGGAGGTCAAGGGTTCAAATCCCTTTTTGGAGAAAGTCTTTTTTGATTTGGAATATACTTTTAAAAAAAAATAAAAAAAATATTCCCTTTTAATTAAGAACATTGTAAAACACATACTTATTGTATTGTGTTATTTATTTTTCGAAAAAGGGGCGAAATTTAATCTTTTTCTTTCGCATTGTTGTGGTGAGATAAGGGTGTAATTGGTGAAATAAGGTTGTAATTTGGCGAAATAAGGGTGTAATCATTATTTTTGGTGTGGTTAAGTGCAAAACCCATCAAAAATACTTATTTTCTATTTTACGCTCTACGCGGAGGTTAAGTGCAAAACCCCGTAGAAGCAGTGTCTTGTGCAGTGAGTGTGATATTTGTTTCATTTCTTTCGCAATTTGTCGCACGTTTCTCTACTGCACTTACTTTCATTTCATTTCAAAAATGCCAAAAATTCAGAATTTGCTTTCAGATGGTGATAGATTAACAATTTCCAATTATTCAGATTGGAAACGATTGATGGAGGCTTCACTAGTGTTTAATGAGTTATGGGATATTGTTAAGAATGAAAATCCCACATTGCCAACAGAGCAGGCTAAGTTAGATATTTTCAATTTGCGTGATTCTAAGGCCTTAGCTCTCATTAAATGTTGTTGTACTCGTGATACATATGTTCATATTGAAAATTCTCCTCATAGTTACACTGCATGGAAAATATTGTCAGATTTGTATGATAAGAAACCAAAGCATAAGAAGATAGATATTCATATGCAGTTGTTTACTTTGTCATTAGATGAGGATGGGGATATGGGAGAATATATGTCTAAGTTGAAAAATATCACTACTTAGTACACTAAGGCTGGTTTTGGAAAACTAGATGATGACCTCATAGTTACTGCTGCTTTGAAAGGACTACCAGGGTCCTATAGGAATTTTGTTGAAATGTTGCATGTCTCTGACAAGATCACAGGCATCACCTTTGATAAGTTGGCTGAGTTGCTCATCCAACATGACCTCTCTCTACCCAAGAAATCCAAGAAAATTGAAGAAGCCCATGTTTTAGAGTCAAAGCCTAGTTCATCTTCATCTGGGCATCAAAACAATAGAGGAAATAGTTATAGAGGGGGTCGAGGTTACAGAGGAGGCAGATATCAAAACAGAGGTAGGGGTCATTCACATAATCAACAATCTAATCAATCACATTCACATGAAACAAGTGATCGAGGACATGGTCACAACTCATATAGGGGCAGAGGTCGAGGTAGATCTGACATTCAGTGTCATAGATGTGGAAAATTTGGTCACATTGCCTCACAATGTAGAGTTCCTTTTGATAAAATTCAGAGGCCACAAAAAGCGACCAAGACTAACTCTGCTCAGTATGTCGATCATGACTATGATGAATCTAGTAATGTTGCCCATGAATTTGCATTTACTTCTTTGGGGCACATTGATTATGTTGAATATGAGGCTAGAGATGAGCTCACAGATGTATGGGTTTTAGACACAGGAGCAACCAAACACATGACATTTAGGAGAGATTTCTTTTGGTCTTATAAGGAAGCTTCTCTCTCTCCAGTTGCCTTAGCAGATAAGTCTATGCATACACCACTAGGACTTGGTACTATTCGAATTCTTCTTCCTAATGGGTCTATAAAATACTTGGAGGATGTTTGGTATGTTCCCACATTGAAGAAACACTTACTTTCTTTGGTAACTATTCGAAAGAAAGGTTATCAAATTGTGCTTGAAAATGGGCTCATTTACATCAATTCAGTGAAGGATAATTATAAAACCATGTATACAGGATATGAAGATGGTAACTTGGTTAGATTGCATTGTAAGGTGCTTCCTCCCAATATAGAACTTGCAGCAGTTGTTGATACAGGTACAGGTACTATGTCTACACAGCGGTTATGGCATCTCCGCTATGGACATTTGAATATCCACTCTTTAGTGGATTTGCAGAGATATGGTATGGTGAATGGGTTGCCCACTTTTCGCAAAGATAGTATTCTTTGTGAGTCATGTGTTTTGGGCAAACAAAATCGAGAAAAATTTCCTAAACAGTCATCTTGGAGAGCTAACAGATGTTTACAGTTAGTTCATAGTGATGTATGTGACATGAAAAAGTCATCCATTGGTGGGTGTAGATACTTTGTCTTGTTTATTGATGACTTTTCTAGGATGACTTGGGTATTCTTTATGAAAAACAAATCTGAAGTTTTCGCTAAGTTTGTTGATTGGTTACACTTAGTCGAAAAAGAAACAGGTTCACATTTAGCCACTCTTCGTTCAGATAATGGAGGTGAGTATACCTCAAATGAATTTTTAGACTATTGTCGAGAACATGGAATTCAACGACAATATAGTAATGCTTATACTCCACAACAAAATGGAGTATCTGAACGAATGAATAGAACTTTAGAGGGCACAGCACGTGCCATGTTGCACTATAAACAGCTTGATGATAAATTTTGGGCCGAAGCCGTTGGTACTGCAGTGTATTTGAGAAACAGGTCCCCCACAGTTGCACTTTTGGGACAAACTCCATATGAGGCATGGTATGGGTTTAAACCCAAAGTTAAACACTTGAAAGTTTTTGGATGTCTTTGTTTTGCTTTGGTTCCTCCTAAACATAGAACTAAGTTGGAACCACGAAGTCGAAAATGCATCTTTCTTGGTTATTCTGAAGATAAAAAGGGGTTTCGTTTGCTTGCACAAGATTCAGGCAAATTCATAGTGAGTCGAGATGTAATATTTGATGAATTTGGGACTATGAACACTGCAGAGATTGATTCTCAACTTGATAGATTAGAGAGGAAAAATGCAAAAAGAGATAAGGGTTTGAATAATGGGGATAACTCTTCGAAGTTATGGTATGAGACTCAAATTCCTTCACTTTCCTCTCCTTCATCTACAAGTTCACAGGTTGATGACTTAGAAATTGTTGAAAATTCTCTAAGTCCCCCATCGAATAATGCACCTAATGAAAATACTGTGCTCTTTCTGAGTTACCTCTATGCCTAGATAGTAGTGAAGAAGTCCAAGATCTGTCATCTCAAACCCATCTTTTAATTCCTTCTTCACAGACTTATTATGATTTTCATAATAGCAAAACGAGTACTTCGTTACCTTCAGGGAACGAAAACATATGGCCTTGAATATCGCCGCAACAAGAACTTCAAACTTGTTGGATATTGTGATGCAGATTTTGGCGGATGTGTGGATGACAGAGTGTCAACCACAGGATACACTATGCATATGGGTTCAGCTGCCATTGCTTGGTGTTGTAAGAAGCAGGATACAGTGGCAAATTCTTCAGCAGAATCAGAGTATATTGCAGCATGGGATGCTTCTAGAGAAATTGTTTACCTTCGTCGTATTCTTGAAGATCTTCAGGTTTCTCAGTTTGCTCCTACACAGTTATACATTGATAATCAGAGTGCAATCAAGATGTCCAAGAATCCAGTGTTTCATGCCAAAACAAAACATATGGATGTCAAATATCATTATCTACGAATGCTGGTGGCAAAGAAAACTCTTGATCCAATATATTGCCCAACTACCGATCAGACAGCTGATATCTTCACAAAACCCCTTGACAGAATCAAATTTGAAAAATTCAGAAAAATGCTTGGTATGTGTCCAAAGACCTGACTTTGGATCATAGGGGGGTTTGTTAGGACTTGTTCCAAAGTCTTAACGTTAGGTTAGTTTTTTGGTAGAAAATAATTACTATTGTAAATGGGGCATGCATTTTTTATAAAGACACCCCCATAAAATAAATAATCTTAGTTTAATTATTAGGTAGTTTTAATGTTTATGTTTATTAATTAGATTTACTCTACGGGTTGTTTTCCTGTATTTAGTTGGTTATTGGATTAGTTGTTTTTACCGGTCATTGGTAAAAACTATATAAATCCATATCTGCTTTGTGAAAGGGTTAACGGAGTAAAGGCACCCTTATGTAATTGTTTTTTTTTGAAATTAATAAAATACTTGTGCACTCGCACTAAGCGGGGACAAGGTTCAATCTATTTTGATCCTGGAGTTATCAACTAAGACAAAGAAGGCATTAGATGAGGAGATGGTGGGTTGCCAAGCAAAAGCTTGATCCCATAAGCAAGAGCTTGAAGGATGTCAACCCACTGATTGATAAAAGTAATGTCTGATAAAAGGCAGAATGATAAAAGATTGAAATGATTGAAGACTGAAAAGGAAATGGAAGCAAATGCTTACCTGAATGATGTTGTCGGCCTGGTCACAGTCATCGACGTCGGTGGTACTACCGGCGTCGGTTGTCAAGGTCTACCGACGTCAGTTAGTCTACCGACGTCGATGGGGGCAGTGGTCTCTGCGGCCGGTGTCAGTCGTGTCTGTGGTCTGTGGTCTATAGACAGGTCTGAAAATGGGTCTGGATGGGTTTTCGAGCTGTTTGGATGGTCTTAGAGAGTCTAGTTTTGGTTAATGGTCTGTGCAGAGGTTTGGGCAGAGTTGCAAGGACAATGGACAGAGTGTATGGTCAGACAAAAGACAGAGGCAATAGGGAGACGGAGAAATAAGGATTCAGATCTGGGCTAACAGAGGTTGTAAATGGGTAAAATGCTGAATGACAGATGAATTAAAAGAAATACTGAAATGAAAGCAGTAGCAAATACTTACCTCATATCTGTTGGAGAGGGAATGTTACAAACTGCTTGTGCTTGTTGTTGATGCTACTGGTGTGGAGGCCCTGTTGCTGGTGGAGTGGCCGAGGCAAAGTCCCTATTGTGCTTGCTGGTGTAGAAGCCTGTTGTGTGTACCTGAGGGAGAGAGTGAGAGGTCTGGCAGAAAGATTGGCCAATTGATTGATAGATTGTAAGATTCAAGAGTTGGATGAAGCACAGGGGTGAAGGGGCGGATAACGGATGCAAAAAACCATTATGAAGGGAACCGATGCCGGTGATATCACCGACGTCAGTCGACAGTTGACTGACGTCGACGGCTGGAAGGCAGGAAAAAGGCTAAAAATAGCCTTTCATTCGTTTTCCCAACTGCCGGGTTAGCGAGTCGGGGGAAGAAACGGTTGAGATGGGGCTAAATGGATGCGAGAGGATGAAATGGGGGTCTAGGCATTAATATTGGCCATGTGGGGAATGAAGGGAATCCAAATAAGGGCATCCTAGGGTGGTGAGGTGGCAAGGGAGAGAGAATTATTAACTTAAAATAAGATAATTATTTCAAATTAATAAGACATGGGTTAGGAGTGGTTAAGTGGACCAAAGGGGACTAAGGGGGGAGAAAGGACCAAGGGGTAGACATGATTTCGGTGTCTACAGGGATATCCAATAGTTAATGGTTTATGGGGAATCTCATTTAATCATTAATTAGAATACAAACCAATATCAAACTAGGGATGAAAAAGCTTGTACCCTACAAGCATATTGTGGACAATCTTAAGCCACATTTTAGGTCACTACAATTTGAACAGGTACCACAAGTCAATAACTAATCAGTCAATATAATGACAATAATTAGGTCCACGATACAAATATCTATAAATGTTAAAGAGTATTAGTTTCTCATTGAGAACCTTCTACAACCTGCTCATGTATTACCAGATTTAGAGAGGGTTTGTACTATTGTTGGTCCCAATCTCCCAAATGAACCTCCTTGGTACCAAGATATTTATAACTTTTTTTATGACCAAGTTCTTCCTCCAGACCTTTCCAAAAATCATCAAAAACTCTTCCTTCATTTCCTATCCCTTTATACCCTCCTTGGAAACATGCTTTATCCCAGGGGCTATGATGGAATGCTTCTCCATTGTTTATCTTTGGGAGAATCAACATTGGTGCTTAAAGAGGTACATGAAGGAATGTGTGGGGCCCACACTACTGTCATAGTCCTTGCCAGGAAACTCCTAAAAACAAAATACTATTGGCCTAAGATGGAGACAGATGCTTGAAAATACATCAAGAAGTGTGTTGCATGCTAACAACATGGTAATCTGATATATGCACCTTCATTACCACTACAACTTATTCCTATACCATTTTCTACCTGGGATCTTGATCTCATCGAGAAAATAAACCCAACATCCTTTTATGGTCATAAAAACATTCTTATTGCTATGGAGTATTTTACTAAGTAGATTGAGGCCATTCCTCTCACTTATGTAACTAAGAAGCAAATCACTAAGATTATCCACTAATATATCATCTTTCATTATCATATCCTTACCAAAATCATATCTGATATTGACAATTCATTTATGAATAAAGACGTAAAAGTCCTTTGTACCATGTTCAAAATTCTACACAATAAATCCACATCATACAACCTATAAGGCAACGGTCAAACTGAAGCATCCAACAAAACCATTGTTGTAATCTTTAAGAATATTGTCAATAATGCTAACCATAATTGACACTTGCAAATATTTCTTGTCCTTTAGGCCTATCTTTCAAGTCATCACACCCCTAAAGGAACCACCCCCTATTCCTTGGTTTTTGGCATAAAGGGTATTATCCCAATTGAGATTGAGCTACCCTCATTGTGGGTATCTTTTAAGCACATTGTTGACGACAAAGAATATAGAATTTTCAAGTTGTAACAGCTCAAACTTCTTGATGGCAAGCGTTTAACTGCCCTACAAAATTTAAGAGCATGTCAGAATAGATTGTAATGCAACTATAACTAATACATTATCCCTTGGGAGTTTAAATTTCATGACTTGGTCTTAAAAGAGAATTAAAAGAACACCAATGTTGAATGCAAGAAGAAGGTTAAGTTTCAACCTAATTAGATGGGCCCATACATAGTTACAATAATATATGGTTCAAGGGCATATAGATTGGCTACTCTATAAGGCAAAAAGCTCTCGAAACCAATGAATATTATACATCTCAAGCATTTATATGATTGACAACCTTTTTGAACGATTATCTATAAAGACTCTTACTTGAGGCAACCTATGCTGAAATTGCTTATTTTTCCATCATACTTGTAACCCAGACCATTACAACCTAGACCATTTTAACTTGGACCGTTTATAATCCACTGTACCTAAACTGATATTAATTTCACTTGGGTTGTTCTAATTTTTTTCCCCTTATCAATTATGATCCTGATTATGATTCACTGATGTTTTGTACACATTTAAGGACCGTTCTAAGAGGTAATTTTACTTGATCAATATCCATAACTTCTTTTAAAGACAAGTGTACTAGGGTATGTCAACACATGGTTTTTTCCTATTTGATTGTTCTTTGGGACTTCCCTTTCATTGTGTATTGTTTTATTCTCATTTTGATGATGTTTGGTATTTATCGTTGCCTTAATATGGTCATTGATAGACCTATCATAGTCAGTTTAGCTATAATTTGAACTCTTACCTATGGAAGTGCATCTCCTCGACTAAGTTATTCCATGTACCTTTGTTCATACTGTGTTTCAATTTCTTATCCCAAAAACACAAAAAAAATATAAAACAATAAAATAAATGACCAAACACATTGCTAACTCATGAAGATGGGCTTACAATCTCCATGGGAATTATAAAGTCATGTCATCTTCTGGGTGGGTTTCATTTTTATTTTGATCATCAACTTTTTTCTTTTATTGTGGGTCATTCTTTGTGAGCAACCTAAACCAATGCTCTCACCGTTTTGTGAGTCACCATTATGTACATTGTTCATTTAAAATAGATGCATTACTACACCGTTGGTTTAAGCCATACTCTCATCATTTTGTGAGTTGGACTGTTTAGTCTCTCACAATTCTCAATCAAGTTGAGATAAAAAAATCCAAAAACATCTGTAAAAGATCAATAAAATTTGAAAAATCACAAAATCAATAAAATTGGCTTAAAATTTTCCCGCAAGACATAAAGTAGTCCGGATTTTTTGGTATGGGCCATTTTATTTATTTAGTTTATTTCTAGACCACCTTGGTATTTTTCTCCCATTTATGGGAGAACTACATCGGCTTGAGATCC